>OY856415.1:50611334-51811334 GCA_963693085.1 Alisma plantago-aquatica | reverse complement strand
ACATAGAATCCCAACAAACCTCTCAATCACCTCTCCTCTTGTATTAACATACCTTAAAACTATGGCCATTTGTTCTTTTATGGATGCATCTCGCGCTTCATCAACCAAAATGGTGAATGAATCATTTCCAATTTCCTTTATGATTCAGTCTATTATTTCAATGGAAATGACATTACAAATGTCTTTTTGGATGTCTGGCGAAGTTAACTTCATATTCCCAGGAGCCTTATCTAAAACCACTTTATCAATATTTTCATTGTGAGAAGCCAAAAATTGCAGTAGCTCTAGAGAGTTTCCTCTATTTAGTGAATCAGTACTTTCATTGTGGCCACAGAATGCTAGTCCTTGATTCAAAAGATATCGAACACAATCAATTGATGCTTGTAATCGTGTATGATACTTTTTCTTGATTTCCTCATCTTGTTTAAACAATGCAACTTTAATGTTTTGATCTTGTTTCATTAGACATTCACACATAGTTTTTGCATTATTATGAGCACTAGAAAACCTACCAACATGTCTGTCTAATCCCTTTTTATCTTTCCAATTAATATATCCTCTGCTAACAAATGTCGGATCATGGCCAGTTTGGGGGAAAATATAACAATAAAGACAAAAAGCAGCATTTTTATCTATACTGTATTTCAACTAGTTAGGATACTCATTAAACCATGATGGATTAAAATGACGAGATTTATTTCCAAATTTAGTAGATGGGAATTTATTGCCTTTAGGTTGACAAGGACCATTCTGTAAGTAAGCCCTATGAATATTATCTTGAACATTGACATCAAAACTTGATATATTTGGCCTCAACCCCGGATCAAAAATCATTTCTTTTAAGTCCAGTTCTATTTGATGGGTCTTTGAAGAAATTGATGCATGTACATCACAGCTGTTATTAGAATTCTCAGTTGGTTGTTGTTCATGAGGAGACTTTCTCTTATAAAATATTCTCATGATCGACTAAAATAACTGCAATGTTGACAATGAATGATGCAAGAAATCAGAAATATCATACACGTTAAGAAACTTTAAAATATCATCTTACAAATATTTGATGAATAAAATGTTTTTAACGGAACTTTAGTGTATAGTAGTAGGCACAACTAGTAACTTCAAACAAGTGTAAACAACAAAATGTAAATAGAAAAGTGGTTACCGTATGAAGAACTTTGTGCACTTCTCAAACAAACAATAATACTTCCAATACACAGTCTTTAGATGCTACTAGAACATTGTGAGTGTGAGGATCAATTCTATTGTTGTAACACAGATCCTTTATAACAACATCATTTAGCGGCGAGATATGTGTCATACACTGGTGTTACTCCGATAAGAATAAATCACACATCTTTGTAGTCTTCGATTTCTACACAAGAGAAAAATAAAACTGCAAAAATAGTAACATAAAACTGAGAGTTAGAAGTTTATGAATCAAACTTGCTATACTAGAAATGGTAGAATCGTCTCGTATATATAATAATGAGATAGTAACTTTGCCAATACTATAATTATAAATTTTTTGTTCGAAAGAAAATGAATGCACTTGGTAATAGTTATAGGAAACTATAATTGATTTAGAAGAAATGTGGCACAATACATATTAATAATATGCACAACTATTGTGGTAGAATACATATTAATAATATGCACAACTATTTAATTGGAAACTACAAAATAGAAAGTTGTTTACCATTCAATAGTTAGTCAACATTAATTCTTTGTCTAGGAAAATAGAAAGATGCTATCACGATTAAAAGCCACATGATTGCATCGTTGTGAATAACAAATGAATACAAGATCAGTTAGATGGGAAAAGGAAAAGGCACGCATAAAGGACAAGTCAAAGAACGAGGCAATTCAACTGGGCACGAGCATTTATTGGGTGGGCACTGACTATCTAAATTCACAGAAATGGATTTCTTAATCATAAATTATAGATTGTTTTGTAAAACTGGGTCGGGCACTTGCCTAATGGTGTCTGGCTGTGGCTACACCACTGGGTAAGGTCCTCAATCAAAGTCCACCATTTTTCTGAATATAGCATTTATGCCCAATCATATTTTTGTTATGAATGATGGTTTCATTAATTCATCCATAGAGTTAAATGACGTCACCTACACCTTCCACCCTCCATGAGGTTCATAAGAACATCGTTGATGAGTTTGAACTTTTGGCCTTTCATGGCCAAAATAGGGGGTTAGACTTGGCGCAACCTTATAGTTCTCATTCTTATCTCAAACCTTGTCTTGAGAGGGGGAAAACTATTGACACCTTTTTTTTCTCAATAACCGATAATTCCTAATAATGTTCACCCTCTGGCTAATGATGGAGATCATTCCATTTTTCATCTTGTATATAATTTTTTTACATATTTAATCCATTCATTTTTATCCACTTTTAACCAGTTCAGATATTCTTGCATAAAAAATATTCTTTCCTAGACTTGAGTGTAATTTACTCATTAATGACACTTTTTATATGACATTATCATAAATTTCCCAGTTAAATTATCATGAATAAAATATTCTTGTTTTTCAACATATATTAAATAGCCCTTTTCTCACAAAAACTACATATATTTTTGGATAATGATGACTGATAATTTTGAATTGATGTCTTTTCTTCTTCCTTCATTATTTTGTTGATTTTTATTCACAATCTTCCTTTTCCAATGATTTTGTTTGATTTTCTCTAGAATGTTCCTAAAATATCATGAAAGTTGGGGAATGTCTATTTCCGTGTTCCCCCTCCCAACGGTTTAGAACCATCTCCAGCGTGTTGTGGTGCATTTCCACATTCTTCTTCCAAATCTTCTATTCAAATATCTAAACCCTAAAATTGTCCTCTAAATACAAAACCTTCATATCCAACATATTTCGGGCCCCTTTTGACCCTCCTAAAACTAGGAGATTAACCATCTCCCTCTTTATTTCTTGCATTTTTCATGATCAAAGGTTCCTTCCTCTTACACCACCTACTTTTTAATGCAGGTAGGCTTCTCAACAATAAGCAACTATTATTTTCTCTACTATATTTATAATTGTTGTTAATTGATTACTTGAACTTTTAATCTCTGCATGTCATTTAAAAATTTAAATTTTTCTCTATAAATCTTTGTCACTCTCTTTCTTTTCCTATAGATCGGTCCTAATGCCTAGGAAGGATATGTGTGGTGGGATTTCTTGAGTTGATTAGGACCCCCACACCTAAAATCCAAGGACCTCTAAGGAAATGATACAAAAGTCATGACCATCTCCAACCCCAAATGTTTGCCAACAAAAATCACTCTTCATAAGTTTTTCTCCATTTTCCTTAGTAATGACCTCGATCAACATCATTAATTTCTTAGATGTCTCAGAGAGATATGATACCCGTTATGACCGAGATGGTAGTGCTAACACCTTTTCTATTTGTAACAAGATCATCGAGTCCAAACTTTAAAATTATGCATACTTTTCTTATCTGCCCTTGGGTGGAGTCAAATTGGATCTTTATGTTTTCCCACTTATTTAAACAACCACTTCCATTTTTCCTATTTTGTGAATAAAATCGGGTGGTAGCTACAAATTCTTTATCATTCATTGTCATCTATTTTTCTATGTTGTTTCACATGACCATAACATCATCCTCGCTAAGTCTTTTTTTGGGCCGGGTATAACACTCATTCAACCACATTGATAAGAAATGTCCTTGTAACAAATGTATATGTTTGCACATGGTAAAGATAACTTGAGGTGTCATCCAACTTCATGCTTATTAATTGGTTTTTCCTTCTTCCACTTCTTTTCTCCTGATTATGATTGTAGTTTATAT
The DNA here is from genome assembly GCA_963693085.1 of Alisma plantago-aquatica. Taxonomy (NCBI): domain Eukaryota; kingdom Viridiplantae; phylum Streptophyta; class Magnoliopsida; order Alismatales; family Alismataceae; genus Alisma; species Alisma plantago-aquatica. Next base: position 51,807,515 of record OY856415.1, on the reverse strand, counting down.
TTTAGTCGATTGTCCATGGTTGGAATATTTTTTTTCTCTTATTGTCTTCTTTTATCTCCTTGTTGATGATTACACAATTTTATGTAGTGTTTTTAATATTGTTATCATAGATTGTTGTCTCCATTTTACTTCAAATGACATGGACAACAAGGGATCCAAGGGGGCAGCATATATCAACATGGACAACATAAATCTCTGGAAAAATAGTATACTTTGAGGTATGTAACATTGAGAACGAGCTTTTTACTTGAGTGTCCTGGAGTTATCACCAGGGTATAGGGACAGAAAACCATCAACAGGATACGATCCACTATATGCAAATGCAAAAACATAGTAGTGGCTAGGTAGGTATGTAAGTCATTGGTTTGAAAATATGAAAGTTCCAACAAGAAGTAGTTTTTTCCAAGAATGAACGTGTATGTAGTCTCCTACTATTAGTGTTTAGTGTGCTTCACTGATGAATTTATCTATTTTCATTCACATAACTAGCAAAAGGAAGTTGATGGTGAACACAAGGTCAAAAAAGGAAAGATGACCTACTTTTGAATCTAATACAAGTGATTTCTAGTGTATATCCACTATGTCTACTTCCTTACCTTTTGATTTTATAGCTTAGTTACTTTTTTTTTCTATAGGTGTCATTGTTGCTGCTAATATATCATATTTCATAAAGTAAACATTCCATGTGATCTTTCTCATGTATTTTCTCCACTGGTCACATCTTATTTTCTAGGTGTCCTTCATTGGAACTTATGATGCTACCATGATTTTCTCTTCTTCCATGGAAAAAATCAAATATATTTATAAATCTTGATGTATGGAACAAGAAAATTCCATAAATCTAAGCTTTTGTATAGAGAAACATATGTTTTTCTTGGTTTCATCTTATTTTATTATTTTATATGTAATAGTTTCACATCACATTCACCTTACAAAGAATGAGATTCTTTCCAATGTTTATCACTAATAATATAGAATGAAAGAACCCACTAGTCCCAAGAATTTCCAATTTGAATATTGATGAGTTAAGAAACATATGACAAGATTTTTTTATTTCTACAAGTACATGGTATGATACACCTAAATAAATGTCATTACATATGCATGACCATAAAATTGGGTCATCAAACCTTTTTGAATGGAAAACCGCAAGGAACTAAAGAAAAAAATGTAAATCTTTTGATGTGAAAAAGAAACCTTGCATTTATATATACTTCCATGTAAAATGAAGAGGGTTATAGAAGTTACGAGGCCATAGGTATTAAAATGTTTATAACTAAAGCAAACATGTTGGTGAGTAGGTTTCATGTGGTCGTCCATTTTTTAATTTTTTAATAACATTATCGGTAAGGGTAATGTTCTCTTTTGTTTAAATAAAATTTGGTTAAGTAATAAACATAATTTTGTGTGGTACTTTGAGTGATTGTTTTCTCATTTTTATGTTCTTCGAATGTGAAGATTCTAGGTTTATTCCACATGGAAACTCCTAGGCCTGAAATCCCATGCAAGGTTTATCCCACTTGCAAACTCCCTAAGGATGAAATATCTAGGTTTTATCTTAACTAAGTGTACAACAATTCCACCTTCAAACTGACCAATCATATTGAAGTATAGTTCAGGATTGAATCCAAGGGAGAGTATCTTTCAGAAATGATTTCATCAAGGTAACCACATAAGAACTAGAACTTACCAATAAACGTTGGATTCAATTTGATTAAACAAAGTTTGCAAATAACAAAAAAAGCTAAATTTAGGTTGTATTTATCAATGGTTGGAAAAAAATAGTGTATGGGTTTCACCATCGCTACCGACACTCAATCTCTCAATGCATCATAAACAGAATGAACATACATATGTTGAGGTCAAGTTAATCCCACTTTTGGTGTTAGTATTAAAATGTACATATATTACTTTAAGCTCGAAAGCATGTTACCAAGAGATTATTTACCTAACGTCAAGGAAAAAACCTATCTAAGATTATCATAAACATGAAATAGATAATATCCTAGATCTTAGCATCAAATTTCAATACATCTAAGATATGATAAACATGCAAAGCTATTGGAAAACTAATTTTTGTAACATAAAATATTTCTCCATAACATGTTGTGATCTTACATAAACAGTAATAGTATGAAAAGAGAAAAACAAGTAGTTGGGCTACTTCCAACACCCTACCAAGAGGACTACTCACACATGGAATCAACAATAAGTCTAGCATGGAAAAAAGGGAGAGAGTCATTATCATAGTAGAAGAAAGAGACATAGTCATGGTATGTGGAAGAGTTTCTTCAATCTTTGAAATGAGGTCAACAAAGAATAAGTAAGAACACTTTGATGTTCATCGAAGGTGAACTCGAACTCGTCGATGTCCTTCTTTGAGGCTTGGACTAATTTTAGTGATGGAAGAGTATGTGGATAGTGATGGTTGAAGGTCATCTTCATTTGTGATCTTTAATTAATGGAAATGGTTGATGAAAATTAGAGATGGATGTTCAAAATAAAACTCGTAGCCTGACATGTCTAAATTAGATCCCTTTTCATTGAGGCTAGGTGAAATATTCATTGATGGCTTCTATGGTTTGGAACCCTCCCATCCAATTTTTATTAGGAAATAGGCCACCATGATTGTAGAGCAGTGGATGTATGAGGAAGATGAGAGGTTATGTGATGTTTTGACTTCCCATCAGTGCAAGATGTGCATCGGTTGATGAGAACACATAAATTTCATTAGTTGGGGAGTGAAATGGCTTACATCAGTCTCAGCCATTAGTTGATGATATCATAGGGAATTGCCACCATCAGTAGGTGATTATCGATTGATGGTCACATGAGTTTCATCAGTGTGCATCATGCAGAAGCTTCATCAGTAGATGAAGGTACAATTTCCATCAGTTGATGGACGTTGATGTTCCACTAATAGATGGCCATTAGTCAATAGAACCGTTGGTTTATGGTAGTCAGAGTATCATTAATTGATTGAGTAGAAGCTTCATAAATTCATGGAGTAGAAGTTTCATCAGTCATTAGGTATTGGTTGGTGACCATTGGTTGCATTGTCCAATGGAAACGGAAATTGGTGATGCAACTATGGTAGATTCTTCTAACCTTTGTGAGCATGGGGTTCCATTAGTTGGTAACCAATGGAAATGTTGGCCGTTATGAACCAATAAAAATTTAGTCAACCCTATCATAGGTAAATAGACATGCATCAATAGAGTCATTGACCGATGAATCCATCAACTAGTAAAGGGGAAGATTGAAGAAAATCATATCCAATGTCAAAAATTTCTTCATGCCTTCCAAACACACTCCTACACTATTGTGTTGGGAATGAAGCTCAATCTTGTCATGAAAGTCATGTATTATGTCAAAACCATACAAATAATTATAAAATCAATAAAAACTAAACAAAATCTAATCAAAAGGTAAACTAAGGAATATGAATGCAAAACTAATGTAAACCTAAAACTATGAGGAATATGCAGTCAACATGTGGTTGCACATAATGATCATATTGTTGATATTTTTAAAATAGGATTTCTTGAGGGATATAAGTTGTAACATATTGAAATATACATATACTAACAATATAAAATCTATTCCCATGAACATAACTTTAGTATGCTTTATTTTTTAGAATTGTTTAAACAAAGTTAGAGATATACCTTGATAATCTTGCATATAACCTAATTAACATAGAATGCACATATAACATGAGTAAATCATTCCTAAATTGTAGTTGTGGATACATATGACCTAACCATGCCCTGGTCCATAAACACTAATATGAAGATACATTATATATATGAAATCTAACCTTAATTTTGTACATACAGATAGCATGGATCGAATGAATAGTAATCATGTTGACCTAAACCCTAAATTGTGGTCAATAACTCACACCTACACATTCTCAGTACCATATATGATTCATTTGTGAAAATATGTATCTTAATCATTTAACTATCTCAATACACTCAAAGTGACATAACAACCTATATATGATTTAATATGTAAGTCAAGCTCTAGCATGTAGCACATGTCACATTGTTTACTAATATGTACATAATGACTTAAATGTGACTAATAATTAATTGCTTCTAAATAAATATGCCTAAATTATTATTAAAGGTTAGAATATTCTTAATAGATACACATGAGTGATAATCATATGCTTGATGAAGGTGGGCATAACTAAAGTACCTTATGTAATACTTGAGTAATGAACTTAATGGATTAGCTATGTAATATTACCCAATTCCTACAAGATAAGTTAATAGAAACATGATTGTAGTAACATAAAGATCAGAGGACTCCAAATATTAAAATAATTTTTTTAAAGCCTAATTTTATTTGAATGCAGAAAAGATAATCTTAAAAGTTAAATCTATGTCAAAAATTGTGATCTTCACATCCAAATTAGTTTAGATGCAAAGTCTTAGATTAATTAGAAATTGTTGGATGCCCCATTTTTATTAAGGAAATGATTTTAGTTAATCACTGAAATCTTAATTGATGTTTGCTTCATTTTATTTTAATCATCATTTACCAAATGAGGTTATTTATGTTAATTTTTCCTCTATGATATTTTTCTAGATGGCTGAGATCTCCTTTCATAGTTCATCTAACAGTGCAAAGAGTTTCTCTTGCCTTGAGTTTGCAACCTCCTAGACTCTGCAATACATGTGGCCTCCTCATTATCCCTCCTTTTCTTTCATATCTCTTCTCGACTTTTCTCCCCTATCTCTTCTACTCTCTACATTCCACATGTCGAGACAGCACTACTGATTCTCTCGACAAAGTATTTTTTTCCCAGTGGAGTTCTCCATAACTCTTAATTCTTCTGTCCAATGTTTTTTTACTACTATTGGGTTTCTTCTTCGATCCATGCTATTAACCCATATGTAATCATCCCACCACCATCTTTGGACTCCCAAAAATCTATTCAACCTGTTCATTTGATCTCAGTCACTCTCCAACTACCATCATTCTTGTTGACTTCATATACACTAGTGACGAGGTTAACATCTTAGATGTTACTACAAACTATCCATATGTTCTATTACAAATTGCAAAGCTCTTCTATAATGACCATGTCCTCCTATTATCCCCTATTTAGGTGGACCAAGGGCAAGGGCCACTATCATACTTATCAGATTGAGGATTAGTAATTAATAAAAAAAATCATTGAATGGAAAAGTGTTTGGTAACAATATCAAGATAGAACCTCCCTAAAGGATTTTCTTGGAATGGAAACTAAATGTTTGAAACATGAAACAAAAACAATCTATCTAAATCCTCCATAATAATTTTAGATTATTTCTTTTGGTGACTTCTTCTCTGGATATCCATCTTTCTTCATTACTTGCAGTTTAACCTAAAATGGTGTGAAACCAAAATGCAAACAATCTATCAAGATATACAAAGTATGTAGGGGAAACGAAATTTATGCATGTATGAGTAACAATATCTTCAACCATAGACACAATTATTGTTACATAATCAAATTTACATTTTCATCATAACTTCTCAACCCTAGTTTACTCAATCTCTGGGATATCTTCTCCTAGGGTTTTGTCCCTACAGTGGACTTGGGCCACCTTCCCAATGTGGGGCTAGATGCCATGTATGTCTTCCCAATCAAGGGCTTGACCTTTTATGACCTTCCCAATCTGGGACTTGGTCCTAGTCATCTCAATGACTCTCTTCATCCTTTCTATTTTAAGACTTCCAAAGTTGGTATGAGGGGTTTGAGCAAGTTATTCATATATCATGTGATACTCATATGGGCCTTATAGACTGTAGAAAAGTAAATAAACATCCAATAATTTAGTTTTCAATCCTTTTAGGAAACATTAGAAAATGCGGATGTCGAAAAGGCGAGTAGTCATAGACATACCACATACCTTTCTTAGAGATGACTTATAGTCAATGTAAACAAGAGAAGTTGAAATCAACAAAGAAAACACTTGAAATTAATGCATAACACCCAAGTATTACTATTTTTTTCATAAACTCGCCTTAACACTAACTTGGTTTCCAAGATAGGGTTTTGAGGTCAAATTAGGGTTTCATTAGGATTTTGGCTTTCCAAACTCGTATTAACACATTTAATGCTTTTTAACTTAAAAAACCTAATCTTCATACAACATGAACTCTAAATCTTAAGTTAGATCCAAGTCGTCCTTTTATCCAAAAAGATTAGTCTTCATCCATTAAAATCATTTAGATAAGTTATGATCATTAAAACTAAGAAAATACGATTTTCATGCTTTTCATGCATTAAAGTTAGCAAATTTATGTAATATTGGAATTTGAGGTAGAATTAGGTCTCTAAACCAATTTCATTGGATTCCTCATATTTTTCCAATAAAATAGCACTAACTACTTGTAATTTTTGGCCAAAGGATGGATTTTTAATCAATTTTATAAGATCAAGATATTTTTCTGATTTTTAGTTAGAGAGGCAAGGGAAAAACCTTTTTTTAAACCTCTGACTGTCATATCCTTGGTCATTGTTGACCGGAGCACATATCGCACAACCTGGGTTATGTCTGCCCACTCACCCCACTCCCAGCCGAGGTGAAACTATGATCTCCTGATGTAGTTATTGATCCATAATGGACTCCATTCTAATGGTCCACTAATCGCCCCCCTTTCCAGTCTTTCACCTTACACTTGATGGTGCTCATGGAGAAGATGCTTGCTGGAGAAGAATAAGAAAGAGCAAGAGAGGAGTTACTGGGATTGAGTTTTTTCATTTGAGTTTCAGTGCCTCTAGTGAAGTCAAGGGATGGGGTATTTATAGGCTATGCGGTGAGACCTAGGGTTTAGGATCTGGTTGAGAGAGGGTTGCCAATGAGGGACCTTCCTTTGTCCATAGGCCATGATTTCCTCTCCTATCAATATGTTTCCTTTTTGAAATTTGAAGATGAACTCAATGGTTTGTTTATTTCTCGAGGAAGTTGGGGTGTGGAGAGAAATATGGATCGATATTTCTTCGTGTGTATAGAGTTTCTTTCCTACTCTGGCTTGGGTAGGAGACAACCTGTGAGGCATCATATAATGATCTAATGGTCATCATTCCACATGAATAATCGAAGGGGCTGATTCGATTTCCTTTTCAAATTAAAATCATGACATGTAATACATAATTCCTTTAAATTGTCATCTTAGGGAAAACTAATTAAGTCATAACTCTCTCTCCTCTCAACCAATTCATCTCAATTTCATATTTTAGATATCAATTGTCCATTACCTTTAGTAATTCATTTAGGACTTTCCTCTCTATATTTATCCAATATCTATTATGAATGATTGAAAATAGTAAAACCCACGAATTTCATTGCAAAGGAGAAATTTCATTTTAAATCAATACTTTAAAACCAGGCATACCAAGTTTTCTAATATATCCTTAACAATCCAATATTTCCATTTCAAATATGTGAATACATGTGAAAAATAATGTTATAACAACTGCACACTTCCATCTCCAGTGATTTAATATATTCTGAGTCTCCCCCATTTTTAAGTTCTTCTAGTGGTGCTAGCCATGTCATGCAATGATTGTGAGTCAAATTAGTCTTGTCCTTAGTTTTTGTGTTTTCGACTTTGCTTTGGTATCATGAATCTCCAGCAGTTCTTGGCATTATCAATGCTTCCTTCTTTGTTGTTTTCTATTTGTTCCTTCTATTTCACTCATTGAAAAAACTCAACATGGTAACTTTGACCGCCATTAGACCTTTGCCTAGGGTCTTAGGGGCCAGAGGCAAGCCAGGAACACAAAGGTTATAAGCGTTATAGTGCTTTGCAATGACTTTCAATGAACAATATGGTCTTTGAACACCAATATCTTCTTTGTATTTCCATCAATTGAGGAAGAACAATACTCGTGGAGTTAATATGTTTCCCCTGGATCAATTTCATCTCATCATATTTTTGAATGGGCTTTGTCATATTTTTGGCTTATTTTTCAATGGCTCAACACATGATGTCTGATCAGGTTAAATGGCTCGCTCAACCCTGTCACACATTAATGTTTGATGTGTGATGCAGGGTGGTCTTGATATTATTGATCTAACTGAAATCAATAATTCTTTTATCTTATAAATTCATAGTAACTAATTAATGAGTGGTAAATTACACATAAATAATCACTATACTCAAATATAGATTCTTTACCTAAATGTACATAATTTATAACATAAGTCTACTGATAATAAGAGTTTACAATCTAGGTTTCAATTTATCCATATACTCAATGATATTTATATTTTAATGCAATAATAGGTGAAAGATACCATGTTGTATTTAGGGTTAGACAACGATCTATTGTTACATGAAATTGAGGTATGTTTCACTCCCTTCTATATCACATGATAATTATCTAACTACTCTCTCTTGGTTGTATGTTTCTTATTCCTATGACTCATATAGGACAATAGATTATGTATTATATATGTATTTCTTGATATGATTAATGTATTTCTCCTTGAATCTAATTTTGTTCTATTCTACTGATATTGATTGAGAATCTTTTTAGAAATGGATATTGGTTCAACTCTGAATTGTTGAGATGTACAAATTGAATCCTTAATTTGACATGCAATGTTTATATTTATTGAATTTGTACATGATTCCATTGATTTGTTACACTGCTCCATTCTATAAATAAAAATCCTAAACTTATATATATATATGACTAAATGTTATCTTGCCTCTCTATTACACATGAATTATCTTTTTAACAATTATTATTTATTTATAGTTGTACATTTTGGAGGTGGGCCTAGTGTACAAACTTCTCCATTATATGGGTAGTTGGTGTTGTCACATAGTCCAAGCCTGAATGATATACCATTATATATAGGATTGTAGGTGCCTTCACCTACCTCCTAGGCAAGAAATGTGGAATTATTCTAGTCTACTTTTATATGATTGTACTCTACTATATAATATATATGCAATTGAACTAGATTGATCATTGTAGAGTGTTTCTACACTTTATTTAAGGAAAGAATTCATAATAATAAATGATCATTCTTCGTATAACTTTTCATCTTACAATATGAAGCCCTTTTAAAATCCAATTGGATATGTCAACCTCCCTATTCATTGGTAATCTTTATACTTATTGTTTACATCCTTTATTCATATATTGTACAATCCTTAGTTTATATGCATACCAGATCTCTGCTGGTAAGACTTCTAGTTGTTCTTCTCTTGTGGGGGTTTTCCCAACCCTTTAGGTGGGAAGACTTTGGTGGACCTGAACTTGACCGTTTTGTTTGCCTAAAAGTAGCTACATTTTGGTTGCCCTCTACTGCTCATCAGAAATTACTCTGATTTCTTTTGTTTTTCATTGTATACACCATGTGTGGTGAGGAATTGCGTTGAGATTTAGAAATGTAGTATTGAGATATTTTTGTACTCTAATAGTAAACTTTTTCTGTTTTGCACATACTAATTGAATAAATTGGATTTCTACCCTTTGTAAAAGGAGTATATGATGGTTTGTGGCATTGGGTATAATTTATTTTGTTTGGTTGAGCAAATGAGTAACTTGTATAACAGGTCCTACTCCTTACAAGTATATCATCAAAGATAAGATGGACAGTTAATTTGACTACTTGAATCTTATCTTCCATAGGGTTTTTCATCTCCCACGGGTTTCTTACACGTTATACCTCTGCCTTGTGTAGGCACATCAATATGACTAGACATATCTCCAGTGTGGATAATGAATCAAGATTTGAGACACCTCAAATCTCAAAGCAAGGGATGAAAATGATGGATCCTTCCATTATGCCTATGTTGTCTCAAGTTTCCCAAATAGGTGAAACCATCCCATAGTGATGCAATCTACCTCCACACCAATTTTGAATACTCATAGTTTGAGTATTCCCCTTGATCAAGAGTGATTTTACTCTGAAGACTACATTTCACAACCCAAATTGGAACGTTACATCTCTTGAGCATATTCATATATTTCCTCACATATTTCTTGAAGATGCACCCTGCATACTCTCCTAGTGAGAATGAAGATTTTCCCAATGTACTTTCATAAACCCAAGGTGTAATTTAATCTAAAAACTTCTTTCCTCAACCCTAATTGGAGTGTTACTTATCCTAAGGAAATGTATAAACCCAATGATTGTTTCCTCACATAGTTCTTGAAGATGTACCTGTTGACTCAAGGTCAATTAGGTCAATGTTGACTCACGTCTAAATTGACTAAACCCATGTTTTGATGATGACTAACCATTCCACATTTTGGTGTCTAATGCCTCTACTTGAGTGATTTCAGATTAGGTATAGACACACTCCAAATGCCCTAACTTGCGCATATCAAATTGGAGAAAAGACAAGTCAAAGTCATACAAGTGCACATTTTTGTAATATGATGTATATCCATTAGAATCATGTTGTAAATCACTTGTAATGATTGTATGACTTGTAATTAAGCATAGAAAAATATCAGGAGCACTTAGATCGAATATTAGAGCACGTTAAATGCATCTTTGAAAATCAATTACAGGCACTTGGTCGGTCCAGTTCCCACCCTGAAACTCGAACGATCAACCTTGATCGATTTTCTGAAGATTGCATCGGTCGAGTTGTGCACTCACAGAACTCGACCGATTGGGTAGTAGGCCATTTCCAGTTGAAATGGTCGGTCGAGTTTCCTCAGGACAAACTCGACCGATCCTTTGAACATCAGTTTGCCTCCTACTTGATCGGTCGAGTTACACCCATTAAAACTCGACTGATTGCACTGTACGGAAAAGTGCAGAAAGGTGTTTCTAGCCGTTGTGGAGTTGCAACAAGTGAAAATAGATCTGTTGCAAGCCACAAAATGGCTAGTTTTCGTTCATAAGTGTTCTCAAAGGATAAGAGGCATCCCCAGCTATAAATAGGACCCCTTGGGCTTCATTCCAAGGTTGAGCATTCACTATGAAGGTTCCTATTCTATAGTTGAGTGATCCTACAGCCTCCTCTCTCTCTCTCTATGCTTAATCACTTTCTACATCCATTAGAGTGAGTAGGAAATCTGTAAGAGAGCTAGTCCTACATGTATATCTTGTGAGGCTCTCACTTCCACCACCTCCACTTCTCTCATTTGCAATCATGAAGATGAAGGTTCTCTCTCTTGTCCAAGAGAGGTGAAGAAGAACAAGGGAAGGCATCCCTTGGTGAAGATCAAGGCTAAAGACTTGGAGCTAGAGTGGGTAAGCCCTTGGAGAAGGCAGAAGACTCAAGCTCAAGTGGGTAAGACCTTGGTGGAAGCTTCTTCGAGTGAAGGTGAAGTCAAAGGTGGAAGATCCAAGAAGAGTGGGTAATTCCTGCAAGGCCGAAGACTTGTGAAAGAGTGGGTAAGTCCTTGGAGAAGGCCTAAGACTCTTGCAAAGTGGGTAAGTCCTTGGTAAGGTTGAAGACTCTTTGTATTGGATAGGTAAGTCCTTTGTTGGTCATGTATTGTAAGTCTTATAAGTGAATATAAGAGTGCAATTGTTGGAAGTCCTAGAGGTTGACCTCTCTAGGCAAGTGGACTGACACACTTCTAGTTTGAAGTGTGGAACCACTATAAATAGATTGTCTAATTGGTGCATGTTCAATCTCTCTTATCCTTGCTATGCATGATTTAGTTGCACTCAAATTACCTATTTAGCAACCTTATCTTGTCATATATTTTGAAGGTTTGATGAATTTTGTTTAAGTGCTTTCAGCTCTATTCACCCCCCCCCCTCTAGAGCATCTAATCACCCATTTAGGATCCAACATTACCCTATGTACTTTCTTAGTGAAAATGAAAATCAAATACTGGAAAAAGTAATGACTTGATTCTTTCCAAAAATGAGATTTTGAAGGCATCTCTATCCCTGAGCAATAAAAGGTTTGTTTTTCTAGGTACATCCTTGCTAGAGTAACTCATCACCAGTGGAACAATATTGCCAAGTCACACATCGAAACTTGCTCGATGTGGGAATATTTCCAATTATATTACAGAGAAGTACATATATTCTGCATCTTTGAGAAAGAAGGGATCTAACTTTTACAACATGCATGAAAATTCCATGACTACGGTGGAGTATCTGCAGAAGTTACTTTGGCTTGAGCACAATGCTAATGCTTTGACAGAATAACAACAAGGTATTCATTTTTTGGATGGTTTGTGCTATAACATTGCATGAAGGTTGGTTCCTGTGTTATTATTGACCTTCTCATTGATGGTGAACGAGACTCTTTATGTAGAAGTTTTCCTGAGGTATCTATCTAAGAACAACATCAAGAGTAAGTTTTTTGGTGACGACTTAGAGAGTGATGGGTGTTCTTGGTTCCATAAGAAGAACCCTCCTAGATGATTTCCTCCTACATCTAAAGGTCTGAGCATATGTCATCATTGTGAAGAACCTTGGCATATATGGCCTCGATGCCCTAGGTGACATGAATAAAGACCTAATGAGAGTCATGAAGGACATCGTATATCCTTTTATGATGAATGTAACACTTATGCATTTAGTTAAGACAACTGCATTTTTATGTTTACTTTGCTCCATGTTTCTTGGAATCTTAATGGACAATAGGTGATTATAAAGATGATGTTACATGTGGTCTACATGGACACATCTTTGTCATTTAGTTTTGCTTAAATATTCAGTTTGAACTTTAAAGGATGGAGTATAGTTGTTTGGTAGTATATGGATATGTTAATTTCAAGGACAAAATCCTCTCTAAGGGGTAGAATCTTATAACATACTAAAATCAACATATAAATACTTTACAGACCTTAATAACACTTATAGGAGTTTAATGTGATTGTATGTTTAGAATATTACAAACAAGGCTAGGGTTATAACCTAATACTCTTACATGTACCCTAATAAACATATAATGCACATATAACATGAGTAACTCAAACATAAACTTTTATTGTGGACACATATGACCGTGACCATGATATGGGTCTATAAACCCTAATTTGATGATAAATAAAATATATACAATCAAACTATAAATTTTTACATGCTAATGATGTGGATCAAATGATAGTAATCATATGAACTAAACCCTATATTATGGTTGACTCACCGTAACCTATACATTCTCAATACAATATTACACACGTGACAATAGGTGTTTAATCACTTCATTGTATCACTACACTCAAATTGATCTAATAACCTAAATATGACTTAATATGTAATAAAATATCTAAGCAAGTGACACATGTCACATTATCAATTAATATGCACATAGTGACTACTAAGTTATTGGTTGTCAATAAATATGCCTATATGAATAACGTGGGTTCGTGTTTAATATATAAATAGGAGTATGAACCATATGTTTCCTTTAAGTGGGGATAAGTAAGTAATTTTATGTAAGTGAATAGTGAAATATGGTTTAGTTGATTAACTAATAATCTATCCAAATTCTTGTAAGATAATGTAATACAATGATGGTGGTAATATGAAGATAATATGACTCTAGATATTACTTGTCGATAAAATTGTGTAAGTTAATAATAAATATTATTATAATTGAGTTACCATGATTGTATTCAAACTCATACAAGATAATGTTAAAATTTAAATACAAGTCAAAATTGTTATCTACATGTCTTGATTAACTTAGGTGCAATGTTTTTGATACACTATTTTTGGTAATATAGATAATGTTTGATGACCAAATTTGATTTGCAGTGTTGAAGTTTAATTACTATCATAATTTAAATCTAACTATTCTCTAATTTTTTATATTGTGGATTTTCTAACGTGATTCATTCTCTTATTTTTCCACTTTGGTTGTTTTCTTGATGGATCACATCTCCTTCCACAGTTCACCCAAAAATACAAAACATTTCTCCTACCTTGAGTTTGTAACCTCTTGAACTCTATAGTTTGTGTGGCCTCCTCCTTCTCCCTAGATCTCTTTCATATCTGTTCTCTCCTTCCCTCCCTTGTCTCTTATGTTCTCCACATACCATTCATGGAGACGACTTCATTGATGTCTGACTTGACTTGGTTTATTCCTAAAGGAATTGTCACCAACTCTATATACTTCTTTCACTTGCTTCTAACCACCATTGTGTTTCCTCATCATCGTAACTACACACCTATATATAATCATTTCTCACCATATCAAATTTCCCACAACTCTAATCCATATCTTCATTTGGTCTCAATCATGATGGAGAGCACCTAATCAATTCTCATCATCCTTGGTGACTTCATTGACTCTTACGGCAATATTACTTCCTTCAAAGTCAATACAAACTGTAGATATTTGTCAGTTGCATCTTGAAAAGATATCCCCACCACCATCTTCCCTAATTTAAATTACTCTAAACTTCCCCATTTTTGAGTTCTTTTTGTCGTGTTTGTCATTATTTGTGTAATGTATGTAAATCAAATTGTTTTGCCTTAGATTTTGTGGTTCCCTCTTTGTTTTGGTATAATTAATCTCTAACAGTTCTTAGAATTATTAAAGCTCTCTTAATTGTTATTTTCTTGTGTTCTCATTCTAATACACTCATGGCAAAACTTGATATGGTAACTATGACCACCATTGAACCTTTGAATGGGTTGTTTAGGGCTCGAGGGATGCCAAGAAAGAATAGGGTGATATCAATTGTAGTGTTTCACAATGATATTCAATGAACAATGTGGCCTTTGAGCACCAATAGTTTCTTAGTTCTTATGTCAATCAAGGAAGAACAATACTCTTGGAGGTTTTGTTGTGTCTCTCTCGGGTTCGTTTCATGTTGTCACATTTAACATGGGCTTTATCATCTTTTCACCAATAATTTTGATGTCTCACTATGTGGTGTTAATCAAGAGTAAATGACCTATTATACCATGTGATGCATCAATTTTTGTTGTGTGATATGGTGTAGTGAGGTCACTAACAATGGTTTTTTAAATAAAATCAATCATACTTTTATCTTGTAAAATTCATAGTAGTTAGCTGGTAAGTTGTATAATTACAAATATGTACTCATCGGGATCATTTTTTCTCTCTACCTAAATGTAAAAATTCATAATAAATAACTGCTAATATTTGTTGATAATATAGGCTTTAATTTATACACATAATTTATGTTATTCTATTTTAACATCATAATAGGTGAAAGATACCCTACTGGATCAAGGCTTTTACATTGACTTGTTGATATTGGGAAATTTATCTAATTTCTATCCCTTGGTTGTATGTTTTATCTATTTCTATGAGTCATATTGGACAATAGAATTTGTATTCTCTATCTCTCATAGTATGTATTGAATGGAAAGCAACCGTCTTTCAATATTCTAAAAAAAGTACAACCCTCTCCGATAAATAGGAAGGGAAACAATAAGGAAGCACACAACAAACCCCAGTGGGCTTATTATACTTAGGCCCATACTACATAAGACTTGAGTAAAAAGAAAACAAAATTGAAGGTAAAACTCACAAGTAGTATGTGCCATTGCACGATACTCAAATTCTACACTGGATTTGGAAACAATATTTTGTGTCTTCTCCAGGTGACCAAGTTACCCCCTATAAAGGTCCAATAGCCAGGGGTGGATCTCTTTTCAGATTTATACCCAGCATAATCAACATCAGAGTATCAGTTAAATCTAGATGCCCATTTCTTTTATAAAATAGTCCCTATCCAGATGCATTCTTCAAATATTTCAACAATTGACATGCAACTTCCTGATAAGACTTCATAGGACAATGCATGAATCGGCTAACAATACCTACAACAAAGCACACATCTAGCCTAGAAATAGTAAGATATAAAATTTTTCCAACCAAGTTTTTATAACTAAATTTATCTTCTAAGGGATCAGTAGATTCTACCCATAGATCATGTGCTTGATCCATAGGGGAGATGGCAGGAATACAACCAAGCATTTCGGCTTTAGTCAGTAAGTCCACAATATACTTTCTCTGAGATAAAAATACTTCATCCTTGTTATGTGATACCTCAATGCTAAGAAAATACCATAGATGCCCAAGGTCTTTAATTACAAAAACTTGATAAGATATTTCTTTGTAGAACCAATTCCTAAAACATCACTACAAGAAAGGATGATATCATCCACATAAACAATAAGAATAACAATGGCACAAGTAGAGGTTTTGATAAACATATATAATGGTTCTATTGAAACTATATGAAGCCAAATTGGTGCAGTACCAGGGATAACCATTCTCAAGAACTCTATTTGATTCCATAAATGGCTTTCTTTAGAAGGCGTACTTTCCCCAATATTGTGACACATATACAGTCTCTTGTAAATACCCACATATAAAGACGTTCTTAACATGTAGTTTATGTAAATGCCAACCTTTATTAATAGCTAAAGAAATAAGAATTAAGACAAGCAATTGGATAAAAGGTTTCAAAGTAATCAATCCCAACTTCTTATGTGTATCTTTTAGAAATAAGTATCGCCTTTAGGCTTTCAACTTTCCCATCAGAAAAATATGTCATAGTGAAAAACCATCGATAGACAACATGTTTACTACTTGTAGGGAGATCAAAAAGGTCCCATGTCCAATGAGAGTGAACTACATCCATCTCCTCATCCATGGATAGTTTTCACATAGAGTATAGTCGTTCCTCCTAAACATTCTTAGGGATAGAAATTGCAGATAAAGCAGCAATCAAATGAGACATGGAAGCATTCAATTGACTTGTAGACATGAGTTGAGATACTATATTTTGCAGTAGATTGTCACCCCTTTTGTAATGCAATGATATTATTATAATTAGAAGTTGCAACAAAATCAATAATTTTACCATTGTCTTGAGGTGGATCACCAACCTCAAAATATTCCAAAGTAGGGGTTACTTTAGGTAGAGATGTAGACATAGTGGGGTCATGAATGAGCATAACTAGAAGTGGCACTTGGTGACTAGGTTCAGAAAAGAAATATGTATCTTCAAAAAAGGTGACATCCATACTGACATACAACTGATGTGCAACAAGATCAAAAGATTTATACCCTTTTGTGTATGAGAGTAATCAAGAAAACAATAATGGAAAGCATATGGCAATAGTTTATCACTTCCATGTTGGTGATTATGAAACAAAACATAAGCAACCAAAACCTTTTGCTGGTAAAGAAAATATTGATTCATAGGGATAAAGAAGGTTATAAGGAATCTTATTTTGAAGAACAAAAGAAGGCATTCGATTAATGAATTAATTGTATGAAAGAATTCATCAACCCAATAAAACTTAGGTACTTTCATTTCAAATAGGAGAGTACGAGCTACATCACAGATGCATGTTCTTCCTTACAGCAACCTCATTTTGTTGTGGGTAAGGGGAGGAAATTTTGTGAAAATCTTTTCAAAAACATGTTGCACATATTCAGAAGCATTATCAGTGCGAACAAATTTAGGAATAGAAGAATATTTATCCTTTATTTATTAAGAAATTTGGAGAAAACATCTAAAACTTTAGAATGATCATTTAACAAATAGATCCAAGTACAACAAGACAAAGTCATCAATAAAGGTTACAAAATACTTTACACCAGTATGATTAGCAATATGATATGGTCCCCAAACATCTGAGGAACTAAGTAAAAAAACTTGGACTCATATTGTTATGATAGTGAGGAAACACTATCCGATATTGTTCCCCAAGATGATAAGACTAAGATGAAAAGTTCACAGTAGATAGATCTAGAAATAAAGACTTCAATTTGGAAGTAGAAGGGTGACCAAGTCACATGTGACATTGTTGAAGGGATCTAGACTGGGCCACATGAGTAGTAGTAGGGGGATTTGATGAGGTCTTTAGGTAGTACATACAATCTCCACCTTCATATCCACCACCAATCGTTTTCTTCATCTTGGGATCATGCACAGAGACATTGTATGGAAACAAGGTTCATTATAGTTTAAGGTGTTGGTAATTTTACGGACAGGCATCAAGTTTAACGAGAATCTAGGCACTAAGAAGACATATTTAAGGAGATTGTTGTTCACATCTCCTCTCCCATTAACTGGAGAAGTGGACCCAAATGCTAGGTGCACAAGAGGATGGCAAATAAATTTATTCAGGTAAGTAAACAATTTCTTATTACCAATCATATGGACTATAGAAACTGAATCAATAACACAATCATCGTTTGATGAAGAGGAAGAAGTTTGAAGATATGAGGGGTCAACTAAGTGTTGAGTAATGTTTGCTTGATGATTAATAGTAAAACAAGAAGCAAACTAGTTCAATTTGTCAAGGTGAGAAGAACTAACTAACACCATCTCAAGATTTGTAACATGAGGAATAAAATTAGAATCTCCATTAACATAAGTAGTGACACTTTATTTGCCCATTCTTGTTTCCCATTCTTTCTCCAACGTTTATCTTCATTGTGGTTAGTGTACTTGTAGAAACTAAAAAAATTGGATTGAGAAGAGGATCTACTCCCACTATTGTTGGACTTTTCTCAACTATGAGTAGGATTACCTTATCTAGAAACAATTAGGTTTCAAGGCTCCTTGACAGCATTAGTAGAATATACAGAATGAGATAGTCAAATATAGAAATCATCTATTGCTAGAAATGATTCAGATGCAAGAATTTATTGACAAATAGATTCATAACTTGGAGGTATAGATGCTAAGAATTGGTAATTTTTTAATTCATCTTACTACTTTTGTATCTTGGCAAGATCAGATGATAAGGGGTGATGAATCTTGATTTCACCCCACATTCCTTTCTAGATGTCAAAATGTGAAGCGAAGGCTGAGTTATATTCAACTTTAATGGACTGCAAATTTTTGTATAGATCAAATATGTGGGATGCATTTCCTTTTCTATAGTCATTTAGGCAAGGTGATATGATGCCTCCTTGGTGGTGTTGGAGAAGAGTAAATTAGTTGGTATATTGACCGGCCTAAATTGTGCGTCCAAAAGGTGGAGCGGATTTGAGGTAGTCGAGCTTTTATATTTATAACCTGAAACCTTCTAGGCCCCCGCAACTTTGTTTACGAGGTCGAAGTAGATATACGGGGTCGAACACAGGGACAAGGGTGGTAGTGTCGAGAACGCGGAATCGACATGCTACACTCCGACAAGGGTAGAGATATGGTAAAAATTCCCTAAAGGGAACAGCAAGATAAGATCGATAAAATAAAAGAAATCTATCTCCAACTGGAGCTACGAGGAAGATTTAAGGTTTTAAGCATTTATCAGTTTTTAGGGGTTTTCATGCAATGGAAACAGAGAGATAATACTAGCGCTAAAGTAAGGTATGAAGGAGGTAAACTTCGGTAAAATAAGCGGCAGAAGGAACATCATGTACCCCTCCTCTCAGAGCGGGTACCTCTAACCAAGCATCAACACCCCTCTCGAGGTTGTTGGACTTAAGTTAGAGTGGAGAGGTTGCTAAAGCGAATCCGATTCTGGGCACTCCCGTACTCCAGAATCAGACCAAACACTAGAGCCACAACACCTCTCTCGAGGCTGTTCCGACGGGAAAATATGATTCGGTAGCTAATTGAAATGTGATCCAACATGCAAGCTAGAGTTCGGATGTTAAACATAGCAATCATCCAACAAAGGTACCAAGCATAAGCAGGAGATAATTAAACTCTTCTATTTCCATAAACAAATAAGGTTCTGATTACATTGCAGAAGTAAAAGAAATAAATGACTGAAATAGTAAAGATAGATGTCGCCTTCTTGATATAGAAGGATGACAGAATACAGCGGACCCTCCAACCCGATACCAGCAGGAGCCTAGCCCGATACAACCGTGTCGGGCGGCACACCCTCTCAGGAGACATGCCGTGACAGGTGGATTGCATCGTGCGAGGACCCTCGTCTGATACGATCATGTCGGGCGGCACCCTCTTAGGCGACACATCGTGACGGATGATGTGTATCGGGATTCGGTATCGTGCCAGGCTAGAGCGATGCTCCTAGTATCATTTACTTATGTCGGGGATCCTTGTCGGCTGATATCGGCCTGTAGTGTTGCCCGGGACGATCCTAAGTGAACCATTCCCTCCCTCTCGGGATGGCAAAGTGCTCACCTAGAATCGCCCGGCACAAGCACTGAGGCACGATACACTAGCTCTTCGCAACTTTCCTGAGGTGACTTGCGCAGGGTTCCGACCTGTTTTTTCGGCTTCCTGTAGCTGCTATTTATAGGCAGCGTTTGGGGAAGTTATGGCACTCAGGGCACCATGTGTCCTTGCTTAGCTCTTATTATCGCGGAGTCGGTGGACGGCCGATATCAGTGTCGCCCAGCACAAGGATGTCGGTTGTCGGTGGATGTGACGAGCGGCGCCTGCCGGAGGGTGGCCTGTGTCACACGACAAATCTTCGGTTGTCGTGGCGAGCTTGGCTCCCTGTCGGGTAGATAAGTGTGTCGTCCGCTAGTCCGTCCTTGTACGGCATCCTCATGTCGCGCGTCCATGTATTGTGCTACCCTTACCGGGTAGTGTGCGTATCGGCCGGCTGGAAGGCCGATGCAAGTGGAATCATGTTTGTGGGCCGGGACGGGCCTTATTGATGACAAATGGGTCAAAATTGGAGGAAAACTCTGCAAAAGATGGAAATATTAAATTAAGAGTGTAGTTTGGCATGTTATTGCAAAAGTACATATAAAAAGAGAGGAAAAGAGTTTAAAAGGGTAGTTTTGATAAAAAAATAAGGGTCAAAAACATCACAAAATTTGGTGTTATCAACTCCTCCAAACTTAGCATTTTGATTGTCCTCAATCAATATTTAAACTTTATTTTGTGATGCTCCTTCTTGCGTGGTGTAGCTTTCAGTCCTAGAGGTAAGACAAGTATCGCGATGTCTTTAGAGATAATGCCGCTCTACTACGAACAAAAGACCTTGCATTCCCTACCTTATTATTTCAGTAAAGTCTTTTTCTACAGCTTCAGTGAAACTTTGGTGCATTATTCGGAAGTTAGCTTTCACACCAAATAGCTTTAGGGGCAGAAAGTTGTGTGTCGGGTAGGCTAAGGATTTTTGGGTTTTTCTTGTTTCCCCATCAGTCCATCCAGGTACGGGTCCGTCAGTGGGAAAGTGGTCCCTGTAGTCCAAGCCAGTTGGCTTTAGAGGAGTGATTTCACATCCTACGTACCACTGCCCCAGATCTACCATGCCTAAAGATGGGTACTTTTGGAAAACAAGTGTGTATATATATTTTTTTCTTTTTCTTTTATTGGGCACAACTCTCACACTTTTATTCACTCTCATAAGGCTACTTTCTTTTTTTTTGGATTTTTGTTGGGTAAGGAAAAATAAGAGGAATTTTGTAGCTGTTTGGGCAGCTTTTTCCTTCTCCATACTCGTCTCTTAGCTGTTTGCGAGATTTTTTTTTAAATTTTTGGCGTGGAAAAATGTAGTCTTTT
The DNA here is from genome assembly GCA_963693085.1 of Alisma plantago-aquatica. Lineage (NCBI taxonomy): Eukaryota > Viridiplantae > Streptophyta > Magnoliopsida > Alismatales > Alismataceae > Alisma > Alisma plantago-aquatica. Next base: position 51,786,133 of record OY856415.1, on the reverse strand, counting down.
GTCGTTTGAGGCAGCATTATCAGACAGATTTAACAAAACTTGCATCTCGTTGGGCACATAGAAAACAAATTGGCAAGAAGTTGAACCAGGTTTTTACTAATATAGTGACTTTATTCATATGAAAGGGAACAAGATAAGCAAATTTTATATGAGCATGGATACATACACACGATATAAGAGATGAACGAAATAACACAAAGGGTGGAGTTGAAGAAGAAGATTTGTATACCTCCCTCACTGGTACATGGGTACCCCCCCCCAAACTTACACCACACTCTGTCCCAGAGTAGTGAAGAAGACAGGGTAAGGTAATGTTAACCCAGTGAGGGTTAGTTGGTGATCGCGCTTGTGCCATGGAGAAGTTGCCATACGTTCCCCTTATTTGTTGTCGGAGTTGGTAAGGCCTCTCCTTATTTGATGGAAGTTCCCAAAATTATTTGGCATCCCCTTAAACCTAGTAGATTTCAAGATACATCCGTTGTGAACATGAACAAAAGGACTGATCGTCAATCCCAGTTTCAGTCCACCTGAGTCCATTTTCTTTCCCAGGGGGATGCAGCCAGAACAAGTGCAAATCTCTCAAGAAGGAAGCGCAAGGCCCGTGTAGATTATAACAATGATAACCGACCTATTGAAGATAGAGAGCTTTTGAAAACACTTGTGGATATTATATCAGAAGAAGATACCTTCCTTATGATGAAGGTGGCTTCACAACTGTTGGGCCCAAAATACCCATATTCAATCCAGAGGCCACTGGAGGATGACTTCCACTGATTTTATCTTTTGGGTATGGTCCTAAACCACCACAAAAGTCAGACTTTGATAAGGAAATGGACTTCGATTGCTCTCTTCTCTGCGGGTGGTGGCCCAGCTGTCTCGAGATTCTGGCGTTTCTATCCGACTGTTGTTGCTTCAGCTGCGGCCGTAGTGTCGATTCTTCTGTTGTGTCTGTCAACTCGACCGGAGGTTTGCTGTGTATTAGCCATACATGTTATCAAGTTCATTGATCATTTAAACGTTAGGTAGGAAGAACTGATATCTCGATAAAAATTGTCTCATTGCAAAGTCCAGGTATCGTCCATCAAAAGAAGATCTAAAGCGATACAAGATTGGACGATACGGAAAGAGCTGCGCGCCACAACACGCTGCCTGAGACGGGTGTGTCGGGCGATATGGTCGCATAAAATAAATGTCTGATAGGACTTCTCGACGGAAAATTGTGTCACCCGATATGGCGTATCGGGCAAATGCGATCGGTAGATGTGCCGTGCTTCATACATGACGGGCGATACAAGAAAAATCAACTAAGTTTGTCAACCCGATACGCTGAGCGCGATATGAAACCCGTGTCGGGCAAACATGCTGTCGGGCTATACCTTTACTCTTTGAAGCACTCGCCCGACACGAGGGCAGAAGCTAGCTGGCCGACATATGAGCAAAGGGAGAAATTACTGCATGATACGGGTGGCTAGGAGAGTAAACGTAGTAGCCCGACATGGTGAACTCTCTGTACTATATATAGCAATCTCGACCAGGGGTAAAACGGGTAGATCTGGAGCGCGCGTCGGCCATTAAGATAGGCTATTCCCGAGATGGCCAGTCCATCTGTCTAATCGAGGGCAATTACTCATTTTGCACGATGCCCAGGACACGGGTGCAGGCCGCCCATGGATGCCATCCATCACGGCCTTTGCGGTGCCCGAGATGTCCAGCGCGTTCAGCATGCCGGTTGAGTTGCTGCCTCACATGGTTAGAAAGAGGGGATACAAGTCTGATATGTGGCCAGAAAACTTAAGAACAAAGTGAAGAAAAGGTGATTGACGGGAAAAACATCATCGGCTTAGGGTCGAGTCCCCGACCTCAGATAGTATTACTCCTCAATGCTTCAAAAAAAAGAGCGGTGGCCCATAAAACAGAAGAGTCAGTACGCTCGGCGTGTGCACTGACTCGGGCCTTGTTACAGTCCATAATGTTTGTAATGTTTGTTTTGCAAGAAAGTAAAATGCATCCTATTCTAGGAAAAAAAAGAAAGCTCGGGCTGCCTCCCGAGAAGCGATGTAGATTTCATCTTCAGCTTGACGTCTTTAGCTTCATCACCCCTTAGTCTCTGCCATCATTCTCTCATGCAACTCGATCCTCTTTTCTGTTGATCACTGTCTTGCCTTCTTTGCTGTTTTAGTATTCGACGGAATCTTTCCTGACGAATTCTTTATTAACTCGGCCATTTGAGCAAGTTGTTGATCAATCTGGCACTGATGCGTCTGCATGTCCGCCATTTTTACCTACAACGAGTTCAAAACACCCGAATTCGATAGCGCGCTCTGTGCTAACTGGTTGTTAATAATGTCTTGCCTTTTCACGAAATCAAATAGTTGGCCAACTACATCCGTCTGGCTAGAAACCTTATCCTATTCCGTGGTTGATCCTTGGTACTTGACTTGACCTTAGAAGTTACCTTTGTTCATCTGGAAGGGGGTGTTTTTAGTGTACTGACTGGGCCCTCCCCTCTTCTCGAATTCTTGGGGCGTCTTAGGCGAGCTATGCAGCTGATGTGAATTATCGACTGCATCCTTGTTGCCATAGTTGAAACATGGGTGGTTTGGCCTCTTAAAATTTACAAAAGAGACATTTTTAGTCTCATCGGCTTTGGAGTCAGAATCACTTGATGCTTTCGGTAGGGTGTAGATGCATTTATCCACCCCATGGCCTCCTTCTCCACATGTCATGCACTTCATCACTTTTTCCACCTGCTTCTTCCCTTTACTATCAGATTCCCTTAGCTGCTTGACATCTGTCGCTATCCTTTATATCTGAGAAGTGATAGACTCTAGAGCCTTGGATTCAAGATAGGGTCCTTCACTTCCCTTCTTAGCCTGCCCTATGTCGGATCTATCATACTCAGCGCCGGCTTGTAGCTCGGCCATGTTTTTGATGATCCTTTTAGACTTGCTCGGCTTTTTCCCTAGGAAGTCACTTCCTGCTACCGCATTCAGTGACACCCTTTCATCGGGAGTCAGACTGTTATAAAAAGGTGGTGACTAGGAAACCTTTCTTATAGTTATGGTGAGGACAGTCCCTCTGATACTCCTAGTACCTTTCCCAGGCATCATGGAGATTCTCATTGGGCCTTTGCATAAAGGAGGTTATCTTTTGCCTGTTCCTCACTGTTTTCTCAGTCGGATAGAATTTATTTACGAAAGCGTCTGCTAGTGCTCCCCATCCGTTTAGAGATTGGTGGGGAAGTCCCAGATACCATGATAGAGCCTTGTCTTCCAGAGAGAAGATGAAGCCCTTGTAGTAAATGACTTCCTGGGGTACACCTCGCATCTTAATCGTGTCGCAGATATTCTTGAAGGCGTCCAGGTGGTGATAAGGGTTGTCGTTCTTGGAGCTCCCTCTGAAGCTCTTATTTTGGATCATGGAGATTACAGTTGGCTTGAGCTCAAAGTTGGTGGCGTTGAAACGTGGAACGATGACTGGGCACCGGGAATTGTTAGCCTTCATGGAGGCTAACTCCCTCAGAGTTTTCTCTTCTTCTTCCGAATCTTCGATGTCACTCCCTTCCTGACGCTGATTCTGATCATTGTGATTCCTTCTGTGCCTTCGATGGTGATGACGTCTATCTCAGTGTTGGTCGTCCTCGAACTGCTCTCCTTCTAGATCTTCATGTTGATCATGGCTGTCATAGCAGTCATTTTCTTTAGGTGGAGGGGAGTTAGGTCTAGCCCTCCTTTGACGTTTGCCCTCTGAAAGAGGTTGTTCAATACGAGGCGGCATGTTAGGTTATGTCGATGCTCAAGTGAATGGAAAGCCCTTTCCTCTGAGTACCTGAAATAACACAAAGGATCAAGTTAGAAAAGTTGTCATCCATGATAATTTGAATTATTCGTTCCTGGCAAAGAATAATAATAATAACAAAGAGAAAAGAAAGAAAAGAAAAGGAGAGTGTTGTCAAGCTCATTTCTAAGCTTGAGGCACGGGAGTGTAGTTAGTGGATTCGGATTCATCTACAGTATTGTTTTACCTTATTCCGGCAACGGCGCCAAAAAGTTGACCGGCCTAAATCGTGCGTCCAAAAGGTGGAGCGGATTTGAGGTAGTTGAGCTTTTACATTTATAACCCGAAACCTTCTAGTCCCCCGCAACTTTGTTTACAGGGTCAAAGTAGATATATGGGGTCAAACACAGGGACAAGGGTGGTAGTGTTGAGAACGTAGAATCGACACGCTACACTCGGGCAAGGGTAGAGATATGGTAAAAATTCCCTAAAGGGAACAGCAAGATAAGATCGATAAAACAAAAGAAATCTATCTCCAACTGGAGCTACGAGGAAGATTTAAGGTTTTAAGCATTTATCAGTTTTTAGGGGTTTTCATGCAACAGAAATAAAGAGATAATACTAGCGCTAAAGTAAGGTACGAAGGAGGTAAACTTCGGTAAAACAAGCGGCAGAAGGAACATCCCATACCCCTCCTCCCAGAGCGGGTACCTCTAACCAAGCATCAACACCCCTCTCGAGGTTACTGGACTTAAGTTAGATTGGAGAGGTTGCTAAAGCAACTCTAATTCCGGGCACTCTCGTACTCCAGAATCAGACCAAACACTAGAGCCACAACACCTCTCTCGAGGCTATTGCGATGGGAAAACATGATTCGGTAGCTAATCGAAACGCGATCCAACATGCAAGCTAGAGGTCGGATGTTAAACATAGCAATCATCCAACAAATGTACCAAGCATAAGCAGGAGATAATTAAACTCTTCTATTTCCATAAACAAATAAGGTTATGATTACATTGTAGAAGTAAAAGAAATAAATGACTGAAATAGTAAAGATAGATGTCGTCTTCTTGTTATAGAAGGACGACAGACTACAGCAGACCCTCCAGTCCGATACCAGCAGGATCCTAGCCCGATACAACTGTGTCGGGCGGCACACCCTCTCAGGCGACACGCCGTGACGGGTGGATTGCATCGTACGAGGACCCTCGTCCGATACGATCATGTCGGGTGGCACCCTCTCAGGCGACACACCGTGACAGACGATGCGTATCGGGATTCAGTATCGTGCTGGGCTAGAGCGATGCTCCTAGTATTGGTCACTTATGTCGAGGATCCTTGTCGGCCGATATCGGCCTGTAGTGTTGCCCGGGATGATCCTAAGTGAACCATTCCCTCCCACTCGGTATGGGGAAGTGCTCACCTAGAATCACCCGACACAAGAACTGAGGCACGATACACTAGCTCTTCGTAGATTTCCTGACGTGACTTGCGTAGGGTTTCGACATGTCTTTTCGGCTTCCTGTAGCTGCTATTTATAGGCAGCATTTGGGGAAGTTATGGCGCTCAGGGCGTCACGTGTCCTTGCTTAGCTCTTATTATCGCAGAGTCGGTGGACGGCCGATATCAGTGTCGTCCGGCACAAGGATGTCGGCTGTCGGTGGAAGTGATGAGCGGCACCTGTCGGTGGGTGGCCTATGTCGTGCGACAAGATTCGGTTGTCGTGGCAAGCTCGGCTCCTTTTCGGGTAGATAGGTGTGTCGTCCGCTAGTCCCTCCTTGTGCGGCATCCTCATGTCGCGCGTCCGTGTATTGCACTACCCTTATCGGGCAATGTGTGTATCGGCCGACTGGAAGGCCGATGCAGGTGGAAACATGTTTGTGGGCCGGGACGAGCCTTATTGATGAAAAATGGGTCAAAATTGGAGGAAAACTCTGCAAAAGATGGAAATATTAAATTAAGCGCGTAGTTTGGCCTATTATTGCAAAAGTACATATAAAAAGATAGGAAAACAGTTTAAAAGGGTAGTTTTGATAACAAAATAAGGGTCAAAAACATCACAAAATTTGGTGTTATCATATATGTGATTCACATCTATTCAAGATCCAAGAGAGAACCAGATAGGCATGTCCAGCCTAATTTTTAAAACCCACCTTCAATTTCGCAGATGCTTCTTTGGTAGATTTCTTTTTTTTAGATGTGTCTTCCTATGGTGCAAGTAAATCTATCAAATGTTCTAGTTTTTCCAAAGAATGTGCATAAACCTAAAATGAGTGTGCCCATAGGACATAATTAGAGCCATTAAATTTTACAGAAGCTACACACTTGGGGTGTGTTTTAGACATCCCAATATGAAAAGAAGATGAACCTCTAATATACCAATACAAGGTTAATGGAGCAACAAAAGAAGAGTAGAAATATGGATAGACAGTCACTAACACACCGTCTCAGAAAGTGGACACACTGTGTCACTTGTAGAAGAATGCAATTGAAGGTTTCTGACATATGGTGTCAAGATTTGACATGTCATGTCACTTACAGTAGAATAGAAAAATAACAAATTCACCTTAGCAACGGATGACAACACGCCGTGTAGGTAAGACACACACTGTGTAAGATAGAGAAACATCAAGATTTTCCTAGAAAAAAATCCAATATAGATAGTGAAGCTTATGGATCACCAAGATAAATAGAGATATGTTGGATAGATCCAATAATATCTAATAAAATGTAGATAAATCCCTATATAAGATGGTAATAGATGACCATATAAAGAATGGTGTGCAAAAAAGTTGTAGACAATTTCTATAAGATCCTCTTGTTGGAAGAGGATAGGACTATAAAGAATACTATATCTCCCTTGGTGTTATCAATAGTGGTGGAGAGGAAAGAAGATGATGAGTGGAGATGGGAGGAGAGATGGTGGTGACATCGTCTTGGAAAGGAGGGATCTTGAGGTGGTTATCTGTCCTATTCTAATACCAACTTGAAAGTGTTATCTATTTATATTTTGAAAATACTACAACCTTCTGCTATAAATAGTATGGGAAACAACAAGGAAGCACACAACAAACACTAATGGGCATATTATACTTAGGCACATATTCCAAAGACTTACATAAAATGACAACATAAATTAAGGAAACAAAATAGCTAAAGATAAATACGCATCCCAATAGTATGATTGATGTATTTATCATGGAAATCTACTTTGATCTATTTGAATGATCTTGATTTAGGATCCTCTACTTAAATTGACATTTATTCCTCTTGTAAATGATTGATAAGTGCAGATTGAATCCTAAATAGGATGTACCACGTTTCTAACAAACTCAATATTTGGTAATTATAGGATTTACTCAAGAATATGGTAAGAATATTAAACTCGAATACTAAGTAACTATAACCTTGGTTGGTGTACGAAATACCTAGACCATCATTAGGTATTTAATTTAAGTGAATAAAGTGATGTTGAGCAAACATATCAATTCAACTAAGATATTATGATTGGTTCAAGCATCAAATTTTTAAAATTAGGAATGTTATAAATCATTTCGATCCTTTAGAAGGCCCATGGTAGGAGCCATGGTCCTGCAACCTAATTCAAACCCCCTTGGACTATTTATTGTATACATCTGTTCCCTTGAGATACAAAATTGGGAATTGAGTATTTCATTCAAATGACAAATACTCATGATAATTTCAATTGGTTGATGATTGATATATTAGATTATGGGGTTACAATAATTCTACATTATATTGTGTCCTAGGTAATTAATAAAGTAATTATCTTGTAATTAATTAAAAGGAAATCTCAATGTGATTAAAGGACTAGTTAAGATCTAGTCTCTTGCCTAAGAGAGGATAAGATAAAAAAAATTATAATCCCAAAATTTAAGATAAAAGAGGAATGTAACCCGGCTTCAGGACATAAGAGAGATGGGTAGGTCATAGATAGTTTATATTAGATCCTCTTGTTAGAAAAGGAAAGGAATATAAAGAAAAATAGATCTCCCTTGGTGTGATCACAAGTAATAGAGAAGAAAGAATATGATGAGTGGAGATGGGAGGAGAGAAGGCAATGATGTCATCTTTGAAAGGAAGGGTCTTGAGGCAACTATCTGTCCAGCTCTGGTACCATGTTGAAAATGACTATCTTTTGATATTATAAAAAGAGTATAACATTCTCCTATAAATAGGAAGAGAAACAACAAGGAAGCACACCACAAACACTAATGGGCCTATTATACTTACGGCCATATTACGTAAGACTTACGTAAAAGGAAAACATAACTAAAGGGAATAAAATAGCTACTGATAAATATATATCTCTATAGTGTGATTGATGTATTTATCTTAGAAAGCTACTTTGTTCTATTTGATTGATCTTGATTTAGGAATCTCTACTTAAATTGATATGTATTCCTCTGTAAATTATTAATAAGTGCAAGTTTCATCCTTAATGGGATGTACCATGTTTCTATCAACCTCAAGATTTGGTCATTATATAATTTTCTCAAGCATATGGTGAGAATATTAAAATGCAATAGTAACTAAGATTGTAAGGCCCCTAACCTCAATTTTTGGGATAACCTTGTTTTATTTGCTTGATTAGATGCTTAGAACCTTAATATAGTCCTTTGAGAAGTTTTTGAAACATGTGGAGACTTAAGTTTCCAGTTTGGTCCCATTTGAATGTTGGTTGTGCTTTATATGCTTGTTTTGGGTCAAATTGCAATTTACCCAAGTTGAGGGGTTATCTTAAAAATTTTCACCTCTAGAGTGTGCCCTCATATTTTGGATTCATGAGAGAGAGTATGGATCGTAGGGGTGCTTTGCTAGGACCATGGCTAAGAAGGTGGTATCACTTAGTGTGATTAGGATTTTCTTGGATTTCCCTTTTGTGGATGAGCTTTGACCTTGTTGATTGGGTGGAGTGTTGTGATTGCAACACCTCACTTGGTGGGTGTTGTGACCACAACACTTGTTCTTGGTGTTGTGTGCTTTGACCTAGATGTTGTAGAAGTGGTTTGGTCGGAATGGTTGGCTCTCTTGAGGTGTTTTTGACCATGTGAGGAGTGGGTAACAGTGGCGGCGGGAGGGGGGCAAGAAGGGGCAAGTGCCCCTCCCCCTCCAATTTTGAATTTTTTTAACATATATATTGTGTATATGTAACATTGTATCAAATTTAATAATTATTTTTATATTTTATCCATTTCACACGCTTATTAGCCTATTTTCAAATTATGTAAACTTTCTTTTCTAAATAACATCATTATCGATATGATTTTAAGTAAGAATTACAAATATAAACAGACTAAATTAGGGAAAATTTTATAAAATAAATGATGTTTCGTTGTTTTTATAAATATATCTCATTTTTACATAATTAACAAGTTGTGCTTTTTTATTAAACATATTAACAACAATACTAAAACTACATACAATAATGTCAATTGGTAAATATTAGTTTACACCAATATTTAATAATGAATAAATAAGAAATTGATATCTATAATTAATAATATACTTTATGATCTATAATCAATAGTATAATTTATGAAATGTCAAATATTTTTATATCATGTATAAATAAATACTTAAATGTATAAAAAATATAATAAGTACATAGTTGTATGGTTAATGGGGAAAAATAAACTAGTATGTATAATTATTTATATACTTTATGGAATACCAAATATTTTATAAAGTATATATAAATAATTAAGTGTGTAACAAATATAGCAAGTACATAGCTAATGGGAAAACAAAAAACCAATATCCGTAATTAATAATATACTCCGGATATCAAATAGTATTATATTATGTATAAATAAGTAAATCTATAAAAAATATAGCAACAATATAGTCCATAGGTGTATATGTTACGTGTGCAGATTTATTCTGATTCTTTTCTATTATGAGTGTAATGTATGTTAATAAAAATAATGACAAATGAAATATGATATTCTTAGTAATGCATGGTCTCACGATAAATTTACTAATAATATTTGTAAAATATGAGTATTGTTTTGAATTTTTATACATCAATAAATATTGGTTAAAATAATGTAATATCATGTATCTTGTGATATTAATTCTTAAAATTATACTTCTATTCATAAGTTGTACAACTGTTGTTCCTCTAAATTATACATATTATTTCATCATGATGTCAAAGATAATAGATTTTTTAAATTTACCTAATTTTCAACGCAACATAGAAATAACAACTATAATAATTTAGTGAATAATATATTATAACAACGTTTATTGATTTATTAAGTAAAATTAATAAATAGGTTTAACGCCATCATAAGTAAATTGCTATATTGTTTTTTATTTATTTTTAAATAATAAGAGTAATTGCCACGTAGTACTAATATGTTCAATTTTCTTAGCTTTATGTTACTTTTTAATTACTTGAGTTGTCAAGATCATCAAGTAGAAAATTATTTGTTTGATTTAAAAAATATATAATAATCCACATCGTCAATATTGAACACTAAATTTATGTTTTTTTTATCAAAATGACCAGTATTCATGGAGAATTAATTTAATAGAATAGTTGGTCTTATAAAAAAAGATTAAATCTTTTCAGTATCAGAAGTCACCATTTCAATCTCGTCTTAAATGTAAAAAAATTCATAATTGTATGTAGTATGTTATAATATACATATACAATAATCCATATACACAAATCTAAAATTAAGTACTCCCCAAGTGATGACTTATGTCTTCAACCTCTTTTTTATTTATGTAAGATCCATCTATTTTCCTATCTAGATCAAAGTAAATAGGTCGAGTGAGATATGTTGACACTCAATATGAATTCCACATATGTACTTAATATTATTTTTATATGTGCCCCCCTTCATCAGGGGGATGGCTCCGCTACTGGTGGGTAACCTAGTGTTGCGATCACAACATGTGCTTGGTGTGTCACAACCGTAACAAGGATAGTTTCTGACCTAAGTGGTCACAACATCACCCTGGGTTGTATCACCATTCGTTGCATGCATGCATATAGTGGTCGCATGGGTATTTTCTTAGTGGATATGTGTCCTTTTGATTCCCTCTTGAGTTGACACCTCATATCCACCTTCCCTCCCTCCTCCTTCATGTATATAATCCCTCTCACCTTCAGGAAAGTATCCTTTTTGGCCCTTATTTCTTCCTCCTCTCTTTTTCTTGACCTTAGTGCCTTGTGGATCAAGGGAGGGATGATCTAGGTGCTTTGGTGGCCGATAAACCTTGCATGTGGTGTTCTTGAGCTTGATCATCCTCTTGGTGGTGATCTTTGGTGATCTCCTTCCTTGGAAAGTGGATTTCCTTCCTTGATCAGATTTTCTCTTGGTATTCTACCCTTCCTTCTTCTCTTTTCTTGGCTTTAGATTGTGCTTCACCCATGGTGGTTATCTTTTGGGGAACTCCTCTTCACAAAATCCATAGACTATGGTTCATCCATGGTAGTATCTAGTGGATATGGAGCCTTCCCTCTCTATTTCATCATTTTCTTCCTTGATCAAGTAAGGTTTGGTGTTTTGCTTCACCATGAGATATCTTTTGACCTTGGTGTTTCGTTGAGGTGATCTTGTGGTAGAGGGTGATATTAGTGGATCTTCATCTTCCTCCTTGGTGATGGAGATCGTGGATCTTATTTCTTCACCTAAGGCAGGTTATATAAGTCTTCTCTCACAATTATTGAACCTTTTTCTAACATGCATGTTGCTGATTTCATCTGTAAATCATAACCCTAATATGATAGAGGAAGTTATCATGATCTAGAGTTTGACTTATGGGGACAATCATGTGTGGTTGCTTAAAATTCGAAACCCTAGTTTTCATGTACAAGGTTGTTGGTAATGGTGCTAAGTGACATGCTATCTTCTTGCTATTTGTTATGGGAATACAACTCTATAATTTTTTATGGTTCATTCACTTTGGTTAAGAGAAGGTTTTAGTTCTCTTTGCATGTAAGATAATTCATCTTTCGCCCCTTCGATCATGATTTTTGTGGGGGATCTATGTGACCTATATCTTAGAGTTGTGTTAATCATCTCTTAGTGGAGTTATTCCCTTAGATGGTGCTAAGTGTCTTGGTGGAAATTTTTTGTTTTGACCTTTCTTTGGTTCTTCTAGAGGCTGAGTTGGTTGGTGGACTTATGGTTGCTACATCCTTGACCTTTTGGCCTTCTTCGCTACACCCATGGGTGGTTGTTGTGGTCACAACAACCCTAACCCTAGGTGGTCTCTACACCCATGGTTTCTTTGTGGTCACAACATGGATCTTGGTTATGTTGGTCACAACATGATGACCTAGGTTAGGTGATCGTGACACCTAGAGGTTGCAACAATGTGTAACCCTAATCTGGTCACAACAGTCCATGGTCTCTACACCGATACATGCACATGTAGAGCAAGTCGCTACACCTACATCCTAATTGACCACAACACTTGAGTGATGGACTTTAAGTGATGATGAGAATGTGTATGATTAACCAAGATTAATGATGCTTAACCCTAATGCCCTCCAAACATGCGGGATATGTATAATCTAGGGTTTGGTGATGAAATAATTTCGTTAAACCTTAATTGGCTATACATATAATCCCTAACCCTAATTTTCAGGGTATGTGATGTGTGTACTATTCTCATTTGAAGTGTATCATATTATGATGTTTTCTCTCTCCTATTTAAAAATCCCTTACCTTGTAAATGAAATGAATGGCATAGCTATGAGAATGCTATGGTGAGCTATATGTTAGGTGGTGATTATGTGCATTATTGAGGCACACTATGATATTATATATGCAGGAATCATGTGATTTGTCCTAATGACCTAACAAGTGCTTTATGTGTAGTTTGAGATGGAATCCTCTAGAGATGTGATTGAGGGATTGATATATCATTGTGATGAGATTTTACTGATGGTCTTGTTAAGGTATTGATAAAATGTGATGAGTTTGATGGCCTTGATTAAGGCAGTGAGACAAAGATGTCATGTGATGATGTGACAAGTTCATACTTTATATGTTTGATATCTTCTAAAGTTGTTTCACTTTTATGCTTGCTAGATTGAATTAGGGTTTGTATGTCCACATGTATGATGAAGCCTTAATTCACCCAATTAGCATAACCTAATAAAGTGAAACCTTAATCATGTAGTTTCCATGTTCCATAGATCCTTTCCAATGTCAGTATTAATTGTTGGATTGGTGAAACGAATAACTCCTACGGGAAACTCAGAGTGCAAATTGTTGAATATGTGAGGGCGCAAGTTGAGTTTATACCCTTATGTCGACAAAAATATAGGTTTTGGAGGGTGGTTGTAGTCATGCCTCGGTGATTGAGATACTTGTGATGGCAGCAGTGCAACTACATAATCCCTTTTTATGAACGACCATGTGTGAGCATGTTCTCTAGCACCATGACCTATAACAAGGTAGGCTAGGTGTTTTCTATGGATGGTCATGTGTGAGCCAATCCTTCAGCTTGACTATATGTCATAGCTTGCAGTGGACTGATATGTCTCTGTGGTGTTTCTCTTGTACAGACCAAGAGGTGTTGGAGAGGTCGTGAATTCCATCTCTTCCATAGACCTTGTATGACACTTATTTGACTTCGTAATGGTCAGTTTGATTTGGGTTGTATGACTCAAATCCTCAGAGCATTAATAAAAGATGTAACACAGTCATGTAGCATATTTGCATAGAGCTAAATGCAAATAACATTGGATGACCCTTCGCCTTATTTCTTGTACAGTTTGATTGATAGAGGATATACATATTCTGAATATTCCTTCTCAATTATGTGATGTTCTACTATCCTTTTCTAGGTACTTAAATTTCTTTACAGTGTTATCATCTCTAAAAGGCTCATTTAGCTGTATTTGCTTAACTTGCCAATAGCTTTACTTTATGTTCTTCATTATTTTATATCTGTGTTATAATAGTGTTGGTAGAGATTATATCTCTCGGTGGGACGTTTGGTTTCACCCAGTGGGTTTTCCACATCTTTTAGGTGTTCATGCACGGAGACATAGAGATCGCACAACTAAGGAAGAGCATCAACAAGAGAAGTAGTTGTTAAAGGTTGGATTTGTTGCTATTCTTTTGGAGATATATGCATAGATGTTGTCCATGTACACTCACATCTTTGGGGGTGTTCTCAATGTATTTTGTAGATATGTATTTGATACGAGTTTTGGCAGTATGTTATGCTTATATAGCTATGGTTTGTACATGTATAAACATGTTATCATATGTGATAGGTGGTTGAAAGTTAGACAACAAACAATGATGATATGTAAAGCCTGTAATCATGATATATGATCAGGTGACACAATTGTGGACCCAGATGTAATAAGTTTATGTGCTTGTTCTTGTGAAAGATTAATTAATTCCTTGTGGTTTTTAGTAACCTGGTTGTTTATTATAATTCTGTATTTTTTTTTAGTAATCTCATTTTGTGTGGCATGGAGCGTCTCAGTTTGGTTGATATCAGATCTTTAGGTTTGCTAAGTCTACAATGACCTAGGACTAGGGTTTGTGTCTGTTCTAGTGTCCTCCAGTATATCTTATGGTAACTTTTGCTTATGCAAAAGAAGAAGAAGAAGAAGAAGAAGAGTAAAAATGATGTCTAGAGAACACAAAGAACACGCTACTGAGAGCAGTGTTGCTGTAGCTGGAGGTGGTGCCAAAAGGAAGGCGAGAAAAGATCGGGCACCTGATGTTCCCCAGTTTGACCCAACCATGATGGAAATCCTACCTTCTAGTCCTTGTTCGGGTAGTTCATGTCTAGGATGATGCACATGGAGGATAAGATGCACATGCCTCAAGCTAGGGCATCTGTTCCCAATGTAGAATCTCTAAGTTTGGGGAAGACCATCGAGAGGTTGCGGTGTGTTGGGGAGGTTGAGTAAGCTGGTACGCCGATTCCAATGGATGTTGATCTATGGTTTATGGAGTTGGAGAAGACCTTCAAAATCCTCATCATCCCTGAGGCAGACAAGGTGAAGCATGTTGTGTATCTTTTAAGTGGGAGTGTTGGACATTGGTGGGCTATCAAGGAGGAAAAGAGGCATGCCATTGCTATTAGTTGGGAGGAGTTCCAACATGATTTTGCTACTCGGTACTTTCCTTAGACCTGACTAGATGAGAAAATATCCCAGTTTGAGAACATCTGGCAAGGATCTATGACAGTCAATGAGTATGAAGCTAAGTTCAGGGAGCTTCTGAGGTTTTGTCCCCATGTGCCTGCTATAGATTAGGAGAGGATCAAATATTTGTAGAAGGGCTTGAGCATAGATTTGACTACACCAGCATCAGCATTGGAGAACTGTGAGTGGTTTGCCACATTCGTAGAGTCAGTCAGGAGGATAGAGAGATCGGTTGTTGAGAAATGTGAGGTGAGTACCAAGAAGAGTTCGATACAGTATCAGGGGAAGTCATTTGGAGGCTTCAAGAATCCTAGGTTCTCAGTGCCGCAGTTACAACAAAGGTCAGTTGCTCAGTCACAGTGGTTTTCGAATAGAGGCAGACGCCATAGTTTCAGCCAGCAGGAGACCACGACATGGCATCAGTGTTAGTGATAGGGTTTTTTAGGCCATGGTATGAGAACAGGACATGCTATTAGTGTGGGAAGATCAGGCATACAAAGTAATATTTCCCATGAAGGACGATGAGGTGACCTAGTAGTCGAGCCAGAGTCAGTAGGGCTCACAGAGGTTGTAGTTTAACAACAATGTAAGTTGAGGATGTGGATAGGCATCAAAAGCTGGTTCTTCTGGGCAAGACATTAGGGGAAGGGGATGCCAATAGGTAATGGCTCAATTCTACACCATGTATCAGGCAGAAGGAGCTGTCAACTCATGAGTTGTGACAGGTCATATGGATTTATTTCATTCTGATTTATCTTCTTCTTTCTTTATATCTATTTTGGTTGACCCAGGTGTGACACACTCTTTTATCACTCAGGAAGTGATTGCTAGGTGTTCTTTGCCTGATAGTCATAAATGTGATAGCCTTCACTTAGAAACCCCATTGGTTGGTTCTACTGAGTTGTGTGAGGTGTGTCCTTCATGTGTCCTTTCTTTCTCAGGGCACAACATTGAAGTGGATCTCATGCTACTTGACATGCATGGATTCAATGTGATTCTTGGAATGGACACCTAGGAGAAGTGTCAGGTGGTTTTGGACTGTAGTTCCAAGGTGGTGACAATTTTCGATGGTGATGTGATGTGGGTCTTCCAAGTAGATAGGAAGATTCTTCTGATATGTCTGGTGTCAGCAATGGTGGTAGAGAAGTTGATGAGGCAAGGTTGCAAAGCATTTTTGGCACATGTGGCAAAGTATTCAAGACGTGCCTTGTCTGTGAGTTTGAAGATGTGTTTCCAGATGAGTTTCTAAGTGTTCCCCTACCTTGAGAGATTGATTTTGAGATCAATATAGTCCTAAGTATGCAACCAATAGCATAGAGACCGTACAGGTCGACTCCAGCTAAGATGGCAGAGTTGAAGAGACAGTTGTAGGAACTACTTGATAAAGGTTTAGTCAGGCTAAGTGTGTCATTGTGGGGTGCTCTAGTGCTTTTTGTGAAAAAGAAAGATGGATCTATGAGGTTGTGCATTGACTACCAACAGTTGAACAAAGTGACGATAAAGAATAAGTATCCTTTACCCCCTATTGATTTTTTGTTTGACCAGTTGTGAGGAACTATAGTGTTTTCAAGGATTGACTTGATCACCAGTTGTGGATCAAGGAAGATGCCATACCCAAGTAATCTTTTAGGACTCGGTATGTTCATTACAAGTTCATGGTTATGTCATTTGGGCTAATCAACGAACCAACATTGTTCACAGATCTGATGAACAAGATGTTTTGTCCATATCTTAATCAGTTCGTGACAGTGTTTATAGATGATATTTTGATATAATCTTGAGATAGACAACAACATGAACAATATCTTTGTCAGGCATTGAACTTGTTCAGACAACGTCAATTGTATGCCAAATTCAGCAAGTGCGGGTTTTGGCTAAAGGAGGTATCCTTCCTTGAGCATGTGATATCTACTGAGTGTGTTCATGTAGATCCCAAGAAGGTTGAATTTGTGATAGAGTGTGTAACGCCCCTCCAAGTACATACATGACAATTGAAGCAAACCCTATGATTTCCATAATATGGGTCACTTGGCTTTGAGGAATATTACAAAATATGATAAGCATAGCAATAATATAAATGGAACACCTTGCGTTTATCAGAAATCGTGATTCATACATTGTTCTTGGCATAAAGGAAACTACATCACATGCATCTATAAGATCTAGTCTACTTGGTAACATAAATAAACATAATGGAAAATATTTTGAAACTCTGGATCATCTTGGTAAATGGAACCTCACCAAGTTAAGCTTAAAGATGTCATATTTATCCCTCACTTGCTCCAAATCATGCGAACATTGTGTCCCCAGCCATGCAAAACTAACAACATATCAGTAAGTGTGTTTGGCATTTAATAAGATAGAAAAATAATAACTTGACATAACTATATCATGGATTATCTTAAGCATTCATTGGATAACTTTAAACATAATGAACTGGAAAAGTAGATATATGCCACCTCTCTTAATTCCCCATAGGATCCCATGATTGCTAGGAAAGACCATAATTCTAGGAAAGCCCATAATGACATTTTGTGGTCCATAAACAAGGCACATATAAGAACATATCCAATTCCTTAATTTTCATCATTAACTTAGCTCTTGACTTAAACATTAACTCTTCTTAAAATTAATCTTGAACATGATGGGATTACTCCCTCTTAATGCCATGATGTGATTTTTCCCTCTTAAATCACAGTAGGGTTTCCCCTTCTTGAACATGATTCATTAAATCTTAATTCCTAATCATAGCCATAATTAGGGTTCTACCGTAAACTATAAGTAAACAAGGAATCAATCAATTATAATTATACATGATGTATTCTTGAAAAGACATTCATAATTCATTAAATCAAATAAGGTGCATAATTATATATAAACATGCACTAACAACCAAATTACTTGTGCCAAATATGCATCGCCCACTTACCTATAGAAAAACACCTTAAGGTCAACTCTCCTGACTTGATTCAGCCTTTGGTCACCTATAATTTGATTAAAATCGTAATATGTGCATTAGTTCAACATCCTTAAATGCTAATCTTGGTCTTTGAATTATTGAAGAGATTGTATGTACAAAACAACACTAATCGATAGAAAATCTAGATATCTTTCCAAAACATATTTTTTCATATTTTTCTGATAAACAATCATTTACTATGAATTTGCAAGTAACTGACCAATCATAAATCAAGGAAAAGTCATGTGGGTCAAAACATAGCATTTGCACAGTGCACAGTTGGACCCGGTCAAACTATATGTGGCCCAATCAGATCCGGTAAGGTGGCTAAGGAGGCATGCGGCTGGAAGGCTAAGATAAAGTTGAAAACTCAAAAAAGCCCTTGTACAAACAATTTCCCAATTAATAAAAATAAGACTGACAAGTAAAATTACCCATGTCATTGTTCTCCTTGGCTCTCTAATTTGATGCACAGCCATGGAACCTTCATGCCTCGATGACAACTTAAAAATAGTTATTAAATAATGGAAACTAGAGTGACAGGGATCTTCCTCACACAAAATGATGGCTAACGAGCCACCGATCCTTGTCTATGACTGGGAGGTCCGAGGAGCTCAAGAATTGTTCCACCCACTGCTGGAACAAGGAGAAGGACCGGGGAACTAACCACTAAAACTAGGTTGAAAAATAAAAACCAAGACCTCGATAACACTTGTGGGCTTGAGGCAAGGTCCTCATAGGTGTTTCAATGGTTAGGGAGGAACAGAGGTGGACCAGCGGTGAACTGTGGAAAGCACTATGAACCCATCTATAGGGTGTGATGCCTCAGGAAAACACATAGAAAACCAACAGTTGAAAGATGACTAAGGGGTCCTGAGGAAACTCACCAAGGTGGCAATTTCCCCGCAGGTGACACAGAAAGTCGAGGACAGAAAGTTGTCACCAGAGAATAAAATCGAGTAGGTCAAGGAGGCTCTATCTTTTTAAGATTCAAATTGGTAATGGAGGAGGAACCAAAAAGGGATGGCAACACTATTGGGTCCCTTAAGTAGGGAAGAAAAAGGATGTGAGGCCATCTCTGAATTCTGGCAGCAAGAGGGGTGGGAACCCTAATTGGGTTTTTTGGTCAACAGACCACAAAAGATGGTGTTTTATAGTTTGATGGATTCACAAGGTTACTATAGATCCATAGGAGAAGAAATATCCAACAACAATTGAGAAAAGAGGGAGAAAAGGATCAGGATGGGAAATTCTTAGTTGTGTTCATACTTACGAGAAGAGCGGAAGGTAGGAGAGAAGCTCACAGCCATTGGATCTGAGATCAACAGATGACGATGCTCATGCCAAAAGGAAGGTGTGTGACATATAAAATTAAACCAGATATTAGAAAAATTGATGCATTTAATGCATATTTGAGTAAAGTGATATAAATTAAATTCCTTTTCTTTTCCTTTTAAATTGTATGAGAAAATAAATTTCAAGTAAAACCAAAATTGGTAGGTAGACTATTAAGAACCCAAAGAATCTGATTTTGAAATCAATTTTAACTTTTGGGAAAATTTAATACTCAAAAAAAATAATTTGAAGGAAAAACAATTTTCTTCATATTAATGCATTCCTTTATTATTTGTTAACCAAATTTTGTGTGTACCTCTCTCTTCACTAGACCTATCCAAAGTCTAGAACAATGGTTTTGAACTTAAATGCCTCAAATTGATAATTTTGCACAATTGTGTCCCTAGTTTCCATATTGGTCTTTTAACTTGAATGCAATGCATTAGTACTTTAGATAATTGGGAAACTACTTCCCTTTCTAACCCCATGAGTCAAAAATTCAATTTAATGACTTATTAAACACTCAAAAGTTTTTTCATCTATATTTTTATGCCTTTTGAGAAACCTCTTTGGAGGAGAGAGAAAAAGGATAATTATACTTTATTATAAAAGGGGAAATTCTTGCTCAAGATAATACATTCCCTATTTTCAAATTATACTCCTTTTATATTTCTCCTTTATTTCTTATTAAACAAATTCAAGAATAGGAGTGAGAAAAGGAAAGAGAAATGAATCTTTATTAAATTGAGTTAATTGCAAGACATAATAAATAGATGAAAGAGGAAATGCATTTTGAGTCTCATTTTAATTTCCTACTTTCATAATCTTTAAAAAATATAGATTTCATGATCTTTTTAAATTAAGGACCTCCACTATTTTTATTTAAGCAAAACTATACTCTAAGTTTTAAATTACTCTTAGGAAATTGGGATGTTACAATTCTACCCACCTAAAATAAATTTCGACCTCAAAATTTTTACATACTACCCACCTTAGGGTTTTACTTATTCTATGTACACTACTTTCTAATATCATCTTAAAGTCTCATTTTCATGGTAAAACACTATCTAGAACTCAAAATTAAAACCAATGTGTAGGTATACTACTAATGAATCTATTTCACATCATCATTGTCATGACAAAGCACCTATGTTACCTCTTTTCTTGGGGTTCTTATTTTACATGGGTGTTACTTGATGGTCTATGTCAAATGTCTACTCTTTGTATGCATGCTTGTCTTGGTATGTGTTTGATTAGGTTTAGGTGACTATATGTCTCAAACATTAATGCAACTCTTGTTTCATTTGTGCCTTTGGATACATGTCGGGTGGTCATATATTCATAGGTGACTTTTCTCATCATGCTTATCTTAGTACATCCTTGATGCACATGTCCCATACCACATGCACTTGAAAGGACCAGAAGAGCATGGTAATGCACATAACATTCTCTCTACAAAATCCCATAAGTCTGTGTCCCATACGAAAAAGATGTGGGAAAGAGAGACATCATGCTATGTACAGTTCTAGAGTTTACATCAAAGTCCAAAACCATCTAGGCACATAACCCTAATCCTTGTCTTAACTTATGTGTCCTAACTAGGCCACTACTTTGATTTTTAATATCTATAACTTGATCTTCTATACCTAGGGATTAGAACATATGAATCTGGCTTTTTCCTGGTGGAGATCTACTTATTTGCTCTGATACCCTATTGTAACGCCTCTTCAATTACATACATGATAGCAGAAGAAAACCCTATTTTGTCCATAGCATGGGTCAATTGTCTTGGAGGAGCATTACAAAATATGAGAAGCATAGAAATAAGATAAATGAAACATGTTGCATTTATTGGAAATCTTGATTCATACATTGTTCTTGGCATAAAGGAAACTACATCACATGCATCTATAAGATCTAGTCTACTTGGTAACATAACTAAACATAATGGAAAATATTTTGAAACTTTGGATCGACTTGGTAAATGGCACCCCACCAGGTTAAGCTTGAAGATTTCCTAGTCCTTGATTGTCCTCTTTATCCTTCACTTGCTCCAAATCCGAAGGGCATCGCATCCCCAACCATGCAAAACAAACTAACACGTCAGTAAGCGGTATTTGACACTTTATGAGATAGAAAATAATAACTTGATGTTAATAAACTTGACATGAAATAACTTGACATAACTTCATCATGAATTATCTTAAGCATTCATTGAATAACTTTAAACATAATGAACTGGAAACATAGATATATGCCACCTCTCTTAATGCCCCATAGGAGCCCATGATTGCTAGGAAAGACCATAATTCTAGTAAAGCCCATAATGACCTTTTGAGGTCCATAAACGAGGCACATATAAGAACTTAGCCAATTCCTTAATTTTTATCATTAACTTAGCTTTTGACTTAAACATTACCTCTTCTTAATATTAATCTTGAACATGATGGGATTAGTCCCTCTTAATGCCATGATGTGATTTCTCCCTCTTAAATCATAATAAGGTTTCCCCTTCTTAAACATGATTCATTAAGTCTTAATTCCTAATCATAGCCATAATCAGGGTTCTATCGTAGACTATAAGTAAATAAGCAATCAATCAATTATAATTATACATGATGTATTCTTGAAAAGACATTCATAATTCATGAAATCAACTAAGGTGCATAATCATAAATAAACATGCATTAACAACCAAGTTAGTTGTGCCAAATACGTATGGCCTACTTACCTATAGAAAAACTCCTTAAGGTCAAGTCTCCTAACTTGATTAAGCCTTTGGTCAGTTGTAATTTTATTAAAATAATAATATGTGCATTAGTTCATCATCCTTAAACCCTAATCTTGGTCTTTAAATTATTAAAGATATTGGATGTATAAAACAACATTTGGAAACAACTCCAATCAATAGAAAATCTCGAGAGCTTTCCCAAACATATTTTTGCATATTTTTCTGATAAAAAATTGATTTACTATGAATTTGTAAGTAACTAAGCAATCATAAAACAAGGAAAAGCCACGTTGGTAAAAACATAGCATCTGCGCAACGCACAATTGGACTAGGTCAAAGCCTATGTGGCCCACTCAGATCCGGTCAGGTGACTAAGTGAGGCGCACGGCTAGAAGGCAAACATAAAATCAAAAACTCGAAAAAGCTCTTGCACAAACAATAATCCATAAAAAAACTAGGGAAGATGAGTATAATTATCCCTTCTATTGTTATCCTTTGATCTCTTCTTTGACTCACAGCCATGGAGCCTTCATGCCTCGATGACAACTCAAAAACGGTGATCGAATAATGGAAACTGGAGTGACAAGGAGCTTCCTCACACGTAATTGTGGTCTATGAGCCACTGATCCTTGTCTGTGACATGGAGGTCCAAAGGAGCTCAAGCAATGTTCCAGCCATGGGTGTAATATTGAGAAGGATCAGGGAACTAACCACTAAAACTAGGCCGAAAAACATAAACCAATACCTCGATAACACTTGCGGGCTTGAGGTAAGGTCCTCAGGGGCATTTTCATCATCAGGGAGGCACAAAGGTGGCCCGACAGTGAACTTTTCAAGCATGATGAACCCATCTATAGGGTGTGATGTCTCAGGCAAACACACAAAAAACCAGTGGTTGAAAGATGACTATGTGGTCCCGAGGAAACTCACCAAGGTGGCAATTTCCCCGCCGGAAAAGGGGAAAGTTGAGGAAGAAGGTTGTCACTAGAGAACAAAATTGAGCAGGTCCAGGTGGCTCGGGCTTTCTTGGATTCAAATTTTTAATGGAGGAGGAACCAAAAAAGGCTGGTGACACTATTGGGTCCCTTAAGTAGGAAAGGGAATGACTGTGAGGCCATTAGTGAATCCTAGAAGTGAGAGGGGTGGGAACCCTAATTGGGTCTAAAAGATGGTTTTTTGTCTTGATGGATTCACAAGGTTACTACAGACCCAAAGGAGAAGAAATCTCTAAAAACGATCGAGAAAAGAGGGAGAAAAGGATCAGGACGGGAAATCTTGAGTTGCGTTCATAAGTGCAAGAAGAGCAAAGGTAGGAGAGAACCTCATGGTTATCAGATCTGAGACCAATGGCTGACAATGCTCACACAAAAAGGAAGGCATGTGATAGATAAAATTAAACTGAATCGTAGAATAATTGATGCATTTAATGCATATTCGAGTGAAGTGATATAAATTAAATTCCTTTTCTTTTCCTTTTAAATCAGATGAGCAAATAAATTTCAAATAAAACCAAAATTGGCAGGTAGACTATTAAGAACCTAAAGAATCCAGTTTTGAAATCAATTTTATCTTTTGGGAAACTTTAATACTCAAAGCACATAATTTTAGGGAAAAAAATATTTTCTTCATTTTAATACATTCCTTTATTATTTTTTAATCAAAATTTGTGTGTACCTCTCTCTTCACTAAATCTATTCATAGGAAAAGTCGAGAAGAATGGTTTTGAACTTAAATGCCTCAAATTGATAATTTTGCACAACTTGTGTCCCTAGTTTCCATATTAGTCTTTTAACTTGAATGAAATGCATTAAAACTTTAGATAATAGGGAAATTACTTCCCTTTGTGACCCTGTGAGTCAAAAAATAAACATAATGACTTATTACCCACTCAAAAGTTATTTCATCTATCTTTTTATACCTTTTGAGTAACCTCTTTGGAGGAGAGAGAAAAAGTATCATCATACTTTCTTATAAAATGGAAACTTCTTTCTCAAGATAATACATTCCCTATTTTTTAATTCTACTCCTTTTATATTTCTCCTTTATTTTTTTAAACAATTTCACAAATAGGAGTGAGAAAAGGAAAGGGAAACTATTGTTTATCAAATTGAATTAACTACAACACATAATAAATAGATGAAAGAGGAAATGTATTTTGAGTCTCATTTTTATTTCCTACTTTTATAATCTTTTAAAAAATTAGATTTCATGGTCTTTTTCGTTAAGGCCCTCCACTGTTTTTGTTTAAGCAAAACTACATTCTAAGTTTGGAATTACACGTAGGAAATTGGGATGTTACAGAGTGGGAGCATCCGAAGACACCGACATAATTTTGGAGCTTTCTAGGTTTGGCATGTTACTACATGACGTTCATCAAGAACTTCAAAATAGTGGTGTTTCCCCTAATGAAGATGACCAAGAAAGATGTGCCTTTTTCCTGGGATGACAAGTGCCATCCTACTTTCCAATTTTTAAAGTAGAAGCTGACTAGAGCACCAATGTTGGTCTTACGTGAGCAAGGGAAAGGATACATAGTCCTATGTGATGCGTCAAGGAACGGTTTAGGTTGTGTGTTGATGCAAGATAAGAATGTTATTTCTTTTGCTTCAGGACAGCTTAAGAAGCATGAGGAGAACTACCCAACCCATGATCTAGAGCTTATAGAGGTGGTCCATGCCTTAAAGATCTCGAGGCACTACCTTTATGGTTAGAAGTGTCATATCTTAATAGACCACAAGAACTTGTGGTACATCTTCTCACAATAGGAGTTATATATGAGATAGTGGCAATGGATGGAGTTAATCATGGAGTATGAATACACTATTGACTACCATCCAAGGAAGGCGAATGTCATGGCTGATGCACTGAGTAGGAAGTCCTCTTCATCATCATCTGTAGAGAAGACACAGTTGTACACTTTAGTGTGCCATAAGTGAGACATGTTGGTCTCCTTACATTAGATGAATGTACATCTGGAAGTGTCCATGTTGGTAGGACTATTGGCATGGTTACATGTGAATCCCATGTTGAGACAACATATCATAGAAGCACAACAGGTTGATATGGTGATATAGTAGATCTGAGTAGAGTTTGACAGTGAGAAGTTTGATGGCTTTCATGAGTCATAGGATGGATAGTATGCTATCACGATAGAGCAGTGGTTCTAGATGTTGATAATGTAAGGAAGACCATTTTGGAAGAGGGTCACTCTTCGATGTACGCTATGCACCCAGGTAGCACCAAGATGTACCATAATTTTAAAGATTTGTATTGGTGGCCTAGCTTGAAGCTTGATGTAGCTAAGATCCTGGACAAGTGTGCATTGTATCAGTAGGTTAAGGCAGAGCATCATAAGCCTACAGGGACTTTTCAATCATTTCCTATACCATAGTGGAAATGGAATAATGTTACTGTGGAATTTGTGGTTGGTCTCCCTAGGATAGCCAAAGTTTATGATTCCATTTAGGTGATTTTTGACAGGTTGACGAATTCAGCGCACTTCCTTTGTATGAAGACCATGTATACAACAGAGAATCTTGATCAAATATATGTTGATGAGATCATTCATTTACATGGTATTCCAGCTACTATCGTGTCACACAGAGATCTCTAGTTTACCAGTCACTTTTGTGAATGCTTGTACACAACTATAGGTACACATTTGAGGTTCAACACCACATTTCACCCATAGACAGATTGTCAGTCTAATGCGACCATACAGACCTTGGAGGATCTGCTGAGAGCTTGTGTCTTGTAGTTTTTGGGTAGTTGGGATATCCACCTCATCTTGATAGTTTTTTCTTATAATAATATATTAGAGGAGCATCGAGATAAAACCTTATGAATCGTTGTATGGGAGATGTTACAGGTCTCTGTTATGTTGGTACAAGACTATGAATATCATCTTCTGTGTGACAACTGCTATCCAAATGATAATGATCATCATGCAAAACCACACAAAAGCAACCACTAACTACAAATTACCAAAAATCACTAAAAATTAAAACCATTTTCCCCACAAAGATCCACTGCCAAGAACTCTTTCACAAAAAGGCCCATGGCTATATTTACATATCCATCTTCGTTAGCTTATACATACATCATTCCTTCATATAGCATTGATATGAGAAAGCAGTTGCTTTACCAAAAACATATACAAAAGCAACATCACACATTGAAGCGTTCTTAGCCAAAATCTCAGATCGATCGTGAAACTACATATGAAAACTATCTCCCAAGGACCTGAGAGTACAGGGATGACACGTAGGACTCTATTTCTACTAGACACATATCAACACACTCAACCTGAGCAATTACTATTATTCGTACTATTCTACACACTCTTAGCTATACAATCACTACCTTCTTATGCACGTCCACCTAAAAAGTTGTGGAACTAGCGGTGTGAGACAACAAGTCCTAGCAAGAGATATAACTCTCTGCCAACATTATTATTATCACAGTTAAACTTTTAGGAAAGAGAGCAGAAGAAACCTTTATTGAATTAAACATGTATAACTATTGATTATATTAATAGTAGAGTAGTTTCATCATCACATTAATTCAAATATCTACAACTGAGCAATAGATCATTTAATCACTTTTATGAGGAATATGAAGAACATTTATAATTCTTACAAACTAAATAGTATAAAAGCAAAGCAAGGCTTCAACTAAAGTTTATGTATTTGATCCTTAAACAAATATGCTATACGGCTGATTACAACTTTCAACAATCAATCTTATGCTCTACGGAGATGGGAATATACCTGTCATCTCCAACTGACCAATGTAAAGTAAAGAATCAGTGTCGTAAAGGTCTATGGAAGAGCCAGGATATGTAACCTCATCTTTCTCGGTCAGTATGAGAGTGGCAGTGACCTATGAGTCAATCTACATTTTAGCTAGCCTGGCATATAGAGGCTCTTACTATAGAGATACAACGTGTAGCATGTTCTCTATTCAAGGTATGACCTTCATTCAATCCTTCTTATATATATTGAGTCATGGCATGCAGCCATACTCTTCTTTTGTATTGGAGCTATGTCCTTGATTGCACTCTTTAAGGAAATGGCTCAAAGCCAATCTTGTGAATTCAGGATACAACTTGTACCTCGCATATTCAGCAATATGCGCTCCGAGTTAAATTCATTTCACCATTCAGCAAGTTCTGACACCGAATGGATCTATGTCTAGGGAAACTACATTTTTAGTTCACTTGGTAGGTTAAGTGGATTACTGCATCTTTTAGCATGAATCAAGTTACAAGCATGAACTATTGGTAATTACTACCAAGGAAAGCATAATACATGTCTTAAGAAACCTGGTATCAATTAGAATATATCTTGTTATTCCCTTCCAAGGATCTCAATCCCTTGAACATATTACTGGGAATCTCATCCCTTTAATATTTTCATCACTATGATCACATGTTTTGGGTATCAAACCCTCATTTAATCTTTGAACAGCGTCACCTCTTTACCAGGAAAAAATCATCTCTAGGTCATCATACCCCTATACTTGATTATCACAAGCTATGGGGTTTCAATCTTTTTAGATCATTATTGAACAATGTCACCTCTCATTAGGCAACAACCAACTCTAGATCATAAGACCCACAGAAACATTATACATGTTGTTCAAGTATTTCACATGGCTCACAAGACCCATTCAATCTATATAATGTCACATCACTGTATCCCATAGTTGGCTATGCTTATTGTCTCAAAACACTTGCATGATTAGGGTCTCATGATAAAAGAGATATCAATTTAAACTTCAGTACCATGATGTAAAAGAATAATCCCTTAATCAATTTACCAATATAATAAAATGAAAAGTATATTATATTGTCTAAGATTCTTTAATTGTTAGAACACCTCTGTGTTACCCTATAATTTTCATCATGGAATATCGGCCTCTTAAACTCACCATTGAATACCACATCACCTTCTAGGCAATTATGTTCTTTCCAGGTCATCAGACCTATATACATTCTTTCTGTGAAATTATTATTCCATAGGTCTTATGAGGCATAATCAAGCTATAATAGATTATAACCACTATAGACCTCATTTGACTATATCCATAAGGCATTAATGGTTAAGATTGTTATTATAACCATTTATTATTATCGTCATGACATTTTAAGTTGCATTCCCTCTTACGATTAGGGTTAGGGTTTCTTTCTTCATCTGATTAGGGTTTCCAGGGCTATATTCAATCACCAACCCTAGACCATAACTCCTTATTTCTAGGAGCTTATATTATTATCTTTACATTCAATTGTATCACAAATAATCACTCAATCAAGTTGCAACCCTCTCATAATTAGGGTTAGGACTTCTATTGAACCGATTAGGGTCATTAGGGCTTTATTCAACAATCAATCCCTAATTTATAATTCCTCACATATAGGAGTTTATTTCATTGCCATAAGTATTCAATCATACTTGATTACTTTGATCAATTATCATTAATTGATTATCAACATGAGTGATATAAGTTTCTCTCTCATCCTCACTAGGATACTAGATTCAACTTTAACATGAAGTATTGACTTGACCCTCTTTAGGGTATACTGGCCTACACTTATCAAAGTGTATCCATCCCATTACTTCATAGTGTATCCATTGATTATATTCAAGGTGTATCAGACTACACTCATCAAGGTGTATCGACCTATATTCAATAAGGTGTATCAGCCTTTACTCTAATCCTTGTGTCGGCCTAGACAGATCTACTTGTGTCAGACAAGGTACCATTACTTATATCATCCAAGACATGTCAAATGGTATCAGTATAGTGGAGCATGAGAAGGTATGTCAGCTTTAGTGTACTTTTAGGGTATCGACCACTCTATCTCTTTGTATATATTCCACATCAACCCACTATGTATCGGCCTCACCATTAACTAGGATATCGACCACTCAACCAACTAATGTGTCAGCCACACCAACAACTAGGGTATCGGCCTAGCTATCCCTTTATGTATCATCCTCATGGCTTGCTATGGGATATCAGACTTTAGGGTTTAATTTGTATCGGGTGAGCCCTTATTCAACACCTTAGTTTTCTTACCTATTGTCCTCACCACTACTTGGTGTATCATCCAAGCCTTCAAAAAGTATATTACCCCCATCTTCACATGATGTGTCGAGTTAGAGGGGTGTCAGATTATGAGTGTATCGGTTTAGGGTTAGGTTGGCCATATCGACTTCTACACTCAACTAAGGCAACATGATTCAATACCCTATCTTACAACACATTCTCTTGGTCATGACAAGCTAGTATCTTTGAGGCATATCATTTTTAGAGCATCTAACACATCAGCCTAACAATAACATATAATTTTAGAGTAACAAGTCATGTTGGCCATCCATGTGATAGTACAAGTATGTATATTGACTTGTCTATCTTTTAGATATCGTCCTACCCTATTCTCATCATTAGGTGATAGGTTAAATAATTAAAATGATAGTAGTTCTACTCATATAACAAACCAAAAGGGGTCGGAGTTCATGTGCATCTATTTCCATGCCTACACCCATGTATTGGGTTAGGGTTTTCACAAAGCAATATCAGTTTGTGCATATCAGTTTCATCATCCTCAAGCTCAAACTCTTCATCCATTACTGCTCTTGTTCATGGACAATAGCCCCATATATCCATTAGAGCTCATAGAACCCAAACAAGAAAAGTCAAAGTAGAAAAGGAATCACCACGTATTGCATGATAGAAGGTGAATAATAATAAAGTTGAGTTCAAGTTCTATAACCCACCTCAAGATCACCACTAAAGCTTCAAGGTTCCAAGTTGCATGTTCCCAGGGTTGAAGATGACTTAACAAAAGTCCAAGTTTCGATCACAACACTTCTACTTGAAAGAAGATATCGTAGTAAGAAAGTTGGTGAATAAGGAAGGAATGGAAAGAATTATGATCTAAGAGGCATAGTCTTTCTGAGGTATAAGACGATCATGGCTTTACCTTGGGTAAGTTGCTCGACCTTCCCTTTGACCCTTGAGCTCCTAGGGTCATCCACCAAGCAAAATATGGAAAAGGAGTCGAAGGCTTACTGGGCGGTGAAAAGAGGGGTATATATAGTTGAGTCTCATGAAAGAGAGTATGTGTAAGGTGTGATCACCATATGTACATGGGTGACACGCATCCATACATGGTGACACCATGTAACCACTTTTATTGACATGCAAAACTCTTATGGATAATCCAAGGGTGAGGTATTGGCCATTGGATAGCTTGCTCAATAAGATATCACAACCCAATATCACTTTGTATACAAACTAATACCACGTTTACAAGGAAGTATTAAACTGATAGGCTTTACTTCTTTGAGGTTCTTATCCCGACATGAATTCTTCCAAAAAGTTGGCAAACTGATAGGGGACTCCCTCCATGGTTCTAAACTGATAGGAATGATGTGGTATATTATCGCACTAACAAACTCACCAAGGGCTGAAATCTCTGAGTTTTTACCAAAACCTTGTGCAATAATACCACCCGCAAGCGGACGGGTCTTATCGTAGTATAGTTGAGGATCGAATCCCAAGGGACAACCTTTTTTTGAATCTTTTACTAGTTGAATCTAGTCGAATCAAGACTAATATTTAGAACAAGGGTTAGATGGTGGTTAATTAAACTAAATGCGAGGAAAGTAAAAGAAGGATTAAAAGTTGATTAAAAATTAATGATGGGAGTCATTGGGATGGACCTGGGTTTCACCACCGCTATACATGCAAACATATCCAAACACAAACATCCAGGCAAGATATAACTATCCAAATAGAACTACTACAAACCCTCCCTAAGGGATGTTTAGGTCCGCGTAAGCATCACCTTAGGCACCAGATGTCTCATCACCATTCGGATCATACACTTATAGTTCTGAAGATATAGAAATCCAAGTGAAGTTGTGGCCCTCCCTGAGGAATGTTTAGGCACACAGAAGTGTCACTGTGGGCTAGATGCCTCGTCCCCTCACGGATCATACACTTACAACCTCAAGGAATGCCATTCTATTTTTAGTTTGGGAGTCAACCATGTTAATCGACATTCTATCCCACATATTGAATTTCTCACAACATAGGAAAGGACAAGATAAATGCAAGTAGGTGATCAATCCACAAGCACACATCAAACGATTGACAATGAAATGAAAAGTTATATACAAGCCATGGAATGTTTAACATTTGAACATGTAAGCATGGGCAACGGGGCTAGTCCTCACACCCCAGCGAAAGGAAACTACTCACACATGGTGAGAGAAACAAGAAGAACAAGAGAGATGGAAGATTCCACCATGAGCATGGTGAAGAAGATGATCGCAGCTCAGTGAAGAGACGGTCTTCTACACGATGTCGGGGTCAATTTAGATGAGGAGCAATGACCACTACGGCATACGGGGTAGGCTTTCTCTCTCCTCCTTCCTTCTCTTCTTATCCTCCTTTTTTGCAGTAGGAGGAGAAACTTGTGGACGTGATGTACGGCAGTAGATGGAGCGGATAGATGGATGCAATAGATCTAGATCTGGATCTAGATCTGAATGAATGGAGTGGCTTGAACCAGGGGTCAAACGCTTCTTAGGATCAGCCTGGCTGTGGAGAAGACTATCTCCGTAGGATGAGAACAGACCTGTAGCCTAAGGCATCTGGAGAGGGATGACAGTGGAGGCGTAGGCAGGCGTGGATGGCGTTGGATGAGTGGCAGCCATCGAATCTGGGTTTCCACCTCAGATCCTAGGCTAGTGAGGGGGATGGATGGCTGGATGGATTCGTTTGGATGAATGGGAGCACAACAACTGATAGACTCTTAGCTATGGGGCTCACCCTCCACCAGGGGTCGAGTGCTCTTAAGTAAAGCCTGGTGGTGACATGGATAGGGGGCAATGGATGGACGACGGCATAGGGAGATGGAGCTCAGGGGTCAAGTGTTAGTATGTATGCCCAGAGAGCCAATCATGGGATGATTGGTGGGATACATTAAGATTGATTTGATAAACATCAAAGGCAAGCTTCCAATTCTTTCTGGTTTAGTCATATGAGATAATGATAAGAACATATTGAATGTCTAGAGAATGATAGTACTCAATGACGTATGCTTTCAGGTTAAGGACCTGAATGATGAGATCATACGGATGCTAAGAGTTTGTACATTCTTATTATGTCCCTAGTCAGATGTCATTGTGGAAGGTAGATAGACAACAATGACACACAAGACTAGATTGTGGTGTTCATTGATGACAGAATCTCATTAGTCATGATATGGAGATATCAAACCAAACACATAGGTACTTGTTAGAGAACAAGTGTACCGGACAGATCCACCGTGAGTTTGAAACATGGTACCATGACATGGTAGTCACAGTCAGTTCTCACAGTGATGGTGGTGAGTGTGATTCTTTGACCTGAAATCACTACACTCAACACATGTCGTTGGGTACACTTTGACATCATCAAACGCAGTCCTGAAACATGGGTTGTTATAAAGGTGATGATTGGGTGGCTTTGACACATGGGGCTTTTGAGGGGTGAGTGATAGATATGGGATTTGTTCCTCCCGAGGGAGTTTGATATCCATGGCCACTTGATGAGTAGGATTGATATAGGTGTGTGCATGCATGTGTGAATCAGTATGTGATATTGATGTCATACATATCTCCTCCAATCTACTCTGAGATCAAGAAAGTGAATGAATGTTGAAAGGATGACTGTTCCATGCCTTGAGTTCATTCGGGATATCAGTGACAAAGGAAGTATACATACACTATAGCACCATTCACGGATTGTAGGATTGACAATTGTTCTCCAACTTTCATTTTCACTTGGGTATCACTGATGTGCGACTAGGCACCACTCTTTTCTTGTGAAGTCATAAGTGTTATGGATTTTTACTACCAACGTGAAATGGGCCTACAGGGTCACACACATAGGATTTAACTTGGAAGAAGAGTTTATCCACAAATGATGTTTAGATTCATTACTAAAGGAGTTTAGTAGTTCAATTAAACATTCAATTAATTGATAGCTTAAAATGATAGTGTTCAAGGTGTTGGACCAGATGATTAAGAGTATCGGATTGATTGAAACTGCAATTGATTGATTCTATGCAGTCTGCACTCCCAACCAATCGACTCATGTGATGAGCCGATCGGCTCAGGTTGGTGAACTGATCATCTCATGTGATGAACCGATCGGCTCAGGACAGGTTGAGACGACCAGTTCAAGGGTTGAACCGATCGGCTCAACTAGTCCAAACGAGCGAGTTGGGAAAGTTAGGTTGGTGAGAAATTTCTCTTCGTTTCACTTGTCCAATTTGATTAGAACAAGGATTGGTATTTTGATCCATTCGAAACAAAAGAGGAAAAGTCAATCGGGAACTGACCAGGGCAGTGAACCGATCATTTCAAAAGTGAACCGATCGGCTCAGGTGTCCCAACCGATCGGTTCAGGTGTGAATCGATCGGCTTAGGTCCCCAACCGATCAGTTCATGCTTGAAATGATTGGTTCAGCTGGCGCAGTTGGTTGTTTTGCAGAAAATCTCGAACCTTCTACTCCTGCTTTAATCCCACTTTGCCCGGGGTAGAGAACCCTATCCCATGACCCTACTATATATAGGGGTATTGGGGGCTTCTCAAAGTACAACAACTCAGAACACCAGTTGCTCTGCAAAGTTATCATTCTCTCTGGTTGTGGTAACCAGGAGAGCCCGAGCAAGTGCTACCTGATAAGGGAGGCACAACAAGGGAAAGACAACTACAGAAAGGTGATCAGTGGTAGGAAAGTATGTCGGTGACTAGTACACTGACAGGAGGGTACGAATCCTTTCGGTGCCTTGTATGACAAGGTGATCGGAGTTCCAGGTGGTCTGTGTGGACTACTATAGAGGTGGGAGACTTCTGCTGCTCGGAGAACAGCTATCAATCTCGACAGTCCTGATGAGACCAGGAGCTGCACAGACACCGTCCAAGACCAGAGGTGAAGACCGCACTTGCTCTGAGGTAATGTCACCGAGAAAGCCTCAGGACAAGGTACGCCTCTACAAACCATCCTTCCTACTGTATAGACGTTGACGCAATGCCTTTATTCTAGGTTTGGGAGAAGAAAATGTTTGTTTCCACTACCTTCTCTGCCTTCCCTAAAAACCTAACAGTGGTATCAAAGTCACATCAATTTCTCTATACTTTGGGATTATCGATGTGATCAATTTTGGTTTTTCACCTTTATTTATTGCATATGATGCGAATAAAATTGGTTTTATGCATGTCCAATCCTAAATTTACAAATCCCAATATACATATATGATATGTAATATGAATGCACTCAATACACGTCGCCCTTAAATGAGTTTTTTGGTGGATGTATAGTGTGGTTATGGCCAATAAACCCTATGTCTGTGTATGGTTGAATGTGGTTGCTTGCATCTCGGTCTGTGCACTGATTCCCTACCTCTTTTTCTTGATGTAACTCGAGATAACTTGAGATTTCTTTCCTACCTTTGCTCCCCCCGAATGTAAATCAGGGTTTCTCAAATTAAATGTAAATAGGATAGAACTTTTTATTTCATGTTATGTCAAAGAACGGCAGACAACCTGAAGACAACTGAGACGATCGGTTCAAGGTGTGAACCGATCGGTTGGCATTCCAGATGACCAGTTCGAGGAACGCGATGAGTGGGTGGAAGCCCTGAGGAGATGCACGATGACCAGTGAACCGATCGGCTGGAGGCACCAGTCGATCGGCTGGTGGCACCCAACCGACGGGCCTGATGGCGAGCCGATCAATCATGGAGATGAGTTGATCAAACCCAGAACGGCAAAGCACAGAGTTCATCTTGTACATGTTGCATGTGATATGGACCTAGATGATCGAGATTCCTCTTATCTTGAGGAATCACATTAGGATGTCCATAATCATTGCTTTTATCATTTCGCATGTTTTTTGTGGGATATAGCATGTATATGATACGTACTATATATTGTGGTGATTGGATATGTATATGTACCTATAAAACCAAATCCCTCATTAAATATTAAAGTTTTAGATGCCGTCCAAATGCGACACGGGTGAAAAGCTTGATCGGCCAAGTGTGGGCATGCCCTAGGGTGGTGCACCATCTACCTCATGGAAGCGTGAAGGATGGATATGTGGGTCTACCCTAGTAGGGTGCATATTCATCGTGTTGGCTTTGGGTCGGACTTAACAAGGTGACCTAGATAGGATCTAGCACCTTGAGGCATGGAGGTGATCATGACAAGGAGTTGCATATGGCATCTTTCAAGAGTTGCATATGATGCAATTGGCAAAAGTTGCCTACCTGGAAGATCTAAGTTGTGGGTGACAACCCTTACTGGTACATGACTCAGAGGATTTCAGGATCTTGACCTGCTAGAAGATTGTACGCTGCAATCTTCCGAATTGATGGTGAGGGCTATGAATTTGAACAAAAATAGTGGGAGCGATAATTAATTAAAGTCCTAATTATATTGTCAACTTTTCGAATCAATCAAATAACTCAAAATTGAGTTTTGGACTAAATTGCATATATTTCTTTTTGTACAATAAATGGCTAATCAACAATAATCACTTTATTTGCGATCGGTCCTTGAGACCACCAAACTAATGGGAATAATTTCCATGTCTGATTAGGACATTGAGAAGTGTTCTCAATCAAAGAGTGAAAGCTCTAAGTTATACCAGAACCATATGAACTCGATCCCACCACACCAATGGCTGAAAGTATGCTTATGGAAGCATACCGAAGATGCCATTGATGTGGAGTGCTTGATGTTGTGCTCTCTGAACTATGAGTTGCAGAGACAACATGATACATATGATGTCTCCAAGACACTGTCCTAGTATGTCATGACAGAAGGAGATCCAGTAAGGTATTCACACACTCAATGTGATTGGATATGTGGAAAAACCTGACTAAGAAGGATTCCCTCTGAGCCAAGAGTTGGTTATAGGTATGATACTGCAAATATTGCGAGAATCATATAATTCATGATGAACTATGACATGAACAACTTTGACAAGTGTTGAAAAAGTTTTTGGACATGTTGAGGATAGTAGAGGCAAAGATGAAGAAAGACAAAAGCCTAATCTTTGATCGATGAGGGGTAAGTCTTAAAGGCAAGGACAAGGGCAAAGAAAAGAAGTGTTCTGATGCTAGCCAGCAATCCAAGCCGTCTTCAGCCTCTAGGCACAAATGAAGAAGGACAAGCCTAAGTCTGTGATGTTGATCAACAGAAAGAAAGGCAAGTCTAAGGGCAAACCTAAGAAGGGTTTTGATGCTAGCCAGTAGCCCAAGTTGTCTTCATCCTCAAGGCACATGGGAGGGTGAACGAGGGAATTGCCCTCTATATCTGGAAGAACAAAAGAAGAATAAGGAGGGGATGGAGATCTCCACCTAAGGTATCATGAAATGTACCGCTTTTGAGGTATATGATACTAAGATAAAGATCTGACATATATGATATGTAAGATCTACAAAGAAGTGATGGCCTTTACGAAAGGACCAAGAAAGGAGTACCCATCATTGGAGCAAGTGTTGTTGTCATATATAGGAGCACCTTTCAGTTTATTCCAGCCTAAAGGGCATGAAATATAGTTGAGAACTGCTATTTCAATTTTCCAATAGAAACACTTTATTGTAGCATCTTGTTAAGACAAGGATGGCTACCAATATAGTTAATATTTCAAATTCAAAGATATGATCTTTGTGGCAATGCCTTGTTTATCTTGTGTTACTTGGTATGCAAAAGATAAAATGATACCTAAAAGTTATTGATAACTCAAACAATCAAATTAGCATAAATCATGAGAAATTCATTTCTAGTTTCCATATGATGGATAAATCTAGACTCTTTTGGTTAGAGAACTAGTAAGAGACATGAACCTCTTAAGACATCCATCTTCACTAATGGTAGTGGGAGAATGATTATCCTATTAGGTATAATACATGTGATGTATTTACGTACCTATTGGAGCAAATGCTAATACTTCAAACGGTGTTTAGAGAAATACCAATACGAATATCTTGAAGTGTTCAGGAATATCATAGATGAAGTAAGAATTTGGTAAAGTATTAATTCTTGATGAGATCAATGAATGAAATACTTGAACCAACTATTTGAGATCCTTATGAGTGATTATGATAGTATAGCATAGTGAGCTCGTGATTAAGGCATGGTGATGTCTAAATCAAAAGGAGTCATACTCTAAGGAGTTAGAGGATGATTATCAAATAACTAAGTTCTTCTTAAATAAAGAATACCCTACACTAATAAAGGACATTAAGAATCACAAGGAGTTGTGAGTTCTTATATCCTTGACAGATACACCTTGATTGTAACATCCATGACCTGGGTTATGAACTAACCCTAGATGTTTTTCTTAAAATATGATTAGAGGCTTGTGATTACCCCTTGTTATGTCATTAAGCTTTAGAAGAATCTATAATTCCATTTCTGTCCCTTTTTAACAATGTTGTAATATTGTTTTGTAATACAGGGACCTATGTGCAAATTACCCAATTAAAAGGGGTTAACTTACAAATTGCACATGTTAAGATGTTCCTTTGGTGTTGAGACATCATAAGAATGAATATGATAAAGTATGATGGATTCTCCAAGCTTGGGCACCAAGATGCAACTTGTGGAGCAATCCTTGTACTTAAAACTCTAGTTTTGGTGTAAAGTGCAATTTACCCAAAATATGGGGTGCAACTTGTAAAATACACCTTCTAGAGTTTTTTTTTATGACTCTTGGCATCATTAAGAGTATTAATGGTGAAGAGGTCACTTCAATTGAATAATTAAATAAGAATGATAACCCTTATAAATTAAATGATCAAGTTATAAGTCTAATAACCCTTCTATATGTGCAACTTAGTAAGAAGTTGGCTTTCTTCACCTTTAGACCTTGGGTTTAAGATGAGTTTTTCTTAAGTATGGAAGGGAGAAACGTGGTTTATAATAAGGGAAGGACCTAGAGGAGAAATGGAGAAAACAAGTTGTCCTTATGCTGAAATTTCACCTAAAGTATATATACACCTTTTCTCACTTAGCAAGGATCGTTTTGCTTCACTTCCTTTCTTATCCCCTTGCTTAGACCGACTTAGGACAGAGCTCTGGAGAAGAGGAGAACGGAAAAGCAGTTCTAGGTAAGCTTTGATCATCATCTTGCTCGAATTCATGGAGGAATTCATGGTGCAAGGTTGGTTTTATGGTCTTCCTTACTTGTTTCTTCTTTCTAGCCATCTTTTCCCAACCTTTCCTTGGAGAAACACCCTTGGACGACCTGTGGAGCTCAAGACACCATTAAAGACTTGAATCTTGGAAGCTTGGAGCTCAAGGAACGACCTTAAGGCGGGTTTTATAACTCTAAACCTTATGCTTTGATTATACATCTTTTTCTATGCATATAGTTGCTAGTTCTTCTTCTTCCCTATCTTCCCTTGCATCCTTGCAAGCAAAATAGTGAAGCACTGCTACTGTTCTTGAGGTAGAAGATAAGGGCGTTAATTCCTATGCTTATCCACGGATTTCCACTTTACCAAACGACCTCCACCAATTGCCCATACGGTTTACACAACTGTTTGGTGGGCAAACGGTTTCAGGGTCGTATGAAGGCAAACGGCCTTCAAGACCGTTTGGTCGCGTTTACCGAGCGATGACCGTATGAGAATCTTGTTTATAATTATGTAGGTTAATGACCCACAAAATTTGAGGGGTTAACTCCAAAAGAATCGTGAGATATAAGCAAATCAATTAGCAAATCCAATTGAATTAAGTTCTGATTTTCAATCTGTTTAATTTGCCCTTTTTTGGCAAACGGTCTCAAGACCATTTAAGATGGTTGACCAAGCATTGACCGTTTGGGATTACTGTTCATAATGATGTTTATTAATGACTCACCAAATTTGATGGATTAATTCCAAATTAGTTATGAGTTGAAGGTTGATTAATAGGGCAAATCCTAATTGAAATCAGTGCTGAAATTCCAATGAGTTAATTAGTGATTTTGGGTTGATTAGCCCAAACGGTCTCAATACCGTTTGGGAAATCATCCCAACGGTCTCAAGACCGTTTGGGGATCACCCAAGATCGTTTAGAGGTCTGGGGTCAAGTATAGTTGACCAATTGAAGGTCCAAAGGTACCAAATCATATTGCAATTAA
Source organism: Alisma plantago-aquatica (assembly GCA_963693085.1). Lineage (NCBI taxonomy): Eukaryota > Viridiplantae > Streptophyta > Magnoliopsida > Alismatales > Alismataceae > Alisma > Alisma plantago-aquatica. Next base: position 51,746,973 of record OY856415.1, on the reverse strand, counting down.
GTATTGATGTGATGATCAACTCAATAGATCAAACCTTGATGAATTTTCACTAGAGTCCAAAGGATGGATGGGCAAACGGTCTTAATACCGTTTGTAACTCATCCAAACGGTCTAAAGACCGTTTGGTGTCAACCCAAGACCGTTTGGAGGTCTAGGGTTAAGGTAATTTGATCAATTGAGGGCCCAATTACAGTGGGTTATTGAAATAATCAAATTGCTGATTTATGACTTAATTAAGGTTCAAACCCTATCAAATCAACTTATATTTTGATGAATTCTTGGGCAAACGGTCTCAAGACCGTTTGGAGGTTATCCAAACGATCCCAAGACCGTTTGGGCCAAGTTTGAGCCCGATTGGAGGTCAATTGATGGGATCAACTTCGATTTGATTCACATTGTTGAGTGTTGATGGTTGAATGTTTATAGACCTTAATTGAACCAACTCCAACCCTAATTGGATATCAATTGAGGATCAATTGAGTGACCAATTGGTTAAGGCTAACCCTTATTGTCTCAATTGATAAGTGGTTAGCAAGCTTGAGACCAATTGATGGCTTCAACATAGGAAACCCTAATCGAGTTTACCCTTTGAATCGCCTTGGAGGTCCATGCGATCTTGAGCTTTTAGGATCATACGACTTCAAGACCGAATGAGATCATACGACTTCAAGACCGAATGAGATCATACGACTTCAAGACCGAATGAGATCATATGACTTCAAGACCGAATGAGATCATACGACTTCAAGACCGAATGAGATCATACGACTTCAAGACCGAATGAGATCATACGACTTCAAGACCGAATGAGATCATACGACTTCAAGACCGAATGAGATCATACGACTTCAAGACCGAATGAGATCATACGACTTCAAGACTGAATGAGATCATATGACTTCAAGACTGAATGAGATCATACGACTTCAAGACCGAATGAGATCATACGACTTCAGGACCGAATGAGTTCATACGACTTCAGGTCTGAATGAACTCAAACGACTTCAAAAGTCAAACTATGACTAAACGGTCTTCACCCCATCTTGGGAAAACGAACTCAAGATCGTTTAAGGGTAAACGGTCTTGAGTGTCATGCGGTCTTGAAGTCAACCAAAGCTAAACGGTCTACAACCTTAAACGATCTCAGGATCGTTTGAAGGTTGAAGGTGTGAAACCTATTGGGGACTTTTAAGGATAAGTCTGCCTAATGCCTTGAAGGCTTAGATGGTTTGATGGTTGTTCAACCTAAACCCTAATGATACCTAGGGACATTAAGGGTCAAGTGGTTAGTATATTAACCCATGTTATGATCAATGGTGAACTTTACCAAAATACCCTTTATGGAATCAAGTAGGTAACCCCTTTTTATCATGCAAACCCCAATGGTTACAATGGTGATGACTTGGCTAGGCTTATCAATGTTGATTAGATCTAACCCAATCTATAGGGATGTAACCATCACCTATGAGCAAGAGGAGAGAGAAAATCCCAATTATGGTTGAAATCCAAGTAAAATACCTTCAATATATGTGAATGTACATGATTAGGGTATGATCCACCTATGTGAGATCATGAAAACCCTATTTATGATAATTGATGAATCTTAATCTTATTTGAGGACTTTAATGATGATGTTTCTCATACATGGTGATGCTATGAGATCAATTGACCAATAGGTTAATAGTAAACCCAATTCTAGGATGATGACATGTATTGTGAATAGAAAACCCTAATTGATGAAAATCAGGGAAACCTAGCTCTTGTATGAGTAGGGAGATACAACTTCTTTAAATGAGTTATTTATTGTTATCAGTTGATTTAACCATGCAGGTTTCTATATGAGGATGATCGTATCCAGGTATGGATGATGATACTATATTCATTGAAAGCATGTTGTTAGCTTTATGAATAAGTGATTTATCCTGATGCCTTGTTAATAGCACCTTATGAGATTGATAGGCTGTGAGAGCCATGAAAACCATCAAGGTCATGCTTTAAGAGATGACTTGTAATGAGAGTACTGAGAAATGATGATTATGTGAGTTAGACTTGATACATTTAGTATTCTACTTTCATAACTGCTGTTCTAATGATTAATGCTTGAAAACATGTATGATGTTAAAAGAATACTAAAATGTACCTAACTAATCAAGTATAATCATACCATGTAGAGCCCTGATCATAGATCCATCATTGTCAGAATTTAAATAATAGTGAAACAGGTTATACAAAGGGAACTCCTGGATCACATACTTTAGAGTATGTGGGAGTATATGGAATAACTGATAAAAGTTAAGCTTGATAGGTTTTACATAGAGGTGATCAGATCCAGGTAAGATTTATAATGCTAATTGCATTAAGAACACTTGTTACCTATAATTCAAGAGTATAACTAAATGTCATGTTATCTGGTAAGTGATAACATGTGAGCTTGATAGGTTGAATGAGCCACGAGTAATATGATTTGTTGATCTTCAAAGGTCATATTATTTAGATAACCAGATAAAATGAGATGTTACCTGGTAACAAATGCTATGATTAGTCCAGGGGTTTGAACTCCCACATTCCGGATTTCATATTAATAAGATGGTTAGGGATTGATATCCCAATATTAAAAATATGAGGTATGACCTAAACCAAAGTGTTTCTATGTGAAATTCTATTACGGAATAATCCTATGAAAAGCTTAACTACAGACTAATGGGTTATGAATGTAAATAACCCTTGTATTACATAAGTAATGTTAAGTCTGATATCATATGTAGAAGTGATGCAGATATGTTGTGGAGTTGGAATCCTAACACTTTGGGAGAAGGAGTATGGCTACAGGCCATCCTTTCCCAAATAATAATGCCAGGCAATGGATATATGATCCAAGTCTGAAGGGAGTTAGTGATGTGATAAGTGACATGTGACATGTGATATTATCAATTTATAGTTGCATTGCTTTTAGTAGAAAATAGTTTAATCTGTTAAACATTTCTTTAACTACTCTCAAATATACATAACTTCTTTGTGTACATTTATTCTCTTATGCTGCAATAATTAAGCTTATGGTGAAGAGTTATATCTCTCGCTGGGACGATTTTTATAATTGTCTCACCCCGTAGATTTCAACCTTTAGGTGGACGTGGGCGAGGAGGCAGAAATCCTTCAATAGGTGAAGGGCAGCATCAGCAGTACCAAGGACAATAGTGAAGCTTCAGGTGGAGGCATTGGCTGCTATGTCATGTGTAGATAGTGTTAGAGTCCTATATGTCGTCTCTGTACTCTCAGGTCCTCGGAGTAATAGTTAGTGCTTTCGAGTTTTTGGTCCAGTCCTTAGAGACTTTTGTACCTTTCCTTACAGAGTTTTACTGATGGATCAGTTGTAAACAACTTATCATGTTGCTTTATGAGAAAGCTTTACCTTTAAAGGGTCTCTTTGTAAAAAGTTTAAATTTTTTAGTGATTTCTGGTAATCCGATGCTTAGTGAACGCTTCTGCATTAGTTAATCTTGTTTTCTCAAAATAGACATTTCATTGATTATCTATGTGATGAGTTGGTCATGTGATGAGTCAACTATCTAGATGATATTGAGGAACCGGATTTTGAGTTATGGTTTATGACCATTACATCCTAAATGACTTCCATGTGAACCATAAGGTATGACCTTGATGGTAGCACCCATTGGGATGAAATTCATAAGTGGGAATGAGTCTTAAGCGTTAAGACACATGGATAAAATTTTGAGAAGGATGATGCTTGTTGATTGCAACTTAATGACTAAGAGATTTGGCATAAGGATACTAAAATTGCATTCCTATGAGGAATAAAACAAGGATGTGTACATGACACAACCTATAAGGTTTATGAATCCATTAATGCAAATGAAGTCTATAAGTTACAATGGACTAATCAATATGATTGATTAAGTAGAAGCAACTCAGAGCTGGATCTTTACTTTGATGATATAGTCAAAGGGTTTGACTGATATGTCAAAGATAAAGAAGGGATATGTGATTTAGTGGGAGCATATTCACATTCCACATGTTGATGTGAAATGAGATGTTCTAAGAATGGAATTCTTTGTGGAAATTATCTTTAAGGAAGATAGAGATGTTTCCTATGTGATAGGAATAGAGATCTATAGATATAGTTCTCGAAAACCTCTTGACCTAAAAAGAGAGAGCATATATTGGCAATCTATAATGAAGGGTTCCGTGTGCTCGGATTCAGTAAGAGAAAACGTATCCATGTTACATGGAGTTAGTATCCCAAGGCCAAGTGTCCAATTCTTATGAAGAATGGGAACACTAAGAATAGATATGGATCTATCATCCCATTATCTTGCTTGTATAGGACAAAGCAAGAATAAATTGCATTCATCATCTTGTATGAAGGACATGACAATATGATGTGCTCATCCTGATAACTCGTATGTGGGATTTAACGAGTGGATGTCTGTCTAGTTCGAGTAAGGGTTACTGGAATACCATAAGAACTTGATAAGTACTTGAGAAGTACTAGTTCTATGGAAATAAGGAAGGATTCACCATAAAGAGTTACACTAATGCGAACTTCCAAAAAGGACAGAAAATCAATCGCAAAATATATATGGGATGTATAAAAGTGAATGTTTGTTGATAAATGGAAACGTTCCAATAAAGTTGTTTAAAAGGAAAAGTCGAGTATTTGTGTGTTAGAGAATATTAGTGGATACTATATGGATCTGGAAGTTCATAGAGATGAACTTCTAGACATTCTGGTCATTGATGACAAGTTAGGAGTGCTTGGTCATGCAATGTGGCTAAAGGTTAGCAAAGGAATACTAGATTGCATATTATGGGAACTCCATCTCATACGTGTGACGTACATCGAAGAGATGAGAGACATGCAGTTAATACCGACTTTGGCAAGGTGTTTCCATAACTCACTATGTTAGCACTAGAGCACAGTAACATGTGGGACATGTTTGAAGATCACTATGAATATGATTCAAGGGTGATTGGTTCACAATGCAAGTGGGAGTCTGCTGGTATGTATGCCCTAAGAGCCAATCATGGGATGATTGATGGGATACATTAAGATTGATTTGATAAACATCAAAGGCAAGCTTCCAATTCTTTCTGGTTCAGTCATATGAGATAATGATAAGAACATATTGAATGTCTACAGAATGACAGTACTCAATGATGTATACTTTCAGGTTAAGGACCAGAATGATGAGATCATACATATGCTAAGAGTTTGTACATTCTTATTATGTCCCTAGTCAGATGTCATTGTGGAAGGTAGATAGACAACAATGACATACAAGACTAGATTGTGGTGTTGGTTAATGACAGAATCCCATTAGTCATGATATGGAGATATCAAACCAAACACGTAGGTACTTGTTAGAGAACAAGTGTACCGGACAGACCCACCGTGAGTTTGAAACATGGAACCATGACATGGTAGTCACAGTCAGTTCACACAGTGATGGAGGTGAGTGTGATTCTTTGACCTGAAATCACTACACTCAACACATGTCATTGGGTACACTTTGACATCATCAAATGTAGTCCTAAAACATGGGTTGTTATAAAGGTGATGATTGGGTGGCTTTGACACATGGGGCTTTTGAGGGGTGAGTGATAGATATGGGATTTGTCCCTCCTGAGGGAGTTTGATATCCATGGCCACTTGATGAGTAGGATTGAGATAGGCATGCACACGCATGTGTGAATCAGTATGTGATATTGATGTCATACATATCTCCTCCAATCTACTCTGAGATCAAGAAAGTGAATGAACACTAAAAGGATGACTGTTCCATGCCTTGAGTTCATTCAGGATATTAGTGACAAAGGAATTATACATTCACTATAACACCATTCACGGATTGTAGGATTGAAAGTTGTTCTCCAACTTTCCTTTTCACTTGGGTAGCACTGATGTGCGACTAGGCACTACTCTTTGCTTATGAAGTCATAAGTGTTATGGATTTTCACTACCAACATGAAATGGGTCTATAGGGTCACACACATAGGATTTAACTTGGAAGAGGAGTTTATCCACAAATGATGTTTAGATCTATTACTAAAGGAGTTTATTAGTTCAATTAAACACTCAATTAATTGATTGCTCAAAATCATAGTGTTCAAGGTGTTGGACCAGATGATTAAGAGTATTGGATTCATTGAAACTGCAATTGACTGATTCTGTGCAGTCTGCACTCCCAACCGATCGACTCATGTGATGAACCGATTGGCTCATGTGATGAACCGATCGACTCAGATTGGTGAACCGATCGACTCATGTGATGAACTGATCAGCTCAGGATAGGTTGAGATGAATGGTTCAAGGGTTGAACCGATCGGCTCAACTGGTCCAAATGAGCGAGTTGGGAAAGTCAGGTTGGTGAGAAATTTCTCTTCATTTCACTTGTCTAATTTGATTAGAACAAGGATTGGTATTTTGATCAATTCGAAACAAAAGAGGAAAAGTCAATTGGGAACTGACTAGGGCAGTGAACCGATCGTTTCAGAAGTGAACTGATCAGCTCAGGTGTCCCAACTGACCGGTTCAGGTGTGAACCGATCAGCTCAGGTCCCCAACCGATCGGTTCATGCTTGAAAACGATCGGTTCTTCAAATGGCACAGTTGGTTGTTTTGTGGAAAATCTTGAACCCTTCTACTCCTGCTTTAATCCCGCATTTCCCGGGGTAGAGAACCCTGTCCCATGACCCTACTATATATAGGGTATTGGGGGCTTCTCAAAGTACAACAACTCAGTACACCAGTTGCTCTGCAAAGTTGTCGTTCTCTCTGGTTGTGGTAACCAAGAGAGCCCAAGAAAGTGTTACCTGATAAGGGAGGCACAGCAAAGGAATGACAACTATAGAAAGGCGACTGGTGGAAGGAGAGTGTGTCGGTGACTAGTACGCTGACAGGAGGGTATGACTCCTTCCGGTACCTTGTGCGACAAGGTGATCAGAGTTCCAGGTGGTCCGTGTGGACTACTACAGAGGTGGGAGACTTCTGCCACTCGGAGGACAGCTATCAATCCTGACAGTCGCAGTGAGACCAGGAGTTGTACAGACATCGTCCAAGACCAGAGGTGAAGACTGCACTAGCTGCGAGGTAATGTCGCCGAGCAAGCCTCGGGATAAGGTACGCCTCTACAAACTATCCTTCATACTGTATAGACGTTGACGTGATTCCTTTATTCTGGTTTTGGGAGAAGAAATTTTTTGTTTCTGATGCCCTCTCTGCCTTCCCTAAAAACCCAACATCGAGTGGCTATTGCAGTAGCCTGGCAACACCCATGGCCATCGGTCTACCTCCGTATAAGGGTCGAACCAAGGAGTTGGCATCCTGGCGGCATGGGAAGCAGATGGATCTTTGGCTGCTGGTTTGTGGGTATTTATAGGAGCAGGGCGGGGGTGCTTGATGTTGTGTGTACCTCGGGTCAAGGTAATCTGATCATGGACATTTGTTGTTGTGTAGACACTCTAGGTCGCGATCTCAGAGTGGTGGGTCAGGGTTGGATTGTGAGGAGTGCCCGCGGTCTGAGCATGGCTATGCCGTGGTAGCGTAGGTAGCATCGCGGGTCGAGGTTTCTTGGTAGGTCATTTGTTGCTGTCGTCCGTGGGTCAAGGTGTAGTGGTGAATGTAGCATTCACGATCATATGTAGGTTTGAGAAAGAGGTGAAGGTGGAAGGAAGATGGTGATGTCCCCAGGTCGAGGTCGAAGAGTGCAGGTGTTGATCGTGAGCATTGGTTTGTTGGGAACCGTGGGTCACAGTTGGGATGTAGGTAGATGGAGGGAGTAGAGGGGGAGATCGCGGTGTGTTGTCGATGATTGTGGCTTAGAGGGGAGTCATTTGCGGGCATTGGTGGTAAGAGATACCGCAATCTTGGTGGTTGTGCTGACGATGGCAGTAGCATGGTGCGACTGTGATCGGAGGATGGGCGTGGTGTTTAGTTGTTGTTACCTCTATTGATCATGTACCCAGGTCGCGGTTCCTTGCAAGGGGTCACGATTCCTGGAGGGGCGTGGACCGTGGTCGGTTGAAGGGAGTAGCGGGCGAGGTCGAAGCTCGATCATGGTGCGGAGGTGATCGTAGTTCTGTAGTTGTTGCGGACCGTGATGGTGATGGCGGGCGTGACTGCTACTATCTGCTAGTACCTGAGGAAGAGTGTGATAGTGTTGGATAAAGGAGCAGGAAGGACTGCGGTGTGGTGAAGACTTGGAGGTCATTGTTAGGGAAATTAGTAGAGGGGAGAATAAGAGGTGATGTCGCGGGTGTGGGGGTGACTGCATGTTGTGATTTCCAGAAGGATGATCGCGGTTTGCAGGTGCTTACTAGGAACTGCGATTGTGGAAGAAGTGTGGGGGCCACGATGATGGGAGAAGGTGGAGAACAGAAGGTGATGTCGCGGGTCGGGGTTGGAAGACCATGATGGGGGGAAGTTGTGGCGTGGAGACTGGGAATGATGCATGCGGAGGTGATCACAGTTAGGGCAGCAGACCGCGGTTGGTGGTGGATCGGGGTTGTAGTCAGGAGGAGTCACAGTGCAATGTTCTTTAGGGTAGAAGAAGGGATATGGGCCGAGAACTTGTACTCTTGGGTTTAATTAGACCTACAAATAGGTGTATAAACCTAATTAAATTAAGGATAAATCTGATTAAGCCAAGTCAACTCACATATTGGAAGATAAAGCCAATAAAAGTGACTAATCATAGAAAAATAGGGCCCGAGATGGCAACTGTGACCATGATGAATGTGCATACATCAAAATACCCCGAACATAAACATTGCTCATCCTCGAGTAACACAAAATCTAAAACAATCGCCAAATGAATACTTTCAACTGTGTGATTGCCTCATCCTCACATCACGATTGTTTCTTCTCTACTCAGTATGACTAAGAATCTCAACTTCCTGAGACCACTGAACACATCCTACAATATCTTCGTTCCTAAGTTTTCTTTCCAACATCACTTCCTCCCTACTTTTTCCAACATCAAGTATGTCTAAGAGTTTTGTAAGAGTCCAGAGGTACCCGCAGAACAACAAGTGTGCACTCGATCTGACACTGGTGTTTTTAGGATATTGGTAAGCATAGGCATTCATTGTGCCAGTAGGTGGAAAAGGGAGTGAAGGGGGGTATGGAAGGAAGAAATAAATCTCTCCTCTATTCGACTCGAGATTTTTATTATATGGTTGCAATTTCATTGATTGCATTTTTTTGGTGCAAATCTCTCCTCTATTCAACTCGAGATTGCATTTTTTTTGTGTGCACATTGGCATCTTTTCTTGGTGGTACGCCCCTATTACATAGCAAGGGGTATGGAAGAAGCGAATAAAGAGGGAGGAGGTGTGCCACCCTGAACTTAGGGTTTGGCACTATTTGGCTATTTTTTGTTTCTTTTTTATGGACAGAGGGGTACGAAGATGATGGAAGAAGTGTACAAGAGAGTTCAGATCAGAATGTAACTTGATTTACAATTCAGTCCACCGGGTTGTTCTCCTTATCGTACTCTTATCAAATAATGACTTGATGTCGATCCGGTGGAGATTCCATGCTATTGTTCCACTAGTCAGTTAGGAAGCACAATGTGTCTGAACCCTCTTAGTTTGACAGATACTTTCCATATTCACTGAACCTGATGTTAGGATTCATAAGCTTCACACAGTGATTTCTAACCATTGGCTAGTTTTAGAAATTGTCCCCCTTGAGGTTTCGCTTCGGATAAGGAGGGTATAATGATTCAAAACTGCATGGAAAATGGGATAGCCGGCTAGATAAAGGATTTGATTAAAACAAAAAGCGTCAAAACTTCATCAAGTTTCTATACAAACTCCTTTGAAAAATTCAAAATTTTGAATTTTTTTTTTAAATTTGCTCAAAATTGCAATGATGAAATCATCAGTCTGAAACAGATAGGAGTGGGTGGAAAGTAAAGTATGTACCACCCACCCTCCACCCCGAACTTAGAAATTTGCTCTTCCGGAGAAAACTCTAAATCCGAGAAGGAGGGGATAACTCATGTCGGTTGGACCATCAGATGTGGTTGTGTTCCAATCAGCATGTGTCCTCCATCTGAAATATCAAAAATGAAAATTATCAGGTCGTAAGATTGCATCTTGCGATGCATTTTCTACCAGGTGCAAAATTTCCTAAAAAGAAAAAACAAAATTAAGGAAAAGTTCTAATTCAAAATTAAAAGTAAAAACAAAATTATTGATCGGGTTGCCTCCCGACAAGCGCCTTTGTTTTACGTCGATGGCTCAACGTGGATACTATCACCATGGTAGGGCTCTAGGTGGAACTTGAACTGGATTGATATGTTCTTTTGGTGGTTTCTTTCTCAACCATTCATTTATCTTTGATTTGATTATGGTATCTTGTATTCTTCCCCATAAAGCACGAACATTGTCAGAACACATAGGGAAACCACTTGAGTTTTGTTTCTCAATGTGAGGTAGATAATAGTTGTAGGGAATTTGAATGGCATCATTGATAATGTCGTGTTGATGAGGCTCGAAGGAGAAGTTCATTTTTTGATGCACTATCCCTTCTTCATAAAAAATTTGGTCACTGACGTCTATCAGATATTGATCTGGGGGGTGTTCTCGGTAGAAACCACAACCCAAATCTTGTTGAGGAAGAAAGATGAAATGAGTAATCTATGTCTGCTCGAATGCCGGTGCATTCAAGATGATAGTTGTTTCTAGATGAGATGGCTCATGGAAACCCGAAGAAGGATCAGTATGTGTAACAATAGGGCCGGGAGGTGTCTCCTCCACAATTGGTGGTGTTCCTTTTGTCTCTACATAGACTGGTTCACTTTCTATCTCCTTTTCATCTTGGTCCTCTTCTAAGGGAATATCAGATTTTGAGGAAAGGAATTGTTGCTGCATTTCAATAAATTGATTAACACAATCAACAAAATATGCCTCTTCCTTTGCAGTGCATTCCTTTGCACTTTTGGATGCATAGAAATCAAAACATTTGTTCCCCACTCTTAGGGTCAAAATTCCAGCTTCAACATCAATTAGAGCTCTAGCAGTAGAGAAGAAAGGTCTTCCAAAAAGGAGGGGATAGTGTGGATTCTCCTTGATGTCCATAACTATAAAATCACACAGGACATATAGGTCTCCAAGCCTTACAGGGATATCTTCTATGATGCCAACTTGCTTGATCATTAAGGAGTCAGCAAGCTCGATGGACATTCTAGTGGGTAGGAAGTTAGTGAGACCCAGTTTGTTGCATAGGCTAAGAGGAATGATAGAGATTCTAGCTCCAAGATCAACTAGACCTGGTCGGTTGATGGAATCACTTATCAAGTAGGAAATTCCAAAAGATCCAGGATCCTTATGCTTGTGAGGTATCCTATCCATTACTAAATCAGATGATGTTCTTGCCAGTTTCACTGTCTGATGATCTTCAATTTTGTATTTCTGACTAAGCAGGAGTTTGAAGAACTTTGACCATTGGGGCATTCAGCCATGGCATCCAAGAGCGGAATATTGACATACAACTTTCTCATGATTTCTTTGAACTTGTTGAACCTAGTATCGAGCTGGGTAAAATTGAGTCGACTTGGAAATGGTATACGAGGTTTATACACTGGAACAACTGGCTCAGGCGAGTCTTTTGCATCAACAACAATAGGTTCCTCAGAACTTGCCTTGTCGGTCATATCATTCTGAGTCACCACTGTGCTATGCTCAGCACCTTGGACATTTGTCATAGTGACAGGAGTCGTGGGTTTTGGTAAGACCAAGCCTGAACGCGTTGTCACAGCTTTAAGTTGTTCCACGTGCTTCGGGTTATCTTCTGGTTTCCCAGCTAAAGCTCTAGCGGGTGCCTTGAGACTAGCTGCAAGTTGAGCTAGTTGAGATTCAATGGCCTTTGGTGGGCTTGCTAGTTAGCTATCAATGTTTGTTACGACTGCAACATCTTCTCAATGGTCGACAGTTTGTCATCCAGAGAAATGGGACCAGCTTGATGTTGATAAGGGACCTTGTTTGGATCTTGGAACTGATTCTTGTACTGGAGATTACTTATGAAGTTACCTTGGATTCCAAAATTATGTTGTTGGTTATACTGGTATCTCGACGGACCTCGTTGTTGATTGTTTGAACCAAGTTGATGCGAGTTTACCGCTCCAGAAGGATTTCCATATTGAAAACTGGGATGGTTCTTTTGTGATTTGGATTGTAATAACCTTGACCAGGGATAGTGTTGACAGCATTCTGACTTTCCATTTGACAATTATCTCCTTGTCCACTGACTTTTCCCAGAATAACATCATAGAGAACATTATAGGATAAAGTAGAGTGATTGGTACCTTTACACGCTTCACAGAACAATGAAGCTGGCTTGACTTGCTCTTGTTGTTGAGGGGGTGAGCATCTTCTTTCATAAGAAGTGATGGACGATTCGAGGTGGTCTTTCTTGGAAACTAGAAGCTTTAGAGACTCAGCAATAGACTTATACTCAGGAGTAGCTTCTGCCATAGTAACCTTCAGCACTCCTTTGCATGCAGGTCTATCCCAGTTGGCTTGATTTTCAGCTCCAAGGGTGATGACCTTCCATGCGTTCTCATAAATTTGACGCATGAAGTTTCCTCCAGATGAGGAGTCTTAAAACTTTCTTGATATCATCCTCCACACCCATGTAAAAGATTTCGATGAGTTGATTCTTAGGAATGCCATGGTGTGGACACTTGCGTAGAAGCTCTTTGTATCTTTCCCATGCTTCAGTAAGAGTTTCACCAGGGACCTAAGTGAATTGTGTTATTCGTCCCCTAATTTCATAGGTGAGAGAGGGAGAATAAAACTTTTCTAGAAAAACATTTTCAAGTTGTTCCCAAGTAGTGATGGGTTCGCATTGCAAGGAATTATACCAACTCATGGCTCTATCGACAAGAGAATATTTAAAGAGACAGAGTCTGATGGCATCATCTGTGACTCCATTCTGCTTTGTCATAGCATATAGATCTATAAACCACAGAAGATGTTCTTGACTATCTTCTCTGTGTTTACCATAGAAAGGGTTATTCTGAAGTTGTGTAACCCAATGTGCTCTTATCTCAAAATTTGGAGCGTTGATGGGAGGAGGTTGAACTGGGTGTGAACGTCAGCAGCTTTAGGGATCGAGAATTCTCTAAGGTCCTTTTATAACTCAACTTGTTGAGCTACTGCTTGGATTTCTTCTTAAACTACATCTTGGTCTTCTTGCATAAGCCTATCTCTTTGCGCATTAAGGGCTTGAGCTACCCTTTGGGTAATTTCCTCCTCTTGAGCCATTCTTACTTGGTTCTCTCTGTTCTGGCGATGAAAGGTTCTATCTATCTCAGGGTCGAAGCTAGCGGAGAGTCTGGGACTATCCGAACGGTGCATACACTAGAATTTGTGGGTACCTAGGATGGAAAGATCTTTCGGTAGTAAGATGGACGGAGTAGAACCGAATTCAAGTATATATGATCGATAGTATCAAAAGGTAAAAGAAAATCCTAGATTAGTCTCAAAAGAACTAGATTTGACTAGATGATTTCGTTGTCCCCGGAAACGGTGCCAGAATTTGACGTGGTATATTATCGCACTAACAAACTCACCAAGGGCTGAAATCTCTGAGTTTTTACCAAAACCTTGTGCAATAATACCACCCTCAAGCGAACAAGTCTTATCACAGTATAGTTATGGATCAAATCCCAAGGGACAACCTTTTTAAGAATCTTTTACTAGTTGAATCTAGTCAAATCAAGACTAATATTTAGAACAAGGGTTGGATGGTGGTTAATTAAACTAAATTTAAGGAAGGTAAAAAGTAGGATTAAAAGTTGATTAAAGATTAATAATAGGAGTCACTAGGATGGACCTGGTTTCACCACCGCTACACATGCAAACATATCCAAACACAAACATCCAGGCAAGATATAACTATCCAAATAGAACTATTGCGAACCCTCCCTAAGGGATGTTTAGGTCCGCGTAAGCATCACCTTAGGCATCAGATGTATCGTCACCATCCAGAACATACACTTACGATTCTGAAGATATAGAAATCCAAATGAATTTGTGGCACTCCCTTAGGGATGTTTAGGCACACAAAAGTGTCACTGTGGGCTAGATGGCTCGTCCCCTCATGGATCATACACTTACAACCTCAAGGAATCCCATTCTATTTCTAGTTTGGGAGTCAACTATGTTAATCGACATTCTATCCTACATATTGAAGGTCTCACAACATAAGAAAGAATAAGATAAATGCAAGCAGGTGATCAATCCACAAGCACACATCGAACGATTGACAACGAAATGAAAAGTTATATAAAATCCATGGAATGGTTAACATTTGAACATGTAAGCATGGGAAACGGGGCTAGTCCCCGCACCCCAGTGAAAGGAAACTACTCACTCATGGTGAGAGAAATAAGAAGAATAAGACAGAGGGAAGATTCCACGATGAGCATGGTGAAGAAGATGATCACAGCTCAGTGAAGAGACGGTCTTCTACATGACGTCGGGGAAGATTTAGATGAGGAGCGATGACCACCACGGCAGACGAGGCAGGCTTTCTCTCTCCTCCTTCCTTCTCTTCTCGGCCTCCTTACTTGTAGTAGGAGGAGCAGCTTATGGACGCGATGGACAGCAGTAGATGGAGCAGATAGATGGATGCAACAGATGTAGATCTGGATCTAGACCTGAATGAATGGAGTGGCTTGCACCAGGGGTCGAACGATTCTTAGGCGCAGCCTGGTTGTGGAGAAGACCATCTCCTTAGGCTGAGGATAGACCTACAACCTAACAGCATCTGGAGACGGCTGATAGTGGAGGCGTAGGTGGGCATGGATGGTGTTGCATGAGTGGTAGTCGTCGGTTCTGGGTTTCTACCTCAGATCCTAGGCCAGTGAAGGGGATGGATGGTTGGATGGAGTCGTTTGGATGGATGGGAGTGCAACAGTTGATCGACGCTTAGCTATGGGGCTCACCCTCCACCAGGGGTCGAGTACTCTTAAGCATAGCCCGATGGCGGCGTGGATAGCGGGAAGTGGATGGATGACGATGCAGGGCGATGGAGCTCAGGGGTCAAGCAGCTATTGCAGAAGCCTGGCGTCACCCTTGGCCGACGGTCTACCTCCCTCTAGGGTTCAATCCAAGGAGTTGGTAGCTTGGCGGCATGGGAAGAAGATGGATCTTTGGCTTCTGGTTCGTGGGTATTTATAGGAGCAGGGCTGTGGGCTCTGATCTCCAAACCCTGACATAAACACGATTAAAACTTAGCGGAAGCGAATCGGTAATCAGCGGAAGACAAAAATCATGGGAAATTAAAACTTTTCATGACAAGAGCTTGAATCCATAAAACCTTCTTTCATAAAGTGAGGTAAACTGTTTACATCTCAGGATAATTACTTCTTGAGTAATTATATACATCAAGATACAAAATCTCAAGATCACTATACAAAAGACTCCAAGACCTGAGAGTACAGAGGACACATAGGACTGACTCTAACTACACCATATGGCAGGACAATGTCCACCTGAGATTACTGCTGCCCCTGATGCTGCTGCTGAGACTGATCACCTGTAGGCTGGTTCCTTCGTCTCCGACATCCACCTAAAAAGTTGAAGCCTACGGAGTGAGACAATTATACATAATTTTCCCAGCGAGAGTTATAACTCTTCGCCAGAAGCTTTATTATAACATCAAAGAATATTTTAAGCAGTAAAGCCTTCAAAGTATTCTATAACAGTTGCAGGTATAACAAGATCTCTATAATTTAGGAGATGTGGAGAATATAAACATTATTGTAAGGTAACATCAATCAACTAACTTGGAGTCATCTCTAACAAGTTATACTACATGGTTGATTATGTTTTACAAACAACATTATGCCCTGTGGAGATGAGGCTTACCACTCATACTCCAACTGATTGTTGAGAAGCCGCATCAGTATCATACATAGGTCATTAAGAGAGCCGGATTCTCATGACCTTCACCTTCCTCAGTCAGTAAGAGGATCACTTGTAGGACATCTCGTGTCTCTACTTAATATAGCTCACCAGGGTAAACTGGTCCTTCGCTATTCTAGAGTCACAGTGGCGTTCTGTACTCTCTTCGTCATCAGGAGGTTTCATATTTACCTACCACTGATACGGATATCTGTGCTTTCTTCGTCATCAGGAGGTTTCATGTTTACCTACCACTGATACGGTATGAAAATATAGTGAAGGATGGATGGATTCCACATCTACATCACTTTCCTACACTAGGATGTAAGGTTCTACACATCCATGTACCCCACATACTCAAAAGTATGTGCTCCAGGAGTTCCCTGAGGAAAACCTGTTTCACCATCACTTAATCTCTGACAATGATGGATCTATGATCAGGGCTCTACATTATACTTGATTAGTTAGGTACATTCAGTATTCTTTAACAGCATACATTGTTCTTCAAACAATAACAGTAGCATAGCAGCTATAAAAGAAGAATACTAAATGTAACAGGCCTAACTCATATCAGTCATCATTTCTCATTATCCTCATCACAAGTCATCTCTAAGGCATGACTTTTGATGGTATTCATGGCTCTCACAGCCCATTATCAGTATAGGATGCCACTGACAAGACATCATATTACTTTACTTATTCATAAGGCTAACAACATGCCTTTAATGAATGTAACATCATCATCCATACCTGGATATGATTACCTTCATATCAGAACCTGCATGGTTAATACAACTGATAAAGGTAATACAAAAATGAGGAATATCCTTCCTACTCTTGTCATAAGAGTTTAAATCTCTAATTCTTATCAAATAAAGTTTAATATTCAAAAGCATGCCATTACCCTTGAATTAGGGTTTACTATTCACATTACATGTCATCACCCTTGAATTAGGGTTTACTATTCACATTAAGGTGAATTGAACTCATAACATCATCATGTATGAGTAACATCTTCATTGATGATCTTAGATTAGTTAAAAGTTCATCATTTATCATAATTAGGGTTTCTATGATCTCACACAGGTGGATCATACCCTAATTATGCTCATTTTTGTGTATTGGGGATGCTTCAATTGAGTTTCCACTTAAAAAGGGTACTTTCTCTCTCTAGAAGTACTTTCTCTCTCTAGAAGTACTTTCTCTCTCATCATAAGGTTAGGTGATGTCAACATCACCCTAGATCAGGTCGGATTAAGTCATCATAGGCTAACATGGCTAAAACATCATCATCATGTGATTAGGGTTCGATCTGATCAAGGTGTTACTCAATTTACCCTTTAGGGGTATTTTGGTAATTCACCACATTGATCATCATCATGGTCCAAACCTTAGTCAATTAATCCCTTAATATCCTAGGTTGTCATTAGGGTTCGATTAGGGCAACATTGGACCATTTATATCATCAATTGATTGAATGAAGTCAACCTTGAATCACATTGATTGATTTCAATTATCAACCTTCAATCGAATTGAGATCGTTTGAAAGTGTTGACCGTTTGCCCACTTTGACTTTCCAAGACCACGAGCCCTCTTCTATCTTCAAGACCGCGAGCCTCCTTAGGCTTCAAGACCGCGAAGCCCTTCAAGTGGTTCAAGACCGCGAAGATCAAATTGAAGTTGAGACCGCGAAGAGATGTTGACCGTTTGCCCACTTTGACCTCAGGACCGTGAGGCCCTTCGCGGTCTTGAGACCGTGAGCCTCCTCTCGGTCTTGAGATCGTGAGCCCCCTCACGGTCTTGAGACCGTGAGCCCCCTCTCGGTCTTGATACCACGAGGCTCTCAAGGTCTCAACCGTTTGGTCCATCAACAAAATCAATAATGCAATTGATGATGTCAACCGATGTTGAAGCCCTCAAAAGGTCAAAACTATGTTGACCACCTATGGATTGGGTCAATTAAGGTTAGGCTTGACCACTTAGTCATTCAATAGACCCTCAATTGTTGACCAATTAGGGTTGAAGTCGATTCAATTAGGGTCTATCAATGTTCACCCATCAACACTCAACAATGTGACTCAACACAAGGTTGAACCCTTCAATTGAGCTCCAATTGGGCCCAAACTTGGCCCAAACGGTCTTGAGGTCATGTGGGTGGACCCCACATGGTCTTGAGACCGTTTTCCCAAGATTGCATCAAAGTCCAAGGTGATTTGATAGGGGTTGAACCATAATTGAACCACAAAACAGAATTTTGATTAAATTGATAACTTATTTGCAATTGGGTCCTCAATTGGTCAAATTACTTAACCCTAGACCTTCAAACGGTCTTGGGTGATTGTCCTCTCAGTTTGGAGACCGTTTGGATGAATTCCAAACGGTCTTGAGACCGTTTGCCCATCCAATTTTGGATTCTAGTGCAAATTCATCAAGGTTTGACCCATTGAGTTGATGATCATATCAATATTTAATTGCAAAGTAATTTGGTGTAATTACACCTTCAATTGGTCAACTATTCTTGACCCCAGACCTCCAAACGGTCATGGTTGATTGCCCTCGTCGTCTTGAGACCGTTTGGGTAACCCCTAAACGGTCATGAGACCGTTTAGGTCAATCAACCCTAAAAACCCTAACTAGGTCACCATAATTTCAGTACTGATTTCACCTAGGGTTAGCCCTAGTATTCACCCTTCAACTCTTAGCCCGTTTGGAATTAGACCATCAAACTTGGTGAGTTGTTAATTAACATTATTTTGAACAGTAATATCATACGGTCAACGCCTGGTCAAGGACCGTACATGGTCTTGAGACCGTTTGCCCAAAAAGGCAATTTCAGACCGTTTGAAAATCAGGAATAAATTCAAATAAAGTTGTTACTTAAAAAGGTCATATCTCCCGATTCCCTTGGAGTTAGTATCCCACAATTTGAGGGTAATTAGCCTATATAATTAGGAACAGGTTTCTTATACGGTCCACGCCCGGTCAATGGGGACAAATGGTCTTGAAGACTGTTTTCCCTGTCACGGTCTAGCGACCGTTTGCTCACCTCGCGGTCTTGAGACCGAGAGAGCAAACTTTTGAGACCGTTTAAGGAAGTGAAAAGCAGTGGGTTTTTCTTGGAAATTACGCCTTCATCTCCTAGCTCAAGAACATTACGAATATCCCATGGATTTGCTTGCAAAATAGCAGGGAAAAGTAGGGAAACACTAAGAGCTATCATCAAACCGCATATAAAGATGTACATAATAAAGCATGGGTTTAGAGTTATAAAACCCGCCTAAAGCTTGCTCCTTGAGCTCCAAGCTTTCAAGCTCCAAGCTCTAATGGCGTCCTTGAGTTCCCACAGGTTGGCCAAGGTGAAAACTCCAAGGAAAGACGAAAAGGAGATGGCTAGAAAGATAGGGTTTCGAGAGTTAGCCATGAAGCTGGCCTTGAATTCGAGTTCTAACCATGGAATTAGGCAAGAAGAGGGGTCCCAAACCTACCTTGTTTCCCTTGGTCGTCCTCCTTAGCTCCAAGGCAGTCTTTGGTCGTCTTTGGTGAAATGGAACAGTGAAGGGAACGAAGGGCAAGTTCCCTTTCTTAGAGAAGTTGGGGGTATATAAACTAGGTGTAGGATTCTTAACATTAGTTCATAAGTTGTCCATAATTCCAACTAAGTCCTTCCTTCTTTACTTGCTCGTCCCTTCCTTTTTATTCCAAGGACAAACCTTATCTTAAGGACACCTAGGGTTGACTCATAACCCAGGTCAGGGATAAGAAAGAGGTGTCCTTAAGATAAGGTTTGTCCTTGGAATAAAAAGGAAGGGACGAGCAAGTAAAGAAGGTAGGACTTAGTTGGAATTATGGACAACTTATGAACTAATGTTAAGAATCCTACACCTAGTTTATATACCCCCAACTTCTCTAAGCAAGGGAACTTTCCCTTCGTTCCCTTCACTGTTCCATTTCACCAAATACGACCAAAGACTGCCTTGGAGCTAAGGAGGATGACCAAGGGAAACAAGGTAGGTTTGGGACCCCTCTTCTTGCCTAATTCCATGGTTAGAACTCGAATTCAAGGTCAGCTTCATGGCTAACTCTCGAAACCCTATCTTTCTAGCCATCTCCTTTTCGTCTTTCCTTGGAGTTTTCACCTTGGCCAACCTGTGGGAACTCAAGGACGCCATTAGAGCTTGGAGCTTGAAACCTTGGAGCTCAAGGAGCAAGCTTTAGGCGGGTTTTATAACTCTAAACCCATGCTTTATTATGTACATCTTTATATGCGGTTTGATGCTAGCTCTTAGTGTTTCCCTACTTTTCCCTGCTATTTTGCAAGCAAATCCATGGGATATTCGTACTGTTCTTGAGCTAGGAGATGAAGACGTGATTTCCAAGAAAAACCCACCGCTTTTCACTTCCTTAAACGGTCTCAAAAGTTTGCTCTCTCGGTCTCAAGACCGCGAGGTGAGCAAACGGTCGCGAGACCGCGACAGGGAAAACGGTCTTCAAGACCGTTTGGCCCCGTTTACCGGGCGTGGACCGTATAAGAAACCTGTTCCTAATTATATAGGCTAATTACCCTCAAAATTTGGGAGACTAACTCCAAGGGAATCGGGGGATATGACCTTTTTAAGTAACAACTTTATTTGAATTTATTCCTGATTTTCAAACGGTCTGAAATTGCCTTTTTGGGCAAACGGTCTCAAGACCGTGTAAGGTCGTTGACCAGGCGTTGACCGTATGAGATTACTGTTCAAAATAATGTTAATTAACAACTCACCAAGTTTGATGGTCTAATTCCAAACGGGCTAAGAGTTGAAGGGTGAATACTAGGGCTAACCCTAGGTGAAATCAGTACTGAAATTATGGTGACCTAGTTAGGGTTTTTAGGGTTGATTGACCTAAACGGTCTCATGACCGTTTAGGGGTTACCCAAACGGTCTCAAGACCGCGAGGGAAATCAACCATGACCGTTTGGAGGTCTGGGGTCAAGAATAGTTGACCAATTGAAGGTGTAATTACACCAAATTACTTTGCAATTAAATATTGATATGATCATCAACTCAATGGGTCAAACCTTGATGAATTTGCACTAGAATCCAAAATTGGATGGGCAAACGGTCTCAAGACCGTTTGGAATTCATCCAAATGGTCTCAAGACCGAGAGGACAATCACCCAAGACCGTTTGAAGGTCTAGGGTTAAGTAATTTGACCAATTGAGGACCCAATTGCAAATAAGTTATCAATTTAATCAAAATTCTGTTTTGTGGTTCAATTATGGTTCAACCCCTATCAAATCACCTTGGACTTTGATGAAATCTTGGGAAAACGGTCTCAAGACCATGTGGGGTCCACCCACATGACCTCAAGACCGTTTGGGCCAAGTTTGGGCCCAATTGGAGCTCAATTGAAGGGTTCAACCTTGTGTTGAGTCACATTGTTGAGTGTTGATGGGTGAACATTGATAGACCCTAATTGAATCGACTTCAACCCTAATTGGTCAACAATTGAGGGTCTATTGAATGACTAAGTGGTCAAGCCTAACCTTAATTGACCCAATCCATAGGTGGTCAACATAGTTTTGACCTTTTGAGGGCTTCAACATCGGTTGACATCATCAATTGCATTATTGATTTTGTTGATGGACCAAACGGTTGAGACCTTGAGAGCCTCGCGGTCTCAAGACCGAGAGGGGGCTCGCGGTCTCAAGACCGTGAGGGGGCTCACAGTCTCAAGACCGCGAGGAGGCTCACGGTCTCAAGACCGCGAAGGGCCTCGCGGTCCTGAGGTCAAAGTGGGCAAACGGTCAACATCTCTTCGCGGTCTCAACTTCAATTTGATCTTCGCGGTCTTGAACCACTTGAAGGGCTTCACGGTCTTGAAGCCTAAGGAGGCTCGCGGTCTTGAAGATAGAAGAGGGCTCGCGGTCTTGGAAAGTCAAAGTGGGCAAACGGTCAACACTTTCAAACGATCTCAATTCGATTGAAGGTTGATAATTGAAATCAATCAATGTGATTCAAGGTTGACTTCATTCAATCAATTGATGATATAAATGGTCCAATGTTGCCCTAATCGAACCCTAATGACAACCTAGGATATTAAGGGATTAATTGACTAAGGTTTGGACCATGATGATGATCAATGTGGTGAATTACCAAAATACCCCTAAAGGGTAAATTGAGTAACACCTTGATCAGATCGAACCCTAATCACATGATGATGATGTTTTAGCCATGTTAGCCTATGATGACTTAATCCGACCTGATCTAGGGTGATGTTGACATCACCTAACCTTATGATGAGAGAGAAAGTACTTCTAGAGAGAGAAAGTACCCTTTTTAAGTGGAAACTCAATTGAAGCATCCCCAATACACAGAAATGAGCATAATTAGGGTATGATCCACCTGTGTGAGATCATAGAAACCCTAATTATGATAAATGATGAACTTTTAACTAATCTAAGATCATCAATGAAGATGTTACTCATACATGATGATGTTATGAGTTCAATTCACCTTAATGTGAATAGTAAACCCTAATTCAAGGGTGATGACATGTAATGTGAATAGTAAACCCTAATTCAAGGGTAATGGAATGCTTTTGAATATTAAACTTTATTTTATAAGAATTAGAGATTTAAACTCTTATGACAAGAGTAGGAAGGATATTCCTCATTTTTGTATTACCTTTATCAGTTGTATTAACCATGCAGGTTCTGATATGAAGGTAATCATATCCAGGTATGGATGATGATGTTACATTCATTAAAGGCATGTTGTTAGCCTTATGAATAAGTAAAGTAATCTGATGTCTTGTCAGTGGCATCCTATACTGATAATGGGCTGTGAGAGCCATGAATACCATCAAAAGTCATGCCTTAGAGATGACTTGTGATGAGGATAATGAGAAATGATGACTGATATGAGTTAGGCCTGTTACATTTAGTATTCTTCTTTTATAGCTGCTATGCTACTGTTATTGTTTGAAGAACAATGTATGCTGTTAAAGAATACTGAATGTACCTAACTAATCAAGTATAATGTAGAGCCCTGATCATAGATCCATCATTGTCAGAGATTAAGTGATGGTGAAACAGGTTTTCCTCAGGGAACTCCTGGAGCACATACTTTTGAGTATGTGGGGTACATGGATGTGTAGAACCTTACATCCTAGTGTAGGAAAGTGATGTAGATGTGGAATCCATCCATCCTTCATTATATTTTCATACCGTATCAGTGGTAGGTAAACATGAAACCTCCTGATGACGAAGAAAGCACAGATATCCGTATCAGTGGTAGGTAAATATGAAACCTCCTGATGACGAAGAGAGTACAGAACGCCACTGTGACTCTAGAATAGCGAAGGACCAGTTTACCCTGGTGAGCTATATTAAGTAGAGACATGAGATGTCCTACAAGTGATCCTCTTACTGACTGAGGAAGGTGAAGGTCATGAGAATCCGGCTCTCTTAATGACCTATGTATGATACTGATGCGGCTTCTCAGCGATCAGTTGGAGTATGAGTGGTAAGCCTCATCTCCATAGGGCATAATGTTGTTTGTAAAACATAATCAACCATGTAGTATAACTTGTTAGAGATGACTCCAAGTTAGTTGATTGATGTTACCTTACAATAATGTTTATATTCTCCACATCTCCTAAATTATAGAGATCTTGTTATACCTGCAACTGTTATAGAATACTTTGAAGGCTTTACTGCTTAAAATATTCTTTAATGTTATAATAAAGCTTCTGGAGAAGAGTTATAACTCTCGCTGGGACAATTATGTATAATTGTCTCACCCCGTAGGCTTCAACTTTTTAGGTGGACGTCGGAGACGAAGGAACCAGCCTACAGGTGATCAGTCTCAGCAGCAGCATCAGGGGCAGCAGTAATCTCAGGTGGAGATTTTCCTTCCATATGGTGTAGTTAGAGTCAGTCCTATGTGTCCTCTGTACTCTCAGGTCTTGGAGTCTTTTGTATAGTGATCTTGAGATTTTGTATCTTGATGTATATAATTACTCAAGAAGTAATTATCCTGAGATGTAAACAGTTCACCTCACTTTATGAAAGAAGCTTTTATGGATTCAAGCTCTTGTCATGAAAAGTTTTAATTTCCCGTGATTTTTGTCTTCCGCTGATTACCGATTCGCTTCCGCTAAGTTTTAATCGTGTTTATGTCATGGTTTGGAGATCAGAGCCCACAACTAGTGGTATCAGAGCTCCAGGTTCAGTTGAGTCTACAGAGGCATAGGACTTAGGATGTCGAGTCTACCTTTAGTACTCCTTCCTCATCTAATAGAATCTTCTGCTCCTCAGGAGAAGAAGATACATAAGAATGTCAGAACATCATGATGAGCACGTGGCAGAGAGTAGTGCTAGTGCGCCTCGAGGCGGTGCAAGAGTTCCGAGAATAGAACAACCTGCACCTGAGTCGCCAAGAGAGCCACCCCAGTTCGACCCAGCTGACATGAGTGATCCAGCTGTACAGACGATGTTCGGGCAGTTCATGACTGCCATGACACATATAACCGATAGGATGCCCATTCCTACACCTAGGGCACCTGTCCAGCCTGAAGCACAAGGTATTGGTAAGACATTCGAACGACTTCGTCGTGTCGGAGCTACCGAGTACTTCGGAACTGCCGACCCTGCAGATGCTGACTTATGGTTGACAGAGTTGGAGAAGGCTTTCAGGATTCTTATGATTCCGGAAGCTGAGAAGGTTAGACATGTTGTCTATCTTCTCAAAGGCAGTGCTGGTCACTGGTGGAACATGGAAGAGCAGAAGAGACCTAGAGTAGAGTTCTCATGGGAAGCGTTTCGTCAGGAATTTATCAATAGATATTTCCCAAAGACCTTCCTAGATGAGAAGATCTCTCAGTTTGAGAAACTAAGGCAGGGTATGATGAACATTAGTGAGTATGAAGCTAAGTTCATGGAGTTGTTGCGGTTCTGTCCACACATGGCTGCTACGGATGAGGAAAGAATCAGAAGATTCGAAAAGGGTTTGAATTCTGATATGTCAACCCCTGTGTCTGCCTTAGAAAACAGAGAGAGATTCTCTACCTTCGTTGAGTCAGTCTGAAGGATAGAGAGATCGGTGGTTGAGAAAAGACAAACCCATAAAAGATATCCACAGTTCCAGGGTTCTTCATCTAGGGATTCCAAGAAACCTAGATTCTCTGCACCTAACCCCCCACCACCCAGATCGAGTTTTCAAACTCAATGGACACCAAGCAGAGGTAGAGGATGGAGTCAACCACTTCAAGGGACACACAGTTCTGCATCTGAGTCAGTCACTGGACCACCCAGACCACAACAACAGGAGAGGAGTTGCTACAACTGTGGTAAGGTGGGACACTTGATGAAGGATTGCCGTTCTAGGCCTGTCAGTGTGACACAACAAACCCCGAGACAGAATCAACAGGGATCTCAGAATAGACAACATCAAGGAGCAGCTCGAGGACGTGGACAAGCGTCTCAAGCTGGATCATCAGCACCACCTCAACACCAGGCGACTGCGAGGTTCTATGCTATGAACCCACCTGAGGCAGTGGTCAATCCACGGGTAGTGGCAGGTCAGATGAAATTTTTATATTCTGATATGTCTACATCCTGTGTTGTATCCGTTCTGATTGATCCGAGTGCTACGCACTCTTTCATCACTCGTAAAGTGATTCGTAACTGCAATATGACTGTTAGTCA
The DNA here is from genome assembly GCA_963693085.1 of Alisma plantago-aquatica. Lineage (NCBI taxonomy): Eukaryota > Viridiplantae > Streptophyta > Magnoliopsida > Alismatales > Alismataceae > Alisma > Alisma plantago-aquatica. Next base: position 51,721,345 of record OY856415.1, on the reverse strand, counting down.
TAGGACAGATAGTTTGTTGTTGGAGACTCCGTTGAGTGGGTCTGCCGTCTTGTAGGAGGTATGTTCTCCCTGCATCCTCTTCTTTTCTGACCATCGCATTCAAGTGGATCTTATACCACTTGATATGCAGGGATTTGATATAATCCTTGGGATGGATACCTTAGAAAGGTATAGAGTTGTCTTGGATTGTGAATCCAAGTTGGCTGTGTTTGCTGAAGAAAGCAGCACATGGATCTTTCAAGGTGAAAGAAAGATTCTGCCTACTTGTCTTGTATCAGCTATGGTTGCTGATAAGCTGTTGAGGCAAGGATGTTATGCATTCTTAGCCCATGTGGTAGATGTTACCAAGGAAAGCTCCAATCCTGCTGAAGTTCCTATAGTCAGGGAATTCGAAGATGTGTTTCCTGAAGAACTTCCTGGTATACCACCACCTCGGGAGATTGATTTTGAAATCAATCTGATCCCAGATACGAAACCCATAGCTCAAACTCCGTATAGGATGGTGCCTGCTGAATTGGCAGAACTCAAGAAACAGCTTCAAGAGTTACTTGAGAGAGGTTTTATCCGACCGAGTACTTCACCTTGGGGTGCTCCGGTCTTGTTTGTTAAAAAGAAAGATGGGTCAATGTGGTTATGCATCGACTACAGACAACTCAATAAAGTAACAATAAAGAATAAGTACCCTCTGCCGAGGATTGATGATCTCTTTGACCAGTTGCGTGGTGCAACAGTCTTTTCAAAGATAGACTTGAGATCTGGATATCATCAACTCCGTATTAAGGATAGTGACATATCCAAATCCGCCTTTAGGACAAGATATGGTCACTATGAGTTCACGGTTATGTCGTTTGGACTAACCAATGCACCAGCTGCATTTATGGAACTCATGAATAGAGTTTTTCGACCTTTCCTTGATCAGTGTGTTGTCGTCTTCATAGATGACATTTTGATCTATAGTAAGGATGCTCAGCAGCATGAGCAGCATCTTTGCCAAGCTTTGACCTTGCGAAGAGAACATAAGCTATACGCTAAGTTTAGCAAGTGTGAGTTCTGGCTACCGGAGGTATCTTTTCTTGGACATGTAATATCCGCCTCGGGAATTCGTGTTGACCCTACAAAGGTAGAATTTGTTCTACAATGGGAACAACCGAAGACACCGATGGAGATTCGAAGTTTCTTGGGGTTAGCTAGCTATTATCGAAGGTTCATTAAGAACTTTAGTTCTATAGCTTTACCTTTGACCAAGTTAACCCGGAAAGATGTTCCTTTTTCTTGGAGTGATAAGTGTCAACAGTCTTTCCAGTTGCTGAAGGAGAGATTGACAAGTGCACTTGTGCTAGTGCTACCTGAACAAGGAAAAGGGTATATAGTTTTCTGTGATGCTTCCAAGAATGGACTTGGATGTGTGTTGATGCAGGATAAACAAGTGATTTCTTTTGCTTCCCGACAGCTTAAGAAACACGAGGAGAATTATCTGACACACGATCTAGAGTTAGCTGTTGTGGTTCTTGCTTTGAAGATCTGGAGGCATTATCTCTACGGAGAGACATTCCAGATTTTCACAGACCACAAAAACCTTAAGTATATCTTCTCTCAGCATGAGCTCAACATGAGGCAACGTCGCTGGATGGAGTTAATCAAGGACTACGACTGTACAATTGATTACCATCCAGGCAAGGCCAATGTTGTTGCAGATGCCTTGAGTAGGAAATCAGCAACATCAACCATGAAAAGAGCACAACTAAACTCTTTAGTATGCTCTAGGAGAGATATGCTTATCTCTTTAAGGAAAGACAATGTACAGTTGAAGGTGTCATTGTTAGCCGGTTTGTTAGCTGAGATGCATATTAAACCTACCCTAAGGGAGCAGATTAAAGAGGCACAGCTAGGTGATGCTGCAGTTCAACATATAAGATCTGAGTATGGAAATGAGAAGCAAGATGGTTTTCATGACTCAGAAGATCAAGTAGCTTGTTATAATGGGAGAATGATAGTGCCGGATGTGGACAACTTGAGGAAGTTAGTCCTGGAAGAAGCCCATTCTTCCATGTATGCTATGCATCCAGGGAGCACCAAGATGTATCGGAATTTGAAAGATCTGTATTGGTGGCCTGGGATGAATAAGGACGTTGCAGAGTTTGTTCTGAGGTGTCCCGTGTGTCAGCAAGTTAAAGCTGAACACCAGAAGCCTGCAGGGACAATGCAACCTTTACCCATACCACAGTGGAAGTGGGACCATGCGACTATGGACTTTGTTGTTGGCCTACCCAGGACAAGCAAAGGACATGATTCCATTTGGGTAATTGTTGATAGGTTGACTAAGACAGCACATTTCTTACCTGTCAAAACAACCTATTCTGCTAAAAGGTTATCAGAGTTGTATGTTAAAGAGATAGTGCGTTTGCACGGAGTTCCTGTCACAATAGTTTCTGACAGAGGTCCTCAGTTTACAAGTCATTTTTGGGAACAGTTGCACAGAGCCTTAGGCACCAAGCTAAGGTTTAGTACGTCCTTTGATCCCCAGACTGATGGACAGTCAGAAAGGACCATACAAACCTTAGAAGACCTGTTGCGAGCATGTGTTCTCCAGTTCACCGGGAGTTGGGATCTACACCTAAGCTTGATAGAGTTTGCCTATAACAATAGCTATCAGCATAGTATTGATATGGCACCTTATGAAGCCTTATATGGTAGACGTTGTAGATCACCCTTGTGTTGGTTTGAGACTGGTGAGCACTAGTTGTTAGGTCCTGACCTGGTGCAGCAAACCACGGAAAAGATTAAAGTTATACAACATAAGATTAAGACTGCTCAGGATAGGCAGAAATCTTATGCTGACAAACGTCGTAGACCCTTAGAGTTCCAGGTTGGAGACAGAGTGTATCTTAAGGTCTCACCTTGGAAAGGGGTCCTTCGTTTTGGAAGGAAAGGGAAGTTAGCTCCTAGATATATGGGGCCTTATCCAATCATTGAACGGATTGGAAAGGTAGCATATAAACTAGAGCTTCCCCCAGAATTACAGAGGTTACATCCTGTGTTTCACATTTCTATGTTGAAGAAATGTCACCCAGACACCGAGTCAGTTCTACAACCTATGGAGGTAGAATTGAATGATGACATATCCTATGAGGAGGGACCAGTGTCAATCCTTGATAAACGAATTAAAAAGCTAAAGAAGAAAGATATAAGTCTTGTGAAAGTCCTCTGGAACCATCATGGTATTGAAGAAGCCACTTGGGAGTTAGAGGATGAGATGAGAAGGAAGTATCCTGCCCTTTTCTCGTAGTATGTTTTATCGATTTCGGGGACGAAATCCTTGTAAGGGGTGGATAATTTGTAACATCCCTGACCTGGGTTATGAGTCAACCCTAGGTGTTTTGCCTAAATATGTAATTAAATCTTTGTGATTAACTCTGAGCATGTAATTAAGTTTCTCAGAAATGTATATTTCAGTATTGGCTCCTTTTTATTTAAAGTTGTAGCATTGTTTTGATATACAGGGACCTATGTGCAATTTACCCAGTTAAAAGGGTTAGCTTGCAATTTTCACATGTTGAGATGTTCCTCTGATGTTGAGACATCATGAGAATCTTTTTGTTAAAGTTTGAGGGATTTCCCAAGCTAGGGCACCAAGGTGCAGCTGTGGAAGCAATCCCGGTGCTTGAAACCTTAAATTGGGGTAAAATGCAATTTACCCTAATTAAGGGATGCAAATTGTAAAATATGTCATCTAAAGTATCTTTTTAGACTCTTTCCATCATTTATAGAAGAAATGATGAGGAAGTCACCTCAATTGAATTATCAGGTTATGAAATATACCTTGTGATTCAATAATCAGGGTATATGTGCAATAACTCTTTATGTATGTACCATATTATTAGATTGCTCTTCTTTGCTTTCTTTTTCTAGACCTTAAGATAAATTTTGTCCTTGGAATAAAAAGGAAGGGACTAGCAAGTAAAGAAGGAAGGACTTAGTTGGAATTATGGACAACTTATGAACTAATGTTAAGAATCCTACACCTAGTTTATATACCCCCAACTTCTCTAAGCAAGGGAACTTGCCCTTCGTTCCCTTCACTGTTCCATTTCACCAAAGACGACCAAAGACTGTCTTGGAGCTAAGGAGGACGACCAAGGGAAACAAGGTAGGTTTGGGACCCCTCTTCTTGCCTAATTCCATGGTTAGAACTCGAATTCAAGGTCAGCTTCATGGCTAACTCTCGAAACCCTATCTTTCTAGCCATCTCCTTTTCGTCTTTCCTTGGAGTTTTCACCTTGGCCAACCTGTGGGAACTCAAGGACGCCATTAGAGCTTGGAGCTTGAAAGCTTGGAGCTCAAGGAGCAAGCTTTAGGCGGGTTTTATAACTCTAAACCCATGCTTTATTATGTACATCTTTATATGCGGTTTGATGATAGCTCTTAGTGTTTCCCTACTTTTCCCTGCTCTTTTGCAAGCAAATCCATGGGATATTCGTACTGTTCTTGAGCTAGGAGATGAAGGCGTGATTTCCAAGAAAAACCCACCGCTTTTCACTTCCTTAAACGGTCTCAAAAGTTTGCTCTCTCGGTCTCAAGACCGCGAGGTGAGCAAACGGTCGCGAGACCGCGACAGGGAAAACGGTCTTCAAGACCGTTTGTCCCCGTTGACCGGGCATGGACCGTATAAGAAACCTGTTCCTAATTATATAGGATAATTACCCTCACATTTTGGGAGACTAACTACAAGGGAATCGGGAGATATGACCTTTTTAAGTAACAACGTTATTTGAATTTATTCCTGATTTTCAAACGGTCGGAAATTGCCTTTTTGGGCAAACGGTCTCAAGACCGTGTAAGGTCATTGACCAGGCGTTGACCATATGAGATTACTGTTAAAAATAATGTTAATTAACAACTCACCAAGTTTTATGGTATAATTCCAAACGGGCTAAGAGTTGAAGGGTGAATACTAGGGCTAACCCTAGGTGAAATCAGTACTGAAATTATGGTGACCTAGTTAGGGTTTTTAGGGTTGATTGACCTAAACGGTCTCATGACCGTTTAGGGGTTACCCAAACGGTCTCAAGACCGCGAGGGAAATCAACCATGACCGTTTGGAGGTCTGGGGTCAAGAATAGTTGACCAATTGAAGGTGTAATTACACCAAATTACTTTGCAATTAAATATTGATATGATCATCAACTCAATGGGTCAAACCTTGATGAATTTGCACTAGAATCCAAAATTGGATGGGCAAACGGTCTCAAGACCGTTTGGAATTCATCCAAACGGTCTCAAGACCGAGAGGACAATCACCCAAGACCGTTTGAAGGTCTAGGGTTAAGTAATTTGACCAATTGAGGACCCAATTGCAAATAAGTTATCAATTTAATCAAAATTCTGTTTTGTGGTTCAATTATGGTTCAACCCCTATCAAATCACCTTGGACTTTGATGAAATCTTGGGAAAACGGTCTCAAGACCATGTGGGGTCCACCCACATGACCTCAAGACCGTTTGGGCCAAGTTTGGGCCCAATTGGAGCTCAATTGAAGGGTTCAACCTTGTGTTGAGTCACATTGTTGAGTGTTGATGGGTGAACATTGATAGACCCTAATTGAATCGACTTCAACCCTAATTGGTCAACAATTTAGGGTCTATTGAATGACTAAGTGGTCAAGCCTAACCTTAATTGACCCAATCCATAGGTGGTCAACATAGTTTTGACCTTTTGAGGGCTTCAACATCGGTTGACATCATCAATTGCATTATTGATTTTGTTGATGGACCAAACGGTTGAGACCTTGAGAGCCTCGCGGTCTCAAGACCGAGAGGGGGCTCGCGGTCTCAAGACCGTGAGGGGGCTCACGGTCTCAAGACCGAGAGGAGGCTCACGGTCTCAAGACCGCGAAGGGCCTCGCGGTCCTGAGGTCAAAGTGGGCAAACGATCAACATCTCTTTGCGGTCTCAACTTCAATTTGATCTTCGCGGTCTTGAACCACTTGAAGGGCTTTGCGGTCTTGAAGCCTAAGGAGGCTCGCGGTCTTGAAGATAGAAGAGGGCTCGCGGTCTTGGAAAGTCAAAGTGGGCAAATGGTCAACACTTTCAAACAATCTCAATTCGATTGAAGGTTGATAATTGAAATCAATCAATGTGATTCAAGGTTGACTTCATTCAATCAATTGATGATATAAATGGTCCAATGTTGCCCTAATCGAACCCTAATGACAACCTAGGATATTAAGGGATTAATTGACTAAGGTTTGGACCATGATGATGATCAATGTGGTGAATTACCAAAATACCCCTAAAGGGTAAATTGAGTAACACCTTGATCAGATCGAACCCTAATCACATGATGATGATGTTTTAGCCATGTTAGCCTATGGTGACTTAATCCGACCTGATCTAGGGTGATGTTGACATCACCTAACCTTATGATGAGAGAGAAAGTACTTCTAGAGAGAGAAAGTACCCTTTTTAAGTGGAAACTCAATTGAAGCATCCCCAATACACAGAAATGAGCATAATTAGGGTATGATCCACCTGTGTGAGATCATAGAAACCCTAATTATGATAAATGATGAACTTTTAACTAATCTAAGATCATCAATGAAGATGTTACTCATACATGATGATGTTATGAGTTCAATTCACCTTAATGTGAATAGTAAACCCTAATTCAAGGGTGATGACATGTAATGTGAATAGTAAACCCTAATTCAAGGGTAATGGCATGTTTTTGAATATTAAACTTTATTTTATAAGAATTAGAGATTTAAACTCTTATGACAAGAGTAGGAAGGATATTCCTCATTTTTGTATTACCTTTATCAGTTGTATTAACCATGCAGGTTCTGATATGAAGGTAATCATATCCAGGTATGGATGATGATGTTACATTCATTAAAGGCATGTTGTTAGCCTTATGAATAAGTAAAGTAATCTGATGTCTTGTCAGTGGCATCCTATACTGATAATGGGCTGTGAGAGCCATGAATACCATCAAAAGTCATGCCTTAGAGATGACTTGTGATGAGGATAATGAGAAATGATGACTGATATGAGTTAGGCCTGTTACATTTAGTATTCTTCTTTTATAGCTGCTATGCTACTGTTATTGTTTGAAGAACAATGTATGTTGTTAAAGAATACTGAATGTACCTAACTAATCAAGTATAATGTAGAGCCCTGATCATAGATCCATCATTGTCAGAGATTAAGTGATGGTGAAACAGGTTTTCCTCAGGGAACTCCTGGAGCACATACTTTTGAGTATGTGGGGTACATGGATGTGTAGAACCTTACATCCTAGTGTAGGAAAGTGATGTAGATGTGGAATCCATCCATCCTTCATTATATTTTCATACTGTATCAGTGGTAGGTAAACATGAAACCTCCTGATGACGAAGAAAGCACAGATATCCGTATCAGTGGTAGGTAAATATGAAACCTCCTGATGACGAAGAGAGTACAGAACGCCACTGTGACTCTAGAATAGCGAAGGACCAGTTTACCCTGGTGAGCTATATTAAGTAGAGACACGAGATGTCCTACAAGTGATCCTCTTACTGACTGAGGAAGGTGAAGGTCATGAGAATCCGGCTCTCTTAATGACCTATGTATGATACTGATGCGGCTTCTCAGCGATCAGTTGGAGTATGAGTGGTAAGCCTCATCTCCACAGGGCATAATGTTGTTTGTAAAACATAATCAACCATGTAGTATAACTTGTTAGAGATGACTCCAAGTTAGTTGATTGATGTTACCTTACAATAATGTTTATATTCTCCACATCTCCTAAATTATAGAGATCTTTTTATACATGCAACTGTTATAGAATACTTTGAAGGCTTTACTGCTTAAAATATTCTTTGATGTTATAATAAAGCTTCTGGCGAAGAGTTATAACTCTCGCTGGGACAATTATGTATAATTGTCTCACCCCGTAGGCTTCAACTTTTTAGGTGGACGTCGGAGACGAAGGAACCAGCCTACAGGTGATCAGTCTCAGCAGCAGCATCAGGGGCAGCAGTAATCTCAGGTGGAGATTGTCCTGCCATATGGTGTAGTTAGAGTCAGTCCTATGTGTCCTCTGTACTCTCAGGTCTTGGAGTCTTTTGTATAGTGATCTTGAGATTTTGTATCTTGATGTATATAATTACTCAAGAAGTCATTATCCTGAGATGTAAACAGTTCACCTCACTTTATGAAAGAAGCTTTTATGGATTCAAGCTCTTGTCGCGAAAAGTTTTAATTTCCCGTGATTTTTGTCTTCCGCTGATTACCGATTCGCTTCCGCTAAGTTTTAATCGTGTTTATGTCATGGTTTGGAGATCAGATCCCACACATAGGTTGCATCAAATGTTTCATGTGTCCATGTTGAGGAAGTTCCATCCATATACCAAGTTAGTGCTACATCCACTGGAGGTTCGGTTGGAAGAAGATATGGCATATGCTGAAGGCCATGTCTTGATTCTTGATAGAAAAGTGAAGAAGTTGAATAAGAAAGGAATAGTGTTGGTGAAGGTTCTATGGCATCACCTTGGCATTGAGGAAGCAACTTGGGAGCTTGAGGAAGAGTTGTGTAGGAAGTACTCGTCTCTTTTTGCGTAGGATTTTAGGGGAGAAATCCTTGTTAAGGGTTTATGGTTGTAAGACCCCTAACCTAGCTTTTTTATCTAACCTTGTTTTCCTTGCTTGCTTATATTCTTAGAATCTTAGTATAATCATTTGATATGTTTTTGAAGCATGTGGAGAGCTTAAGTTTCCATTTTGGTCTCATTTGAATGATGTTTGCACTTTATATGCTTGTTTTGGGTCAAATTGCAATTTACCCAAGTTGAGGGTTTATCTTGCAATTTGTCACCTCTAGAGTGTGTCATCTATATCTTGGCTTCATGAGAGAGAATATGGAGCTTAGGGGTGCTTTTCTTGGACCATGGTTTAGATGGTGGTATCACTTAATGTGATTAGGGTCTTCTAGGGTTTTCCTTTTGTGTATGAGCTTCGACCTTTTTGAGTGGGTGGAGTGTTGTGACCACAACACCTCACTTGGTGGGTGTTGTAACCACAACACTTGTTTTTGGTGTAGTGTGCTTTTACCTAGATGTTCTAGAAGTGGTTTCGTCGATATGGTTGGCTCTCTTGAGGCATGTTTCGACCATGTGAGGAGTGGGTGACCTAGTGTTGTGATCGTAACATGTGCATGGTGTGTTGTGACCACAACAAGGGTGGTTGCTGACCTAAGTGGTCATGACATCACCTAGGTTTTGTCGTCCATAGTTTCATGCATGCATATAGTGGTTGCGTGGCTGTTTTCTTGGTGGACAAGTGTCCTTTTGATGCCCTCTTGTGTTGACACATCATATCCACCTTACCTCCCTCCTCCTTCATGTATATAACCCCTCTCACCTTCATGCAAGTATCCTTCTCTGCCCTTCTTTCTTCCTCCTCTCTTTTTCTTGACCTTGGCACCTTGTGGATCAAGGGAGGTCTGGTCTAGGTGCTTTCGTGATCGATCAACCTTGCATGTGGTTTTCTTGAGCTTGATCATCCTCTTGGTGGTGATCTTTGGTGATCTTCTTCCTTGGTAAGTGGTTCTCTTTCTTTCATCACATTTTCTCTTGGTCTTCTACCCTTCCTTCTTTTCTTTTCATGGTTGTAGACTATAGTTCACCCATAGTGGTCATCTTTTAGGGAACTCCTCTTAATAGAGGCCATAGATTATGGTTTTTCCATGGTGGTATCTAGTGGATATTGAGCATTCCCTCTCTCTTTCATCTTCTTATTCCTTGACCAGCTAAGGTTTGGTGTTTTTCTTCAGCATGAGCTATCTTTTGACCTTAGTGTGTATCCTTTTCTTTGAGGTGGTCTTGTGGCCAAGGGTGATCTTTGGTGGAGCTTCATCTTCCTCCTTGGTGATTGAGAGCTTGGAGCTTGTTTCTTCACCTAAGGTGGGGTATAAAACTCTTCTATCACTATTATTGCACCTTTTTCTTACATGCATGTTGCTGATTTCATATCTAAATCGTAATCCTAATATGCTAGAAGAAGTTATCATGATCTAGAGCTTGACTTATGCTGACAACCATGTGTGGTTGCTTAAAATCTGAAACCCTAGTTTACATGTACAAGGTTGTTGATAATGGTGCTAAATGACATGCTATCTTCTTGCTATTTTTTATGGGAATACATCTCTTTTTTTTAGTTCGTTCACCTTGATTCAAAAAAGGTTTGAGTTATGTTTGCAAGCAAGAGAATTTCAGCATTCACCCCTTTGATCATGAGTTTTTTGGTGGGTCTATGTGACCTATATCTTAGGGTTGTTTTGATCATTTCTTGGTGGAGTTTTACCCTTCGATGGTGTTAAGTCTCTTCATAGTTAACCTTCTATTTCAACCATGCTTTGGCGATACTTTAGGCTAGGTTGGGTGATGGACTTATGGTTGCTAAACCCTTGACCTTATGGCCTTGGTGTCTACACCTATGGGTGGGTGTTGTGGTCGCACCAACCCTAACCCTAGGTGGTTGCTACACCCATGGTTCCATTGTGGACGCAACGTGGGATCTTGGTTATGTTGGTCGCAATAGGCCGACCTAAGTTAGGTGATCACAACACCTAGAGGTCACAACAATGTGTAACCCTAATCTGGATGCAACAGTCCATGGTCGATACACATATACATGCACATGTAGAGTAGGTCACAACACCTACATCCTAATCAACTGTAACACTAGAGTAATGAACTTTAAGTGATGTTGAGGATGTGTATGATCAATCAAGATTAATGATGCTTAACCCTAATGCCCTCCAAACATGTGGGGGATGTCTAATCTAGGGTTTGGTGATTGAATAATGTCGTGAAACCTTAATCAGCTATAGATGTAATCCCTAACCCTAATTTTTAGGGTATTAGATGTATGTACTATTCTCATTTGAAGTGATTATATTATGATATTTTCTTTCTCCTATTTATAAACCCCTATCCTTGTAGGTATAATGAATGTCATAGCTATGAGAATGCTATTATGAGCTATATAGTAAGAACTGTTTACACTAAATGAGATTACTCAAATCATAAAACACAATCAATCACCAATTAAACACATACCCAAAAATATGGGTAAATTAAAACTGATTTCAACATCAACACCCACTCAAAAACATTTGCATAAGAGCCCAACATCTTTCTTATATCCATACTATGCCAAGAATTTGATATAAATTGTTCTATCGCCTTAGCCACAAAATATATACACAGGAGAACAATATTTGTATATGCCCCACAACAAACATTAACATACTAACAAAATTCTAATTCATTTGAAACACCATATACAAACTTTTCCTACCTGGACTTGATAGTACAGGGATGACTCTAGGACACACTAGACATCTAATAAACTTTGTCAAAGATTCATTACTGTAGTTCCTCTTTACTTCCATGGTTTTGTTGTTGTCACTGCCAATTACCTAAAAAAATGTGGCAAACAACAAGAGTGAGACCCATGTCCCAACAAGAGATATAACCTCCAACAATGATTATTGATTACAACATTTTTAGGTAATGAGATAGTTTAAGCAGTTTAATCATATATAACAAATAAGCTCAATAACAATAATGATTAACAAATTACATAAAGGAGTAGATAATAACTATCTTCATTAGCTAGACTATTCTCATATCCATGTTAATAGTATAAGGAGTCTAGAAGCATGAGCATCTCTTAACATCATGAATAATTCTAGTATCATAAGCATAGCTAAAAACATCAACATGACTAACAAGTTGAACATATCAACATCATAAGTAGAGCTAACAATATAACCACAACTATCTACATAAGTATGATTAACAATATAAGCATCTCTAGTTACAAAGGCATAGCTAGAAATATAAGCATAACTAACAACATGTTATAACGAATGTCATAATCATAGCCAATAGTAATAACATTTCTATCAACTTAAACATGACTATTGTATGTACACATTTATAACATGAGCATATCCACAACATAAGAATATCTATTATCTTTTAATGCATTAAACATCATCTCTATGTATAGAGAACAACAAGGGTTATCATCCAATATGAAGTGTCATGTATCACCCTAAATAGACTTGCTAGACGGTTGTATTACATCTTTTAGTATGCCCTGGGGAGTTTGATTCGTACTACACAAAGTCCAACTGACCCCTACGAAGGGCTATTCGGTTCCGTACAAGATCTAGGAGTGTCGATTTCCTAAGATCTCTTCCCCTCGGTTAGTATGAGTAAAAAGCCAGTAACATATTAGTCAAAGATGCCACTATAGTGACATATAGTCAAGCTGCTAACCACTAGTCTACCCTTGGTACAGGTCACGACACTAGAAACTAGGGTATACGAAACCCTTTAATCCAAGGTACAACTACAGTTGTCCTCAATCACATCAAATGTTTGAGGCATGACCATATCCATCCTCCATAACCTACATCTTGGATGACAAGGATATATCCTCAACTTTCCACCCCCACATACTCAACAGTATGCACTCCGAGTTTCCCATAGGAATACTTGTTTCACCATACAGCAAGTTCTGACACTGAAGATGGCTCTACGGCATAGGGCACTAAATGATTAGAGTTGCACTTCATTAGTTATGCCAATTGGGTGAATTAAGGCTGCACCAAACAAGTGTACATACAAACCCTAATTCACATCTAGCAATCATATAAATATCACAACTACAAAAGATATAAAACATGTGAAACATAATTTCTCATCTCATCATGACATGGTACTATTCACTTGCGATTCATGAGACTACACTAGTCATCATACTATCACAAGATATAAATCCTTTTTTACAATATCACAATATATAAATCGTTTTTCATCTCCAACTGACCACTGCAGAGTAAAGCATCAGTGCCATAAAGGTCTATGGATGATCCAGAATATGTGACCTCATCTTTCTCGATCAGTACGAGAGTGGCAGTGTCATATGAGTCAATCTACATTTTAGCTAGCCTGGCATATAGAGTTTCTTCGCTATAGAGATACAGTGTGTAGCAGGTTCTCTGTTCAGGGTATGACCTTCAGTCAATCTTGTTTATATATATTGAGTCATGGCCTGCATCCATACTCTTCTTTTGTATTGAAGCTATGACCTCGACCACACTTTTTATGGAAATAGCTTGAACCAAATCCTGTGAATTCGGGATATAACTTATACATCACATATTCAATGATATGTGCTCTGAGTTAAACTCATTTCACCATTCATCAAGTTCTAACAGTGAATGGATCTATGGCCAGGGAAACTACATTTTTAGTTCACTTGATAGGTTAAGTACATTATTGCATCTTTTAGCATCAATCAAGTTACAAGCATGAACTATTGGTAATTACTATTAAGGAAAGCACAATACATGTCTCAATAAATCTGGTATCAATTGGAATATATCTTGTTATTCCCTTCCTATGATCTCAATCCCTTGAACATATTACTGGGAATCTCATCCCTTTAATATTTTCATCATCATGATCACATGTTTTTGGTATCAAACCCTCATTTCATCTTTGAACAATGTCACCTCTTTACTAGGAATTGATCATCTCTAGGTCATAAGACCCATATACTTGATTATCACACGGTACGTGGTTTCAATCTTCTTAGTTCATTGTTGAACAATGTCACCTCTCATTAGGCAACAACCAACTCTAGATCATAAGACCCACATAAGCATTATACATGTTGTTCAAGTATTTTGCATGGCTCACAAGGCCCATTCAATCTATATAATGTCACATCACCCTAGCCCATTGTTGGCTATGCTTATTATCTTAAAACACTTGCATGATTAGGGTCTCATGATAAAACATATATCATTTAAATGTTAGCACCATGCTGTAAAAGAATAATCCCTTGATCAATTTACCAATATAATAAAATGAAAAGTATATCATATTGTCTAAGATTCTTTAACAGTTAGAACACCTCTGTGTTACCCTATCATTTTCATCCTGGAATATTAGTCTCCTAAACTCACCATTGAGTACCACAACACCTTCTAGGCAATTATGTTCTTACCAGATCATCAGACCTATATACATTCTTTCTGTCAAACTATTATTCCATGTCTTATGGGGCATAATCAAGCTATAATAGATATAACCACTATAGCCCTAATTTAGCTATATCCATAAGGCATTCATGGTTAAGATTTCATTATTGTAATCCCTGATTATTATCATTATGCCATTTCAAGTTACATTCCCTCTTGTGAATAGGGTTAGGGTTTCTCTTTTCAACTGATTAGGGTTTCCAGGGTTATATTCAATCACCAACCCTAGATAATAACTCCTTATTTCTAGGAGCTTATATTATTATCTTTACATTCACTTTTATCACAGATAATCACTCAATCAAGTTACAACCCTCTTATAATTAGGGTTAGGACTTCTATTGTAACTGATTAGGGTCTTTAGGGATTTATTCAACAACTGAACCCTAATTTATAATTCCTCACATCTAGGAGCATATCTCATTGCCATAAGTATTCAATCATACTTGATTACTTTAAACAATTATAATTAATTGATTATCAACATGAGTGATATAAGTTTCTCTCTCATCCTTACTAGGATACTAGATTCAACTTTAACTTATAGTATTGACTTGACCCTCTTTAGGGTATATTGTCCTACACTTATCAAAGTGTATCCATCCCATTACTTCATAGTGTATCCATTGATTATATTTAAGGTTTATCGGTTGGCACTCATCAAGGTGTATCGACCTATATTCAACAAGGTGTATCGGCCTTTACTCTAATCCTTATGTCGGCCTAGACAGATCTACTTGTGTCAGATAAGGTACCATTACTTATATCGGCCATGACATGTCAAATGGTATTGGTTTACTGGAGCATGAGAAGGTATGTCGGCTTTAGTGTACTTTTAGGGTATCGACCACCCTATCTCTTTGTATATCTTCCACATCAACCCATTGTGTATTAACCTCACCATTAACTAGGATATCGGCCACTCAACCAACTAGTGTGTCAACCACACCATCAACTAGGGTATCGGCCTAGCAATCCCTTTATGTATCGGCCTCCTAGCTATTGTATATACACATTTATAACATGTGCATATCCACAACATAAGAATATCTACTATTTTTTAACGCATTAAACATTATCTCTACATATAGAGAACAGCAAGGGTTGTCATCCAATATGAAGTGTGGTGTATCACCCTAAATATATTTTCTAGACGGTTGTATTACATCTTTTAGTATGGCCTGGGGAGTTTGAGTCATACCACCCAAAGTCCAACCGACCCCTGCGAAGGGCTATTTGGTTCCATACAAGATCTAGGAGTGTTGATTTCCTAAGATCTCTTCCCCTCGGTCAGTATGAATAAAAATCCAGTGACATATCAGTCAAAGCTGCCACTATAGTGACATATAGTCAACCTGCTAACCACTAGTCTGCCCTTGGTACAGGTCATGACACTAGAAACCAGGGTATACAAAACCCTTTAATCCGAGGTACAACTGCAGTTTTCCTCAATCACATCAAATGTTTGAGGCATGACCATAGACATCCTCCATAACCTACATCTTGGATGACAAGGATATATCCTCGACTTTCCACCCCCACATACTCAACAGTATGCACTCTGAGTTTCCCATAGGAATACTTATTTCACCATACAACAAGTTCTGACACTGAAGTTGGCTCTATGGCACAGGGCACTACATGATTAGATTTGCACTTGATTAGTTATGCCAATTGGGTGAATTAAGGCTACACCAAACAGGTGGACATACAAACCCTAATTCACAAATAGCAAGCATATAAATATCACAAATTCAAAAGATATAAAACATGTGAAACATAATTTCTCATCTCATCATGACATGGTACTATTCACTTGCCATTCATGAGACTACACTAGTCATCATACACGTCATTATCTTTGCATGCCTTATAACAAGGCTCAACGACATCACTTACATATAACACACCAGATCAGCACAATATTGCATTAATGAACTCGGAGATATTCATAAATAATCATAGTAGGGTTATATTAACATTAAAACATTCCTTTATTACATCAACATGCAAGTAATCTAGATATGATTAACCCTCATCATATTCATAATGCACATGTTTAGCATAAGAAAGTATCAACCATGTAGCTATGATAACCACCAATTAACATATTAAGGTTCTGATCATATTAAGGCAGTTATTTCACCATCATTCCATCATATAAGAATGTTAAACATGAATACTCATCTTTATCTAATTGCATTAGAGTTAGGTTCAACAAGATAAATTATATTAATGTTACTAATCAGCACTTATACCCAAACCCTAACTCACGACATCACCATTGGATCATGGATGCATAAGGTGAGGCATCACCATCACATTGCAAACTATTCTCAAGTATGAATCCACATATCAAACAAGGTGTAACCATTGGTTTAAAGCATACTAGGGTTTCAACAACAATAAGATAGTACTCCATAATTGTATTAATCATTCAAGGACTATTCATACCGAATTACCATCATTTAGTTATATTAAAGCTAGGTATAACAAGCTATACCTCATTAGGGTTATCCATTAATTCATTATGGTGATTATAAATCATAATCATATGAGGGTAAGGGTAAGACTACAAGTTTAAGTCATTGAACCATCAAATTCTCATCATTAGAATCATAACATTAGACTATAGGCTTCACCTAAAACAATAGGAATATTAAGGCATCAACTTCTAACCATTAAATGTTGAAAAGGTAAAGTCATTGGTCATTTACATAAGTAAACATATTGAACAAACCACCTATGAATCCATTGAGTCATTCTCTATAAAGATCCACCATCTAACCCTAGACATCCCTTGATTAACAACATAAAAAGTTCCATTGAGAGTAGGGTAAAACCCACAAGTGATTGTTTATTTAAAACAAGCTCTTAGTAAATGAGCTTCTTAAGTTGATCTCATTAAGGAAACCATTTTAATAACTTTATTAGGACCAACATATTATATTTAGGCATCATTATAATTTATTGTATGAAGAAACATTAGATCTTAACCATTAGGTCAAGTTCATATATTAAAACCTTCAATTGGAGTATATGCATGACCATTGCATCAAATGACCCAAGAAACCATTGGTTTAAGGATTAATTGATGCTACAAATAAATTCTTAACTCACCATAGATTGCGGATACCTGATCCACCATCATCAGTGACCATTAAGTCACCATAGGTTGTTACATCAGCACTATATTCATTAATCACCATTGAATATCAAACTAATATCACCATTGATTGATAGCATCATTATGGTACTTAGTTGTTAATCACTAAGATTCTAATTAGTCCAACACCTGACATAAGGGGTGAACATAGGTTGACACCCTTGGTCACCACCATCAGTTGTCATGAAGACAATACCATCGGTTGTTGCAATGGTACAACCATTGAGTCATGTGTTTATAGAAGAAATCAGCTTTAAACCCTAAAATTGGCCATGGGTTGATAGGTGTTTAGCACCATTGGTTGTCAAACCAACCTGATACAAGTCATATTATACCTTAGGACTAATGTACACATGACCATAGGTTCATCTAGAACTGAAATAAAAATAGGGAACATTATAAAAATTGAAATCCAAGTCAAGCATAGCTTTTTAGTGCATGGATCATCATTTAAAAGCAAGAACATGAACTAGCAAGCTTATGGTAAGCAATAAACGTGGATCAAGTTATAAAACTTGCCTCTAGTTACAAGATAAAATCACAAATAGAAGAAAACACGAGCAGGTAGGGGAGAAAATGCAAGCATAAGTTGTGAACTAGTCCATCTAGCACCTTTCTTCATCAAATGAGCAAACCCTAAACATAAGGAGCAAGAAAGGTAGGGTTTTAGAGCTTTCGAGCAATTTATACCATGGAACAGCAAGGTTCCGACCTGGATAAAGGTATGAGGAAGGATAAAAAATAAATAAATGGAGGAAAGAAGGGGATTCTTACTATTTTAGGTTAAGATCACTAGAAGGAAGCTTCTTAAACCCTAAAAGGAAGTCAATTACAACCCTAGATTCTTTTTCCAAGAAGATCACCCCTTTATTCTTCTTTGGATAGGAAATTCATAGAAGCACAGAGGGAGAACGAGGTTCTTAGAAGGAAAGAAGTGGTGGAGAGAAAATGGCCCGTTTGGGTGCTTAGATATAAGTATATGAAACTTTTAGATAAAGAAAAAGAAAAAGTTGAAGTTCTAGTATCTTTCCAAGTGTCCATGGCCTTAAACTATTAAGAATACACAAGAACACACACAAGAATCTCCCCCACCATACATATAGACCTTATTATCTCTCCTTTGTAGAATTTCCAAGCCAATCAAATAATTCATTAGTTGATAGCTACTAAAGGTAGCTCATCCATGAAGGGGTAAACCCTAAAATACCCTTAAGGAAAACACCTTCAAACCATGGCTCAGCTAGGAGCCCCATGGCTCAAAATACTCAAGAATGATAATATAACATCTAAGTAACATAATGTATATGACAAATTGCAAAGAAAACCCCTCAATTGGGTAAATTGCAAAAAAGTCCAAAATGTACATAAAATTGTATAACTTGCTCAAATAGTGTCCAAATTGGACCAAATTTGAAACTTAATCTTGTATTATGATTTCAAAGCATATAAAAAGGTTATATTAGGGTTTTTAGCACTCAATTATGGTAATTAAGCTTATTTAACTCTTTAATAAAGCTTAGGGATCTTACATACATGTTATACATGGTGGTGATTATGTGCATGTTAAGGATGAGTGGGATTGTGAAATTTGCAGCAAAGGGAAAGGACTGAGGCACACTGTGATATTGAATTCTAGGAATCCTTTGATTTGGTCTAATGACTTAAAAAGTGCTTTATTCCTAGTTTTAGGTGGAATCCTCTAGAGATGTGATTAAGGGATTGATATCCTGCTATGATGAGATTTTGGTGATGGCCTTATTAAGTAGTGATAACAAGTGATGAGTTTTAAGGCCTCCATTAGGGAAGTGAGACAAACATGTCATGTGATGATGTGACAAGTTCACACTTTATAGAGTTTATATCTTTTGAATTTGTTTCACAGTTATGCTTGATATATTGAATTAGGGTTTGTATGTCCACATGTATGATGAAGCCTTAATTCACCCAATTGGCATAAAAAATAAAGTAAAACCCTAATCATGTAGTTTCCCTATGACATATATCCTTTCCAATGTCATAATTAATTGTTGGATTGGTGAAACGAGTAACTCCTATGGGAAACTCAGAGTGCATATTGTTGAATATGCATGGGCGCAAGTTGAGGATATATCCTTGCGTCCAAAAAATATAGGTTTTGGAGGGTGATTGTAGTCATGCCTTGGTGATTGAGATACTTGTGATGGTAGCAGTGAAACTACATAATGCCTTTTTATGAACAACCATGCATAAGTCTGTTCTCTAGTGTCGTGACGTGTACTAAGGAGGGCTAGGTGTTTTATAGGGATGGACATGCCTAAGTTGATCCTACATCTTGACTATATGTCATAGCTTGCAGTTGACTGATATGTTTTATGGTGTTTCACTTATACTGACCAAGAGGTGTTGGAGAGGTCTTAGACTCTAGATATTCCATAGACCTTATATGGCACTGATTTTGAGTTTGAAATGGTCAGTTGGATTTGGGTGGTATGACTCAAATCCTCAGGGCATCAATAAAAGATGTAACACAGTCGTGTAGCATATTTGCATAGAGTTAAATGTAAATAACATTGGATGACCCTTTGTCGTGCTTGTTGTAAAGTCTGATTGATATAGGATATACATATGCTTCATATTCCTTCTCAATTATGTGATGTTCTACTATCATGTTCTAGGTACTTAAACTACTTTTACAGTGTTATCATCTCTAGAATGCTCATTTAGGTGAATCTGATTAACTTGTCAATATCTTTACTTTCTGCTCTTCATTATCTTATATATGTGTTATAATAGTGTTGGAGGAGAGTAATATCTCTTGTTGGGGCATTTGGTCACGTTCTGTGGGTTTTTCACATCTTTCAGGTGATCGTGCAAGGAGCATTAGAGATTGTGTAGCTGAGGAAGAGCAGCAATAAGAGAAGTAGTTGTAAAAGGTTGGATGTGCTACTAGTCTTTTGTAGATAGAGTACTAGATATCGTGCATCTACACTCAAGTCTTTGGAGGTGTTCTCGATGTATTTTGTGGATATGATATCGATATGAGTTTTGGCAGTATGCAATGTTTGTATAGTTATGACTTGTACATGTATAAATAGGTTATCATATGTAATAGGTGGTGGCAAGTTAGCCAGCAAATAGTGATGATATGTAAAGCCTTTGAGCACGATATATGATCAGGTGACATAGTTTTGGACTCAAATGTAATACGTTTGTGTGCTTGTGCTTGTAAAAGATCGATTTTAAGTCCCTGTGTTTTTTGGTAACTTGTTGTTTAGCATAATTCCACATTTTCTTTTAATTAATCTCATTTTGTGTGGCATGGGGCATCTCAAAAATACTATGAACTTGGTTGGTGTAGTAAATCCCTAGACCTATCTTAGATCATTAATTTAAGTAAATAAATTGATGTTGAGAAAACATATCAATTAAAGTGAGATATTATGATTGGTTCAAGAATCAAATTTTTGTAATTAGGAATGTTATAAAGCATTTGGATCCTTTTGAAGGCCCAGGGTAAGACCCACGGTCCTGGAATATAATCGAAGCCCCTTTGGACTAATTGCGATATACAAGCCCTTGAGATACAAAACTGGGAACTGATTACTTCGTGTGAATGATATATACTCATGATTATTTGAATTGGTTAATGGTTGATATATTAGATTATGGGAGAATTTTAAATTAATTCTACATTATATTGTGTCCCAGGTAATTAATTAAGTAATTATCTAGTAATTAATGAAGTAATTATCTAGTATATTAGAGGTGGGGTAAATGCAACATCCTCAAAATTTTGGAACTTTAGAATTGATTCAATAATATGATGAGAAGATTAAAGTGGAATTTTGAGTAAGATACTATGACCTTGGTTGGTGAAGGTAAGCCCAAGACTATATTAGGTCCTCAATTTAAGTAGATAAAGTGATGTTGAGAAAAAATATCAAAATGAGGCCTCAAGCGATATATTATTATTATTATTATTATTATTATTGGTTGAAGGCTAAATTTCATAATTAAGAATGTTACAAAGCTTGCGGATCCTTTGGAAGTTCCGTGGTGAGAGCCATGATCCCAATTTGAGCCCATTTGGAGTAATTAGGGTTTAGATATGGGTCATTTGGATACAAAATTGGGAACTGGGTACTTTGTGGTCATAACAAATATTGATGATAGTTTTAGTTGGTTGATAAATGATATACTAGATTATGGGGAAAATTCATATAATTCTAAGTTATCTTGGGACCTAGGTAATTCATGGGGTAGTACCTAGTAATTACTTGAAAGGAAAGTTTGGAAGGATTAATGGATTAGTTTAGATCCAATCCCTTGCATGAGAGATGAAAAGGCCAAAGTAGGTATAATCTCAATATTTGTGATAAAAAGAAATATCACCTATCCTAGATTAATACTTTGGTGAAAAGTGGTTTTATTTAAACAAAGATTAGTGTTTCAAAGGGAAACCATGCTACCCTCAGACTCACACCAAGACATGGGGTCATGGGTAGAGAGAGGGCATGGGAATTTCCTTCTCTTCCTAGACTCCCATAGAGTCCCATGAGATATAGGTAATACCTCCTCCTTAACCCTATTCTTGACCTTATCAATACCAAATCCTCCTCCAACAAAATCTTCACTAATCAATTTCTCTAAACCTAATGAACACAACCATACCCCATTATCCTAAAATCTTGGTGGAAAGAGATAAAACACAATGTGATATCAAGAAGTATCTTAAGGGATACAACCTAGAGAGATACCCAATTTAATATCATCTACACTGTCCATGGAATTTCCCACTCTGACCTCCAAGCATTGGCATCTCATATGAGGACCCGACCAAGTACAATCTCTCCAATCATTTCAAACATCCTAAAGCACCATTAGAATGCAAGGAATAAAGCATGAGTATCATTGGATTGCAAGGATGTTTTCCCCGCTCTAGTGGATCCTACTAGACCAAGAAGTAGAGATGAAGCTGGAAGTAGAGCCTCAAGAATTCCATAACCTAGAACCTACTCCAGTAGATTTTTCATAACCTCACAAATTCTTACAGATCACTTCAATGCATTGCTCTCTGGTAATTTTCTCTCTTCATATTCCTCAACTCTTAGATAGGTACATGTATAGGGTTTTATCCGACTAGTCAGATCAGGAAACCTTGAAGGGTCCAAAGAGTTCACTAGATCTAGACAAACTCGACAATGGGTTTGGCTATCGTGGCTAGGCCTTGGAGCCAAGAGTCAACCTCTTGTTTATCCTCTCCATGCTTGGATGATCAATAGTTTGAGCCCCACATGGGAGAAGAATCCATGTGGAAAAAGTACCGAAGTGCATCTCCTTATGTGATAACACAAAGCACATTGTGGGACAAGAACAATAGTCATTTCTCCTCTCTGAAAACCCAACTTGCATCGACTAGGGTGCTAATGTAGTATGGTCCCATTGGTCAGACCCAGCCCCAGGGCTAGAGTGGATACATTTATATTGGTTAATGTATGACCCACTTTTGAGTTGGTACTTGGTTAGGGAATCCATAACTTAATTCTTCTCTCTACACACATGGTTCACCTTATAGTTTTCCTTCACCAACTTATAAATCTTCAGGGTCCAGTAAGCATTCTTTGGGTGATTGGTAAAATTTTCTTGAAAAACCTTCAATACAATAATATAATCAGATTCAAAACTACATTCTTCATTTTTTTTATTCCACATATTCCAAAGATAGAGATATAGCAGCATGCTTTGCCCCAATAGAGAAACAAGTATTGTAATTTGTTCCTATCCTCCAATCCATTGCCCATTTTTGTCCCAAGCCACAATGACAATGACATCTTCCTTCATCTATAGTGTTTCTTCAGTACTATGACCTTTGGGGGGCATTCACAAGCCCTTTATACATATTATTCCCTCATAATTTTCTAGCATACACACCACACTGTGCAACTACAGTAACTTTTTTATGTATGTAACTGGGTTCTCACTAGTCCTTATTGTCTTCTCAAAGACATGCACATTTTGACATTGCCATATATAATGACAGGCAGTTGAAAATATTCACTGGATCTTAGTTGGTATCGACATGTTACATTTCAACCATTCCCTCATCTTAGAGATACTGAAGAAATTTTGTAGGTCCATACTATCTGGAAGATTATTCCACATCATTTCTACAAACTTACAGTCCCTCAAGAAGTGCAAGATAATTTTCTCCTCAATATAGCATCAATCACACTTTCTATCTTTAGAAATATGCCAAATTTTTCTCCTTACATTGGTTAGTAAGGCACCATGAGAAATAATCCATGTAATGATCTAGAGTATGCATGATACCTTGGCTTTCTAGATTAGTTTCTAGTCTCCCTTATATCTCCCTTAGAAGTAATGTTCTTAGCTTGCCTTATAATGTTATAAGTGGACTTAGTGGTAAATTTATCATCCTCTAAATGGTCCCAAACACAGAAGTCTTCTTGGTCTCATGCCATAGGAATTTTAACACTCACAATCGCCATCACCACATCATTAGTAAACACCTCTTCCAGAAATCATGTGTCCCCATTCCCATTTAGGTCTATCACACATCCATCCTACCAATCATGTAAGTCGAGGGGTTTCAGTTTGACAATGTACTGTTTAAGAAAGTAGTTCAATCTTACCCAAAAAAAGTGGCCACTCAGAGGCTGAACTCTGAAATTATTAAGGATGAAACTTCTACTACTCAAAGAAAACTTCTTGAGTCTCAATATTAGAGAGGACTATATTAGTTAAATGAATTGAATTTATTCTTTATTCCTCTACATTATATGGTCTATCATATACATGTTAGATTCCATAAATTCCTCATTAACAATGCATGTTTCCATTCACTCATGGATTTGATACCAAGACTTCCATTCTCCTTTGAGTTAGTAACCTTATTCCAAGCCACCAATGACATAATATTAGCCTTATGAATCCCTCCCCAAATAAATATTATGATTATTCTATCAATTCTATAACATAGTTTCATATGCAAAACAATAGTTTGCACTACGTATGTGGGAATGTCAGCCAGCGTAGTTTTGGCAAGACAGACCCTACCAGCCAATGACATACATCGTATCCACCAGGAACTAGAAATTATATTGAGAAAAAAGGAGGAGGATTGAAAATAGCATAGACACCTAAATTGGCTAAAATTGGTGATAATAACACTAAGTGTCATCACTCCTCAATTAACCAAAGAAGAAGAGGCAATATGATCTCTTCTCTTATGAATGTTGATAGTGATTGGATTTGTAATGAAGTTGATATCATGGAAATTGTTGTAAACCATTTTTAGAAAGTTTTGATAGATATCAAAGATGATAGTAGGGATCAATGTGGCTTGATCCCTGGTCATTTCTAGAAGCTAAACCCAGAGCAATTGTAGTTCATTGTTGAACCTCCAACAAAAGAGGAAGTGCACAAAGTTCTTAATAGATTGAATCTGACAAGATAGCTGGTTTGGATGAGGTGAGTTCCCATTTTATTCAAAATGATTGGAATGATGTTGGAAATTCTATTATTTGCACTTTGCACAATGAAATTTCTAGTGAAGCATTAGATGATGAGTTGACCAACACAACCATAGTTATTATTCTAAAGGTACCCAGACTAAAGTAATGTGATATAAACTATGTTTATGAATAATAATGAGATTGTAAGATATTAGGATAATGATGATGTATATTTTGTATTTCTAAAATCATTAGGCCAAATACATGTAAATTAGGGTTTTGAGACCTAACTCTAATATCAAACCTTGACCTAAACCCTATAGTCGACATGATTAGTATCATATGGAGATATAGTGACACTTTAGAGTTTTATATATAATTTTAGATCATGTTTATTGCTTGGATCAACATATTCTTGATTGGTTGGATTATATACTTGAAGTATAGATGCATTTATTCTTCGTGAAAGAGATACATGGATAATTATGAATAATCTAAAATGTGGACTTTTGTGGATTGCCAATGATTTCTTGATGATTGAATCGTATGATAAACTTCTTTTATGTTTATTTAATTCCAAATTTGATATAATTCTTATGTGTATGATATACAGAAACAATAGCATATCCTAGACCTAGGGTTATACCCACCAAGCGGTAGTTTACCTACATCTAATGATGGACATATAAGTGAATACAATCGAAGTGGCATGACAAGAATGGGTAATATTATCCAAATAAATATACAAGTTCATATGTGAAAATATGTAAATGTTGAATATATATGTGTACATGCATACTTTTGGTATGCACCCACGTACACATTACAGTAATACACTGACCTATGATTTGTTTTTTGGCATTTTAGGTAGCTAGTTTACATGAAAGATCAATGAAATGAAGAGTTAGTGGTTTAGATGAATACATTGAGACTATAAAGTCAATGTCACAAGGAGGTTTAGTTAGATAGTATTCATGGTATCCTCTTCAATGTAGTATATTGTTTTATGTAGTATTTCTTTACTAGGATACTATTTACGCTCCTTGAAAGAGAAATCAAGATTCTTGTGTATCAAATAAAAAGTTATAAATGAAACCATCTGTCAGTATTTGTTATTTATTAAGTCTGGATCCTAGAAAAATGAGAGCATAATCTCTCTCCCTATGATCTGACTTAAATGGTGGGTAACTAGGGGAGGGGTTGTACAATGTTTATCTTTATTTAATATTCACATAATTACATAATTTCATTATCATTATCACATTATGTACAAGGGAAGTTTAAATTGATAATATATTTTACCAAAATCTATCTTGCCTCTTTGTTATATATGATAGATTTTTCTTGACTATTATTATATAGTTGTAGTTTTACATTCTGGTGGTGGTACTTATTTAGAAACTTTTCCCTTATATGGGAGATTGGTGCTCTCACCTAGTACTAGGTTCTCTCACCTAAATTATTCAGTGTTATGCATAGGATTGTAGGTGATCTTACCTCCTCCCTAGGCATTGAATGCACAAATCTTTTATCACACTCTTAGATGATGGTAGTCTTCTATTTAATTTCACATGCAAATGAACTGAGTTGATTGACTCCACAATGTTCTCTTTGTTTGATTTAAGGCACTATTGATCATAATCACTATTTTTTATTCATATATATATTTGTATCTTACAATATGAATCCCTTTCTAAATCCAATTGGATATATCAAGGTCCCTCTTCATTTGGTACCTTCATATTAACTTTGACATCCTTTTCTCATAGATCATTTAATCAATACTTTATGCCTATACCAGATTTCTGTTGATAAAACTTCCATTTGTTCTTCTCATGTGGGGGCATTCCCAACCCCTTGGGAAGAGAAAACTTTGGTTCAACCAAGCTTGACCATCATCTTGCTGAAAAGGAGTTGGATCTTGGACATAGATTGAAATTTAAAGGTTTTCCTCAAAGGGTCATTAGAAATTACTCGAGTTTCTTTTGTTTACCCTTGTATACACCCTATGTGTTGAAGAACTATGTTTGGATTGAGAAATGTAATAGTCATGTATTTTTTACATAATGTTGCTGGGCTTTTTTTTAACATACTATATGAATAAATTGGATTCCTACCCTCTTTAAAAACAATTACAACAGTGTTTGCCATTGGTTACATTTTATTTTCTTCAATTGAGTACGTGAGCAACTTCCTATTGACGTAAGGGTTATACATTTCCCATATTTTCATAATGACTTAACCATTCCATTCCTATGCATCTAATATGTCTGTTCAAGATTGACTTTAGGCTTTAGGTACATGAAAAATATCAAATCACACAAGCCCTAACTTGTCAAAGTTTAAGTCAAATGCAATGCAAGTGTGCTATTTGGTAAATCACTCCAATCGACCTTAGAAAAATTTTGTAATCACTTGTATTGATGATATGACTTATAACTAAGATGAGAAAAATATGAGGGACACTTAATACCAAGGTTTAATCACTCAAAAATCCACTTCAAAAATTTGTCATAGGTTGTTCATCGGTCGAGTTGGAAACTCAACCGATCCTATGATGGATTTTCTAAAGATGACCCATCAATTGAGTTGGACACTCACAGAACTCGACCGACTCACTCACTGAGCAAATCTAATTTTCACTCATCAGTCGAGTTTACCAAAACAAACTCAACCAATAGTTTGAAAATTGGCTTTGTCTTTTAGTTGATCGGTCAAGTTACCTTTATTGAAGCTCGACCGAATGTACATTGTGAAAAAT
The DNA here is from genome assembly GCA_963693085.1 of Alisma plantago-aquatica. Taxonomy (NCBI): domain Eukaryota; kingdom Viridiplantae; phylum Streptophyta; class Magnoliopsida; order Alismatales; family Alismataceae; genus Alisma; species Alisma plantago-aquatica. The sequence continues at coordinate 51,693,867 of OY856415.1, read as the reverse complement.
GTAGAAAAAGTGATTATAACCATTGGTGACTTGTTTTGGGTGAAAATAGGTATGTTTCACTAAGGAAAATGGCTATATTTCGGCCCTAAGTGATCCCCAACTCAAGGCAGCACCCTCGGCTATAAATAGGATCCCTTGGAGTTCATTCCAAGTTTTCTCATTCAAGCTATTCTAAGTCCTTGCTAAAGTTGAGTGTTCTAAAACTCCTTGAGCCCCTTTCTCTCTCTAGTTTACATTTCATTTCATGATTATGAGTGAGTTAGGCCTTTTGTAAGATAGATCCACCCTTGTTCATGTAAAGCTCTCATCTTCTCCTAATTCCCTATCCCCTTCCTACATGAGGAAAAGGTGAAGTAAGCTTCCTCGAGTGAAGGAGTTGTAGCTGGTCCTCTTCAAGGTTGATGAAGAGGTGGTGATCTTTTCCAGGTGAAGGAGAAGGCAAAGGCTAAATATCTAAGAGGAGTGGCAAAGTCCTTGAAGGCGGGAGACTTTTGCTTGAGTGGGTAAGACCTTGGTAAAGGTTGGAGATTCATTCAAAGTGGGTAAGTCCTTGGTAAGGTGGATACTCCTTGTTCTTGGATGGGTAAGTCCTTTGGTGGTCTTGTGTTGTAACTCTAATTGGTGATAATATAGAGAAAAGCACTTGCAAAGTCCTAGAGGTTGACCTCTCTAGGTAGTGGACTGACTCACTTCTACTTTGAAGTGTGGAACCACTCTACATTACCTTGTTAAGTGCTTTCTATCAATTCCTCTCATCCTTTCTATGCTTGTTAGTTAGGACTTTAAATTGCACTTAAGCTTTGGTTCCTATTTCATATAATTTGAAGGTCTAACTTATCTTGTGAGAAATTTTGTAGCTCTATTCACCCCCTAGAGCCCTTTGATCCAAAAAGAGGTATCAGAACCAATGATCTTATCCAACAATCTCCCATGAGATGAGAAGATGGGTGAAAACCTACTTGGTTCTCTCAACCTAGAGGGAGTCTTCTCCATGCATCGTCCGGTCTTTGATGGCACCAACTTCCTCTATTGGAAGAGGCATATGCAGTTCTACATTCAAGGGATGAACTTTGATATGTTGAAGGTGATGGTTACACCTTACAAGAAGCCAACCAGAGATGTAGCAACATGGAATGAAGTTACACTCAAAGAAGCCCAACTCAATGCCAAAGCCATAAGCATCCTCCATGCATCCCTCACCCCAACGGAGTTCAACCGGATCTCATCTTGCAACACTGCCTATGAGATTTAGGACAAATTGTGCAACACCTATGAAGGCACAAAGCAAGTCAAGGAGTAAAAGATCTACATGTTGAACAACCTTCTAGATAACTTCAAGATGGGTAAGAAAGAAGGGATTACAGAGATGTACTCAAGACTCAATGTCATCATCAATGGGTTGGTTGCATTGGGAAACACTTTGGATAGAGGTGTAATCAACTCTAAGATCTTGAGGACTCTACCAAAGAGATGGAAGTCAAAGGTCACATCCATTTAAGAAGTGAGGAGCCTTGGTGACATCCCAACCAAAGAGCTCATTGGAAACCTACAATCCCATGAGCCTAGACTTGACAAGTAAGAAGAAGAAGCCAAGCAAGAAGAGAAGGAAGCCAAGAAGATCAAAGATAGTGTCTTCAAAGCACAAGTGTAAGTTGTCATCCTTAAAGAACAACTTACTTGATGGACTTCTCCCTCCTCCTTTAGTGAAGATTAAGGCCCTAGTGAGCATGAAGCAAACTACGTCAAGGGCAAACACTTCAAGGGAATGCAAGCCTCCTCCTCTTCTACTCTGAGATGCTACAAATGTGGGTAAAAGGGGCACTACAAGAGCGAATGCCCCAAGTCAAGAAAGTCACATCACAAGGACATCTCAAAGAAGGAAGAGGAATACAAGAAGGAAAGAAAATACAATAGGAAGGACAATATGGAGAAGAGACGTAAGAATGCAGCTCATGTAACTTGGGAAGCTTCATTTTCAAGCAGCTCAAGTTCCAAAGAAGATGCAGAGTGCCACCTTGCACTCATGGCCTCTAATAGTGAAGATATTGGTGAGGTAAGTTTTCATGAGTTATCTAAAGAAGTTGTTATTGACATACTTATCTCTACCCATTCATCTTTTACTAAATGTAAATCTAAAAGAAAACGGTTAGGAAAAATCATTGATGATCTCTATGTTAAACTTGAAATTCTTGAATTGAATGAGAAAACTAATCTTGATAGTATTGATAATTTGCAAGTACAATACCTTGATCTTAAGCTCCAATACAATGGGGTTGAAGTTGAGAATGGTATCTACCTTAAGAGCATTGAAAATCCTAAGGAAGAAAACCAAAATTTCCTTAAAGAGCTTGAAATGGTTAAAACTGAAAATGCTGAATTTAAGCTCCTTATTGATGCTTGTAGAGAATAGAGAGAGATGTCTACCTTAAAGAAATCCAAATGCTTAAATTTAGAAATGTTAGGTTACTTGGTCAAGTAAATGATCTATCTTATAGACATTTATTGCCTAGTGTGAATGTTTCTTCTATCTATCTTGAAAAAGATTCATATTTAATAAAAGCTTTATGTCTTGAGGCTGATCTTGTGCATGCTAGGGATGACATATCTAGTTTATATTCTACCATTATTTCCTTAAATGATGATAACCATAGATTGAGAGCATCCCTATAGAAATTCCTCAAAGGGAAGAACTCTCTAAATGAAATCCTTGACCATTCTACCAAACAAAGTAATACTAGCGGTTTGGGATTTGTAGGGGGAGCAACAAAGGCAAGAGCAAAGCCAAAGGTAATAAAAAGAGCAAGGAGACCTCTTTCTTTGTTTGAGAGTCTTCCGGAACTAAGAATCCTATGGTTTGTTCTTATTCCAAATGTGATGATCATTACTCTACTTATTGTCCTTACAAGCCTAAGGGGACCAACCCAAAGATGAAATGGGTCCCCAAGATAACTCCAAATCCCAAAGTTTAAGTTGGGAACTGACATTCTTCTTTCTTGTAGGAAAAAGGAAGATGGATTGTTGATAGTTGATGCACTAAGCACATGACAGGTGATATAAGCCATTTCAACAATTTCACCAAAAAGAAAGGAGGATCGGTCACCTTTGGGGACAACAAGAAAGGTAAATTCAAAGGTGAGGGTGATGTAGGTGAATCCTTGTGTATCAAGAATGTTCTCTTTCTGGATGGCCTACATCACAATTTAATTATTATTAGTCAACTATGTGATAATGGTTATCTTGTGCTATTTACTTCCTTTGAATGCTTGATTCTAGATTCCCTCCTACCAAGTTATATATAAGGGAACTAGAAGTGGTAATATTTATGTTATTGTTCTTGACTCTATTAAGCATGTTGTTGGTAGATGCCTAATAGTCAACTCAAATGATATTTATCTTTGGCACCACTGGCTTGGTCATATAAATATGCATCAGTTGAAGAAGTTGAGCAAAAAAGGACTTGGTCAAGGGACTTCCTAAATTGGATTTTGAAAAGGATGAGGAATGCCAACCTTGTACCCAAGGAAAGCAAACCAAATCCTCCTTCACATCCAAAGGAGTCCTTAGTACCAAGAGAGCTCTTGAGCTTCTTCACATTTATCTATTTGGACCAATGAGAACTCAATCGCTTTGTGGTTTCAAGTATTGCCTTGTTATTGTCGATGATTTCTCTAGATATACTTGGACCTTCTTTCTCATTTCTAAAAGTGATGCGCTTGATGTTTTCTCGAGCTTTTGTAAATGAGTTGAGAATGAAGACTCTTGCCGCTTTGTTTCCATCTGTAGTGACCATGGGGGGGGGATTTGAAAATGAGCTTTTGAGCAGTTTTGTCAAGAATCTGGTTATGCACATAACTTCTCTTCACCTCAGACACCTCAACAAAATGGGGTTATGGAGAGGAAGAATAGGTCCCTATAGGATATTGCTAGGACCATGCTTCTAGAGTATGATACTCCTAAGAAGTTTTGGGCTGAAGCTATCAGTACCTCATGTTTTGTGTAAAATTCTTCACTAAAGAAAACCCCCTATGAGCTATGGCATGGTAGGAAGCCTTCTATCGAGTATTTCCATGTTTTTGGATTTCCTTGTTTTGTTTTGAATATGAAAGATTCTCTCGACAAGTTTGATTTGAAATCTTACAAGGCTTTCTTTCTTGGCTATATCACTACTAGCAAGGCTTATAGAGTTTTTAATGTTGATCTTGCTAAAGTAGAGGAAACTATAAATATAAAGTTTATTGAACTAACCCCTCTATTCCCAAAGATATTGTTCCAAATTATGATGTTGCAGGTGAAGTAATTAATATTCTAAAAGAGCTCAACATCACCCAAAAGGGAAAAGAGGTGGCCACTCAAGAAGAAGACAAAGATGATGAGAATAAGGATCCAACCCCTCAGTTTGCAAAGAATCATCTAAAGGAGCTAATTTTAGGTGATCCATTTGAAAGAGTGAAGACGCGGGCTGCATTTAACAAAGAACAAGCCAACAACACCTTCATCTCACAAATCGAGCCTAAGAATGTCAAGGAAGCTCTTGGGGATGAAGAACGGATCCTAGCTATGCAAGAGGAAATGGAGCAATTTGAGAAGAACAAAGTTTGGACCCTTGTGCCAAGACCAAGTGATAGAAAGATCATTGGCACCAAATGGGTCTATCGCAGCAAGCTTGATGAAATGGGCAAAGTGGTAAGGAATAAAGCAAGGTTAGTGGATCAAGGCTACAATAAAAAATAAGGTATAGACTTTGATGAGACATAAGCACATGTAGCTAGACTTGAGTCCATTCGTATGTTGCTTACCTTTTATAGTTATAAAGACTTTATTTTGTATCAAATGGATGTTAAAAGTGCATTTTTGAATGGTACAATTGAGGAGTAAGTGTATGTTGCACAACCTCCTGGCTTTGAACATGATAGCCCACCTAACCATGTTTATTTGTTGCAAAAAGCTCTCTATGGAGTCAAACAAGAACCAAGGGCTTGGTATGAGAAATTAATGAACTTTTTGTTAGATCATGGTTATATCATGGGAAAAGTGGATTCTACCTTATTTCTAAAGCATACTTCTAACAATTTTCTTATCATACAAATATATGTTGATGATATCATTTTTGGCAGAACTAACCAAGTACACAAGTAAACTACTTAAGTGCTTTGGGATGGAGAACACCAAGCCGATGGACACACCCATGTAAAACACCGCCAAACTTGATAAAGATGAAGAAGGTGAGAAGGTAGATGAGAATCTCTATAGAGGTATGATTTGAAGTTTACTTTACTTAACTTCCTCTGGACCTAATATAATGTTTAGTGTTGGCTTGTGTGCTCGCTTTCAATCAAATCCTAAGAAATCACATCTTATGGTTGTTAAGAGGATTTTAAGGTACTTAGCCAAAACCCAAAATTTTGGACTATGGTATCCCAAGTCAAGGGACTTTACTCTTACTTCTTATAGTGATGCAGATAATGCAGGGTGTTGGATTGATAGAAAGTGCACAAGTGGCACTTGTTTCCTCCTAGGACCATGCTTGGTGTCTTGGTTCTCTAAGCAACAGTGCACAGTGGCATTATCAACCATCGAGGTTGAGTACATTGCAGCAGGGATTTGTGCCTAGGTCTTATGGATAGAGCAAATGCTCTAAGGCTTTAACATTCACTTTGACGCTTCTCCTATCTATTGTGATAATACTAGTGTAATTAACTTGTCATATAATCCTATCTTGCATAGTTGAGCTAAACATATAGAGGTTCGCCATCATTTTCTCCATGATCATATTGCCAAGAAGGATATCTATATCACGCATGTGGACATAGAAAATCAGTTGGCAGACATTTTCACTAAACCTCTATCTAGAGAGAAATTTAACTTTATTAGATCAAAATTGCTTGTAACTACTTTGAATGAATTTTATATGCCTTCTATATAGTTGTCATCTATCCTATATATTTTTCCTCTATTTTGATCATCTTTGCTTGCTATTATGCTAAAAATTAGTTTTTCATGTTCATTTTGCCTTGTTTTTCTCTTATTTTTGGGTATGTTTTACAAACGCATGTTTTATCACAAAATAGTACCCAATGATGAGTGATATGTGCCTAAGTATGTTCAATATACATAATGGACTTGAAAAATAAATTTATTTAGCACTCAAATGGCTAGAAACTAAGTTGGTTAGTTTTAGGTCAGGCTGACCATCAGTTAAGTTGCCAACTCAACCGATCGATGGCCGGGAGCTTTTTTAAAAAGCCTATCATTTCAGTTTCTGAGTTCACAAAACTTGACCAATGGTTGGGATTGAGTATTCTTAAGTTGGGTTCAGCCGACTATTCTCCCTCTCAATTAGATAAAATTCAATCGATTCCACCTCCATCAGCCCTAATCTCTCTACCCTTGCCCTTCCCTTCCTCAATCTAGCCCTAATCCTACCTAGCTAGACCATCCTTGACATTTCCCCTTGCTAAACCTAGGTGTGGGGACGTTCTTGGTGGTGCATTTCTTGATTTTGTGCTCTCTTTCCTATCTATTTCATGTTCATGGCTTCCAATTGAAGGAAGAGAGTCACCCCTACCAATGCACCATCTTCTTCAACCTCTTCCCACTTGATCCCCTTTGATGAGACTCTCTCTATAAATAGGTATAAGGACCTCCTTCCACGTAATCCTTTTCCTTTTCATTCCCTCTTTGAGCCTAGACCTAGAATCCAAGAGTTCATCGATCAAGTTGCAAAGTTGTTACACATTCACCATCTCTCAGCCCTGGGTGTTGAATGTCTGTGCTACAAAAATTCCATAACTAGCACGGAAATGATTCACGAATTCTATGGCAACTTGCGCTGGAATTATGACACCCTTATACCCCCTCTGAATACTCAAGTGATCCTAACGTCTATGATATCCGGGAAGAAATTCCAAGTCTCGGAGGATACCTTGAACATCTTTTTCTTAGGTACTGATGAGACTAACACCTGGTGTCTGGATTACCCCATGTATTTTTGACCTAGTCAAGCCTGAGGCATTCTACAAGCAATACGATCTCCCTCTTCCTGACATTCATCGTTACTTAAAGAAGCCTCAATTCCCTTATAAGAAGAAGAGAACCCTTCCCTCCTCTGCCTTGGATCTCAAGAGGCTCATCCTTACCCTAGTCGCCAACTACAATATCCATTTGAAGAAAAATCAAACGGAGATTGTAGATAACACTACAGTGATAATGTATTGTCTCTTAGAGAATGTCGGAGTCAAGTGGTCTAGGTACATCCTCCACCATATGACTTGCTTTGGCTCAGGAAAGAATACTCGTGGCACCCACCCACCCTACCCTACCTTGATATGTGGTCTAATTCAGTTTCCCACTAAAAAAACTCTTTTCCATGAATTTCATTACAGACCTTCCCGGAAAGGGGTTTGTATCAGTGAAACAACTATTCAGAAGTATGTGCTTATCCTCTCCTCCACCACACCTAGTGCCTCTGCCTCTGCCTCTACCTTTACCTGAGCTCCTCCACCACCTCATCCTACCCGACCTTCCTGTGCCTTGTTTCATGTGTCAAATGAAACCCTTATGGGCTACATGATGCATCAATAGGCATACAACCTCCAGGTCTAGGAGCACCTGCATCGGGACTTATGTTCAATCATGTCCAACATGAACATGTCTTGTGCACATCCCTACCCATCCTACCAACCCTACCCGGGAAGTGATTATGCATCCTATGCATACAATCACTTTTACCCTACCCCTTCACTTGCACCTTCCACTACTTCTACACCCTCTATTGCTAGTGGACCTGATCCCATTGTCCTGCCTCTACCTGCTAGCCCCTTGGCCACTCTTCTTTCTAGCCTTGGCAATTCTACTCCTTCCTTCCCACAGGCCAATGAGCTTCATGCTCTTGGTATGTCTTGGGATGAGTAGAATGCCCGTTGGCCCGGTCGTGGTTTTGGTTCCTATGTTGATGAAGAAATGTCGAACCAGACTAATGAGGATGTTGTTGTTGCTGACGATGCTTCTAATGATGGTGTGGATGATGGTGTTGCTTCTAACAATGATAATGGATCTGATGGCTCTGGTGGTGACTCTGATGATGAAGGCAATGATGTTTCACCTTCAGATGGAGATGATGACCACGAGCCTGATGTTGATGATGTTACAGATGATATTGATATAGATGACCTAGATGTCTAGTTGTTCTTAGTTTTTAGTCTAGTTTGCTGATCATATATATCTTTCTAGGCTTATTTATATTAGAAACATCTGGGTACATGATCTGAGTTGTACTGTTTTTATCATCTTAGTTTTCATCATTTTGGATTGTAGTTGTCTTTTGAGAACTTGCATTCTGGGTTGTAATCTTAATTATGTGCACTCTTACTCTTTGATTTGCCATATCTTATGAGTTGTTGCCATGTTTTACAATATTTTGATTACGACTTCGTTTGGTTGTTCCTCTCATCTTTGTTTGGTGTATGTTTTGGAGATTGCATGTTATGGATTTATGCTTGGTTGTGCTTGGAGAAGACCTATTTTTATGCTCTTCTACCCCCCCTTCCTTTTTGATAATGTCAAAAGGGGCAGAGAAATTCAATATCTTGAAGCTCAACCATATTTCTTTTATTGCCTATGTGTTCCTTTTCTTGTTCATTATATGCTTTATCATGTGACTTGCTAAAGGATCATATAGTATGTATGTAGTATATTGCTTTGTGTAGATAAACTAACTATGCAGGTTAAAGTAAGCATAGATTGAGGGGGAGCAATTCACATTGTTCAAATCTTGAATCCCTTTACTATTCACAAGGCATAGGTATAATTTCAATATCCTTTTCAATATGATTAAGGAATGGTTTGACATTGTCAAAAAGGGGGAGAATGTTGACCTAAGGGTTATACATTGCCCATATTTTGATAATGACTTAACCATTCCATTCCTATGTATCTAATATATTTGATCAAGATTGATTTCAGACTTTAGGTACATGAGAAAGATCAAATCACACAAGCCCTAGCTTGTCCAAGTTCAAGTCAAATGCAAAGCAAGTATGCTATTTGGGAAATCACTCCAAATGACCTTAGAAGAATTTTGTAATCACTTGTATTGATGATATGACTTGTAACTAAGATGAGAAAAATATGAGGGACACTTAATACTAAGGTTTAATCACTCAACAGTCAACTTCAAAAATTTGTCACAGGCTGTTCATCGGTCGAGTTGGAAACTCGACCGATTCTATGATGGATTTTTTGAAGATGACCCATCAGTCGATTTGCACACTCATTGAAATCGATCGACCGACTCATGGATCAAATCTAATTTTAGCTCATCGGTCGAGTTTACCAGAACAAACTCGACCGATAGTTTGAAAATTGGCTTTGTCTTTTAGTTGATTGGTCGAGTTACCTTTACTGAAACTCGACCGAAACTGTACAGAAAATGCAGAAAAAGTGATTATAATTGTTGGTGACTTGTTTTGGGTGAAAATAGATCTGTTGCACTAAGGAAAATGACTATATTTCGGCCCTAAGTGATCCCCAACTCAAGGTTTCTCCCTCAGCTATAAATAGGACCCCTTGTAGTTCATTCCAAGTTTGCTCATTCAAGCTATTATAAGTCCTTGCTATAGTTGAGTGTTCTATAACTCCTTGAGCCCCTTTCCCTATCTAGTTTACACTTCATTTCCTGATTATGAGTGAGTTAGGCCTTTTGTAAGAGAGCTTCACCCTTGTGCATGTAAAGCTCTCATCTTCTCCTAATTCCCTATCCCCTTCCTACATGAGGAAAAGGTGAAGTAAGCTTCCTCGAGTGAAGAAGGAGTTGTAGCTGGTCCTCTTCAAGGTTGATGAAGAGGTGGTGATCTTTTCCAGGTGAAGGAGAAGGCAAAGGCTAAATATCTAAGAGGAGTGGCAAAGTCCTTGAAGGCGGGAGACTTTTTCTTGAGTGGGTAAGACCTTGGTAAAGGTTGGAGATTCATTCAAAGTGGGTAAGTCCTTGGTAAGGTGGATACTCCTTGTTCTTGGATGGGTAAGTCCTTTGGTGGTCTTGTGTTGTAACTCTAATTGGTGATAATATAGAGAAAACCACTTGCAAAGTCCTAGAGGTTGACCTCTCTAGGTAGTGGACTGACTCACTTCTAGTTTGAAGCGTGGAACCACTCTACATCACCTTTTCAAGTGTGTGCTATCAATTCCTCTCATTCTTGCTATGCTTGTTAATTAGGACTTCAAATTGCACTTAAGCTTTGGTTCCTATTTGATATAATTTGAAGGTCTAATTTATCTTGTGAGAAATTGTGTAGCTCTATTCACCAAACCCTCTAGATCCCTTAGATCCAACACCTTCCTATGGGTCCCACTCCTCACAAAACTTCAAAAATATTACATATATTTTTAGTTCTATTCATTGGAAATATAGTTATGAGTGCCACTAGAGCTTCAATAATGGAATTATAAGGATATATATGTCCTTAAAATGGATTTATGAAGGCCAACAAGGCCTTCAAAATGTATATTTGAGGGCCAATGATATAGGGACAATGTATTCTCTGAAGAGTTTTCCATGGTCTACTTGTGAGTCCAGGTCCACAACATAATATTTAAATGAGCGCTGACAAATGGATATTCATCCTATTTTTAGTTGCATTTTCAACATAGTTTTGCATTCATATCTCTCATTTTACTTTAGAACTAGCTTGCATTTATGTTTTCCTCATTTATGATAGTTTTTAGGAATTTTATCTTGTTCCCTGGTATTTATCTTAGGAATGAGCATCATTCTGATGCACTATCTTAGGAGGCGGTGGTCCCTCTAACTAACTAGTACGAAAAAGAAATTTGTTATTTATTATATCTATATGCATCAGTATCCTGATTCATGGGTCTCTCAGTTTGAGAAATAAAAGGATCAAACCATTTCTTCTGACTCTTTTTCACATTCAATAAATCAACTGTAACATCCCCAATTCCAAGTACAAAACATATTTTCCTTTTCTTTAACCCTTACTTTGATATTTACGTCATGGAAATCTTTCTTCATACTTTGTATTGAATTAAGTGACTTTTGACCCTCAAACCCTAGTTTAACTTGAGTTATATTCCATAGAGTTGAAGGCATGAAGAATTGCTATCTTAATACCTCAATTAGCTAGCTTATAGGAAATAATGATGATCTAGATCACTTTACCCTAGATTTGTGAACTAGGATAGACCTGGGTATCATATAGGTCAATAATTGAGTTTAGATGGAAGGTTTTGTCACGGAACCGGAATCCAAGTCCCATGAACCAAACGTATACCAAAGGCGATATGCGGAAGCGTAAAGCTTAGCACACATGAACAGATAACAAGATACAAGCACCAACATAATCTCAACAATCAACAAGATGTATTAAACAACATTATTATATTACATGATTTGAATTACAGATTCAAGAGTCACTTTGTACAAGTCTGCTCATGTATACTATATCTGGATCTTACAACAAGTACACCTAGCATAGCTCACCAAGCCCATCAACCTTCTAGCCATCTCTGAACCTAAAAACAACATACGAGAAATGGGTCAACACACGAGGTGTTGAGTATGGGGCCGAAAGATACATATATGTATAAGATTTGCATAATTTTGAAAAGATTTCAAGATTAAACGAACAAGAATAAACATGTTAATTGTTTAACAAATGCGAAACCATATTTTATGTCATTTCACTCCATTATACCAACAATATCAAACATGTTTAAGGCCTTTGACCAACTTCCCGTCGGAAGGGTCCGTAAGGGTGCTCAAGGTTAGCTAACCCCTTTATACGAGAGGGACCTCAAGGTCGTAACCAAGAGACCTTTATCAACAATATTATAATGGAGTTCCATATATATATATATATATATATATATATATATATATATATATATATATATGTGTGTGTGTGTGTGTGTGTGTGTGTGTGTGTGTTCAAGTTATAAAAAAGATGAAGAAAACATCGAGTAAGACATAGCAATACTACATGGCAATATTTGAGAAAATAGACAAACAAGCATATAATATATGTCTTTTCAAGCAAGAAAGTGATAGTCATATAACTAGATAAGGCCCATATCTGATTCATAGATTCATAACCTAACATATCCTTCACCATCTAGCCATATGCCAAACCTGATTAACAACAAGATTATATACATGCATTAGATTCTCATCATTAACCCTAATTGGATGTATTTTAGGATTTTGTCCAAGATGGGTTCCAAGTTGCTTATTGGTTCATTTGATGATCTCATATTGATTTATAGGGCATCATGATGGTGTGGGTCGAGTTTCATGCCATTATGATGTTCCATGCTCTTTCTATACTCATAACAAGGTTTAAGGCATTTATATGCAGCCTAGGGTCAAACGACTCACAAAAGGGCACCCTAGATCATGATTCATCGAGTCAAGAGGTCGAGATCTAAAAGATTATCTAGATCAGCAATATTAAGTCATTATAAACTTATAACAAGATTAAGTGGATGTCCATTAGAAACAAGATTAGCAAATTGGGGTAACGTTCATCATTAAAGTCCAAACTAAGCACATATGTACAAAAAGGGTCATGAGGAACAATATGGAGAGTAGGACCTTCATTTTAGTTCAAGTATATATCACAAGTACTGATTTAAGGATCGGGGTAGATCGAGCATCAAGATCCACTCATTAATCATAATCATGTGTAAAGCATATTCAAAGCGGTCAAAGGTTACATTTTTAGCAATATAAGGAAACTAGAAGATGATTCAGGGTCTGGAGATAAGCTCATGTTTTAGGTCTTTTCGAGTTGATCGATTTGATATATAGGTTCGTTCATTTTGGACTTAGGGTCTAGGAGTTATCATATTCAAAGAACTTATCTTGAAAGGGGAACTATACCTTATTTTAGCTAGAATTTGGTCTGTTCCTTGGCTGGGCCTTGGCCGCCCATGGGCGTTGGGCCTCCAGTCTTGCTGGTCCAAGCCCAAGCAGGCATCTCCCCCTACCTCGCGATGCTCTATTCTGGGGTTGGAACAGAGGACAAACAGGGGAGCCCCGCTCCCGCTCCTTGGTGTCGCGATGGTTGCGGCCGGCCTAGAGGAGGGCAACGCGGCTGGTTATGTGGGGCGCGTTGATCACCCAGTAGCCTCCCAGTCCTCTTCCGTGAAATGGAGTGGATGAGAGGGTGTCCTACCCTAGTAGCATCGGCCGCACAGAAGGACGGCACAGCAGAAGAGAAAAGGTCGAAGCAGCCACTATTGTCGCCGCCCGAGTTTAGAGGCTTGCAGACGGACTCGACGTCATCTACTGGTCCTCGTGAGGTGAGGGGCGGCGACGCCCTTCTTCTTGGCTTTGGCATGGGCGACAGTGGGAAGAAACAGGGGGTGTAGCAAGAACACAAGAATAGGGTGAGGGACCCCTTTCAGATCACGTTGGCGGCTGGGTTAAACTAGGAAAGGAGCAAGAAGTCCAAGGGAAGGGGGGTATATAAGGGAGCAAAGGTTTAGGGTTTAGATGGGGGGGAGAGTTTCACCCGCCGCCTCCATCTCCCAGTTTGGAAGGGAAGGAGGGCAATTACTGCCCTTCGTGACTTTCCCGATCATGAGAGGGGAGGAAGCTAGCGGCTGGTCCGCGTCGAATTGGGCCCAATGAGGCTGAAGAACAAAGCAAAACATTTAAAACAAGATAAATGAAGCAAAGTTCATGTGGCCATATCCTTGGCTATAGTTGTCTGATATAGGAAATTTTTATACTGCTGGATTCAGAATTGAAAAAACTACAATATGAAATATATAATAGATCAGAGTGATGACAATTATTAGGTTCAAAATCACTTGCAATGTGGTGATCCGTTAAAGTGGGAGCTATAGTTAAATACTCAAATCCAGGTCACATGTTGTTTAAATGATCATTGAGGTCACCAAATTGGATCATTAACACATTCATACTACAGAGTTGACACTTGATTGAGTACGAGATCATTAGATGAGAGGGAAGGAGTATCATGGAGGATAGAGAAAAGTTAGGTTGTCACAGGTTTGACCATCTTTGACATTTAGACTTAGTTCATTTCATTAATTGAATGACTAATGTGCACAGGTTAAATTATAGATGTAGTAACCTAAAAATACAAATCTAAGCTCATAATTGAGTTCCTCACACCTTAATTAGTTAACCCTCAAATTTTGGAGTCTTTTGGACATCAAATGCACCCTTAATTAGACCCTAATAGCTTTTATAAGCTTTACCCTAACTTTTGGTCGATTATTTGGTTTATTTTGGTCATGGCCGGACCAAGATACTGGGCCGGGTTTAATTCTGGTTCCCTTGCCCTGGGTAGCGGGACCTGGTCATCCCCTACCTTCCTCTTCTCGCTCGCGTGAGATGAGCAACGGCAGGACTTCTTTGATGGCTGCTCTCGCACGATGGAATGACCTTTTCAACGCAGTTTCTTCGCCAACAAACTCCACACGTCCTCGCGAGCCAGCCGATCCCTTGCTCGACCCCCATCTAACCCTAAGGCGAAAATGCCTATTTCTACCCTTTAAGCAGCCACCGCTACCACTTTCTGAGCTCACCAAAACCCCACTTCTAGCACTTCTACTCCTTCTCTATCGCTCCAGTCTTGATCCGCGACATCCCCTCATCGACCCTCTTCAGTCAATTGCACCCGACGTGCCCTGGAACTGCCGCCGGCGCAAGTCTTCTTCTCCGGAGAAGACGGCGAGCATCTGCTAGCTCTCCCCACCTCGATTTGATTCCTCGCGAGGTAACCACCTACGGATCCCACTCTTTCTTTCAATGTAATTAGCGTGCCCCGAATCTCCCTATATGTCTTGGTCGACGAACTCACCGATCATCCCCTATTTTTTGCCACCGTTGGTGAGAGTTCCATGGACATTGTCCTCGTTTTTGGGCTATAGGACTCACCGTGAGCTCACCTCAGATGTAATGAGCATGCTTGAGGCCTCGCGAGGGTCTCCGGGACCTCCCACACATCCGACCTCCACCTTGCCTGCTGCTTTGCGAACCTCTCTTTGAGGTGGTTCCCTGCCAATTCATAGCCCCACAGGCTAATAGCCGTGAGTTTTTCCTTGCTTTGTCTTCGCTGAACCTTTTGTGGTCACCCTTGTGGTGGTCTACGCATGCTGGCGTGTCCGTCGGGTCCCAAAGAAGAAGTCATTCCTGCCTGCGTATCCCCCTTCAGACCTTATCAAGACGAGTTCAACCTCAGGCTTTCCCTAGGTTCCTGCTGTCGGGTCTGGGTGTACTTCTTCATCTCGTCGCCAACCTGCGCACAAGCAGTGCTCACGGAGCTCATCCCAGCCTAGCCATGGCTTCTATTTTAGACTTCGGGTGTGAGGACTTCTTGCCAGAGGCTAGACCAATTCTAATCGCTTGAGGCGAGCTCCAGTGCAGTGCCATGGTGCGAGACACAGGGAAGCCTATCCCTGGGGTGAAAACCCAGTCTCGGCCATGGGTGCACTTGTTTTGGTCACACCCAGTGAGGGCATTTACGTAACCTCGCATTCCATTGATTGGTTTTGACCCCTTGACATGGAAATTATTTCTCGGCTATAGTTTGTGATGCATCGCGCACTGTATTCTCATGATTCCAGTCGAGGGTATTATCATCCTTTCACAAATCGATTTTATTTTTGGAGTAACTTGTAAAATTCATTATAAATCATTCATGTATCCAAATCCCACATATAGGTATATTTTTGAAATGAGAAAAATCCAACAGATTTAATGGGATAGGTTTGGAGACCTGATTCGAAACCTACTGATAGGTCATTTTTATTATTAAGGATTTAAGGAATTATTTATTAATGTAGCACACACTTATTATGTTTAGGTGGTAAAAGACCTGAATCTGAGCCTAAAGAACATTATTGAGTGTTAGGATCTAACTTTAAGGTATGTACACTCTCTATTTTTATTTTGGGCATTGAATGACTGAAATCCATATATCTTTTAATGAGGCATCTCTTGAATTGTAAATCCCTTTTAAAATCCAAACACTTGGACATTTATTGCTCCTGGTATGAATTCCTTTTGTTTCTGTGATATTTATATTGTTATGCTCATTTGGGTCATTGGACCCCTCCTGCCATGTTGCCTTTATTGGAAATGACTAAAATAATAAGTCTTGCCACTCTATTATATCATGTTTCTTGTATGACTAGAATATCTAGAATAGCGGTACTTATGTACAACTATATTTATTTAGGGTGTGCGTATTCCGCCCGGGGTGTGCGTTTCCACCCTTGTTTATTTTTAGGCCATGATCCTATGGTGTTATGGCTCTGTTTTAGGTATATTTAGTCTACATTGTTATGCATGCAAATATTTGTCATTTTAATGTGAATCTGTGGTTGATTGATATGGCAAGACACTCTTTTATTATCATGTTGTAATCTGAAATTTAATATGCCTCATTCCTTTTGTTACTTTTCTCTTGAACATACATAATTGCAAATAGCCCCCTTTTCTTATGGGAACATCTCTTTTGTACTTGTAATCCTATATAATGCCCAGAATGTTTTATATACGTACATACTCAGCCTTTGCTGACCTCTTTGTTGTGTTCCTTGTTCTGAGTGATGTTCCCTTCCACCCAGGTGAAGAGGAGCCCGTGGTGACCTTAGGGGAGGAGCCTGCGCTTGAGGACCTAGTGTTCGAGGAACCTGTCCAGTAGTAGTTCATGAAACTTCTGAGATGCCTAGGTTGCCATCTGCAATTGATCCATTAGTTTAGTTTCTTTGGTGTTTCCTTCTATGTCCATGTGGACAAGTTCTTAGAAATAAATGGATTATGTAACAACTTAAACTCTTTACTTTCCGCTACTTTTGCTTTATGCTCATTTTACCATGTTATTTTGAGAACAATATGGCTACCCTTCTGTCTATTTATTGTGCTTCAATATATGGGTTTTTCTATGGTGTTATCATGATAATGCTGATAGGGAGTGGTCCCCCTAGTTGGTCCCACTCCTTACAAAATGGTATCAGAGCAATAGTAGTCAACAATCTAGTATCTCAAAAAAAAAATTTGCTTTAGGATTCTTATCCCTATCTACCTTTTCAGGAGATCTGACCTGTTTGGGGATAAGCTTGGTGAGTCCTCCCAGTCTCGTGAGAGACAAGGGGATGGGTAGACTACACCGCTGAACCCATAGTTCGGGATGCCACTCATCGAGCCGCTGTTGACGACACCGGATGCACATGCCACTTCTGGGGGCCACCAGGTCATCACCGCACCTCATCCTTTTTCAGAGCCTCCTCCTCTACCTCCGCTTACTGCCGAGCAAGAATTGGCGGTTCTGCGCCAGTTTTTGGCCAGTTCTGTGATGGGGCAAGTCAACATCATTCCTCTTCCTGAGAAACCCAAAGAGTACTCCCTCACAGAGTTTATCAAGATGCAGCCGCCCTACTTCAAGGGCGAAGGAGAGATCGAGATGGTGGACAAGGCCGACGACTGGGTCTTGGCCATCGAGCATACCTTCGAGGGCATGGCGTACCCTCCTCACCAGAAGGTCCACTTCGCCACCTACGTGTTGGACGGGCCATCACGCATTTGGTGGAACGGAGTCGCCCGCACTCGCGACACCTCCGACATGACATGGGAGCAATTCCTGGTTCTTTTCCGCCAGAAGTACGTATGCGCCGCTGCCTTAAAGAAGAAGGAGGCGGAATTCTACAGCTTGAAGCAGGGAACCATGACTGTTTCTGCCTATGTTCAGAAGTTCTTGATTTTGGAGCGTTATGCTATAGATCTTGGATAGGATCGCCGAGCTACACTCTTTCTATAGGGACTGAGCTACCAGTTTGGGTGAGCTCTTGTTCCACAGCTCCCTCTTACCTTCCAGCATATGGTGGATAAGGCCCTCGCTGTGGAGGCTTATCCAGGCTTTCAACCTTCGACTCAGAGTCCCAGCAAGCAAAAGAGATTTAGTGATGATCGTCGTGACAAGTGCAACCGCTGCCAGCGTCACCACCCTCCTGGCAGGTGCCCTACAGCGCAACCTGCAGCTCGACCAGATGTGAGGCACTTGATGTGCCACGAGTGTGGCCAGGCGGGCCACATCAGGCCACAGTGTCCCAAGCTCCAGAGAGCTGTTGCACCAGCTCAGTCGCGAGCACCCCAACAGCTGCAACAGCAACCTCGTCCGCAACAACCACCGAGGAACAATAATCAGCAAGGACGTCGCCCACCTATTGAGAAACATGCAGGACATGTCTTTACCATGGACTCCGTGGAAGCCACTGATGATAACAGAGTTATTGAAGGTATTGTGCACTTATTTCAACAGCCAATAAAAGCATTATTTGATTCTGGAGCCTCAAACACTTTCATATCTTCTAAGCTTGTAGCCTTGTTAGAGTTAGAAACAATGTACATGGACTATATCCTAGAGGTTGACACTCCTACGGGTAAAATTTCTTCTACCTTCCTAAAAATCCCTACTGTATACCTTTGTATTTCTGGCAAGATGTTCGAGACAGACTTCATCATCCTCAAAATGATGGCCTTCGACGTAATCTTGGGAATGGATTGGCTCAAGAAGTTCAAAGTTGCTCTTTTCTGTGAAGATAAAAAGGTTAGTCTACTACACCCCGATGGCGAGCGTTTCTGCATCAAAGGAAGAAATCAAGGACATCGACAGTTCATCATTTCTACACTCAAGGCGAAGAAGCTCATTGCCAAGGGCTCTAGGGCCTACTTGGCATCAGTCGTCCTCAATCCCACACCACCAGACATAGAGGACATTGATGTGGTTCGGGATTTTCCTGATGTTTTTCCTGACGAGCTGCCCGGACTTCCCCCATCATGAGAAGTTGAGTTTTCTATCGACCTCATACCAGGAACGACACCTATCTCCAAGCCACCCTATCGAATGGCACCTGCTGAGCTGGCTGAGCTTAAGAAGCAACTGCAACAGCTCCTGTACATGGGGTTTGTACGCCCTAGTATATCTCCTTGGGGAGCACCGGTGCTATTTGTAAAGAAGAAATATGGGTCCTTACGGATGTGAATGGATTATCGTATGTTGAATAAAGTGACGATTAAGAATCGTTATCCTCTGCCATGCATTGACGATTTATTTGACCAGCTGAAGTCTGCTACTGTATACTCAAAGATGGATTTGCGTAGTGGCTACTATAAGATGCGGGTGAAAGATGATGATGTACCGAAGACGGCTTTCCGCACTCGTTATGGGCATTATGAGTTCTTGGTCATGCCTTTTGGTTTGACCAATGCCCCTACCGCCTTCATGGACCTGATGAATCGGGTCTTCCGTCCCTACCTCGACAGCTTTGTGGTGGTGTTCATCGACGACGTGCTTATCTACTCCGAGTCTATGGATCAGCACCGCGAGCATCTGCAAATCGTTCTTCAGGCATTAAGAGAACATCAGCTCTATGCAAAGTTCTCCAAGTGTGAGTTTTGTCTCAGCGAAGTGATGTTCCTTGGCCATGTTATTTCTGTGGGACATATTGTGGTAGATCCTGTCAAGATTGAAGTTGTGACAAAGTGGCAATCCCTGAAGAACCCCTCAGAGATACGCAGTTTTCTGGGCTTGGAAGGTTACTATCGGAGGTTTTTACAGAATTTCTCCGAGTTGGCACTTCCTATGACAAAGCTGACACGCAAGGATGCAAAGTTTATCTGGACCCCTAAGTGTGAGAAGAGTTTCTTAGCGCTGAAGAATTGTTTGACGTCTGCCCCTATGCTTGCTTTACCTGTTGAGGGTAAACCCTATGTTATCTTCACCGATGCTTCTAAACTAGGGTTGGGATGCGTCCTTATGCAAGAAGGACGAGTGATTGCTTACGCCTCATGCCAATTGAAGCCTAATGAGGGTAATTGGACTACTCATGATCTGGAGTTGGCTGCTATAGTTCATGCACTAAAGATATGGCGAAATTACTTGTATGGGGTACAGTTTGAAGTCTTTTGCGACCACAAGAGCCTACGCTACCTGATGACTCAGAAGGACTTGAATCTGTGCCAAAGACGATGGATGGAATACCTCAAGGACTATGACTTTACCATCACTTATCATCCCAATAAAGCCAATGTTGTTGTTGATGCTCTGATTAGGAAGAAGGATGCAACTTGTGCTTCCATCAGTTGCTTCTTATGGAGAGGCTTGGAACAGGTTTCGAGTTGGAAACTTGAGCTACCTCATGATTGTGGACTCTGATCTCCAAAACCCGAGATAAACACGATTAAACTTAGCGGAAGCGATTCGATTAACAGTGGAATATGAAAATCACCGGAAATTAAAACTTTTTGAGACAAGATCTTGAAATCATGAAACTCCTTTTATAAGAAACAAGGTAAACAGATTACATCTTTGTTAGATCACTTCATGAGTGATTATATACATCCAGATACAAAATCTCAAGATTTAAAACCCAAAATCTCAGACCAAAAGACTCCAAGGACCTGAGAGTACAGAGACGACATAAGACCATCTAACTACACAACTCAGCAGTCTGAATCTCCACCTGGGATTTTACTGCTGCTCCCGGTGCTGCTGATGCTGATACTGATCACCTGCAGATTGGTTCCTTCGTCCTCAACGACCACCTAAAAAGTTGAAACCTACGGGGTGAGACAATTTTAAATAATTGTCCCAGCAAGAGTTATAATTCTCCGCCAGAAGCTTTATTATGGCAACCAAGAATAACATAGGCAATAAAAGCTCTAAGGTAATCAGCAGAAAATTGTTATCAATTAGAACAACAACATTTAAGGAATGTGAAAAACATGTATACTAAGTAATGTATCATCAACCAATGTATTTCGTGGTTCAACTTAAGCAGATATGCTACGCGGTTGATTATGTTTTACAAACATCATTATGCCCTGCGGAGATGAGGTATACCGCTCATACTCCAACCGATCACTATTAAGTCGCATCGGTATCATACATAGGTCATCAAAAGAGCCAGATTCTTATGACCTCATCTTCCTCAGTCAGTATGAGGATCAACATGCAGGACATCTAGTGTCTCTGCTACAGTAGCTTACCAGGGTATTCTGGTACTTCGCTATTAGAGTCACAGTGGCATTCTGTACTCTCTTCGCCATCGAAAGATTTCTTGTTTATCTCTCATCGATGCGGTATAAAAGATTTCCTCGGGAGATTAGTGTTATATCACCCCGGCATAAACACATAGTGAAAGGGTTGATGGATTTAAGATACATCTACATCAATTCATTCACTAGGATGTAAGGTTTTACACATCCATATACCCCACATACTCAAAAGTATGTGCTCCAGGAGTTCCCTTAGGAAAACCTATTTCACCATCATTTGGTCTCTAACAATGATGGATCTATGATCAGGGCTCTACATGGAATAATTATACTTGATTAGTTAGGTACATTTCAGTATTCTTTTATCATCATACATGTTTTCAAACATTAATCATTAGCATAGCAGCTATGAAGGAAGAATACTAAATGTAACAAGCCTAACTCTCTTCAATTATCATTTCTCAATACTCTTATCACAAGTCATCTCTTAAAGCATGACCTTGATGGTATTCATGGCTCTCACAGCCTATCAATCTCATAAGGTGTTATTAACTTGGCATTAGGATAAATCACTATTCATAAAGCTAACAACATGCTTTCAATGAATATAGTATCATCATCCATACCTGGATATGATCATCCTCATATAGAAACCTACATGATTAAATCAACTGATAACAATAAATAACTTATTTAAAGAAGTTGTATCTTCCTGCTCATACAAGAGCTAGGTTTCCCTAATTTTCATCAATTAGGGTTTACTATTCATAATACATGTCATCACCCTAGAATTAGGGTTTACTATTCACATTACATGTCATCACCCTAGAATTAGGGTTTATTATTCACATTACATGTCATCACCCTAGAATTAGGGTTTCCATGATCTCACATAGGTGGATCATACCTAATCTTGCACATCCATGTATATTGAAGGTATTTTACTTGAGTTTCCATTATAATTGGTACTTTCTCTCTCCTCTAACTAGTAGATAGTGATTACACCACTCTAGATTAGGTTGGGTCAAGTCCTCATTGATTAACACAAGTCAACTCATCACTATCATATGATTAGGGTTTGATTAAAATAAGGTATCACTCAATTGAACCTTTCAGGGGCATTTTGGTAATTTACCCATTGACCATCATCATGGGTCAATTCATTAGCCACTTAGTCCCTTAACATCTTAGGTTACCATTAGTGTTTAGATTAGATCATCATTGAACCTTTTACACTTTCAAGTGATTAAGTATAATCAACCTTGAAGGTCTCCAATTGGTTTAGGGTTTAACCTTCAACCTTCAACTCATTTGATTCTTAGACGACCTTGAACTCGTTTAACCTCAAACGACCTTGGACCCATTTGAGCCTTAAACGAGTGTGGACCCACTTGATCTCAAATGGGTGTGGACCCACTTGATCTCAAACGGGTGTGAACCCAATTGAGTCTAAACGGGTGTGAACCCGTTTGAGTTCAAACGAGTGTGAACCCATTTGAGGTCAAACAAGTGTGGACTCATTTGGGCTTAAACGAGTTTGGACTCATTTGGACTCAAATGAGTGTGGACTCATTTGGACTCAAACGAGTGTGGACACGTTTGGACTCAAACGAGTGTGGATTAACTTGGGTTCAAACCGCATGAACATAAAGGTGACACATAGGTTATGTTTGAATAGGGTTTCTTATGTTGAAGCCTTTAATTGGCCAAAGACATGATAACCACTTATAAATTGAGTCAATTAGGATGAGCCTCAAACAAATGGACTCCAATGTGACCCTAAATTGAAATCCAATTAGGGTTAAGTCTAACTCAATTAGGGTTTCCAATCGGCTAATCATCAATTTCCAACAATGTGAATCAAAACAAGGTTGAACCTATCAATTGAACTCCAATTGGGCTCAAACTTGGCCCAATCGGTCTTGAGATCGTTTGGATGATCTAAAAATGGTCTTGAGACCGTTCGCCCAAAGTTTGACCAAAAATTAAGTTGATTTGATAAGGGTTGAGTCCTAATTAAATTACAAATCAGCACTTTTCATCAATTTATCAATATCTTGTGATTGGACCCTCAAACCATCAAATTTCTTTAACCCTAGACATTCAAACGGTCTTGTGGTGTCACTAAACGAGTGTGAGATCGTTTGGATGAACCCCCAAATGGGTTTGAACTCGTTTGGGTCCTTCAACCCAACACTCATCAAAATCTATATGAAAATCAGCAATTTTAACCCGATTAGGGTTAGGGTGTTGAAATGCCTTCAACTCTTAATTGGTTAGGAATTAGATCATGATTCTTGGTAGAAATGAAATTCAATATATTATGAACAGGAATCCCAAACGGTCAATGCTTGGTCAACTCCTTCAAACAGGTTGGAACCCGTTTGCCCAAAGATTCAAGTTAATCAGATTAGAAAACAGCACTTAATTCAATTCGATTGCCTAATTGATTGGCCTTCAACCTACGATTCCTTTGGAGTTAACCCCTCAAATTTGGTGGGTCATTAGCCTACATAATTTTGAACAGAAAACCCAAACGGTCAATGCTTGGTCAACGCCCTCAAACGTGATGACCTAACTCTCTTCATTAGCCTACATAATTGTGAACAAGCCTAACTCTCTTCAATTATCATTTCTCAATACTCTTATCACAAGTCATCTCTTAAAGCATGACCTTGATGGTATTCATGGCTCTCACAACCTATCAATCTCATAAGGTGCTATTAACTTGGCATTAGGATAAATCACTATTCATAAAGCTAACAACATGCTTTCAATGAATATAGTATCATCATCCATACCTGGATATGATCATCCTCATATAGAAACCTACATGATTAAATCAACTGATAACAATAAATAACTTATTTAAAGAAGTTGTATCTTCCTGCTCATACAAGAGCTAGGTTTCCCTGATTTTCATCAATTAGGGTTTACTATTCATAATACATGTCATCACCCTAGAATTAGGGTTTACTATTCACATTACATGTCATCACCCTAGAATTAGGGTTTACTATTCACATTACATGTCATCACCCTAGAATTAGGGTTTCCATGATCTCACATAGGTGGATCATACCTAATATTGCACATCCATGTATATTGAAGGTATTTTACTTGAGTTTCCATTATAATTGGTACTTTCTCTCTCCTCTAACTAGTAGATAGTTATTACACCACTCTAGATTAGTTTGGGTTAAGTCCTCATTGATTAACACAAGTCAACTCATCACTATCATGTGATTAGGGTTTGATTAAAACAAGGTATCACTCAATTGAACCTTTCAGGGGCATTTTGGTAATTTACCCATTGACCATCATCATGGGTCAATTCATTAGCCACTTAGTCCCTTAACATCTTAGGTTACCATTAGTGTTTAGATTAGATCATCATTGAACCTTTTACACTTTCAAGTGATTAAGTATAATCAACCTTGAAGGTCTCCAATTGGTTTAGGGTTTAACCTTCAACCTTCAACTCATTTGATTCTTAGACTACCTTGAACTCGTTTAACCTCAAACGACCTTGGACCCATTTGATCCTTAAACGAGTGTGGACCCACTTGATCTCAAACGGGTGTGGACCCACTTGATCTCAAACGGGTGTGAACCCAATTGAGTCTAAACGGGTGTGAACCCGTTTGAGTTCAAACGAGTGTGAACCCGTTTGAGGTCAAACGAGTGTGGACTCGTTTGGGCTTAAATGAGTGTGGACTCATTTGGACTCAAACGAGTGTGGACTCGTTTGGACTCAAACGAGTGTGGATTAACTTGGGTTCAAACCGCATGAACATAAAGGTGACACATAGGTTATGTTTGAATAGGGTTTCTTATGTTGAAGCCTTTAATTGGCCAAAGCCATGATAACCACTTATAAATTGAGTCAATTAGGATGAGCCTCAAACAAATGGACTCCAATGTGACCCTAAATTGAAAGCCAATTAGGGTTAAGTCTAACTCAATTAGGGTTTCCAATCGGCTAATCATCAATTTCCAACAATGTGAATCAAAACAAGGTTGAACCTATCAATTGAACTCCAATTGGGCTCAAACTTGACCCAATCGGTCTTGAGATCGTTTGGATGATCTCCAAACGGTCTTGAGACCGTTCGCCCAAAGTTTGACCAAAAATTAAGTTGATTTGATAAGGGTTGAGTCCTAATTAAATTACAAATCAGCACTTTTCATCAATTTATCAATATCTTGTGATTGGACCCTCAAACCATCAAATTTCTTTAACCCTAGACCTTCAAACGGTCTTGGGGTGTCACTAAACGAGTGTGAGATCGTTTGGATGAACCCCCAAATGGGTTTGAACTCGTTTGGGTCCTTCAACCCAACACTCATCAAAATCTATATGAAAATCAGCAATTTTAACCCGATTAGGGTTAGGGTGTTGAAATGCCTTCAACTCTTAATTGGTTAGGAATTAGATCATGATTCTTGTTAGAAATGAAATTCAATATATTATGAACAGGAATCCCAAACGGTCAATGCTTGGTCAACTCCTTCAAACGGGTTGAACTCGTTTGCCCAAATATTCAAGTTAATCATATTAGAAAACAACACTTAATTCAATTCGATTGCCTAATTGATTGGCCTTCAACCTACGATTCCTTTGGAGTTAACCCCTCAAATTTGGTGGGTCATTAGCCTACATAATTGTGAACAGAAAACCCAAACGGTCAATGCTTTGTCAACGCCCTCAAATGGGTTGGAACCCGTTTGGCCAAACCGACCTATTGAACCCGTTTGGATTGAAACGAGTGTGAGATCGTTTGACCTATTGGTCCAAGATCGTTTAGTAAAGTTGGATAAGGACCAACATAGGTATTAACGCCCCTTGTCTTCAACCTTTAAACCAAGGTCTGTTCTTCACGAAAAAGCTTGCAAGGATGCAAAGAAGGATGGGGAAGAAGAAGAACTAACTATTATTTGCACGAATAAAAGTATGCATAACAAAGCAAAAGGTTTAGAATTATAAAACCCGCCTTAAGGTCGTTCCTTGAGCTCCAAGCTTCCAAGATTCAAGTCTTTAATGGTGTCTTGAGCTCCACAGGTCAGCCAAGGGTGTTTCTCCAAGGAAAGGTTGGGAAAAGATGGCTAGAATGAGAAAGCTAAGTAAGAAAACTAGCAAACCAACCTTGTAACATGATATCCTCCATGAATTTGAGCAAGATGATGATCAAAGATTACCTAGAACTGCTTGGCCGTTCTCCTCTTCTCCAGAGCTCTGTCCTAAGTCGGTTTAAGCAAGGAAATAAGAAAGGAAGTGAAGGAAACGTTCCTTTACAAACAAAGGAAGGGTGTATATATATCTTGGGGTCATTTCCAACATAAGGACAACTAGTTTCTCCTTTTCACAACTAGGTCCTTCCTTTCTTTTAGGCACGTCTCTCCTCTTCTTTTCTAAGGTAAAACTCCTTCTAAAACCAAGAACTAAAGGGAAGGAAGGTAAACTTATTACTAGGAGGAAGGTCAACTTATCACTAGGGTACATATGTACATAAGGGTCTCCTTACTTACATCTTAATGATTTAATTACAAAGGTGTTCCTTATTATATGATTATTCAAAGGAAGTGCCCCCCCTCATCATTATTACTCTAAATGATGTCAAAAGTCATAAAAGATGTTCTAGATGGTGTATTTTATAAGTTGAACCCCTCATTTGGGTAAATTGCACTTTAATCCAAATTAGGGTTTTTAAGCACAAGGATCATTCCACAAGCTGCATCTTGATGCCCAGGCTTGGGAAATCCATCATACCTCATCATATCCACTCATAAGATGTCTCATCATCATAGGAACATCTTAACTTGTGAAGTTTGCAAGTTAAACCCCTTATCTGGGTAATTTTGCACATAGGTCTCTGTATTACAAAACAATATTACAACATTATTTAAAAAGGGACAGAAAAAGGAATATATGTTCCTTAGGAACTTAATTACATGCCAAAAGATAATCACAAGGATTTTATTACACATTTAGGCAAAACACCTAGGGTTAGTTCATAACCCAGGTCAGGGATGTTACAATGATGGTGACGACCTTTCTGTGGAAAAGGTGAGAGTGCAGATGGCTAGTTTGGCTGTCACTCCCACCTAGATTTCTGAGGTTATTACTGCATAGTTAGATAGCCCTGAGCTAGCCGAGATGAAGCTGATGACAGAGAAACCACAGTCTGAGTTTTCTGTGGGGGTGGATGGTGCTATCTGTTTCCGTCATAGACTATGGATACCTGATGTTGCTGATTTGAGCCAGAGAGTTCTGGGTGAAGCCCATGGGTCTAAGTACATGATTCATCCCGGTACCACAAAGATGTACAAGGATTTACAACGGGGTTTCTGGTGGAAAAACATGAAGAAGGATATTGCTACTTATGTTGCAAAGTGCTTGACGTGCCAACAGGTGAAGATTAAACATCAGCTTCCCGGTGGTCTTCTTCATCCACTTGAGGTACCCGAGTGGAAATGGGAGAAAATCACTATGGATTTTGTAACTAGGTTTCCGAAGTCTAAACGTGGGTACGATGCGGTTTGGGTTGTTATTGATTGCCTAACCAAGTCGGCTCATTTTCTTCCATTCAAGAGCACCTACAAGGTCCCTGATATGGCACAATTGTATGTGGATTGAGTTGTTCGCCTGCATGGAGTTCCAAAGGTGATAGTTTCTGATCAAGACCCAAAGTTCACTTTTCGTTTGTGGAAGCAAATACAGGAGGAGATGGGTTCTGACCTACGTTTCAGCACATTGTACCATCCTCAGACGGATGGCCAGTCTGAGCAGACAGTATAGATTCTGGAGGACTTGTTATGTGCTTGTGTGATGGATTGGGGAGGTGTTTGGGACAAATACCTTCCGTTGGCTGAATTTTCTTATAATAATAGTTACCAAGCCAGCATTGGTATGCCGCCTTTTGAAGCACTTTATGGCCGACCTTGTCATTCACCACTACACTGGGATGATGTGGGTGAACGAGCACTGATGAAGAGTGATGACATGCAGATGATGATTGATAAGATTTGCTTGATCAAGAAAAGGATGAAGGCTACCCAAGATCGACAGAAAGTGTATGTTGATAAGAAGAGATCTGATGCGAGTTTCTTGGTTGGTGATTATGTGTTCCTCAAGATAAAGCCAATTCGTTCTATTGCAAGGTCTAAAGTCAAGGGAAAGTTGAGTCCTCGTTATGTGGGACCATTTGAAATCTTGGATAGAGTTGGGGAGTGTGCCTACTGTCTAGCTCTACCTCCCGCTTATGACAAGATTCACAACGTGTTCCATGTATCTATCCTGAAGAAGTATGTGAAGGATCCTACTCATGTGCTAACTATTGAACCTATTGAGTTACGAGAAGATCTATCCTATGAAGAGTTTCCAGTGAAGGTCCTAGATTCTAGAACAAATCAATTGAAGCACAAGGAGATTGAACTTGTGAAGATTCTCTGGAAGTACCATGGTCTTGAGGAAACTACTTGGGAGTTTAAAGAAGAGATGATGTGTACCTACCCCTCCCTCTTTTCTTGAGATTTTAGGACGAAATCTTATTAAGGGGTGGTGTGTTGTAACATCCCCAATTCCAGGTACAAAACATCTTTTCCTTTTCTTTAACCCTTACTTTGATATTTACGTCATGGAAATCTTTCTTCATACTTTGTATTGAATTAGGTGACTTTTGACCCTCAAACCCTAGTTTAACTCGAGTTATATTCCATAGAGTTGAAGTCATGAAGAATTGCTATCTTAATACCTCAATTAGCTAGCTTATAAGCAATAATGATGATCTAGATCACTTTACCCTAGATTTGTGAACTAGGATAGACCTGGGTATCATATATGTCAATAATTGAGTTTAGATGGAAGGTTTGACCATCTTTGACATTTAGATTTAGTTCATTTCATTAATTGAATGACTAATGTGCACATGTTAAATTATAGATGTAGTAACCTCAAAATACAAATCTAAGCTCATAATTGAGTTCCTCACACCTTAATTAGTTAACCCTCAAATTTTGGAGTGTTTTAGACATCAAATGCACCCTTAATTAGACCCTAATAGCTTTTATAAGCTTTTACCCTAACTTTTGGTCGATTATTTGGTTTATTTTGGTCACAGGCGGACCAAGATACTGGGTCGGGTTTAATTCTGGTTCCCTTGCCCTAGGTAGCGGGACCTGATCATCCCCTACCTTCCGCTTCTCGCTCATGTGAGATGAGCAACGGCAGGACTTCTTCGATGGCTGCTCTCGCACGATGGAATGACCTTTTCAACATGGTTTCTTTGCCAACAAACTCCATGCGTCCTCACGAGCCAGTCGATCCCTTGCTTGACCCCCATCTAACCCTAAGGCAAAAATGCCTATTTCTACCCTTTGAGCAGCCGCCGCTGCCACTTTCTGAGCTCACCAAAACCCCCGCTCTAGCACTTCTACTCCTTCTCTATCGCTCCAGTCTTGATCCGCGGCATCCCCTCATCGGCCCTCTTCAGTCAATTGCACCCGACGTGCCCTGGAACTTCCGCCAGCGCAAGTCTTCTTCTCCGGCGAAGACAGCGAGTAGCTGCTAGCTCTCCCCACCTCGATTCGATTCCTCGTGAGGTAACCACCTACGGACCCCCCCTCTTTCTTTCAATGTATTTAGCGTGCCCCGAATCACCCTATATGTCTTGGTCGATGAACTCACCGATCATCCCCTATTTTTGGTCGCCGCTGGTGAGAGTTCCATGGACACTGTCCTCGTTTTTGGGCTATAGGACTCACCGCGATCTCACCTCAGATGGAATGAGCATGCTTGAGGCCTCGCGAGGGTCTTCGGGACCTCCCACACATCCGACCTCCACCTTGCCTACTGCTTTGCGAACCTCTCTTTGAGGTGGTTCCCTGCCGATTCATAGCCCCACAGGCTAATAGTCGTGAGTTTTTCCTTACTTTGTCTTCGCTGAACCTTTTTGTGGTCACCCTTGTGGTGGGCTACACATGTTGGCGTGTCCATCGGGTCCCGAAGAAGAAGTCATACCTGCCTGTGTATCCCCCTTCAGACCTTGTCGAGACGAGTTCAACCTCAGGCTTTCCCTAGGTTCCTACTGTTGGGTCTGGGTGTACTTCTTCATCTCGTCGCCAACCTGCGCACGAGCAGTGCTCATGGAGCTCATCCCAGCCTAGCCATGGCTTCTATTTTAGACTTCGGGTGTGAGGACTTCTTTCCGGAGGCCAGACCAATGCTAATCGCTTGTCGAGCTCCATTGTAGTGCCATGGCGTGAGAGATAGGGAAGCCTATCCCTGGGGTGAAAACCCAGTCTCGGCCATGGGTGCACTTGTTTTGGTCACGCCCAGTGAGGGCATTTACGTAACCTCGCATTCCATTGATTGGTTTTGACCCCGTGACATGGAAATTATTTCTCGGATATAGTTTGTGATGCATCGTGCACTGTATTCTCATGATTCCAGTCGAGGGTATTATCGTCCTTTCACAAATCGATTTTATTTTTGGAGTAACTTGTAAAATTCATTATAAATCATTCCTGTATCCAAATCCCACATATAGGTATGTTTTTGAAATGAGAAAAATCCAACGAATTTAATGGGATAGGTTTGGAGACCTGATTCGAAACCTACTGATAGTTCATTTTTATTATTAAGGATTTAAGGAATTATTTATTGATGTAGCACACACTTATTATGTTTAGGTGGTAAAAGACCTGAATCTGAGCCTAAAGAACATTATTGAGTGTTAGGATCTGACTTTAAGGTATGTACACTCTCTATTTTTATTTTGGGCATTGAATGACTAAAATCCATATATCTTTTAATGAGGCATCTCTTGAATTGTAAATCCCTTTTAAAATCCAAATACTTGGACATTTATTGCTCCTGATATGAATTCCTTTTGTTTCTGTGATATTTATATTGTTATGCTCATTTGGGTCATTGGACCCCTCCTGCCATGTTGCCTTTATTGAAAATGACTAAAATAATAAGTCTTGCTACTTTATTATAGCATGCTGCTTGTATGACTAGAATATCTAGAATAGCGGTACTTATGTACAACCATATTTATTTAGGGCGTGCGTATTCTACCTGGGGTGTGCGTTTCCACCCTTGTTTATTTTTAGGCCATGATCCTATGGTGTTATGGCCCTGTTTTAGGTATATTTAGTCTACATTGTTATGCATGCAAATATTTGTCATTTTAATGTGAATCTGTGGTTGATTGATATGGCAAGACACTCTTTTATTATCATGTTGTAATCTGAAACTTAATATTCCTCATTCTTTTTGTTACTTTTCTCTTGAACATACCTAATTGCAAATAGTCCCCTTTTCTTATGGGAACATCTCTTTTGTATTTATAATCCTATATAATGCCCAGAATGTTTTATATATGTACATACTCAGCCTTTGTTGACCTCTTTGTTGTGTTCCTTGTTTTGGGTGACGTTCCCTTCCACCCAGGTGAAGAGGAGCCTGTGGTGACCTTAGGGGAGGAGCCTGCGCTTGAGGACCCAGTGTTCGAGGAACCTGTCTAGCAGTAGTTCGTGAAACTTCTGAGATACCTAGGTTGCCCTCTACAATTGATCCATTAGTTTAGTTTCTTTGGTGTTTCCTTCTATGTCCATGTGGACAAGTTCTTAGAAATAAATGGATTATGTAACAACTTAAACTCTTTACTTTCCACTGCTTTTGCTTTATGCTCATTTTACCATGTTATTTTGAGAACAATATGGCTACCCTCCTATCTATTTATCATGTTTCAATATATGGGTTTTGCTATGTCGTTCTCATGATAATGCTTATAGGGAGTGGTCCCCCTAGTGGGTCCCACTCCTTACATCAACTTTTCATTGAATCATCCATTCATCACTTGACACCTTCACCCATCAGAAGGTTCATCGATGCAAGACCTTGCTCACGTCAATAGCCCCTGGTGGGTTTATTTGTGAATAGAATTACCATCAGTCTAACTTCGATCAATAGTCTGTTCCCACAGACTAATGTCTGGTCTTTGCCTACTCCCTAACAAAAAGTCACGCATGATGGTCAACGACCCACTTGAATTTCATCAGTATACCTCTGATGATCGGACCCGTCTTCATGCATTAGTGACTAGCTTGTGCTGGCCTCCGATAGAAGTCATGCTAATGACAACCAATGGTCGATGGCCTTTCAATACTTGTCAACTGACAAGCGATATACTCCCTTGCATCAATGAAATCCCTACATGGAGATGGTTGAGAATTATACTTTCTCCCTCTGATGCAAAGTTTGTGCATCCAACCAATAATAATTCATGCACTCCAACTCCGATGGCTGGTCAGACTTCACCCTCTAATGGAATTCCAACGCCAACCATCGATGAAACTCTTGGTCATTCCACCGATGCTCATCTAACACTCAACCTCTGATGGGATGTTTGTGTGACTCCTTGTATGCTCTCAATGTTTATGGGAATCTTAAGAGTAAAGAGACCTTTGATGTACCTCCTGTCGTTATCCCTTCACCTCCATGTCATCCAATCACTCAACTACAAGGACGCTGGAAAGGGTTCCAAACCCTAATCTTTTCCATAAAAACAAGGACACAATCTCCACAAAAAGGGAATCCATATCTGACTGCTCTAGGATGCCAAAATCAATTTTGAGTGATCTGTCTCTAGTTTCCACCAACCATTGTCGTTAGTTGATTTTGTTGGTTGACCAACCGATGAGATCTCAACCTCCACCAACACTTCATGGTCCTAACTTTAGAAGAATCTAGATCAAAGACATCATTCAACACTGATCCATCATCATCCTTAACATTCTTCACCTTTATAGTAGCAAATCATGTCCATAAGAAAGAGGGGTCGACAACTTCCAAGACATCTCTGACATACTCCAAGGGGTGTTCTTGTTATTTGTTATATGCCTCTGTCTCTGAGTATGAAGAATCACTTCTACACACTACAACTATGATTTCTTCTTTTTTTATGATGATTGATTTCTCTCTCCTTTTCCTTGTTAACTTGTTATTGTGATCATGAGCAATTAGTCTTTTCTCTAAAGTGCAGTTAGTAACCCCACTACCTGATTTTATTCTCTTTACTACATCTACTACTGTATGGGGGCCATTATATGTTTATCAATCATTTTATGCTTGCAAATTTTTTTGGTCTTCAACTTTACATATTTATCAGATCTTGGGTGTAGAGAGCTTTAAACCTAGAACCTAGGATTTCAATTGATTCTTATTTAACCCTTGATTAGAATCTTTAATAGGTGTTTTTGAGACGATAGATGTATGATGTCTAGGTAACACGGTGATGATCTTGGAGCGATATCTATTTGGGTTTTATTCCAAGTGCCAAAAGGGGGATTTACCTTGTCTCACCATATGTATTTTCATTCTTATAATGATGTAGTTAGAGAGTGAATGATAGGTAGCGGTAGTGAAATCCATCCAACCTAGAGTTCCCATCCATTTGATGTATAAAACTTTAATCCAACAATTTCATTATTTTAATCTTTGAGTAATCAACAATCTACCATCTTTTGTTAAGTACTAGTTCTTGTGTGGTTACCTTGATTAGATAATTCTCAAACAAGTCATCCTTTGGTTTGATCCTAAACTATACTATAATAACATCCATCCAACTTGCGGGGGTGATCATTGTACATAGTTTAGGGGGAAATCTAGGGACTTCTCTTAGGAAAATTTGAAATCGCAATAAAATCACATGTAGGGACAATATATATTTTCTAAGGTATTTTTCTTGAATAGGTTATACATTTTTTGATGTTCTTGGATAACCAAATTACTAAATGTCTATTTCTTATTCTACTATAATAATTTATTTCTCAACAAGTAAAGAGTGACATCATTTTTAAGTTCATTGGGCATACTAATATTGACATTATACTATTGATTATTGTGATTTGTCTAGAGTGGGAGTTATATCACATACAAGGACTATGGTGTCTCATACTCTCAGTTGGTTTTTGTTAGGTTCTTAGTATATGACACTTGAAGACACACAACCATCTATCCAATTGTAGAATTTCTTGTTGAGGTGGAAGTATGTATATAATCTAGGGGTTTGTGCATCCATACCAGTAGGTTGTGGGATGTCAAGAGCTTTTAAGAGTTCTTCTTTATATCTGGTGTACATATCTTTATTTATATATGCATACAAGGGAATCCTCTTAGAGAGGGTCACATCAGACCAACCCTGAGAGGGTAAACCGTCGGGTTTCTAGTGTCTCACACACCAACAACCAATTAGCATATAGTTAGCTAACCTACAAAATGAGTAATTAATTTCCAAGAGTCAAGCCCAACAACCTTCATAGGGAATCTTTGAGTCGCACCACTTGGGAGATCCCTCTTCAGCTACTCTTATGTAATATATTGCAATTAATGTAATGACCATGTTGGTGGGTGAATATTGTAATATTATGACCTTTACAAATCAAAACGATGTCGGTTTATATTTCTATTATTGTATCCAAAAATTACATAGAAAAAGATAATAGAAATTGTGAAAATTTCAGATGGGTTGATCAGCCAATAGTAGTTGGGTTGTGTGTGAGTTGTTATCATAACTAGTTATAGAAATCACCACCTAAATTCTATTTTAGGGAAATTCAAAGGCAGTGCAAACATCATCAATTTTTCCCCACTATCATGTCATCCAAAAATTTTGACCACGCCATCTCCACGTTTTCCAACCAAACACTTTTTTTCATTCTTTCTAGAGCGCATTAGTATGTCATGGTTCCATTCTTTCATGACAACAGTATGTCAAAAGAGATCACGGTCCTACTACTAGAAATCACGTATAACATGGTTGAGAGGCTTTGGTAGGAGGCATGCTTTCACACATATCGTCATCCTTCTTTTTTCCCCTCATTTTCTACCACGTAGCCATATATAAATTTGTAACTTATATCTTTCCCGTCGGATGTTCGGGGTAGCCTCGCCACTTCTCGTGTGCTTGGTCCAATCTCCATATGTCCTGTTTTGGAACAGTACATCCGAGGTTTCTAAACAATACACAAAGAAACAAACAAGGAAGGACCGCCATAGGCATGAAGTGTTGAAACCTGCGCCGCAAGCCTATGACTCATAGTACTCCCCTGATTTTCCATTTCTCTCTCTCTCTCTCTCTATTGGGTTTGTCAGACCACGCATGATCTCTCTCTCTCTCTCTCTCTCTCTCTATTGGGTTTGTCAGACCATGCATGATCTCATACTCAGCTCCACCATCAGATTGGAAAGTAAAAATGGGAGCTCTAGGATTGACGATGGCAACTTTCCAGGGCACCTTTCATTTGCATGTTCGAGGAAGCAGCCTAGGAGAGGATCAGGATTTGGAAAGGGGAAAAGAATATGTTTCTAGTGGGGGTTACTTACGTGGTATTCCGTTGATTGCTTCAAGCCCAAGCTTTCTCGAGACACACCATTTTCCTATGGTGGACATTGGATAAAGACAAAAGGAAAAACAATGATAGAAAGAGAAAAAAAAAAAACAAGCAGCTACACTGTTTGCTGGCTAATCTCCATCACCGAGGAAACACCCAACAACACAACCTTGTCTCCCCGGCATACGTTTGCGCCCCCATCATTGGGAGAAACCACACCCACCCGTGTCATTGTCATTGAACGGAGTTTAGAATATAGCCACCCTCCCCTAATCCAGTACCTCCCCTCACTTGGGCTCGGCAAGTGGGAAGTCGGCGTAGATGGGGCGGCGGTTTTAGTATCGACACTATCATCAGCAATCATTTTTCTAAGCAGCCGGAAGTGGTGAACAATTTGACTTGCTAATCTCTTTGCTCCCGTCTCCCCTTTTAGATGGAGACCGATTGTGCGATCGCTGTGGATCATGATGGCGCCGATGGAGATTGAAAAAGAATGTTGCTGTCGCCGGAATCAGTCGTGTGACCTCGCAAGGAAGAATATTAGGAGTATTGTTCACGTTATTTATTATGGGGCTCGTTTAACTTGGGACGAAAGTTATGCAGTGATTGGTGAAAACACATCACCTGCCATGTCTAACAAGTTAGAGCAAACAAATTATTAGGCCCTAAGAGGTAGTCCTATATACGAGGACAGCTGAACGATTCTACTACGCGTGCCAACCACTTATATAATTAACCTCTTCTTTCATTCTCAAATTAGTACTACAATTAAATTATACGCCACAAGCAAATGAGTTGAATTATATTCCGAAAAAAAAAATATATTCCCAACTCATTCCATCGTGGAGGTTGTATAAGAATGACGGAGCAAGTTGAAAAAATCGTTGACGCTGACTTGTCGTATGCATAATACTGAGTCTTTCTAAAAGAACCCTCTTCCTAATTTGTCATAACTCTCGTAACCCCATTTATTTTTGCCTATTCAATGGAAGTCCCAGAGTTTGTTGTTGTACCGTCCAAAGTGGTATTAACAATGAAACAGTACATCGTATAGCTAAAAGCAAATTGTAGGAGACTTTAGGTCTCTCTGGTTGGATTGAATTTAAAAACAGGAATTGCAACTCGGTTGGTTTTCCAACTATTTGGGTTTGGTTGGACACCGTTAGAGTTCCCGTAAGGAAAACGAACAGCACGACATCTTCCAACAATGCACAAAACCCGGAGGAAAATAAACTGTGCCCTTTTTGGGTGCTCTGCTCACCGTTAATCAAGCTGGGTGGTGTAAAATATAATTTACAGATAGCAGGCTGCTGAGAGTGTCTGCTTAAACCCGTCAGACGGTGTCGTGGTGGTAACGCTACCGTAGTGAATGTTACTCCTAACCATATGACAACGGGGTAAAAGTTTAACATTTTGTTCTAATTCTCGTTTTCATTTTCCTGTTTTCAAAAAGAGTTTTTTCCCATAAATCCCCTCACTTTTCCAAAAAGTCTTGACTAGACGTGATCGAACCAATTTAACACAACTCAATTAAAATATTATTGACTTTTTGACGTATAATTGTATTTCAGGTCAGGTCTGGTTAAATTTAATTTGGGTCAATTGGGGTCATGGTTCCGTTTGGGTCGGATTGTTTCAAGTTGGGTTGTGCCCAATTTAGATGTAGGTCATCATATAACCAAGTTTTTATATTTTGTCATGTTCTTCTTCTTCAGGTATTAGCAATTAATATATTATATTGTTTAAGTAATGATGAAATAAAAATTGAATTATTTATCAACTTTATTTTTAGAAGTATATCGTTTCGGAAATAAAAATTGAATTATTTATAAACTTAATTTTCTGACACGGCTGGACTCAAACTGGACATAACCCAAATTATACTGACTCGACCCAAATAGAAGGTGGCCTGACCCAAATTCATCCAGATTAGATTTGACCAGGCTGACCTGAATCGAAATATAAAAATTCACAATTTTTTAATTCAATCGAATTATATCAGTTCCAATTGCATCTAATTAATCAAGAATTTTTTTGCCACCATATATACCACTATATCTATAAATTATTTTTTATTTTCCAATATTATAGATTTCAAAAAATTTAGTATAATATATAAAATAGTTTATTACATAGTATCATTGTTATGTTTAAATATAATAATTCACATAGAATTAGTAAGAACTAAAAAACGCATTGCAAAAAAAAGGAGAAGAACCCATTCTCTGTCACTTGCCGTGACGGAAAGTGGCAGAGAGGGGGCTACTTGGAATTTTGTTCAAAAGGAAGGGAGTTATCTAGGATTAGGTAAAGGAGAGGGGGGTTTCTGGAATTTCAAGAAAAGAGAGGGGGTTTATGGGAAAAAACTCTTTCAAAAACGTCTTGTTGGTTGTGACTACATATAACCAAATTAGCCCTTATTATCGCATACGAACCATGTATTCAATTAATTTGAAAAAACACGGGATTTCTGTTTGTCTTGTGCTCGTGGGTGAAAATCAAAATTAATAGCATCTTTTGTATTGCAATTTCAAAAAACTCAATTGAGTATACTTTTTGGGATTGTGGATATATGGAATTTGATGTAAGGTGTTATGACAAACTTATGGGGGCTTGCAGCCGATGCTTGCAACACTTGTGGCATTGATTGCGTTCTTATAGCAACCACATGTTCATCGTAATTTTAGTTATGATTTTATATTACTTCTATATTTGGATTTTAACTTTTGTTTTATAATTATTTTCAATTAGGTTTGTTTTGGTAATGGTTATATTTTGATAAATTTTCTCGACTTTCATGACATGCCTGAGCTTGGTCCCTGCACACCAGCGTAACATAGGGGGTTATGCTATCATTTAGTGGGTAAAAGTCTAGAGGAGGTTGCCTCTTGAGGTGTTGGACAACGCTCCAACTAGATACAAATTTTCATTTTCATTTCATTCAAGAGGGAAATCGATGAATTCTTATGCCCGTCACCATGCCCGTTGGCCTACATCAACCCCCATACATTCACCCATGATTGTCCCTCATCGGCGAACCTGCATCAATGGTCCCAAAAATCAGGGGAGGATGTTTATGAAAGAGTAAACGACATCGCCAATGAATTTAGTAAGAGATTACAATGTACGATGGTCACACGGAGTGACAAGTCTTTATTCAGGAAGTCAATATTTTGGGATCTTCCTTATTGGAGTTCTTTGACAGTCAGACATTGTATCGATGTCATGCACGTTGAGAAAAATATATGTGATAGCGTCATCGGTACTATGTTGAATATACCAGGTAAGACTAAAGATGAGATAAAATTCAGAATGGACCTACGTGAAATGGGAATAAGGACAGAATTAACAGAAGTAGTTAGTAGCGATCGGAGAACATACTTACATCTCACTTGTTACACGTTGTCTAGAAAGGAGAAGAAAGATTTTTGTGAATGCTTGGTAAATATTAAGGTGCCACAGGGTTACTCATCCAACATCTGTACATTGGCATCAATGAAAGATCTGAAGTTGATAGGTCTTAAATCTCATGATTGTCATACTCTAATGCAACAAATATTACCCGTGGCAATTCGATCTATATTGCCGAAGCATGTACGGTTTGCAATCACTAGACTTTGTTTCTTTTTCAACAGTCTGTGCAACAAAGTTATTGACCCTGATACTCTCGATAAATTGCAAAGAGAAGTGGTTGTTACCCTATGTCAGCTTGAGATGTATTTTCCTACTTCGTTCTTTGATATCATGGTACATCTTGTTGTCCACTTGACTAGGGAAGTGAAAATGTTGGGATCAGTTTTCTTGCATTGGATGTATCCTTTCGAACAATACATGAGTATTTTTAAAGGTGATGTTCAAAACCGTTATCGGCCTGAAGGGAGTATTATTGAGGGCTATGTGGTGAGAGAGGTTATGGATTTTTGCAATGACTTTCTGAGTGCTAATGACGCTCCTGTGAATGACAAGAATATTGAGGAGCATTTTGGCAAAGGAATTTTAGGATCACGGGTGAAAGTAATCAGCCGTGAGCAGTTGGAACAAGGTCACTTGTATATTTTACACAACATCGACGAAGTGAGTGTTTATATCGAGGAACATACCAATTTCATCAAGAGACAATATCCTCGATCCAATTCAATGTGGCTTGCTAGAGAGCATAACAAGACATTTATTAAGTGGTTTGAAGATAAAATCTTACATCAACTATCTCAAACACTAGATAATCTTACTGAAACCATCAAATGCCTCGCCTTTAAACCAAAATTGAATGTTATGTCTTATGAAGGGTTTGACATAAATGGATTCTCATATTACACAAAGAGTCAAGATGATAAGAGTGTCGTTCAAAATAGTGGGGTCACCCTTCAAGCGTCTTCATTGTTTTTTGTAAGTGCAAAGGATAAGAGTCCACGTGAAGCTAAAATGTCATATTACGGTGTCATTGAAGACATATGGGAGTTTGACTATGTATATTTCAGAATTCCGCTCTTTAAATGTAATTGGGTTGACAACAACAAAGGAGTTATAGTGGATGAATTGGATTTCACGTTAGTGACTTTGAAAAGATTGGCAAGAAGGGTGAACCATTCATATTGGTA
Source organism: Alisma plantago-aquatica (assembly GCA_963693085.1). NCBI lineage: Eukaryota > Viridiplantae > Streptophyta > Magnoliopsida > Alismatales > Alismataceae > Alisma > Alisma plantago-aquatica. The sequence continues at coordinate 51,653,823 of OY856415.1, read as the reverse complement.
TCACAGGCGAAATAAGTATTTTATATCGATGATCCTACAAATGATAAATGGTCAGTTGTTCTTCATTGTAAAAGACAATTCATTAAAGATCTTATAGATGAAGAAAAGTACTATGATAAGTATGATGACTCCAGTCCATTCTCAGTTGGGTTGCCAACACCACCAAACATTGAAGCTGGGGATCACAATGACTTATATGTTTGCGGGGATCACAATGAAGGAGTGTTAATTGATAAAAGATCACAATATTAGAGACATGAATGTTTATATTTTTTATATGTTTTATTTTTCTGAATGTAAACTTTACAATGTGAACTTTACACTATGAATGTGTACTTTACAATGTGAATTACTTTACAATGTGAATGTGAACTTTACAATGTGAATTACTTTACAATGTGAATGTGTACTTTACAATGTGAACTTTACAATTAGTGTTACTTTACAATGTGAAATTTATAATTTGAATGTGAACTTGCAGATGGCTGAGCATTCCCATGATGATCATGTTGATGATCACCGTGAGGGTGATGACGTGCTTGCGCCGCCTGACAATGTAAGTTTTAAGAATATATCCCTGAGGTTTCTATCTATATGTTCATTTATAATTATATCATGTAAGTGTATTTTTTATCAAATTTTAGGTTGGTGATGTACCCCCTGAAGAAATTACAGCACTTGATGAGAAGCAAAAGAAAATTGAGAAAGTAAGGGGCATCATAATGATGAACAAGTTAATACAGCAAAGGGGCAATAGACCCAAATTGGCTGTGGATTTCGATCATGTAGGAAATCCATATGGAGTGAACCACAACTCATTTGTTTCATATCTTGGGGTTCTTACTCGCAGCCATCACAGTCCTATCCTAGAATCCTGGCATAAAGTTCCTAAGGAGAAGAAAGACCACATATAGAAGGAACTATGCGTGAGTTATTATTATTTGTAATTCTATTTGTGTAGATTACTAATTTTTAGGATACTAGTTAATAGCAATTCTATTTAATTTGCAGAGCATATTTGACATGGATGAAAAGTTGCATCATAAATGTATGATGCAACGCTGTGGGAGGGTCCTAAAGAACTATAGGACCAATCTCATGTGAGATTACATACGCGATGCTGAGAAGAGGTTCTTGATTGATTTCTAATTCTAGACATTGATCACTATTTCACTAACTCTACATTAATAATTTTTGTTTGTATTCTCTTTAAAAAATAAATTTAGGCAGAAGGAAGCCACATAGTAATGGAACTACCTAGACCCCAAAGACTGGGAGGCGTTTGTTACCCAAAGAAAAACAAATGAATTCAAGGTATTAAGTGCCACTCCCAATTTAATTAATATACATTTTATGTATTCACCTATTCAAGATTAACCTTTAGGTATTAAGCGATGCTCAATGAGCAAGGCGTGCACTGAATGTGCACGACCACAAAATGTGTCCAAGAGGATATGCAAGCGTTCGCCAAAGACTACAGGCTGAGTCTGCTCAGCCTACTACTACTCAGGAGACTGCAGAGTCCTCTACTACTGCTCCCGCACCTCTGCCTTGCCATGCTATGTGGATAGATGGGAGGCAAAACAAGAAGGGAGACATACCAAAGCCCGCAACTACTGAGGCGGCTGCAAAATAATAAATAAACTCTTAGAGCAATCGATCGATATTGATTATTTTTATGTTTACTTACTAATTTTTGTTGATGGTGATTAGCGGAAGCTGCATGAGCAGACGAAGGAAGGCAAGTTCATCCCTCAGGGCACAAGGGATGAACTGACAGTTGCTCTGGGTAACCCAGAGCATGCTGGATGTGTTACGGGTGCAGGTGCTGGTGTGGGCATCAAAGCGTTCTTTGGGCCATCCCAACGCAAACCTGTCCCAAAAGCAGAACTTTCACAAGCTGAGGTAACCTATTCTTATTTTAGAATGTTATTGTGAAAGGGAATTCAATAATTAGAAACTAACATTTCTTTTATACATGTATAGGTATATTCGTTAATTGATAGGAGAGTCGAGGAAGTACTTGATAAGAGACTCCATGAAGCAATTAGCAAGTGGCAGGCGTCTCAGACTGCCACTCAGACAATACATGTGGTGGGCCTCTCTTCTCCTACTGCTCGTACTGTAGAGGTTGGGAGTAATCCTATAGACCCACCACCTAGCACGTCTTATGTAAGTATTTTTATGACATAATAGCTAGTCTGTTCAAGATGATATGTTTGTGTATATATGCATATAATATTCTTTACGTAAATTTATAGGGGTTGAAGCCATGCCGACTAAAAAGTCAAGAATATATCATTGCAGAGGCGTCGACTTACCCACCCCTTAAAGGGTGCATGTTTCATGGGTATCCAGTACCAGATGGTGTGGTACGTGTGAGCCCGATATATGTACTCCCTGACTGGATGGATCTTGCACTGCCTCATGCACACTCAGATGTTGAAATACTTGGTGAGTTAGTAGGCAGAGTGATATTGTGGCCCGAAGTGGATGTCCTCTATACTGATATTGTATGATAAATTTCCATTACTTTAATTTGTTAGTGTATATATATGAGTCAATTGATCTGAAATAATATATACTGGTCAAAAAGACGAGACCCGCTACATCTCGGCCTCTACCTCCTCAACTACCAAGTTGTCTTCCAAGGGACCTACACGCCTCGATATGTCCTAATTGTAGGGGTGTGGCAGTATGGATCGACAAACATGATCTAAATTGCCATATAATTGTTACTATTCCAGAGGATGTTGCAGGTAAATCATACGATTACAATCTATTTATACAAGTTTAGCATACGCATTAATGCATACATAATACAAGTTCTGCATACGTACATATTAATGCATAGGTATTAATGCATGTCAATCATACGAAAACAAGATATTTATACAAGATATTTTGGAGTTGTTTAGTTATGAATGGTTGAACACATCTATGATAGAGTTGTGGATATGGTGAGATCTTGTTTATACATCCATATACCTTGTTTTATATACGGTGATATGGTTTCTTATATATTAATGCATATGTAATACATGTTTTGTAGCCACTTACACAAGATATGTACAGAATTTTGGGTTTTCTCATGTAGGATTTTTGATTCCATCTTTGATTAGTCTTGTAGATGTAGACCCATATTTAGTTATTTCGTATTGTTGTGATGCTTTTCAATATTTTGATAAAAATAATAAGACGGTGATAATAGATCCATTCAATGTCGAGTAAGTTTACTTTGCTTATAATTTGGACTTAAGAAAATTACATTTTTATTGTGGATTTTGAGTTATTAATTTTCTACTTTCTTACTTGTAGTGGTAAGCATTGGGAGTTACTAGTTATTGTCCCCAAGACGTTCACTGTCTATTATCTAGATCCTACAGGGAATGAGTTGGATACATTATATGGACATGCAATTAAAAGGTCATTATTCTCGTGAGAAATATTTCATATTTTTATGTATGTTAACATCTGTTACTACATTACTATTTAATTATGCAATTTAATGGGTTACATTAACATATGTAGGGCTTTACAAGATTACAAAAAAGCTGGAGGAAAGGTCCCCAGGAAAAAGGATCTGTCACTAATTTGGGAGAATGTGAAAGTAATTTCCTCACTCCAATGTATATATTATTTATGTGAACTGTGCTTATTTGTATTTTTGAATATTTTGTATGTTTCGATTTATAGTGTGCTATACAAGACAACGGATGGGCATGTGCCTACTATGTGATGTTATTTATGGACCTAATCATCAAACATGTCATAATGAAAATCAATAAGATACAACCAGTATTATACATAGTCTCATTAGATAATATGAAATATATCAATCTTATTATATATTATTAATTATATATATACGTCATTCTCTTTGCAGGTCTTTAAAACTGCTGACTTCAACACAGGTGGAAAGCGTTTTGATGTACATGCTCCCTATACTAGAGATGAATTAGATGTTGTAAGAGAAGAATGGGCAAAAGCCCTACAAAGAGTGGGAATTTTTAAATATAATTTTATTGACAATGATGAGAATGATGAATAAAGAATAACTTGTCGGTTCTTTGCTGGTTCCGGATTCTATCTTGGGCATATTCAATGATGCGGTGAATGAAGCTAATCTCATTGAGCTAAACACTCGGGGAGGGATCACAACGTGGCATAATAAGAGAACTCCAGTTAGAAGAATCTCTAGTAACATTGATAGGGGTTTGGTGAATGTTAGATGGTTGGAGGTCTACCCTAATGCATCTATTGCCCTTGGGGCTCACCCCAAGAGTGATCATGCATGGATGGAAGTGGAATTTGAATAATATTGCTGCACCTAATTGCCCTTTCAGATTTTGGAATCATTGGATCGGGTGGCCGAAATTCTTAGAAACTGTTAAGGAAGCTTGGGAGTGTGATATCCAGGGTAACCCCATGTTTATGGTTATCAGTAAACTGAAGAGGGTCAAACTAGCTTTGAAGAAGTGGTCTAAGGAGTTGATCAACCTTGATAATCTTACTAAGGAAGCTAGAACTATCTATGACAAAGCGGTTGAGGGTATGAGAACTAACCCCACTTTTAGAAGGAGTATGTAAGAGGAGGACAAAGCTGGGCAGCGTCTTATACAACTTGAAAAGGCTCAGGAAATCTACTACTGGAAGAGGAGCAGGCTGAAATGGATCAGAGATGGGGATACAAATTCTAAGGTGTACCATGCCGCGGTGAGGAAAAATGATATGCGTGACCATATCCATAATCTTATTGATGGGGAGGGTAACCTGGTGGATGAGGTGGATAAAATGGCTATAATGGTTGTTGATTTCTTCAAGGGGAACTATAATTGCAGCAGTAATGGTGACAGTGTCAGTTCCAACCTGCCGAGGAAAGTAACCGCTGATATGAACAGAAGCCTGGTTAAAGTAGAGGGGGATGAGGAAATTAAAAGAGTTGCTATGTCCATTGGTGCTTCTAAGTTGCCTGGACCGGATGGTTTTAACGCAAAGTTCTTTCATACATGTTGGGATGTTGTTGGACCCGATGTTTTCTGGGCACTTCGTTGGTTCTTGGTGGGTGGAAGGATGGTTCGACAAGCCAACCATGCTTTTATTAGACTAATCCCAAAGAAAGCGTTGCCTACTGAGATAGCTGATTATAGACCTATTGCATGTTGCAACGTGATTTATAAAATCGCTTCAAAGCTGATAGCGGCGAGATTAAAGATTCTGCTTCCTAATGTGATCTCCAATAACCAAGCTACTTTTGTGACAGGTCGGTCCATCTCAGACAATACTTTGCTGGCAAAGGAATTCTTAGTTGACTTAGGTGTTGGGAACGCCACTAAGAAGGCTTGTATCAAAACTGACATTTCTAAAGCTTATGACCGTGTGAGATGGGAAGCTTTATGGAGTTCTTTGGAGGCTTTGGGGTTTTCTGAGAGATGGATTGATGTGATCAAACAATGCGTGCAAACAACATCTTTTTCTATTTTGATCAATGGAGTGCCTTATGGTTTGTTTAAAGCTTCAAATGGTTTACGACAGGGAGACCCAATCTCTCCTTTACTGTTCACTATTGTTATGGAGAATCTTACACACATGAATGAAATAGCTGAGATGGAGGGGTGTATTAAAGCCTTCAAAGTTAGAGGGGTTAAAGTCAAGACTCATATGATATTCGCTGATGATGTCCTGTTCTTCATCACTGGGCACTACAAATACCTTAGGAATGTGAAGAAGCTTATGAAGGATTTTGGGAAGCTCTCCAACCTGTATATGAACGAGATGAAATCCAATGTGTTCTTATCCAGATCTTGTGATAGTAGAAGAGGGAGGCTGAAGGAGGCAATTGGGATTCTGGTGGGATAGTTTCCTACCAAATACCTTGGGGTTCCTCTGTCTGGGAGGAGAGGAAGAGGTGTGGACTTCTTTGAATGTGTGGATGATCTGAGAAGTGTTGTGGGCAAATGGTGTGGACTCAATATCTCGATGGTTGGGTGTACAGTTCTCATTAAAGCTGTATTAAATGCTAAAATTAACTACTGGTACAGACAGACTGAGTTTTCGACTTTCATTCTGGATAAGTTCAGAAGCATCATAGCGGGTTTTCTTTGGGGTGGAGGTGTGAATGCTATTAGCTGGAAAACGGTGGCTCAACCTTTATATGTGTGTGGGATGGGTCTTGTTTGTCCCCATGATGTGGCGTGGGGGGCTACTGCCAGGAGAGTGGACTGTCTCTTGAGCATTCCAGAGTCTCCGTGGACTGGCTGGATGAAAGAGAGGTATGGAGATATGGGAGGGGAGATGAAGCAAGGGGAGTCAACAATCTGGATGAGGATGAGAAAGGTCTTCCATGATCTGGGCCCGTTTTATAAAATGTAGGAGCAGTAGGACGACGCTAGCAAACCTTGGAATATGAAGAAGCAAATGCCTCAGGTCAGTTGGTATGATATCTGTTGGTCCAAACCCAGATGTCCGAAATGGAGCTTTGGAGCGTATAGGGCTATTATGAGAAGATTTCCTACCAGAGATAGAATTATCAAATGGGGGCTGTTTTGTGATCTGATCTGTCTTCTCTGTAATAAAGCGCCGGAATCTCATGACCACATTTTTTTTAGTGAGAGTTCTCAGCCTACATATGGAGACGTGGTTGCCTTAAATGCGGTTGGGGTGGGCTCGCCCCTCTGGGAATGGATGATGCTTTACAGTGGATGATGGATATAACAAAGTCCAAGTCTAAAGATAGATTTCTGGGAGGGATTTTTGTAACGTCTCTCTTTTTCCATATATGGAGAGAACGTAATAGTAGACTTCATGGTAAGAGACCTAGAGATAATACTACCATATTTGATGTAATTAGTAACAACATGTTGGGGTTCTTCAAAGCTAACCCGAAGAGCATGGTTGGGTTGGATACCATGGCTCTTAGAATGTGAGGTCTCTTGTAAAGTCTGTATAGTATACGGGGTTTTGTTGTGTCCCCTATACTTGGTTTTAGTTTAGTAATATATTACCTTATTCAAAAAAAAATAAAGAATAACTTTGTTCTCATAATTATTTTTGTGTGAATGTGAATAAATTTTTATGAATTTTCATGTGTGTGAAGATGATCAATATATAAATATTTCTATATGTGTCTGAATGTGAAAAGAGATGAAATGAATGGAACTACATGTTGCTACTAGTTTCTACATGTGTGTGATGAAAAATTAATATAAATTAAATGTACTTATACATGTGTGTGAATCACATATATATAATATTGTCCATCTTATTAATTTTGCAAGTTTGTGGCCTATTGTTGGCTGATATCAATGGATGTTGTAAACCTACAGTTCAAAACTGAACTGTAGGTTCTAATCCTACTGACCAGCCATACAACATGCCTATAAACTGATAAGAAAAAAAAATCATAACATAGGCGTCGGTTATTTGAACAAAACTGACACCAAAGACATACGACGGTTGTTTTTAACAAAAAACCGACGTCTATGTGACCAGGAACCACGGCTGTGCTGGGAAGCACTGCCGTGGTGGCAGGCAGGGGTTATGGCGTCGGTTATTAGCAAAAAATCGACGTCGATTCAACTGATATGGCGTCGGTTATCTTTCAAAACTGACGCCTATAGGCCCTTTGCTGGCGCATTTTTCGGTGGTGGGAAGCGTTTTGATGTCGATTCTTTTAATAACTGACATCTGTAACATTCTATAGTGTCAGTTTTCTTTAAAAACTGACGCCTATAGTCCCTTTGTTGGTGCATTTTTGATGGTGGAAAGCATTTTGACGTCGGTTCTTTTAATAACCGACGTCTGTAACCATTCTATAATGTCAGTTTTGTTAAAAACCGATGTTTATAGTCTCTTTGCTGGCACATTTTTGGTGGAGGGAAGTGTTTTAGCATCGGTTGGGAACCGACGCCGAAGGGGTCCACCTTTAGCGGTGCCCACTTGGGTGTCGCTTGGAAATCGACACTAAAGCCCTTAATTAACCGACGCTAAAGACTTGTTCTGTGGTAGTGTTTGGACTATGGTATACTAAGTCAAGGGACTTTATTCTTGTGGCATATAGTAATGCAGATTACACAGGTTGTTTTGTTGATAGAAAGTGCACAAGTGACACTTGCTTCCTTCTAGGACCATGCTTGGTGTCTTAGTTTTTCAAAAAACAGAGCATCGTGGCATTGTCAACTACCGAGGCTGAATACATTGCAGCCGGGAGTTGTTGTGCCCAAGTCCTATGGATGAAGAAAATGCTCCAAGACTTTAACATATATTTTGATGCTTCTCATATCTATTGTGATAATACTAGTGCAATCAGTCTTTCTTATAATCCTATATTACATAGTAGAGCTAAACATATAGAGGTTCGCCATCATTTTCTTCATGATCACATTGCCAAGAAGGATATCTATATCATGCATGTGGACACGAAAAATCAGATGGCGGACATTTTCACTAAACCTCTAGCTAGAGAGCAATTTAACTTTATTAGATCTAAACTGCTCATTGTTTCTTTGGATGATATTGATATTTGATCTAGCTAGTTGTTTCTATCCTATATGTTATGCTCATGCTTTCCTCACCTTGCTTGCCTATATATGCTTAAAATGTGCTTAACTTGCTTGTTGACATGCTTAGTTTCACGTTTTTTGGGGTTTCCCTACTTTCTTGGTTTTATTGCAAAATAGTACCCAATGATGAGTGATATGTGTCTAAGTATGTTCAATGTACATAATAGACTCGAAAAATGAACTTAATTAGCATGTATATGGCTAGAAATTAAGTTTGATAGTTTTAGGTCAGGTTGACCATCGGTCGAGTTTCCCCCAGGACAAACTCGACCAATCAGTGGATGAGAGTTGTTCTTTAGAGGACCAATCAGTCGAGTTTCCGACTCTCAGAACTCGACCGATCCGCGGGCTGAAGCAAATTTAAGTTAGGTTCAGCCGACTATTCTCCCTCTCAACTAGAGAATAGACAACTGAATCCTCTTCTTCTAGCCCTAAGCTCTCACCCCCAGCCCTAAACCTCCCTATCCTAGCCCCATCTCAACCTAGATAGATCGACCTAGACCTTCCTGGGCACTCCTTGGTGGTTTTTAGGTGGTTTTTGAGGATTGCTTTATGTGTTTGTTCATTTTCTTTCTCTTTTTGCACCTCCATGGCCTCCCAAAGGAGAAAACGACCTGCTCCAAGCAATGCACCTTCGTCTTCCTCATCTAATTGCTTGATTCCCTTCGATGATGCCTCGTTTATCTCGATTGAGGTTGTTAATAGGTATAAGGATCTTCTTTCTAGGAGTCCGTTTCCTTTTTGTGCCTTGTTTGAGCCTAGTCCTAGGCGTCAAGCGGTCATAGACCAGGTTGCTAGGTTGCTAGTTATCCACCATCTTTCTGCTCTGGCTGTCGAATATGATTGCTTTAATAATTCCATGTCAAATACTAAAGCAGTTCACTAGTTCTACGCTAATTTGCGTTGGAACTACGACTCCCTCGTTCCCCCGCCAAATACTCAAGTAATCCTCACATTGATGATCATCGGTAAGCGATTCCAAATCTCAGAGGATATATTAAATGTCTTCTTTTCAAGAGATGAGGAAAACGATACTTGGTGCAGGGATTATGGAGAGTATTTCGATCTTTTAGATCCCGAAGGTTTTTACAAGCGAAATGAATTGACTTTACTTGATATTCATCGTTACTTGAAGAAACCTGACATTCCTTATAAGAAGAAGTCAACCCTACCTTCATCCTCCCTTGACCTTAGGAAGTGCATTCTGACACTAGTAATCAACTGCAATCACTACTACAGAAATAGCATTCAGTGTCACTTTTCTGGGCGTCGGTTATTAAGGAAAACCGACGCCTAACATTTAAGGCGTCGGTTGTTCAAGCAACCCGACGTCTATATTCGAAGACCATCCAGACACGGGTACCGCTTTGTATTAAGCGTCGGTTGTTTATAACAAACCGACGTGTAAAGTCGCCCGCAAAATCCATATTCTGATCAAAAAAATAGTGTCATTTTCAGCGTCGGTTATATACGTAGAAACCGACGCCTATGTGCGATGAAAATTTGCGTAAAAAGTGTCATTGTTAGCGTCGGTTATCCTTGTATAACCGACGCTGAAAGTGGTTCCCGCCAAATAATTTCATGAAAATATCGTCCAATTGGACGTCGGTTTTTTCAAACAACCGACGCTAAAGATGTTTAGGCGTCGGTTGTTGTAAACAACCGACGCTATTTGAGAACTTATAACCCGCGATCGCCCGACTCTTCCCCTTTCTTCTGTTTCATTGCTACCCTATTTCCCTGTTGCGGCGATTTCTCCGGCGATTTTGTGCTGCTGCTGCTAGTTTTCTCCGGCGCTTCTCTCCGACGCTCCTTCTCCGGCGTCCCTTCTCCGGCGCCCTTCTTCTCCAGCGCGTTTCTTCTTCTCCGCCGCCGCCTGCTGCTCTAACCGCCTGCGCCGCCGCCCTGCTGCTCCAGCCACCTGCTGCCCGCCCTGCTGCTCCATCCGCTGCGCCGCCGCCACGCCTGAGAACCGGTGCCGCCGCCACGCCTGGTGCCCTCCTGCTTGCCCACCTGCCTGCCCTAGCTCCTTCCTTTCTTCCTGCTGACGCCCGGCGTCCTGTTTCTACAACACTGGTTAGTTTTACTGATTTCCTTACTGCTTTCAGTGATTAATGATTGATACTACTGGTTAGTATTTCTTTAGTGATTAATTTAATTCAACAATTCATAGTTTGTTATTTACAATAACTGATCTGCTTGCCGATTTTAATGATTAGAGATACTGATTAATAGTAAGTATTGATGAATACTTAGTTAAATACTGATTTGTTGATTAGATATGTATAGAAGTTCCTTATAAATATATTTTTTATATACACATACATGTAATTTTGTATAAAATTCATGATGTAGTGTGATCTTAAATCCTAGAGTGTACCCCTTTTGTTCTATGATGGTACCTATGACCCTAAATACATCCATAAGGGTCTATTGTATCCTAAAGAAGATTTATTTCTTCCTTCTTCCCTAATTAGAATGAACAATCACTAAATTATGTACTGTTTGTATGGAGTCCGGCTTCATTGTAGATATCTATTATTGTGTTTGTTGGCCTAGAAACCCGTCCAAGATTGACTCATTAGGAGTAAATCTTGGATAGTCCCCGGTTTGGGACTGTTCTTGAACACCTAATCTCACTTAGGATGTAAGTGTATAATGTGTATTGAGTTTTCGAGAAAATTTTGGTAGCATTTCCCCATTTGTTCTCTAAGTACATATGTACTTAGAGAACAACGGGGAAATGCTGCCGAAATTTTCTTGAAAACCCAATACACATTATACACTTACGAGTGAGATTAGGTGTTCAAGGATGGGATAGGTGGTACACATTTATTATATATAAGAATGACATCAAATGTGTTTGTAGGCCTAGAATGTGAACAATCATTGTTTTTTATATTACTTGTACATTGGTATAAATTAGAATGAACAATCACTAAATTATATACTGTTTGTATGGAGTCCGGCTTCATTGTAGATATCTATTATTGTGTTTGTTGGCCTAGAAACCCGTCCAAGATTGACTCATTAGGAGTAAATCTTGGATATTCCCCGGTTTGGGACTGTTCTTGAACACCTAATCTCACTTAGGATGTAAGTGTATAATGTGTATTGAGTTTTCGAGAAAATTTTGGTAGCATTTCCCCGTTTGTTCTCTAAGTACATATGTACTTAGAGAACAGCGGGGAAATGCTGCCGAAATTTTCTTGAAAACCCAATACACATTATACACTTACTAGTGAGATTAGGTGTTCAAGGATGGGATAGGTGGTACACATTTATTATATATAAGAATGACATCAAATGTGTTTGTAGGCCTAGAATGTGAACAATCATTGTTTTTTATATTACTTGTACATTGGTATAAATTAGAATGAACAATCACTAAATTATATACTATTTGTATGGAGTCCGGCTTCATTGTAGATATCTATTATTGTGTTTGTTGGCCTAGAAACCCGTCCAAGATTGACTCATTAGGAGTAAATCTTGGATAGTCCCCGGTTTGGGACTGTTCTTGAACACCTAATCTCACTTAGGATGTAAGTGTATAATGTGTATTGAGTTTTCGAGAAAATTTTGGTAGCATTTCCCAGTTTATTCTCTAAGTACATATGTACTTAGAGAACAGCGGGGAAATGCTGTCGAAATTTTCTTGAAAACCCAATACACATTATACACTTACTAGTGAGATTAGGTGTTCAAGGATGGGATAGGTGGTACACATTTATTATATATAAGAATGACATCAAATGTGTTTGTTGGCCTAGAATGTGAACAATCATTGTTTTTTATATTACTTGTACATTGGTATAAATTAGAATGAACAATCACTTGTTTTCCTAATATATACTTGTTTTCTCTGATCATAGAATGGATAGATCATGGATGTCCATTCGTAATCGTTGCACCCCAGAGTTTATATCTGGTCTTGATCAGTTTATTAGATTTGCCGAGGAACATAGGAAAAAACCTACAGATAGGTTCTACTGTCCATGTAGGCATTGCGGTAACAACTTGAAAGTCAACACTGGTGAGGAAATCAAAAGTCATGTCATGTGCAACGGAATTGTACAAGGCTATACAGAATGGCACTGGCATGGAGAGATTTCAAAATCGAAACCAGTAGATGTCGATAGCAGTGCTTGGGTGGAAGAAGAAATTGCCTCCGATGACGTAAATGTGAACGAACCAGTTCCAGCAGACATCGTTGATGCGATGTTGGATAGTTGTAGGGTAGAGCACACCGATCCACCTCCTATCTTTACAAACATTGTGCATGATGCTGAGATACCGTTATACACAGGCTGTACTAAGTTTACGAAGCTTAGCGCTGTGTTGAGATTGTATAAGTTGAAAGCTAACAATATATGGAGCGACAAAAGCTTCACTTCATTGTTGACTTTGTTGAAAGAAATTCCTCCTGAAGGAAATGAGCTTCCAATCTCAACATACCAGGTAAAGAAAATGTTGTGCCCAATGGGAATGGAGGCCAAGAAGATACACGCATGCCCGAATGATTGTGTATTATTTCAAAAGGACTATGTAGATTTGAAATATTGTCCAAAATGTAGTGCGTCACGGTATAAATTGACGACTTCAGGGGAGTCCAAAACTGGTTCTCCTGCCAAGGTGTTGTGGTATCTACCTATAATATCACAGTTTCAACGCTTGTTTGCAAATCTGAAAGATGCGAAGAATTTGAGGTGGCATGCAGATGTTAAGAAAAATAATGATGGGATCCTACGACATGCGTCTGATTCCCCACAGTGGAAGAAGATTGATCTATTGTACCATAAATTTGGTGAAGAAGATAGGAATCTAAGACTTCGGCTTTGTACAGATGGGATGAATCCGTACGGGACAGTGAGTAGCCAACATAGCACTTGTCCAGTCATGCTTGTTATATACAATCTTCCTCCCTGGATGTGTATGAAAAATAAGTACGTTATGTTGTCATTGTTGATATCGGGCCCTAAACAACCCGGAAATGATATCGATGTTTATCTTGAACCTTTGATTGATGACTTAAAGAAACTTTGGGCTGAAGGTGTGATGACCTATGATGCTTCAGCAAGAGAGACATTTCGTTTGCACGCTATGTTGTTTTGCACTATTAATGACTTTCCAGCATATGGGAATTTGTCTGGATATAGTGTCAAAGGAGCTAAAGCGTGTCCTATATGTGAAGAAAACACTGATTCAATAAGACTAAAACATGGCGGCAAGACTGTATATCTTGGTCATCGAAGGTTTCTTTCAAAATTCAATCCGTATCGTAGGAAGCGCAAAGCATTCAATGGATGGAATGATGAACGGAGTGCACCTAAACCTATACCAGGGGATGTTGTTTATGAAAGAGTAAAAGACATTGTCAATGAATTTGGTAAGAAATCACAATGTAGTATGGCCACACGGAGTGACAATTCTTCATTCAAGAAGAAGTCAATATTTTGGGATCTTCCTTATTGGAGTTCTTTGACAGTCAGGCATTGTATCGATGTAATGCACGTTGAGAAAAATGTCTGTGATAGCATCATTGGTACTCTATTAAATATACCAGGTAAGACTAAAGATGGGATAAAATCCAGACTGGACCTACGTGAAATGGGAATAAGGTCAGAATTAACAGAATTACGTGAAATGGGTAATAAAAGAACATACTTACCTCCCGCTTGTTACACGTTGTCTAGAAAGGAGAAAAAAACTTTTTGTGAATGCTTGGTAAATGTTAAGGTGCCACATGGTTACTCATCCAACATCCGTAGATTGGTATCAATGAAAGATCTGAAGTTGATAGGTCTTAAATCTCATGATTGTCACACTCTAATGCAACAAATATTGCCCGTGGAAATTCGATCTATATTGCCGAAGCATGTAAGGTTTGCAATTACCAGACTTTGTTTCTTTTTCAACAGTCTATGCAGCAAAGTTATTGACCCTGATACTCTCGATAATTTGCAAAGAGAAGTGGTTGTTACCCTATGTCAGCTTGAGATGTATTTCCCTCCTTCGTTCTTTGATATCATGGTACATCTTGTTGTCCACTTGACTAGGGAAGTGAAAATGTTGGGACCAGTTTTCTTGCATTGGATGTATCCCTTTGAACGATACATGAGCGTTTTTAAAGGTGATGTTCGAAACCGTTATCGGCCTGAAGGGAGTATTATTGAAGGTTATGTGGCGAGAGAGGTTATGGATTTTTGCAATGACTTTTTCAGTGGTAATGACACTCCTGATAATGACAAGAATATTGAGGAGGGCAAAGGAATTTTGGGGTCACGGATGAAAGTAATCAGCCGTGAGCAGTTGGAACAAGCTCACTTGTATATTTTACACAATATGGACGAAGTGAGTGTTTATATCGAGGAACATACCAATTTCATAAAGAGACAACATCCTCGAGCAAGTTCAATGTGGCTTGCTAGATAGCATAATAAGACTTTTACTAAGTGGTTTGAAGATAAAGTCTTACATCAACTATCTCAAACACCAAATGATATTACAGAAACTATCAAATGCCTCGCCTTTAAACCAAAACCGAATGTTATGTCTTATGAAGGGTTTGACATTAATGGATTCACATATTACACAAAGCGCCAAGATGATAAGAGTGTCGTCCAAAATAGTGGGGTCACTCTTCAAGCGTCGACTATGTACTTTGCAAGTGCAAAGGATAAGAGTCCACGTGAAGCTAAAATGTCATATTACAGTGTCATTGAGGACATTTGGGAGTTTGACTACATAGATTTCAAAATTCCGCTCTTTAAATGTAATTGGGTTGATAACACCAAAGGAGTTATAGTGGATGAATTGGGTTTCACTTTGGTGAACTTTGAAAAGATTGGCGAGAAGGGTGAACCATTCATATTGGCATCACAGGCGAAACAAATATTCTATATCGATGATCCTGCAAATGATAAATGGTCGGTTGTTCTTCATGGTAAAAGACAGTTCATTGAAGATCCTATAGATGAAGAAGAGTACTATGATAAGTATGATGACTCCAGTCCATTCTCAGTTGGGTTGCCAACTCCACAAAATATTGAAGCTAATGATGACTTATATGTGCGCGGAGATCACAATGAAGGATTGTTAATTGATAAAAGATCACAATTTTAGAGACATGTATGTTTATACAAATGCTAAATGTTTGCCTTTTTCTAGTTAATACAAATGCTAAATGTTTGCCTTTTTCTAGTTAATACAAATGCTAAATGTTTGCCTTTTTCTAGTTAATACAAATGCTAAATGTTTGCCTTTTTAATGACATTTTCAGATGGCTGACCATGATGAGCATGATGTCCATGATGAGCATGAAGTCCATGATGAGCATGCTGTCCATGACGAGCATGGCGAGGATACTAATGTAAGTTCTAAAAACATATCCTGTATTTCTATAAAATTCATTATCTTCTAGTTATGTCATATATCCTATATTTCTGTATTGGGCTAATTTAGTGTGTTTTATTTTTGTCAAATTTTAGGTTGATGCACCTATACCCACTGAAGTACTGGAGCAACTTGATGCGCAACACTAAACACTTAACAAGAAAAGGGGCATCACTTTGTTTAAGAAGTTATTAGAGCTAAGTGGTAGTGGATCCAAATTGGTGGTGGAGTTTGATAATGGAGGAAATCCAATTGGAGTGAACCGCAATAATTTTGTGAACTATCTTGGGTGTACCACTCGGAGCCATTGTGGTGTTAAGTATGACAATTGGCATAAAGTTCCTCAAGGGAAAAAAGACTTGATATGGAAGGATTTATGCGTGAGTTATTATTATTTGCAATTCTATTTTGTAGATTACAAATTCTATTATTTGCAATTCTATTTTGGATACTAGTTAATAACATTTCTATTTTACAGAATCTGTTTGCATTGGATGAGAAGTTACATCGTAAAAATGTGATGCAACGCGCTGGAAAGATGCTTAGGAATTATAGGACAAATCTGAACAGAGAATACATAAAAGAGGGTGATAAGAAGAAGAAGTCAGCCCTTGAACAATGAAACTTCTTGGACAAAGAAGATTGGGACAATTTTGTTGCTTCAAGAAAATCTGAATAATTCAAGGTATTAGGCGTCACTCCCAATTTAATTAATATACATTGTATTCACCTATTCAAAATTAGAATTTAGTGCTACTAACCAAATCATTAATGTGCATACTAACTAGGCCCTCAGTGACGCACAAAAAGCAAGACGTGCACTGAATGTGCATGACCACACTATGGGTCCAAAAGGCTATGCAAGCGTTCGCCAAAGACTACAGGCGGAGTCTGCGGCTACTCAGGAGTCTGCTCCTACTCAGGAGTCTGCCACACCCATGCCTCGCCATGATATCTGGATAGCTGGAAGGCAAAACAAGAAGGGTGAAATAAAGAAGCCTGTAACTACTGAGGCGGCTGCAAAAATGGTAAAATAACACTCTTAGAGAAATCGTTTGAATATTGATTATTTGTGGTGTTAACTTACCAATTTCTATTTATGGTGATTAGCGGGAGCTGCACGAGCAGAGGAAACAAGGCACGTTCATCCCTCAGGGCACAAGGGATGAATTGACAGTTGCTCTAGGTAACCCAGAGCATCCTGGATGTGTTAGAGGTGCCGGCACTGGTGTTGGCATCAAAGCATTCTTTGGGCCATCCCAGCGCAAACCCAGAGCGGGACTTTCTCAAGAAGAGGTAACCTATTCTTTTTTTAGAATGTTACTGCAAAAGGAAATTCATTAATAAGAAGCTAATGTTTCTTTTATCCATGTATAGGAGAATAAGAGAGTTGAGGATTTAGTTGCTAAGAAGGTCAACGATGTAGTTGCTGAGAAGGTCAAGGAAGAATTGTTGCGGTGGCAGGCATCTCAGGCTTCCAATACGCCTATGGCGACCCACTCTTCTCCTGATGCACAGACTGCGAGTAATCCTAGAGACCCATCGCCTAGCACGTCTGCTGTAAGTATTGTTTATGACATTGTAGTTAGTCTTTTCAAGTTGTTATGTTTTCAAGATGATATGTATATATGTATAATATTCTTTACGTAAATTTGTAGGCATTGAAGCCATGCCGCTTAAGAATGCAAGACTACGTTGTTGCAGAGGCGCAGGCTTACCCGTCCCTTCCTGGGGCAATGTTTCACGGGACTCCGATGCCACAGGGCTACGTTCGTGTGAGCCCGATACGTGTGTTACCTGATTGGAGAGAAGCTACATTGCCATATCCCCACCCAGATATTGATAGACTTGCTGATGCAGAAGGCGGGGTGATATTGTGGCCCAAAGCAGATGTCGTCTACACGACTAAAATTGTAAGATAAATTTACATTGATTTAGACTGTTAATGTGTATATATGATGTCAACTGATCTGAAATTATATGTACAGGTTAAAAAGAAGACACCAGGAGCACCTAGGCCTCCACTTCCACTTCCCGCATTACCCGATTGGGTTCCAACTGACCTAACATACCCGTTAGGTCCTGCTTGTAGGGGAATGGCATGTTGGCTACGGGCACATAATGTACATTTCCCTATAATTATTTCTTTAGATGCAGATTATGCAGGTCAATCATACGATAGCTCTTTATTTATACAAGATATTATTGAGCTGTTTATGTATGATTGGCTGAATACATCAATGATAGAGACATGGATAAGGTGAGATCTTGTTTATACATCCATATACCTTGTGTAAGATCCGGTGATCTGGTTTCTTATATATTAATGCATACGCTTATATGTTTTGCAACTACTTAGTCGAAGATCATTGCAAACAATTTGCATTTGATCATTTGGGATTTTTGATTCCATCATTGATTAGTTTGGTAGCTAAAGACCATGATAATGTTCAACAATATTGTATAGATGCTTTTACAATTTTTGGTCAGCAAAAGAAGACGATAATAATAGCTCCATTCAATGTCAAGTAAGTTTACTTTATTTATAATTTGGACTTAAGAAAATTCCATTTTTATTTTGCATTTTGAGTTATTAATTGTTAACTTCTTACCTCTAGCGGTAGACATTGGGAGTTACTAGTTATTGTCCCCGGGACATTCACTGTTTATTATCTAGATCCTGTGGGGAGTACATTGAACCCTAAAATTGGACACGTAATGAGAATGCCATTATTCTGGTGAGAAATATTTCATTTTTATATCCGTTAACATCTTTTATTACATTACTATTTACTTATGCAATTTATTGTGTTATATTAACATGTAGGGGTTTAGATGCATTCAAAAAGGCTGGAGGAACGGTCCCAAGGAAAAAGAACCAGCCAATAAATTGGCAGAACGTACAAGTAAGTTCCCGACTCGAATATATATATTATTGATGTGAATTGTGCTTAGTTGTATTATTTTGTATGTTTCAATTTATTGTGTGCTACACAAGACAATGGCTGGGCATGCACATACTATGTGATGCGATTTATGCAGATGATTATCAAATATGCCGCATTGGACATCGATACCATACATGAGGTATTATATATAGTCTCATTAGTTAGTATGCAATATATCAATCTTATCTTATTTTTATATTATTACTTATATATATACATCATTCTCTTTGCAGGTGTTTAAAACTGACAACACTATAGGTAAACGCTTAAAAAATATACATGCTCCATATACGATGGAAGCATTAAATGAAGTAAGAGAAGAATGGGCAAAAGCCATACAAGCAGTGGCAACTGTAAGATATAATTGGGATGTTGATAGCGATAATGAATTATACTTTGTAAATGAATATTTCTGAATGTTAATACATGTATTTGAATGTTTCTATATGTGTGAATGTGAGAATTGAATTGATGTCTGAATGTATGTACATGTATGTACTTATGTGAAATTTTCTTTGTGACTTTTGCAGGTTTGCGGCCTGTTTGTAGGCTGATATCAATGGATGTCGTAAACCTGCAGTTTAGAAAACTGAACTGCAGGTTCTCATCCTGCTTACCAGCCACAGCAGGCCTGCAAACTGATATGAAAAAAAAAATATAAATAGGCGTCGGTTATTTAATGAAAACCGTCAGCAAAGACATACAGCGTCGGTTATTTATAGATAACCGAATAACCGACGCCTAATAGTACAAACAACCCGACCGTGCAGGATAGCACGATCGTGGTGGAAAAGGCGTCGGTTATGCATATAAAACCGACGCCTATAGTACTAAACACGGCCGTGCAGGGAAGCACGGCCGTGTCGTCTTGAAGTATAGGCGTCAGTCGTTTGGTATATAACCGACGCCAAAAGGGTTCACGCCACAGAAAACGGCGTCATCTAGGACACTTTATGCGTCGGTTATCAACTAAAAGACCGACGCTACATGGAATATAGGCGTCAGTGTTTTAGTAAATCACCGACGCAGAAAGTGCCCTAGATGACGCCATTTTCTGTGGCACGAACCATTTTGGCGTCGGTTGTCTACTAAAAGACCGACGCCTATAGGTTAAATAGGCGTCGGTTAAAAAACCGACGCCGAAATGTTCGACCTTTAGCGGCGCCCACATAGGCGTCGGTCGGAAACCGACGCCAAATGGGGTTAAAAGACCGACGCCAAATGGGGTTTCTGTAGTAGTGAATATTCATCCGAAGACAAATCAAACGGATATTGCAGAGAACACTACTGTCATTAAGTATTGCATCTTAGAGAACATCGGTGTCAAGTGGGCCAGATTCATTTACACCACATGACCTTCTTTGACACTGGCAAGAACACCAAAGGCACCCACCCTCCCTACCCGGCCTTGATTTGTGGTTTATTCTAGTTCGCCACTGAGAAATCCCTCTTTTCTGACTTCCATTACAAAGTAGCTAGAAAGGGTGTTTGTATCAGTGAGACCACAATTCAAAAGTATGTGCCTGTGTTTGCCTCCTCTACCCCTGGTGCTTCTCCCTCTGCCTCAGCCTCTACAGCCCCTGCCTCCTCAGCCCGAGCTCCACCTCCTCAACTTCCTTCTAGACCTAGTTGTGTTTCATTCCGTGTATCAAATGAAACCCTTATGGGCTACATGATGCACCAACAAGCATACAACTAACAGGTTCAAGACCACCTGCATCAGGATTTGTGATCTATCATGTCTACCATGAACCTATCATGTGCTCACCCCTACCCCACCTACCAGCCATACCCAGGCAGTGATTATGCTTCATATACATACAATCATTACTACCCTTCTCCCGAGCCTTCCGTTGTTGCTCCTCCACCTCCACCCTTTGCTGCTGGTAGCTCCACCCCTGCCTACCTCCCATTGCCTGTTGACCCCCTGGCCACCTTGCTTGCTAACCTTGGTGACTCTGCTCCATCCTATCCGTAGGCCAACGAGCTCCACACTCTTGGTATGTCGTGGGCTGAGTAGAATGCTCGTTGGCCCAGTCGCGTGTTCGGTCCTCCTGCTGATGAGGAGATGCCTGACTAGGGTGACGATACTGAGGTTGATGATGATGAGGACGGTGATGGAGAGGACACTTCAGATGATGGTGATGGTGATGGTGATGGTGCTGGATCTGGTGATGAAGGCACTAGTGCTGCACCTTCTGATGGAGACGAGGACTATGAGCCAGGAGTCGGTGATGATGACGTCTTTGATATAGATAGTTTAGATGTCTAGCTTGTTTCTTAGTTTTTAGTCTAGGATGCTGATCATATACATCTTTCTAGGCTATTTTTTTATAAGAAACATCTGGGCACATTTATCTGAGCTGTACTATTTTATCTTCTGTTTTCATTGCTTCCTACTTGTAGTTGTTTTTATGAGAACATGCATCTGAGTTGTAATATATGTGATGTGCACTCTTGCTATTTACTTTGATATATCTTATGCTTTGGTGCCATCTTTCACCATATTTTGATTATGACTGAGATTGTATGTTGCTTTCGTCTCTATTTGCCATATGATATGAGCTTGCTTGTATGTGTATCTGGTTTATTGTGTTTTGGAGAAGACCTAGATTTATGCTCTTCTACCCCCTACTTTTTGATAATGTCAAAAGGGGGAGAGATATTTCAATGGTTTGAAACTCAATCATATTGTTCTTCATTGTTATACTATTACTTATTGCTTATGAGATCCTTTTCTTATTCATTTACTATTTTATCATGTGACTTGTAAAAGGACCACATAGTGCATATATGCTATGACTGCTATGTGTAGATAGACTAACCATGCATGTTAGAAGAAGTATAGATTGAGGGGGAGCAATTCACATTGTTCACATCATGAATCCCCTTAATTCACAAGGCAAAGGTATAACTTCTATATCCTTTTCAATATGTCTGAGGAATGGTTTGTCATTGTCAAAAAGGGGGAGAATGTTGACCTACAGGTTATACATTGTCCATGTTTTGATAATCACTTACCCATTCCATTCATATGTATCTAATATGTGTATTGAAGATTGATTTCAGATGTTAGGTACAAGAAAAGGATCAAAAATCAAAAGCCCTAGATTGGCTCAAGTTTAAGTCAAAAGAGCTACAAGTGTGCAATTTTGGAAATCTATGTAAACGAACTTAGAACATTTTTTTAATCACTTGTAATGATGAATTGACTTGTAACTTAGTTGAGAAAATTGATTGGGACACTAAACACCAAGTCTTAAACACTTTAGATGCACTTTAGAAAATTGACCACAGACAGTCAATCGGTCGAGTTGCAAGCTCGACCGATCCTCCTGGATAAAGTTTTTGAAGATAGCATCGGTCGAGTTGTGGTTTTACAAAACTCGATCGATCGAGCACCTGACCAATTCAATCTTCATTGGTTGGTCGAGTTTCCCCAGGATAAACTCGACCGATGATTTGAATATCAACTTTGTCTTTTACTCTATCAGTCGAGTTACCTTTATTGAAACTTGACCGATTGCACTCTACAGAATATGCAAAAAAAGTGATTGTGACCGTTGGTGTGTGTTTTGAGCGAAAATAGAGTCGTTGCTTTGAGAAAAAATGGCTATATTTTTTATCTAAGTGTCCCACAACTTAAAGGGGCACCCTCAACTATAAATAGGACCTCTTGGAGTTAATTCCAAGGTTTCTCATTCATTACAAGCTTGGTCCTAGCCTAGTTGAGAGTGTTCTAACCCTTTGAGCCCCTTTCTCTCTCTACCTTCAAGTCAAATTCATGAGTATGAGTGAGATATGTTCCTTTGTAAGAGAGTTTCTCCATGTATTGATGTAAAGCTCTCCTCCACCATCTTCATACCCTCTTTCCTATCAAAGAAAAGGTTGAAGATCTTCTCCAAGTGAAGGAGAAGAGGTTGTTCCTCAAGGTTGAAGAAGGCAAGGTGTTCTAGATCTCCAAGTGAAGGAGATAGTCAAGGCAATCGCTCAAGAAAGATAGATAATCCCTTGAAGGCTGAAGACTTGAAGAAGGAGTGGGTAAGTCCATGTTGATGGCTGAAGATTCTATGGTTCAAGTGGGTATGCTCCTTCTATAGGTTGAAGATCTTTGCTTGAGGTACTAAGCCCTTAGATGTGTGGTTGTTGTGTCTTGTAATCTAATGATGGAATATAAGAGTACCAAGATTGCAAATCCTAGAGATTAACCACCTCTAGGTAGTAGAATGACATTGCTCCTAGTTAGGACGTGGAACTACTCTAAACCACATGTCTAAGTGCTTGCTCTTCCTTGTCTCTCATCCTTGATGTGCTTGCTAGCTAAGACATCAAGTTTGTTGTTTGTTTAAGTTTTTGTACTTCATATAATTTGGTGGTCTAATCCTTTTTGTGAGAATTGTGAAGCTCTATTCACCCCCCCTCTAGAGCCCTTGATCCAACACAAAACTAATGCAACCACCTTGGTCCGCCCAAGGATTATAAACGGTGATGCCATTAAAAGCATTTTGAGGTCTGGAAGCCCTAGAGGTTCTCTTATAAACACCAAGCCTTAGGTTTCATGGAGGGCATGTCTTCTCCACACTAAAAGTTTGTTGCATTTAAACGAGAGAACATAATGAGGAGATTATGCATTCTATCGACCACAATTTCCATCAATGTGCGGGCCTGACCTCGAGAGAGGCAAGCCTGACGCTTCAATCCACCACTTGTTTATCATATCTTGGATGTAGAGAATATTGAACCAAAGATATAAGACATCATGAGTTGCTTCTTATTAAATCCTTGGTAAGAATTGTGAACTTTTATTTTCTGATGCGATGGGTACATGATCTATAGGTAACATGATAACGATCCTAGAGTGATATCCATCCTGGTTGAACAATCACTATGCAAGGATTAGATTTATATAGCCGCCCTTAGTGAATAGTACTTCATACTTGTACCCATCACTAGGGGCTTGTAATAGCCAATTTTTATCCTTGTAGCTAGCCATGTGAGGCTTGTAGCTCCATTTTTTTAGGGTTTGTACCATTCATTTTTGAGTTTGCAAAAGCCTAAGTGATATCTTGCAACAAGACACTTGCTACTTTGAAAATATCTCTTTCTATAGACGTTAGGAAAAAAGGATTGGGTTTAAATGGTAACACGCCACTATAAAGCATGTTTGGGTAGAACATCGTCCATGATGCACCACAAATTGCATATAATGTCTAATTTGTTTGGATGGAAATCCAAAACACACCAAACGAGCTATGTTATTTTTGCAATTCATTTCTTTTGGTTAAAAGTTTTTACAAAATTTGACAAGAAAACGATAACCCATTGAGTTCATTTGCATTAGAAACCAAGTAATGAAACCACACAAGTTTCGAGTTCCATTTCTTAGTATGCCAGCTCTTGCAGCCATACTGTTGCTTCTTTTTTCTTTATAGATAACCATACTATTAAACAATAGGCAAAAAAATCTAAATGGCACATTTCCCATTTTTTATTCCCTAAATGGCACGTTCTTGAACTTATTGTCCAAAATGGAACATTTGCAGGCCAATGCGTCCTCGGCTGGGACACATTGCCCGCACAGGAGGGCAATGCGTCCAGAAGCCGGACGTATTGCTTTTTTATTTTTTTTAATTATGATACCATGTATACCATGTATATTATATATACATATATATGTTAAATTGCTAAATTAATATAATCTAAATTAACTTTTATACAATTAGCCATATATTTAAAATAATATCTGAAAATAATAAAATAATAACAGAATATTATATTTATCAAAACATAATATTTATAAATTTAGATAAAAATATTCAAAATTAATAGATATAATACTAAAATTATATAATAAAGTGTAAAATTATAAAAATAAAGAAAATATATACAAGTATTTATTTGTAAACTTATAAGAAAAAAACTAATATAGCAATAAAAATAAGAAAATACTAATATCAAAAATAAGAAAATACTAATATAGCAAAATAATATATATATATACATATATATATTATTTTTCTATATTTGTATTTTCTTATTTTCTTATTTTTATTGCTATATTAGTTTTTTTTTCTTCTAAGTTTACAAATAAATACATGTATATATTTTCTTTATTTTTATAATTTTAAACTTTATTATATAATTTTAGTATTATATCTATTAATTTTGAATATTTTTATCTACATTTATAAATATTATGTTTTGATAAATATATATATGTATATGTATATAATATATATATATATATATATATATATATATATATTATTTGTACATATATATGTATATGTATAATATATCTATATATATATATATATTATGTATATATATTCTGTATATATAAGTATATATACATGTATGTATATGTACATATATATATTATGTATATATATTATGTATATATATATTATGTATGTATATATATATGTATGTACATTATGTATATATATACTATGTATATATATTATGTATATATATATATATATTATGTATGTATATATATATATATATATATATATATATATATATATATATATGATGTATATATATGTATATTTTTGATATTATGTATCATACCTTTAATATATATATATATATATATATATATAATTTTCCTATATTAGTATTTTCTTATTTTTGATATTAGTATTTTCTTATTTTTATTGCTATATTAGTTTTTTTCTTCTAAGTTTACAAATAAATACATGTATATATTTTCTTTATTTTTATAGTTTTAAACTTTATTATATAATTTTAGTATTATATCTATTAATTTTGAATATTATTATCTACATTTATAAATATTATGTTTTGATAAATATATATGTATAATATATATATATTATATTTGTACATAAATATATGTATATGTATATAATATATATATATATATTATGTATATATATGTATATATATTATGTATATATATATTATGTATATATATATATGTATATATATATATATATTTATATGTACACATATATATATGTATATATATTATGTATATATTTATATATATATTTATATATATATTATGTATGTATATAAATATATTATGTATATATATATTATTTTGCTATATTAGTATTTTCTTTTTTTCTTATTTTTGATATTAGTATTTTCTTATTTTTATTGCTATATTAGTTTTTTTCTTCTAAGTTTACAAATAAATACATGTATATATTTTCTTTATTTTTATAATTTTACACTTTATTATATAATTTTAGTATTATATCTATTAATTTTGAATATTTTTATCTACATTTATAAATATTATGTTTTGATAAATATAATAGTTTGTTATTATTTTATTATCTTCAGATATTATTTTAAATATATGGCTAATTGTATATAAGTTAATTTAGATTATATTAATTTAGCAATTTAACATATATGTATATATAATATACATGGTATCATAATTAAAAAAAAATTAAAAATAAAATAAAAAAAGCAATACGTCCGGCTTCGGGACGCATTGCTCTCCCGCATTGCCTTCCGAGAGAGCAATGCGTCCTAGCAGAGGACGCATTGGCCTGCAAATGTGCCATTTTGGACAATAAGTTCAAGAACGTGTCATTTAAGGAATAAAAAATGGGAAATGTGCCATTTATGTTTTTTCCTATCAAACACAAGTAAACGTGAACAGCTCATTTTCGAACATCTCACACCCAACGACAAAAATTGAGTTCCAATTCAAATAGTTGGTTTTCGTGTGTTGTCATTATTGATATACATTTGATCCACCTCCAGACATGTCCTAAGCCGTTTGCTTTCATGCTATTAGCAAATAATGAAACTATCCATTCATATAGCAAGTCATAATAGAACAAGGTGTAGGTGCAATACACAAATTTTCATAAGAAATTTTTCATTTTGGATTGACGTCGGAACATCCTAGTCTTTTCCATTCCTTTGGATTAGATATACATATACAGCCAATCAGATGGAACCATGGTTACAACAGACTGGAGAGAGTGAGAGATCCCCCGTTCGATTTTTTCTGAACAAAGAAATTTCGGGAACTAAACAACCAATGTATAATAACCTAGAAGTAATTGAATCCTACTTTAGGAAATAAATAAATAAAAAAACAGCCCTGCCATGTAACTTGCGCTACTAATGATAATAATACTGCTTCTACCGCTACACACGTTCGGGTCGATCTGCTGCTGCTAAATGATCGGCTCCACTCCGAGCTCGTCGTGCCCTTCTATCTCCTTGTGGCCACAACGCGGCACCGGCCGAGTGTCACAGGCGCCTATTTACAGCATGCCACAGTAGCGTCCTTCTTAACGCTCGCCGCGCATCCAAACAGCTTCGGGCTGGATGTAGGGACGGCGCCACCCTTTACGGCGGCTCGGATGCCGCCGTCCTGTGCGGCCACCCGCTCGCATGACGGGCACATAGCTGTGGTCGCCGTCGCCGATCTCTGCAGGTGCTGCAGGAACAAAGGGTAGTTGGTGCCTGCCCGCATGGACCGCAGCTCGTGGAGCTCCCTCTTGAGTCTCCTGTTCTCGTCCGTCAGCGTCTCGCAGCACTTCTTGAGGAACTCACAATCGACTTCGGTCTGCTTCAGCTTCGTCCTGGACACAAAAGTTTTTATCAGTTTCATCTGGGGCTGACATCGATAAGATAGTCGGTTTTGAGAAGCATTTCATAGGGATATATTATAAATGGTTCAAAATTAATGATCATCAGTGCATCAAAGTTTACGGCATCCGAAATGTTCCGATATTATAATCACTGGAAGAAAGAAAAAAAATCAATCTGCAGATGGGAGTAATTACCTCGCTCTTCTGTTCTGGAACCACACCTCCACTTGCCGCGGACGGAGATTCAACGTGCGGGCTAACTCCTGCTTCTGGGCCTGACAAAACGGGGGACCGTGTTAGTAATTAACTTAATATTATAAAAACACAGTATTAGGATTTAAGAGTCAAGGAGCAGAGGACAATCATATTGTGTTCGGTTGTGCGTGCTTACCGGGTTGAGGGTGCTGTGTTGCCGGAAACTCTCCTCCAGCAGCGCCGACTGCTCTTTAGATAACCTTAGCTTCTTCCTAGCACCACCTTCCGACTTTGGGTCTTTGTCGACGGAGTCTTCGTCGTCGTCAACGGCCGGCGAACTCAGGCTCAGCCCGCTAAGGCCGGCGCCACCACCGACTCTATACCGGTCTCTGGAGACGCACCCCTCATCGTCGTCGTCCTCACGGCGCTCTTTCTTGGACCTTGACGGGAACAATACGTGGAACTGCACCGGTGGGTGCTTCCTCTTGTTAAGACCACCGCCGGCTGCCCCGTTGGAGGATGGAAGGCCCAAGGCGAGGTTGAGGCCCACGTCCACGCACGGTTCCTCCTCCTTGATAATCATGGTCCCTAAAGGAAGGGAGATAGAACTGAAAGGAAAGGAAAAGGCCGGCAGGTTCTCTTTCTATCTCTACCGTCGTCCTGATGATGGGAAGAGATCGGAACAGTTACCCTTGTTTAAAAACACCAGGTGTTATGAGGTAAGGTGAGGTGTGTTGAGTTGAGGAGGAAATGGGTGGTAAGAGACCGGATGTTGTTTATATAGACAGGCGACGTGGAAAAAAGGGTCGCTATTCTGTTCTATGCTATTCTATTCCAGTCTCTAGTCTATACCATGCTTGCTTCATGTCCACTTTCTACTTCTGCCCCACCTTGCGACATGGTGGCGTTGGAAAAAGCTGAGGCAACTAAATTACTAGATAGTAGAGAGAGAGAGAGAGAGAGAAGAGATCTAGTAGAGAGAGAGAGAGAGAGAGAGAGCGAGCGAGCTTAGGAAAAAGTGGAAAGAATTCGAAAGGAAGTAATTGGATAGTGGTATATTAGTGGAGCAGGAAAGGAAAGCTCTCAGACTGCGTTGCGTTCCTTTCCCCCTTCTTGCCGGTGCACTGTCTTGTTTGGAACCCACAGTGTGTTTCCTATTTCGTTTTCTTTATTTGATGATTGTGGGTGGTGATGGACTGGCCAACCTGAATCCTGATGGCGTTAGGGGAGGCAGCAGCAGCAGGTAACCGCCAACGGGGTTTGATTAGCTATAATGACTCCATTATGTACCACTTATCGCTTTTTTTGCTCACAGAATCATAGCAAGAAAGTAATTACTTTCTGATGTTACTGTCGATGTTTCCTGTTGACTTGAATAGTTAACAGATTGATCAAAGACGATCTTAAGAAAATTATTAACTGAGAGAATTTATTAGTTTCTGATTCAGTGAACGCTCATTATTAATTTTGGCTATCATTATTAGTCTTGGTCCAAGTTGGGAAGTAATTCCAGGGTGTAGATAATTAAAGTGTTATTTTGTTGTCTTATCAATTAATTTGTAATGTTACTGCCGCTGCAGTTTGCTGATTGACCTAAATACTTTACTAATTGATGAAAAAAAACAGGGCCATCAATTTCTCTAAATGGAAAAAAGTAAATAGTTTTGTAATTATGTGAGAGTCATTATTGGAAGTTAATTAGTCTTTGTCCGAGTTTCCGAATTGAGCAATTAATCCAGGGTGTAGATAACAAAGTGGTTTTGGTGTGTCAATCTAAGACCAACAAGAAAGGTTTGATTGAAGAGGACAGGGGAGGGGGAGGGCGTTAGCAAATCATTATTGTTTCTTGATGTTACTGGTTTCAGCCTGGCACCTGATATGACTAATTGATTGTCCAAATCAGGCTATAGTGCATGTTTCATGCAAAGATCAATTGTGTAAAAGGCGTTATTAGGTGGTATTAATCATGATCTAAGTTGGGTGTGGTATTAATGATGGTCTAAGTTGGGAAGCAATCAACGAGTGCATATAATGTAATCGCAGTGTCACCATCCACATAAGGCCGTGTTTCTGTTCTTCTACGTTTGGGTAAATTGTAATTGTCCTGCGTGTGTCTGTTCCTTGTACCCCAAGTTTCTCTAAACTTGTAATGGCCATTCAGATTGGATGAGGGCAGAGGCGGAAATTTACGGGGATTTTAATCATGTCACCGATGGATAACCCAATCTAAATCATTTCGGTGATTCTACAATGTGGGGAAGCGACAGGGATGTGGGAGGAGAGAAAACTGTGGTTTAGTATAATAATGACGACGAGAATGGAAAAACTGTCTGTAGCACTGGTCAACTAGGGGATATTAATTTGCAGTACTATGTGAGTCAAAATCCTTGCGACCTTCGCAGCAGTTTCATTTGTTCGTTCCATCGTTATCAATTGACGCGAATTTGGCTCTTTCCTAGACTTTGTGACAGTTACTACTACTTACTCTATTATATCGACATAATAATACGGGGTTGTGTATCCGCGACAGAGTAAAACAGTGCGTGTGGCTCCATCTATCCATCCATCGATTCTATCGTGCGTCTGTTTGCATTCGGGATGAATCGTCGCCGTCAGTTACCATCTGTGGATGGAGTCACATACATGTTATTTTACTCTACCCTCAATTTTGGTGGACGAAAATGTTGATGATGTTGGAGTCAGTACGTAGTTAATTAATCCCTCGTGCGTGTGTAATCGCGTGTTGCTTGTTACTGTTGAACAGGTTGGTTTCGTATAGGATCATATCACATGCTTGGCATGCTGAAGAATTGGGAGATTGGTTTGTTTATCTGATATGTAAATTGGGTACTAAAAACATAAACTAATTGTTGTCTCCACATAGGACTAGTGGTAGTACGGTGTGTCTTGGTATAAAGTTTGTTTGGTAGGTTGTAATCGGACTACAAGCTGCACGATTGATGTGTACAATCACATTGCAAATTTACCAATTGTTGTCCGATTATATCTGATTGAACACGCCCTATGTATCGTGAGGTCAAAGACGATTCAGCGTTTCATTCGTCTCATATATTCGTGTAGTTTCGGTGTAACATTAGGGAAAATTTGTGTATGATTTGGTTTAGGACTTGTTTGGTAAGTGTAATCAGATCACAGTATACAAATTTACTGTATCTTTTTACATTGTGAAGTCAGAGAACTACATTCAATTACACCTGACTAAACTAACCCAAAGAGAACAACATCAGAAGGAAGTACAAATTCTCCCTGCAGTCATATCAGTTCCTACTAACTCTGCCCATGGGGAATGGGAACTGCCGGTCAATTGTCTTAAATGACGATGCACATGCAAACATGAAAGATCGGAACCGGAAAACCCGGATGATTTGTTGCTAAGGGCCCATTTGGTTGGACAACAAACAAACCCGCGAGTTGCAAGTACGTATATTTTGCAACCCCAACCGTTTGGTTGTGCGCGGCTCTAATTCAAGGTGCGAAATTCAACTGCACAATTTTACTCCGGTGCATGGAAATCTGAGGAAAACGGACTGCACTCTATTATGGCGCGGTTCGTTTCCATCGGCGTAAGCATCTACTGCAGGAAGGCCATCCCATTGATTTTGTTACAGCTGAAGATAAAAGTATACTGCCTTTTCTGCTAAATAACTTCTAACCAAACAAAAATTATGCAAATGTGCGAATCCATTTTCAACTAAACCAAACAGAAAAAGTTCAGTTCCAATTCGTAACGTTGGCTTTCCTGTTTTGAAACTATTGCTGTGGGTTGATTTCGCAACCAACCAAACTAGCCCTAAGCAGTTTAACACCTCAAAGACCATTCCTAAAATCCGGAATAAAGTTGCAACTCATCTGCAATCGGAGAAAAAATGATCACCAGGATTTTACCCATCGTGGCATGTTACGCCCCATACATCCATCCATCCCGTTCTGTCAGACACCCGCCCGCGGCCCGCATGATTGCGGTGCCAGGAACCTCGGGGCCACGTCAACCCCTTGCATGAACCCACGTGTCTCCTCATGGAGATCTCGTTGTGCACGTGGCGGGTGGTGAGGGGAGGAGTGCGTTGGCCAAGGAGAGAATCGGTTTCATGAGCCGCGACACCTGTCTGAAGTTTGTGGACTAGGAGAAGTCAATGAGAGGCTTCAAGTCTAAGGATATGCCCAGTCCAATCTTGACTTGGTGGGTCTCGGTGGGACCCAACAAAACCCAATCCAGTCCAACAACCAAGAATCACTTGGAGGGATCGTGTATGAATAGATGAATTTCTAATGAATACGGAACAACAATTATTTTACTATATCGATGAATATATACCAGAAGGAGAGGAGTTTGAGTTTTATATTCTACTGATTTTAAAATATTGCGAAGAAATTGGGCGCCGCGACATGATTTCAAAGACGATGGAGAAAACCAGATTTGAATTTCGCTACATCTAATGGAGGGCCTTTGACTCTTTGACACAATGGCCAACTATGTTTGATTGTTCCTAGTCAATCGCAATAATGAATGCAGGTTTGCGGACGAGAAAATTAGGTCCGGTTTGCAGGTGGGGGGGGCATGGGACACCAGTGGGCTCCAAGCCTCCGGCCCAGGTGGTTCAGTGGTTGTCACAGGTGGCGCAGGTGCAGCAGCAGCAGGCATGCTTGTCTGCGACTGAACGAACACCCCCGGAAAGGAGGGAGGGAAATAGGGGGCGAAAGGTAGGTGTAGGGAAGAAGACGATGATGCATCTGTTTACTGTTGCTGATACCTAGGTTAAGTAGAAATGTAAAAATTGAATTCTCGATTCCTCCCTATCCTCACAAAGTCACAAGCCCATCATTTCCAACAAACTCATAACCTAATCCGTCCTAATGTCTGTAACTTGGACTGTTCGCTACCATGCAGTGCTTCCATCCCCACGTATCAAGGGAAGGAAAAACCCAACTGTGGACTGGAAAAGAGGAGGGTGCCGCCACTAGGCCCACTACCCGTGTTGACCACCACCTACACCGCCATACATTAAGATCCACCTCATCGGGGTTCTTTTTCTTCTTCCATTCTAGTTTTGGTCTTATTATTTTGCTGCTTGTTTTGTTTAGCGCATCTTAAATACCTCCTGATATAACCATTTCATATTATATTATAATCTGTCAAGTTTTGTTTTGTTTTGCATTCGACGCGTCTCCCGCAACCGAGGTTGTTGGTTCGAATGGACTTTTAGTTTAAAGCAGATGGGGAGAGGAATAACCAAGAGGTGATTGATGGTGATGACCAAGAGTTAAGACAGCGGGTACTGCTGAACCTCCAATCTGCGTCCGCGTTAAGACAGCTAGAAGGTAAACCCACATTCGATTGTCTTAAAATTCCAATATGGGCACTTTTTTCACAACTACTTCAGTGCGTTTTATGTCTAGTTGTATGTAATTGCGAAAACTCAAGTAAGGCATGTGCCTACCCAAGTCACCATATGGCTACACCACTGGTATGGAGACAACACGTGTGTGCACACACCACACCACATCTTCCATCATTGGGTTCGATTTGAGGGCTTGAAGGCTCGTGGGTTGTGGCGTCCATCTCTTTTGACATAGATAATAACATTAACTACCATTCTATTTATGATTGGAATTTTATAAGTGGTTTTAAAAACTGAACATAAGTGGTTATTTGTACTTCATTTACGTGTACATATATATATATATA
Organism: Alisma plantago-aquatica; assembly: GCA_963693085.1. NCBI lineage: Eukaryota > Viridiplantae > Streptophyta > Magnoliopsida > Alismatales > Alismataceae > Alisma > Alisma plantago-aquatica. The sequence continues at coordinate 51,620,423 of OY856415.1, read as the reverse complement.
TACACCACTCATAATAAGATATAGGTACCACTTATAATTATCCACAAGTGTTATAGTGTACCCAATCACCATTTGTATTGCAACCCTTATTCAGAGTCGTGTTAGGACAATGTTAAAGTATACAAAATTACATGTAATTGTTGTAGTGGTGTTAGGTCTAAGGATCACAATCACCACTATGACATTGAGATATAAATCTAGCTTTCCATGACTTGTCTTCAATCGTGTCAGTCTCAAAGTGGGTTTGTCCATAGAAACTTGTTCTCTAACAAGTACCCATGTATATAGTTGATATCCAATATCATAACTAAAGATACATAGTCATCACTCAAGGTACACACTAGTCTTATTTATTATTGTAGTCCTACAATATTCATAATACTAACCGACTAAGTACATAACAAGAATAAATACTTGTAGGTATACATATGATCTCATGTTTAGGTTCTCAACCCAAACTATATTCCATCGAGTCAAAACATTTTTAGGTGATTTTTACATTTATTTGTTATCTCAATACTATAACAAATACTATAAATAGAATTGCTTTTATTAATAATTAAATGCATATAATGTAACTCTATTATACTCATCACACGGTGGTTATTTGGGCATACAACCAACGGTCTCACACTTATACTAGAGTCAATCACTCATGAATCAAGTTCCATGTGATCAAGCACGACCATTGTGCTTCTGCTTTGAAAGTACTTTTGTTAAGGAATCAATGACGAATGTATATTTATTCTAGTTTTAGTTGCATTCTTACTGTAGTTTGCATATAAGTTTCTTAGTTTGTCTTTATTAAACAAAGATTTGTTGATCGATCACCTCACTAACACCCAATTGAGGTTCATAGACTAACCATTCGACATTCAACTATCCACAGATCCACCACCTTCATGTAGAAATTGAAGTACATGACACTCCATCTTCTCCCCACTAATGCATTTGCTACATGTGGCATCAATTCTTTCGAGGCTATAGGCCTTTATCTCCGCCTCCTATAAATACAAACTCATGGTCTCCTCTTGAAAATGGGATCAAGAGAAATCAAGAGAATGCAAATTTGCATCCACTACTCCATATTGCATATGATGCAACCCTATTTTAGGGCTTCATCTTGTATCATTTTTGCATTTTAATCACATCTTGACATGTTAGATTGCAAGCTATTTCCCTCGGTATGCATATTTCTAGAAAATGCACTTATGGACATTTTTTGTGTGATTTTCAAGTACTTGGACCGCACTTAGATGGATAGGAGAGATGGAGGGTTATCCTAGGGTTCCTCCTCTAATGGAGGGGTCTAAGCAAGAACCAAAAACTTCCCCAACCTAACCTAGTGGCCAAGACTCAAGTGAAGCAAAGAAGTCAATTGAGATCCAAAGTTTAAGTGCAGAGTACAGCTAAAGATCCCAGCACAACCATGGTGCCAAGGAATGCTTGTGCTGGCTAATTAAAAGTCCATCCATAGTAAGCTTTGATTGACCGACCTTGATATAGGGATCATGATCGACCTGTGATCCACCCCAATCGATGGACCTCTAAAGACTTAGATAAATTGATCTCCACTACTCTACAAATTGATAAGCCTCTCTAGAAAAGATAGCTCAACCAAGAAACCTACCCTCATCACCTATAAACCACTGTTATATCAATGAAGTACCTCAATAGAGGTAAATGGACTGGTCATCCTTCAACAAAAGTCCACCTCCACTCCACCATACATTTGACTATTGTAGTTTTGTGCTACTATGCTCCTTTCAAAATGTCAATCATCTAGACATCACAGATGCTCATTCATTTTATTTTTGTAACTGTGTCATTTTGTTCTCAAAATAATAGTTATCATGTTAGTCTCATGAGGATCAAGTAGTTTCTTATGCTAGGGTGTGGGGACTAACCCTACTACCTACTTTTGTTCTTTACTCTATCTAGACATGTATGAACCTTATTCCATTTTGAATCAATCATTTTAAGATTGTATGCTTGTGTAATCAATGGGTTTTATAGAATGGGAAAACCATTATTTGATATAATAGAAATAGTTAAAATGCACTCTCTTTTATAGGACAATAGAGTAAGAGAGAACCAGAACCAAGAAATATGGGATAACATAAAAGCTAAAGACTAGATAGGTATTAAGCACATAACAAAACACACAACACAAGATAACAAAACACACAATACATCATAACACATAAGCGTATATACTAATACCCCCCTCAAGTGTTGGGTTTTGTGGGACTAACACATAGCGGAAACAAAATTTTATCTAACAACAAACCCATAACCAACAGATCGCATCAACAACTATAGAATAAGAAAGATGGTTTAGCGATATATATATGGTCCTGAGGCTTGCTCAGTGACAATACCTCACAACTAGTGTGGCCTTCAACCACCTAGTCTTCAACAGTGTCTGTGCAGCTCCTGGTGTAGACCCGGACTGCGATTGACAGTCGTCCTCCTAAGCGGAAAAAATCTCCCGCCTCTAAAGATAGTCCACGCGGACCACTGGGAACTCTAGTCATCCCGATGGACAGACTAGAAGGAGTCATCCTCTTTTGTCAGTGTACTAGTCACCGACACACTCTCCTACAATCAGTGTCCCTTCTGTAGTGGTCTTTCCCTCGTTGTTCCTCCCTGGACGGGTAGAACTTGCTTGGGCTCTCTCGGTTACCACAACCAGAGAGGACAATAAATTTGCAGAGCAACTGATGTTCTGAGTTGTGTATTCTGAGAAGCCCCATGTACACCTCTATTTATAGTAGAGCGCAGGGTCAGGGTTCCCAGTCTGTGCGAATGTAGAAGGGTCCAGATTTTCCATTTACTGATTGTACTATGGCAGGCGAACTAGTCATTTCATGACTCAACCGATCATTTAGGCAAGTGAGCCGATCGGTTCACTTTTGAACCGGTGAGTTGGGAGTGTGAACTGGTCGGTTCACTTAGTGAACCGGTCATTTTACTTCCCAGACTTGTCTACAATTGACTTTCCTTATTCGTTTCTAATTAATGCAAAGATTAATTCTTGTCTCAATCAAATTGAACAAGTAAAACAAAAATCTTTTCCCACAAACTGGGAAACCCAACACCTGCTCGGTTGATCCATGTAAACTGATTGGTTCACCAGTGTGAACCGGTCATCTCACTGACCATGAGCCGATCGGTTCACCTAGTGAACCGGTCGGTTGGTGATCCAGGTTGTGCAGAACTCAGTCAATACAGTTCTCAATCAATCTAACACTCTAATCAATTGGTTCAACACTTGAATTTGATGATTTTGAGTCAAGTCTATTGATTGAATGTTTAATTGAGTACCTAAACACTTTAGTAATCAATCTAAACATCATTCATGGATAAAATCCTCTTCTAGGTTAATCCTATGTGTGTGACCCTATAGGTTCTATTTCACGCTGGCAGTGAATGTCCATAACTAACTTATGACATCACAAGCAAAGAGTGGTGCCTAGTCGCACATCAGTGCTACCCAAGTGAAGAGGAAAGTTGGAGAACAACTTTCAACCTACAATCTGTTATTGGTGTCATAGTGAATGTATAGTCCCTTTGTCACTCATATCTGGATTGAACTTGAGGCATGGACCTGTCATCCTCTACAAACATCAAATCCATGTTTCTTGACTCAGAGTAGACTATATGAGATACATGTAAGCTTAATATCATATATTGACTTACATGTGCATGGCCATGCATTTCTCAGTATCACTCCTCAAGTGGCAAGGATATCACACTCCCTTAGGAGGGACAAATTCCATATCTATCACTCACAGTCAAGTCCCCATGTGTCAAAGTCACCCAATCATCACCGTTATAACAACCCATGTTTCAGGACTGCGTTTGATGATGTCAAAGTGTACCCAATCACATGTGATGAGTGCAGTGATTTTAGGTCTAAGAACCACAGTCACCACCAATACCATAAAAGATGATCTTGACTAACCAAGTGTGGTTTCCATGCATCACTCTTATGGTGGGTCTATCTGATACACTGTTCTCTAACATGTATATGTGTGCTTGGTTTGATATCACATATCATGACTAATGAGATTCTGTCATCAACCAACACACACTCTAGTCTTCTGTGTTATTGATGTCTATGGTTATTTCCACAATAACAACCGACTAGGGACATTACAAGAATGCATACTCTTAACATCCATATGATTTCATTGTTCAGGTCCTCAACCCGAAGACATATGTCATTGAGTAATACAATTCTTTAGACATCTAACATGTTATTACATTATCTCAAAATAGATTAAACATATAGACGGAAATTGCCTTTATTATTATTCAAATCATTTACAAAGTATGCCATTACAATCATCATATGACTGGCTCTATGCTCATACATACCAATAGAATCCCACTTACACTTAAAGCCAATCACCCATGAACCTCAGTCCTTGTGATCTAGCATGAACATCATGCTTCTGCTGTGAAAGTGCCTTAGTCAAGGGATCATCAATATTGTCTTTGGTTGTTACTCTACAAATCTTCACATCTCCTTGCTGTACGATCTCTCATATGATATGGAAGCACCACTATATGTGCTTGGACTGCTGATGTGATCTGGGTTCTTTATCTTGTGCAATAGCTCCATTGTTGTCACAATAAAGCTCAATTGCATCACAGACGCTAGGAACCACCCCAAGTACAGAGATGAATTTCTTGATCCACACAACCTCCTTTGTTGCATGGGATGCAACAGTATACTCGACCTCTATCGTAGAATCCAAAACTATCTATTGCTTGGAACACTTCCAACTCATAACTCCGTTGTTGAGGCAAAACACAAATCTTGAATGTGATATGTAATCATCTTTATCAGTTTGGAATCTTGCATTGGTGTAACCCTTAACCACCAACTCTTCCTCACCGCCGTAAACAAGGAACTAATCCTTAGTCCTTCTCAAATATTTTAGGATGTTCTCTATGACTGTCCAGTGAGCATCTATGGGATCTAACTGGTATTTACTCATCATGCTAAGTGCATACGAGACATCGGGACGTGTGTACAACATTGCGTACATGATGGATCCAATTGCTGATGCATATGGAATCCCATTCATGTGTTCCCTATCTTCACAACATTTGGGACATTAAGCTCTAGAGATGGGAACTCCATGCCTCATGGGTATGCTTCTTCTCTTTGAGTTCTCCATGTTGAACCTCTTCAACACTTTGTCAATGTATGTGCTTTGACTTAGTCCAAGAAGCCTTCTAGATCTATCTCTATAGATCTTGATTCCCAAGGTATAAGATGCTTCTCCTAAGTCTTTCATTGAGAATGTATTTCCAAGCCATACCTTTACCTTTTTTAAAGCAAGAATGTCATTTCCCATCAATAGTATGTCATCTACATACAATATGAGGAATGTAGCCATGCTCCCACTTACCTTCTTGTACACACAAGGTTCATCTTCATTTTGACTAAAGCCAAACTCTTTGACTGCTTTGTCAAATCAAAGATTCCAGCTCTGAAATGCTTGCTTCAATCCATAGATTGACCTTTGTGGCTTATAGACTTTATTTGCATCCTTTGGATTTATAAAACCTTTAGGTTGTGTCATGTACACATCCTTGACAAGATTCCCATTAAGGAATGCAATTTTAACATACATATGCCAAATCTCATAGTCATAGTAGGCTATAATAGCAAGCATGATCCTGATGGACTTAATCATGGCAATTGGAGAAAAGGTTTCGTCATAGTCAATACATTGAACTTGTCTGAAACCCTTTGCAACCAATATGCATTTATAAGGTTGCACATTGTCATCCATGTCGGTCTTCTTCTTAAAGACCCACTTTCACCCTATGGGTTTTATCCTTCAGGTGGTTCCACCAAGGACCATACCTTATTGGTATCCATGGATTCCATCTCAGATCTCATGGCCTCAATCCATTTCTCATAATTTGGTCCCTGCATAGCTTCTAGATAGGTAGTTGGCTCATCATCTATGACCAACTCACCACGTTCTTGAGTCACAAGATATCCAAATCTTTCAGGCTCAAGGCATGTCCTACTAGATCTACGAGGTTCATGTGTTACTTGAGGAATTTGAGATTCCATGACAACTTGTGATTCTCTATGTTTCTCTTATACATCTATTGGTTCAATGTTTTCTTGTTGGTCTTGAACCTCTTCGAGCTCTATTTTCCTCCCACTGATTCCTTTAGAAATAAATTCCTTTTCTAGGAATACACCAGTTCTAGCAACAAACACTTTGTTGTCAGATGGAGTAAAAAGGTAACATCCCATAATTTCCTTAGGATATCCAACAAGGTAACACTTATCTAATTTGGGTCCAAGATTTTCAAGAAACATTTTCTTGACATAAGCTTCGCATCCCCAAATCCTCATAAAAGACACATCAGGACACTTCCCATGCCATATCTCATATGGTGTCTTTTGAACCGATTTAGATGGTACGCGATTAAGTGTATATGCGGTGGTTTCAAGAGCATAACCCCAGAAGGAAGTTGGAAGATCGGAAAAACTCATCATAGATTGCACCATGTCAAGTAATGTGTGATTCCTTCTTTCTGACACACCATTATGTTGTGGTGTTCCAGGTGGAGTCCATTGTGATACAATACTACGGGCTTTCAGAAGGTCCTCAAACTCTTAGCTTAAGTATTCTCCACCTCTATCAGATTCAAGTGCCTTAATACTTTTTCCAAGTTGGTTATGTACTTCATTCATAAAATCCTTGAACCTTTCAAGGGTTTCTCATTTATGCCTCATCAAGTAAACATAACCATACCTACTGAAGTCATCAGTAAAGGTAATAGAGTACTGATACCCACCTCTAGCATTTGTTCTAAAAGGCCCACATACATCAATATGTATGAGTCCTAATAGATCACTCACTCTCTCACCTTTTCCTGAAAAGGGAGCCTTGGTCATCTTGCCCAATAAATAAGATTTGCATGTCTCTATTGATTCATAATCAAAAGAGTCCAGATAACCATCCTTATGGAGTCTAGATATGCAATTCTCATTTATGTGCCCTAGATGAAAATGCCAAAGGTATGTTTTTTTTGAGTCATTAACTTTTTGTCTTTTGATGTTTATGTTATATACACTTATCTATAGATCTATCAAGTATAGCCCATAAGACATTGGGGCACTGCCATAAAAGATCCCATCTTTAGAAATGGAACACTTTCCATTCTTAATAAGAAATTCAAATCCATCCTTGTCCAAACAAGATACATAAAAGATATTCCTATTTGTGGAAGATACATAATAGCAGTTTTGTCACTCTATTATCTACCCACTTGGTAGAGATAACTCATAGGTTCCTACTGCACTGACGACAACTCTTTCTCCATTAGCAACACATAGTTCAACCTTGCCTTTCTCTAAAGGCCTACTTCTTTTTAGATCCTTCACATTTGAACAAATGTGTGATCCACATATGGTATCAAATACCCATGATGAAGAAGTAGTAAAGTTAATCTCATTCATGTATACATAGAAAGTAGAGATCTCTATCTCTTGCTTCATTTTCCTTGATTCCCTTAATCCTCTCCATATTTTGAGTGTAAAAGACTTGGACTTCAGTTTGGCGGGAGAACACTTCTCTGCCTTGGATGTATCCTTGGACTCCATTCCACTGATCACTATCATGGAACTATCCTTCTTCTTTTGTACCTCAAACAATGCCTTAAGAATGCATAGAGAAGATTCTACGACCACTGGTATCTTAGGAATATGCAGAACACTTCTCATAGTCCTTAACCAGTTATGGAAATTTATCTCAATTAAATTGCTTTGTTTAAACGATGATTTCTTTACCATTTGATTCTATAAGAGAAAACATTTGCATTTTGTCAAAACTCCTTTTGATTTGATTTGAATAAACTTGATGATATTAATTAGGCCTTTAATTAATCATCGTCCCACTATTTTGATCAAATTGATAACCCTCATGTATCAATTCAGAAGATTGCAGTGTACAACCTTCTAGTGAGCAAGATCCTGACTTCCTCTCAGTTATGGACCAGTGAAGGTTGTCAACCACAACTAGAATTTTTTAGGTAGGCAACTTTTGCCAACTGCATCCTATGAAACTCACAACTCCTTGTCATGATCATCTCCATTCCTCAAGGTGCTTAATCCTATTAAGATCACCTTATTAAGTCTGTTCCCAGAATCCAACACGATGAGTACACACCCTGTGAAGGTAGACCCACATACCGACCATCACACTTCCATGAGATAGACTGTGCACCACGTGAAGGCATGCCCACACTTAGTCAATCAATCTTTTCATGTGTGTTTCTTTTAGAAGGCATCTTAAAATTAATATTTAAATTGAGGGGTTTGATATTTATATACATATACATATCCAAGCAGCACATATAAAGTATGTATCATATACATGTTATATCCCACAAGAAAACATGCGAACCAATAAAGTGATGATTATGGCCATCCTATTGTAATTCCTTAATCCACAAGGAATTACGGTCATCTAGGTATACATCATATGTAGCAACCTATAGTTGATGAAGATCTGTGCTTTAGCCGTTCTGGGTTGATCAGCTCATCCTATGACTGATCGGCTCGCCTCCTGGCCGGTCGGTTGGTTGTCACTAACCAATCGTCTGGCTCCTCTAGATGGTCGGTTCATCGGGTCGTCGTGCTCCTCGTTAGGCCACCAACTGCTCATCTCTCACCATCATCCAGTCGGTCCTCCAACCGCTGGTTTGGGCACCCACCAATCTTTGACATAACATGAAATAAAACTATCCTACTTTTACATATATCTTTGGGAAACCCTCAGTTACATTTCGGGGGGAGCAAAGGTAGAAAAGAAGGCTTGAGTTATCTTGAGTTACATATGGAATAGAAGAAAGGAATCAGTATGCAGACTGAGATGCAAACAACCACAACCAACAATGCACACACATAAAGGTTTATAGGCCATAACCACGCTACACATCCACCATCAAAACCATTTTAGGGTGACGCGTATCTATTACATATATATACCATATCATATATGTATATAGGGATCGCGATGTTTAATCAGATATGCACATTAGCCAGTTAAGTATTCACATCGCATGCAATAAATAAATGGAAAAAACCAAAAACCAATCATATCGATTAATCCTAAAACATAGTATGTTTGACGTGGCTCTAATACCACTGTTGGGTTTTGTGGGACAGAACAGGCAGCATAAACAAAACTTTATTTAACCACAAACCCATAACCAGCAGATCGCATCAACAACTATGCAATAGAAAATATGGTTTAGTGATATATACCTAGTCCTGAGGCTTGCTCAATGACAATACCTCACAACTAGTGCGGCCTTCAACTACCTAGTCTTTGACAACATCTGTGCAAATCCTAGTGTAGACCCGGACTGCGGTTGACAGTCATCCTCCTAAGCGGAAGAAATCTCCCGCCTCTATAGATAGTCCACACAGACCACCGGTAACTTTAGTCATTCTGATGGACAGAATAGAAGGATTCATCCCCTTCTTTTGGTGTACTAGTCACTGATACACTCTCCCACAATCAGTTACTCTTCTATAGTTGTCTTTCCTCGTTGTTCCTCCCTGGACGGGTAGAACTTGCTTGGGATCTCTCAGTTACCACAACCAGAGAGGACAACAACTTTGTAGAGCAACTGATGTTCTGAGTTGTGTATTCTGAGAATCCCCATGTACCCCTCTATTTATAATAGAGGGCAGGGTCATGGTTCCTAATCTGTGCGAGAGTAGAAGGGTCTACATTTTCCATGAACTGATTGTACTGTGACAGGCGAACCGGTCATTTCATAACTCAACCGGTCATTTGGGAAGATGAGCGGATCGATTAATTTTTTAACCGGTCAATTGGGAGTGTGAACTGGTCATTTCACTTCTCAGACTTTCCCACAATTGACTTTCCTTATTCGTTTCTAATTAATGCAAAGATTAATTCTTGTCCCAATCAAATTGAACATGTAAAATGAAAATCTTTTCTCACAAACTGGGAAACCCAACACCTGCTCGGTTGGTCCATGTGAACTAATCAAATCACTAGTGTGAACCGGTCATCTCACTAACCATGAGCTGATCGGTTCACCCAGTGAACTAGTCAGTTGGTGGTTCAGGTTGTGTAGAACTCAGTCAATGCAATTCTCAATCAATTTGACACTCTTTTCAATTGGTTCAACACTTGAACTTGATGATTCTGAGTCAAGTCTATTGATTGAATGTCTAATTGAGTACCTAAACACCTTGGTAATCAATCTAAATATCATTCATGGATAAACTCCTCTTCTAGGTTAATCCTATGTGTGTGACCCTAAAGGTTCCATTTCACATTGGTAGTGAATGTCCATAACTAACTTATGACATCACAAGCAAAGAGTGGTGCCTAGTCGCACATCAGTGCTACCCAAATGAAGAGGAAAGTTGGAGAACAACTTTCAACCTACAATCTGTTATTAGTGTTACAGTGAATGTATAGTCCCTTTGTCACTGATATCCGGATTGAACTCGAGGCATGGACTTGTCATCCTCTACAAACGTCCAATCCATGTTTCTTGACTCAGAGTAGACTTTCTGACATATATGTAAGCTCAATATCATATATTAACTTACATGTGCATGACCATGCATTTCTCAGTCTCACTCCTCAAGTGGACATGATATCACACTCCCTTAGGAGGGACAAATTCCATATCTATCACTCATAGTCAAGTCCCCATGTGTTAAAGTCACCCAATCATCATCGTTATAACAACCCATGTTTCAGGACTGCGTTTGATGATGTCAAAGTGTACCCAATCACATGTGATGAGTGCAATGATTTCATGTCTAAGAACCACCGTCACCACCAATACTATAAGAGATTATCTTGGCTAACCAAGTGTGGTTTCCATGCATCACTCTTATGGTGGGTCTGTCCGATACACTGTTCTCTAACATGTATCTGTGTGCATGGTTTGATATCACATATCATGACTAATGAGACTCTGTCATCAACCAACACACACTCTTATCTTCTGTGTTATTGATGCCTATGGTTATTTCCACAATAACAATTGACTAGGGACATAACAAGAATGTATACTCTTAACATACATATGATCTCATTGTTCAGGTCCTCAGCCCAAAGACATATGTCATTGAGTAATACAATTCTTTAGACATCTAACATGTTATATCATTATCTCATTATAGATTAAACATATAGATAGAAATTTCCCTTATTATTATTCAATCATTTACAAAGTATGCCATTACAATCATCATATGACAGGCTCTATGGGCATACATACCAACATCAAGTTGGAGCATAGATGCCAATCATTCCCATCTTGTCCACCAGTGTAGCAAAGTGAGTCTTGGGAAGTATCTTGGTAAATATGTCATCAACCTAATTTTATTTCTTAAGATAAGGAGTACAAATACATCCAGAGAGAACTGTTTCTCAGACAAAGTGGCAATCCACTTTGATGTGTTTTTTGCTGTCATGGAAAGTAGGAATGCTGGCAATAAAAGTGGCAACTTTATTATCACCATGCATAGGAACATGATCAAAGTCAGAAATATTAAATTTCTTGAGGAGTACTTGGAACCACATCAGTTCAGAAGCAGTATGAGCCATGGCTTTATATTTTGGTTCAACACTAGAATGGTCAACCAAAGTATACTCTTTTACTATGCCATGTAACCAAATTTCCTTAATAAAGGAATAATATCCAGAAGTAGATTTCCGGTCCCATCGACTATCAACATAATTAGAGATAGAATACCCAGTAAATTTGTAGTGACCGCGTCTACAATATAGTAAACCTTTTCCTAGAGAATATTTTAGATATTTAAGAATGGGATGAATAACATCCAATGACTTTGTCAAGGTTTGTCCAGTTACCTACTGACAAGTCCAACAACAACATCAATATTAGCTCTCGTCATAGTGAGATAGATAAGCTTATCAACCACTTGTTGGAATTGATGGTTATTAGGGTATGGAGGTGAAGATTCATTGTCTCAATTGGTATTAGGATCTAGAGGAGTAGTACAAGTTTAGAACCAAGCATACCTTCTTCTATCAGAAGGTCCATCACATATTTTCCCTATGAAAGGCAAGCGCCAAAAGACAATATGGAAAGTTCATTTCCCAAGAAGTATCTGAGTTTAACCAGATGTTTAATAATAAAATAGTGTTCTAGATAACTCTTGGTAGCTGCAATACCTTCAGAATCATTACCAAACAGAATGGTGTCATCCACATAAACAATAAGCACAACAAGTCCAATACTAATCTTTTTAATAAAAGAAAATGATAAGAATGTGAGTGTCAAAATTGAAAGTTGAGAAGTATTTATATTAATTTATCAAACCACACCCATGGGATTTGTATTATGCCATATATTGGATTCCTGAGTCTATAGACTTTGGAACATTTCCCCTGACTAGCAAAACCAGGTGGTTGCTCTATATTAACTTCCTCATGCAGGTCACCATATAGGAAGGCATTTTTGACATCAAGTTGATAAAGAGGCCAATCTTTATTGCCAGCTATAGAGATAAGTACTCGCATGGATTTGATGCGGGTCGCAGGAGATAAAGATTCAGAGTAGTCCACTCCATAGGTCTACGTGTAGCCTTTCTCTACAAGACGAGCCTTCAGTTATTCAATAGAACCATCAGGTTGATATTTAACAGTAAAAATCCAATGACAACTAACCGTCAGACAATTTTTAGGATGATCAACAAGATCCCTAGTCTTGCAATCTTATAGGGCAGTCATTTCAGCTTCCATAGGTTGACGCCATGTAGGATGTTGAAGAGCTTGTGTAGAATTCTTTGTCATAGTAATAGCAGAAATAGTAATAGTGAAATATGTAGAGCTAGTATCAAGATTAGTTGAAGAGAAAAGTTTACTAATTGAATGCTCAGTATAGGAATGAACACCTTTCCTTAGTCTAATAGGAAGGTTTAGGTCAAAAAATACCTAAGGGGAGTTGTGACCTAACGACGAGGGAGGAATTGGTTGTTGAGGTGTTAGAGGGGGATTTGTAATTGTGGATCTTCTCATAGACAACTCTTTAGTTGGTTAGTGAGATCATGTTCTACTACCAGAGACAGAGTAGGAGCTAGCAGATCACTAGATAAGGCAAACCCTTTGTCATAGTATGATGTGTTTTCAAATAACACAACATCTGCACTCACAAACCATTTTTGATTGACATGATCACAACACTGATGTCCTTTCTAAGTTCATGAATAATATAGAAAGAGACACTTAATGGAACGGGAGTCAAATTCAGATATCCCAGGGCAGAGATTCTTAACAAAATAGGTTTTTCCAAAGATACATAGGGAATAGAAAACAAAGGCGCATTCGGATAAAGAAGAAAGATAGGGACCTAATTATGCAACACAAAATAAGTCATATGGTCAAGTAAGTAGCATGATGTTGAAACAATTTCAGGACAGAAATGTTTAGGAACATGATAGCAAAGAATAATTATGCATGACACTTCAAGTAGATGACGATTCTTCCTTTATGACAAACCATTTTGTTGTGTTTTGTAACATCATAAAGTCTAATGAATGGTACCCCGAGAACTACAAAGAAGATCAACATATTGTTAGGTTTTATGGGATAGAATAGACCGCGGAAATAAAAATTTATCTAACCACAAACCCATAACCAGCAGATCACATCAACAACTATGCAATAGGAAAGATGGTTTAGCGAGATATACCTGGACCTAAGGCTTGCTCAATGACAATACCTTACAGCTAGTGTGGCCTTCAACCACCTCATCTTCGATGGCATCTGTGCAGCTCCTGGTCTTGACCTGGACTGCAGTTGACAGTCATCCTTCTGAGCGGCAGAAATCTCCTGCCTCTATAGATAGTCCACATGGACCACTGGGAACTCTAGTCGTCCTGATGGACATACTAGAAGGATTCATCCCCTTCTGTCGATGTACTAGTCATCGACACACTCTCCCACCACCACTCACTTTTCTACAGTTGTCTTTCCCTTACTGTTCCTCTCTGGATGGGTAGAACTTGCTTGGGCTCTCTCAGTTACCACAACCAGAGAGGACAACAACTTTGTAGAGCAACTGATGTTATGAATTGTGTATTCTGAGAAGCCCCTTGTACCCCTCTATTTATAGTAGAGGGCAGGGTCATGGTTCCCAGTCTGTACGAGAGTAGAAGGGTCTAGATTTTCCATGAACTGATTGCACTGCGACAAGTGAACCGGTCGGTTCACAACTGAACCGATTGTGTGGGCAGGTGAGCCGATTGGTTCATTACTGAACTGATCATTTGGGTAGGTGAGCCGATCAGTTCACCCAGTGAACTGGTCATTTCACTTCCCAGACTTACCCATAATTGACTTTCCTTATTCATTTCTAATTAATGCAAAGATTAATTCTTGTCCTAATCAAATTGAACAAGTGAAATGAGGATCTTTTCTCACGAATTGGGAAACCCAACACTTGCTCGTTTGGTCCATGTGAACCGATCGGTTCACTAGAGTGAACTGGCCATCTCACTGACCATGATTCGATCAGTGCACCCAGTGAACCGGTCGGTTGGTGGTCCAGGTTGTGCAAAATTCAGTCAATGTAGTTCTCAATCAATCTAACCTTTAATCAGTTGGTTTAACACTTGAACTCGATGATTTTGAGTCAAGTCTATTGATTGAATGTTTAATTGAGTACCTAAACACTTTAGTAATCAATCTAAACATCATTCATGGATAAACTCCTCTTACAGGTTAATCCTATGTGTGTGACCCTATAGGTTCCATTTCACATTGGCAATGAATGTCTATAACTAACTTATGACATCACAAGCAAAGAGTGGTGCCTAGTCACACATCAATGCTACCCAAGTGAAGAGGAAAGTTGGAGAGAAACTTTCAAACTATAATCTATTATTAGTGTTACACTGAATGTATAGTTCCTTTGTCGCTGATATCTGGATTGAACTCGAGACATGGACTTGCCATCCTCTACAATCGTTCAATCCATGTTTCTTGATTTAGAGTAGACTGACTGAGATATATGTAAGCTCAATATCTTATATTGACTTACATGTGCATGACCATGCATTTCTCAGTCTCACTCCTGAAGTGGCCAGGATATCACACTCCCTTAGGAGGGAAAAATTCCATATCTATCACTCACAATCAAGTCCCCATGTGTCAAAGTCACCCAATCATCACCGTTACAACAACCCATGTTTTAGGATTGCATTTGATGATGTCAAAGTATACCCAACCACATGTGATGAGTGTAGTGATTTCAGGTCTAAGAACCACAATCACCACCAATACTATAAGAGATGATCCTGACTAACCATGTGTGGTTTCCATGCATCACTCTTACGGTGGGTCTGTCTGATACACTATTCTCCAACATGTATCTATGTCCTTGGTTTGATATCATATATCATGACTGATGAGATTTTGTCATCAACCAACACACACTCTAGTCTTTTGTGTTATTGATGTCTATGGTTATTTCCACAATAACAACCGACTAGGGACGATAGTGAGAATATACATACTCTTAACATCTATACGATCTCATTGTTCAAATCACATATTTGAATACATATGTCATTGAGTATTGTCACTCTCTAGACATCTAACATGTTATACTATTATCTCAAAATGGTTAAAACATATAGACGGAAATTGCCTTTATTATTATCAAATCAAGTATCACATGCCTCATTGCAATCATCATATGATTGTCTCTCTGGGCATACTATACAAACACATATTTCTACATAAATTCAAAGGCATTATTGGTGTGTAAGATTTTGATAGTAGTTTTGAATTGGGTTTGGATATCAGTAAAAAAAGTGGTGATAGTTTACAAAATAGTACTAAAATCCTTTAGTAGAACCAACCAAGTTGCCCGAGAATAATCGTCAATAAAGCTCATAAAATAGCAATATCCAGATAATCTAGAATAAAAAAATGGACACCAAACATCAACATGATCGATGTCAAATAGATTTTTAGAACTAAATTCTTTCTTCTTATAAAAACAAATCAAGTTTGTTTGCCAAAATGGCATAATTCACACATAAATTATTTTTTAAAAATATTTGGAAATAAATAACAAACTTTAATAGTAGAAGGATGCCCCAGATGATAGTTGATACGTGCAAACCACATGTTAAACATAAGTATAGTATCAATGTAATATAGGTCCTAAGAGGCGCGTATGTCAAACTTAGGGAAATGTTCTCTAGAGATTACTACTAACCATGATGTGATCAGCTAAGCTGATGAAAACATTGAGTGAAGGTTTTGTTATCTAAGATGCATAAAATAAATCTAAAATTACTAGTTTTGATCTCAACTGGAGTGAATTCCTTAGGATTACTGTTTCACCTCAGTTAACAATGCATTTAACATCATATCATTAATAATTATATCTCATAATCCTTGGACAAAGAGACTTGTAGAAATAATTACCCACTCTCATGGCGTGATTCACTACCTAATATAATACCAATCCCACTCTTATATTAATTCTTTTATTAGTTAGGTGCTTTACTAAAACCTCTCAACTATTCCTTTCACATTCATAAGCCCTTTTCAAGGTAGGATATAAAATGTATAAATCTATGAGTTTTCCAACCCTTAATCCATCTCTCGAGGCAATTAAAGGTCTGAACTACTACCTATGGTGATCAAGCATAGATAATTCATGATGTTCTCATAGATTTATGTCCATAAATTAAGAGAAAAAGATATATTAATGCATAATAGTCAATCATAATGCATAACGGGCCTACTCCTGGGTCCTAAGAAACAATGGGATTAACCCTGCACAATTTCCATTGTCAAGTACATAAGAGAGATGAAAAAAATGTGGGGAACATTACATAACTAAAAGAACCCCTAAAGAAGATGATCTGGATGACTCTGTAAGGAGGCAGGATCACCCCCTTACCAAAAATATGAAGAATTGAACATTTATTCCAAACATACTCAAAGGTATGCTGGAATAGGTGCAAAATTTTCAAACTTTAATAAATGGTATTCAAAACAACCAAAGTATAACAGGAGAATAAAAATAACTGACTATATTCAACTTTCATAAAAGATTATACAAGTACATCAAAATCTCCCATTAGGGTTTACAACAATATACAACAAAAGTATCTAGATAGAGGGAAGTCTAAACTACTTCAAATCTTATCTCCAGAGCAACACCTTCAAGTGCTAGGTCTGTACCCAAAGCTATGTTCTCCTGGTTCAACTCAACAACTTGTGCTAACCTGGGTGGTTGGGAGAGCACCCAGCAAAAGGGAAAAGAAAACAAGGTATGTGTCACAAAACTAGTCTAGGATAACAAGATAAGTAAAGCAAATAAGAATATGCTAGAGTTCATCATAAGATGAAGATAACAAGAGTATGAGGCTACATTCAAAAGAAACTTGTCATTAACAATTATATTCAAAAGGATTTGCATGTAAGATAATTATGTCTACCTAATTAAGTAGGGTTGAGGAACATAACAGACCTCTAACCTATAGGTGAGGGGAGAATAAGACATTCCTAGTCACCTACACAATTTTATAGGGGAGAATAAAAACATTCCCCAGGGCGATTAAATACATGCCCTCTGTGGGTGGTTGTACATAAGTATCACTACTTTAAATTAAATAAAACATAAATTAGCATTCTTGAAAAGTAGTCATGGCAAGAGTAGTCATAATATTCAATAAGCATGGCTGTTGGGTATAAGACCCAAACAAGAAGAAATTATAATCTGATTTGAAGCATGAACAAAATTAGGATTCAAGAATAGAAGATTTAGGGTTCATTTAAGCCTTATTAGGGAAATATAGGGTTTGGATGCAATTATCCCAACATAGGGTGAAAGGAATGCACAAACCTCTCTTACTGCTATCAATTACTAACTTTCACCACTTTAATTGAGTCCAAGTTCCAATTTGCCTATTTTCAATGTATTAACATGTATTAGAGTACATAGTGCACATTAATGTATAGAAACCCTAATTTTAGTCCTTTTTAGAAAAACTCAGATTTAGACTCTTAAAACATCACCAATAAACTTATTAAGATCTCCTAAACAAGAAAACATATTTTTATGTTAATTTTGGAGTTATGATGATTAAGATGTAATTTTATGGATTTTATGCCTTAAATTCAGTTTACAAAAATCACCCTTCGTAAAACCATGAAATCAGAACTTGAAAATATTTTTAATAGATATATATTAATTTTACAATTCCAAAACATATTTATTTTTCAAATTTGGATAAGTGGATTAGAAGATATGAATTTTTCAATACTGACCAATAGGAAATTGCCACATCATCAAATCGATCTAGATAATTGAAAAGAGAGGGAGAGGGAGAAAACACCATTTGACCCAAGATAAGGTTTGATGTTGCATAGGTAACCAAACTAGAGATTCTAGAGAAGGTAAAATAGCAAGATGCCAAAACTCTAGAAGAACATGATAAAAAGAGATGGAGATCATCGATTTTAAACATAGAAGCATGAGTTTTAAGCGTGCACTAAGCAATATATGAGAAGGAGGTTAACAAAACTTGCCTCAAATAAGTTAAGAAGGTCAAAACATCAAGGATACCAAGATTATAAGGTCTAGTTGATCCAAGCCAAGCTCTTTTTTTGAGCAAAGATCACCTTCTCCACTTTAGAGGTGCAAACCCTAGCAAAATAGCATGGAGATGAGATGTTTTAGGGTTCTAGGTGGAGTTTTACCATGGAAGGTCATGGTTATGACCTGGAAGAAGGTGGGAGTAATACTAACAATATGAAAATAGGTAAGGAAAGTAGTATACTTACTAGTTTTGGTCAAAATCACCAAGGAGGATCTTAAGAAATCCTAAATAGATAAATTTAGAACCCTAAGAGCCTTCTTCAGCAAGGTAGGTACCCTCTTTTACCGCGAGACAACAACATCATGGACAAACATATAAGGAATTATTATATAATCTATAGGAAAGACAAGTAGAGGATTTATTCTTAGATTGGGAGGTGGGAAGGGGTAGGGATGACTTTATAAAGAAGGGGGCAAGCATGAGGTGTCTATGGGACTTTCCATGTGTCCTTAGGCCAAGGCTTTATGGCCATGTAAGAGGACAGCTCATAGAGACTTCTTGTATATCCAAGGTAGGTCCTAAAATCCCATGGAGGCTTCTAGGACATCCCCACCGTCCTCCAATCAAAGAAATAACCCCATTGGTTGATAGCTTTTAAAGATAAGCTCATTTATAAAGAGGGTAATCCCTATAATGCCCTTGGAGAGAAACACCTTCAAACCAAGGTGCAACCAGGTGCCCCATGTTTCATAATCTTGAGAATGGTAAGAGAACATATACGGATTATAATGCATGTGACAATTTGCAAGAAAACCTCCCAATTGGGTAAATTGCAGAAAAGTCCAAAATATACCTAAAATTGTATAACTTGCACAAACAACATCCAAATTGGACCAAACTTCATCCACACGTTATCTTTTATGTTTTGAATATTAATTTTCCATTATTTCTATATTTTTAATTTATATAATCACATTATTCATTACTTATGCCTTTTACTCATTTTCTCTCTCCTAAACTTATCCTAATATTTCAAGGTTGTCCAAATTAGATGAAATTTGACATGTAGGGTAATTTTGATATATATTTCGAATTTGAAGTTTTTTTTCCAATTTTGAGACTTCTTTTTATGAGATATGTCATATGGCCCATTAACGGCCCATTATCTAAATTATTCATCCAATTAAGTTTCTTATCTTCATATTACCACCAAAATGAGTTATGTGGCATATTTTATGTATCCATTATAAACCTAAGATTAATTTTAGAATATTAGGTTACATTAAGGTGATCTATACATGAATTATCTCATTAGGGTTATACTAAACATCTATTTAGGTCTAACCTTCAACCTTGTTTGGCTAAGTCCAAAATGTCAACTTCCATGGTAGGGTCGAAGATCTAGTATGTTACAGCACACCACCCCTTAAAGGGATTTCTTACTCAAAATCAAAACATCCACATATAAGAAAATAACTTATTCACCACAACTTAAAGGATTCATATTATTAAGTCAAAACTATACATTAAGTATAAAAGGTTCAACTACACTTCCTTACATCCAACTACATAAGCATCATGCAAAAAAAAAGAAACATAACTTGTAAAGACTAACTATGAACTATGGGTTAACTTGCTCTTTACACTTGGGAGACTAGTTCAACATATTAGGGTTCCTAAAGATAAATCATATAGATGTCTAAGGCTACTATTACCTAAAACTATGCTATTTCAGACAATTCATATCAGCTCAGGCCAGCCCGGTATCATATGGATTTGGGAGTCCTTATAAACCAAGCTAGTGATGTGGAGGAAAATCTTTCCAGCCCCCGAATCCTGATCCTTTCTGGACACCTTTGCTTTCAACTTCATGTCCTAGTAGCTGCCTAAAGGCCAAGCTAAACAACCTCAAGTTACTATGGTTACTTATGCATCCTTTAGTTGTAAGTATTTTAGGAATCTATTCATCATTATTCTAATGTGAAACTATAGGATCCTAAATCAACCCTTCATCATCTATTGATCAACTCTTGGGAAAACATGTCATGTAAAGGAAAGGCAAGTATTCTAAGAAGACAAAATTAAAATAGTCAAATTCCGACTACCATGGGCTGTGATATCATTCTGTAAGGAGGCGGGATCACCCCCGTACTAATTTTTTTTGAAGAATAGAACATCAATTCCAAATACACTCAAAGTTATGTTGGAATAGGTGCAAAATTTTCAAACTTTAATAAATGGTATTCAAAACAACCAAAGTGTAGCAGCAAAATAAAAATAACTGACTATGTTCAACTTTCATAAAAGATTACACAAGTACATCAAAATCTTCCATTAGGGTTTACAGCAAGATACAACAAAAAGGATATAGATAGAGGGAAGTCTAAACTAATTCAAATCTTGTCTCTAGAGCAACATCTCCAAGTTCTAGGTTTGTACCAAAAGCTATGTTATCCTGGTTCAACTCAACAGCTTGTCCATACTAGGTGGTTGGGAGAGCACCCAGCAAATGGGAAAAGAAAATAAGGTATGTGTCACAAAACTAGTCTAGGATAACAAGATAAGTAAAGAAAATAACAATAGGCTAGAGTTCATCATAAGATTAAGATAACAAGAGTATGAGGCTGCATTCAAAAGAAACTTGCCATTAATAATTATATTAAAAAGGATTTGCATGTAAGATAATTATTTATACCTAACTAAGTAGGGTTGAGGCACCTACCAGACCTCTAATCTATAGGTTAGGGGAGAAGAAGACATTCCCAGTCACCTACACAATTTTATAGGGGAGAATAAAAATATTCCCCAGGGTGATTAAATATGTGCCCTCTGTGGGTGGTTGTACATAAGTATGACTACTTTAAATTAAATAGAACATAAATCTACATGCTATAAAAGTAGTCATGGTAATATTAGTCATAATATTCAATAAGAATGGCAGTGGGGTATAAGACCCAAATAAGAAGAAATTATAATCTGATTTGAGGCATTAACAATATTAGGATTCAAGAATAGAATATTTAGTGTTCATTTAAGCCTTATTAGGGAAATATAGGGTTTGGCTGAAATTATACCAACATAAGGTGAAAGGAATTCACATACCTCTCTTACTGATATCTATTACTAACTTTCACCACTTTAATTGAGT
Source organism: Alisma plantago-aquatica (assembly GCA_963693085.1). Lineage (NCBI taxonomy): Eukaryota > Viridiplantae > Streptophyta > Magnoliopsida > Alismatales > Alismataceae > Alisma > Alisma plantago-aquatica. The sequence goes on along the minus strand of OY856415.1, from coordinate 51,598,641 downwards.
CTAAGTTCAACTTTGCCTATTTTCAATCTATTAACATGTATTACAGTACATAGTGCACATTAATGTATAGAAACACTAATTTTAAACCTTTTTATAAAAACTCAGATTTAGACTCTTAACAAATCACCAATAAACTTATTAAGTTCTCCTGATCAAGAAAATATATTTTATATTAATTTTGGAGTTATGATGATTAAGATGTAATTTTTATGGATTTTATGCATCAAATTGATTTTACAAAAAGCACCCTTCGTCAAACCATGAAATCAGACCTTGAAAATATTTTTATTAGATAGAGATTAATTTTCCAATTCCAAAACATATTTATTTGTCAAATTTGGACAAGTGTATTAGAAGATATGAATTTTTCAATACTGACCAATAGGAAATTGCCACATCATCAAACTGATTGATATAATTAAAGAGAGAGGGAGAGGGAGAAAACACCATTTTACCCAAGATCAGGTTTGAAGTTTCATAGGTAATCAAACTAGAGCTTCTAGAGAAGGTAAAACAACAAGAAACCAAAATCCTAGAAGAACATGATAAGAAAGAGATGGAGATCATCGATTTTAAACATAGAAGCATGAGTTTTAAGCATGTACTATGAAATATATGAGAAGGGGGTTAACAAAACTTGCCTCTAGGAAGGTAAGAAGGTCAAAACAGCAAGGATCCCAAGATTAGAAGGTCTGGTTGTTCCAAGCCAAGCTCCTTTCTTGAGCAAAGAACACCTTCTCCACTTTAGAGGTGCAAACCCTAGAAAAAACGCACGAAGATGAGATGTTTTAGGGTTCTAGATGGAGTTTCACCATGGAAGGTCATGGTTATGACTTGAAAGAAGGTGGGAGGAATATTAACAACATGAAAAAATGGAAGTAAAGGAGGATACTTACTAGTTTTGGTCAAAATCACCAAGGAGGAGCTTAAGAAATCCTAAATAGAGAAATTTGGAACCGTAGGAGCCTTCTTCACCAAGGTAGGCACCCTCTTTTACCTTGGGACAACAAATTCGTGGCCAAACATAGAAGTAATGATTCTATAATCTATAGGAAAGAGAAGGAGAGGATTTATTCTTGGATTGGGAGGTGCGTAAGGGTAGGCATGGCTTTATAAAGAAGGGGGCAAGCATGAGGTGTCTATGGGATTTTCCATGTGTCCTTAGGCTAAGGCTTCATGGCCATGCAAGAGGACATCTCATAGAGATTTCTTGTGTATACAAGGTCAGTCCTAAAAGCCCATGGAGGATTCTAGTCCATCCCCACCATCCTCCAATCAAAGAAATAACCCCATTGGTTGATAGATTTTATAGATAAACTCATTTATAAAGAGGGTAATCCTATAATACCCTTGGAGAGAAACACAATAAACTCATTTATAAAGAGGGTAATCCTATAATGCCCTTGGAGAGAAACACTTTCAAACCAAGGTGCAACCAGGTGCCCCATGGTTCAAAATATCAATAATGCTAATGGAATATATAATTATTATAATGCATGTGATAATTTGCAAAGAAAACCTCCCAATTGGGTAAATGGTAGAAGAGTCCAGAATGTACCTAACATAGCATAACTTGCACAAACAACATCCAAATTGGACAAAATTTCATACACAAGTTATCTTTGATGTGTTGAATATGGATTTTTTATTATTTCCATATTTTTAAGTTATATAATCACAATATGCATTACTTATGCCTTTTACTCATTTTCTCTCTCCTAAACTTATTCTAATATTTCAAGGTTGTCCAAATTAGATGAAATTAGACATGTAGGCTAATTTTGATATGTAGATTTCAAATTTGAAGTTTGTTACCACTTTGAGACTTATTTTTATGAGATATGTCATATGGCCCATTAACGACCCATTATCTAAATTATTCACCCAATTAAGTTTCTTATCTTCATATCACCACCAAAATGAGTTATGTGGCATATTTTATGTATCCATTATAAACCTAAGATTAATGTTAGAACATTAGGTTACATTAAGGTGATCTATACATGAATTATCTCATTGGGATTATACTAAACATCTATTTTGATCTAACCTTCAACCTTGTTTGGCTAAGTCCAAAATGTCAACTTCCAAGGTAGGGTCCAAGATCTAGTATGTTACAGACTCCCTCACACGAATGTGCCAATTCTCTAACCTCAGACTGGAGGTTCCTGAATCTTCCAGAATGTGGCTTTATTCTCCACTTTCTCCTCTCCTTTCTCTCGACCTTCGTATAATAGAACAGAACGAGATACCTAGGTCTGGTCAAAATCCCCCTAAGTCATAGAAGTGACTTAGGGCATCATTAATTGCCAACAGTCGGATTAAACATGATTTTCATATTTCCTATTCTCGTCATGTCGGTACTATCAACCAGGTGTTGGTACTACCAATACCTTCGACAGTTGTGGTTGTGTATGCAATTGTTAGTACTATCGCTTTGATATCAATTGTATCGAGATTTCTCTAAAATTTTTTAAATCCTTGTTGTGAAGTTGTCGGTAGTATCAACTTCTTTGGTCGGTACCACTGAGTCTTCTCGATTCAACATGTTCCTTTCTGAGCAAGTGTCGGTACCACTGACAGTCTAGTCATTAGTACCAAGCTACATAGTTTATTATAAATTCACCTGAAATTTGATAAAAATGAACATAGGTACCAAATAATAATGAATCTATCAAGAATATAAAAAATACATTTACTTGATGCAATTAAGTGTCACAGGCTAATGATAATAAATAATGCATAAATTAATCTGAAAGTGAACAATAAGTGCACAAAATCCATAATAAATAGCATGTAAAAATGACAATTATTCAATACATTAAAATCTCCTAAGCTTAAATGTTTCTCGTCCTCGAGTAACACACCCTCAGATGTGTTTGACACAAGTCAACAAAAGGACATAAAATATAAATTTTCTTTCTCAACTATCCCCACATGATGGTCCCAAATCGACCTTTATTGACCACTGAACAATTTACTACTATCAAGTAACCAAAAATATCAGTAAAAGATGTCCACTGTTAGATCAGTGAACACTACCAATATAAAACTTAATATAATTGTCAATCAGGCATTAGTTGGTGCATCATTTGATTCCCTATCTACATTGCTCTTTCCTATCTATCAACTAATTAGAAGTAGTTATCCCTATAAGAATGAATGAGCAGATCAGTCATATATGTGGCCTACCAATAAGAGCAATAGAGGGAATACAATAGGTGGCTTATGAAGAATTACAAGTGGAATCCAAGTTATTTATGCAAAAACAAAACATGATGAACATATATGGTGAAGATAATGAGAAATTTGTGATTCCTAATGCCTAATATTATGGCTGGAATGATGCATGTATTAAAAATCTCATCAGATGGATGAGAATAAAGTAAAGAAGAAAATATATCATGTGAATGTTTCCATCTCTTTGTGAAGAGTTTAGAGCATCATTTCTCCCTATTTATTTCAAAACATTTAAAAAGTTCTTTTTTTTTCATTGGCCCACTATTAGCATGATGGAAAGTTAAGCTTGGGCTTCACTAACACGTCACATTCATTTAATTTTATTTCTTTGATTTTTTTTCTAAGGGTATGGATGTGTATCCCTACACTCTTATTTAAGAGAAAAACAATATAACCACATGATGTGAAGATGAATGAAAATGCATGTAGTCTACATGTAGTTATTATACAACCAAATGGTATGCATAAAAATTGTTTATGCATACTAATTTTTTTCTTTTCATTTTATAACTAATGCATCTAAAGAGAAACTAACTATCATGTCACATATTCTGACATGCAATGCTATCAAAAGGAAATCATTCAGGTTACTTGATCATCTTAAGGTGGTGAATAAAAAATGAGTGGATAATGGATGGAATCACATAATTAAGAGAAAATTCTTTTCTTAAACTATGATATGTCCCTCTCTAATGACATGTGTATAGGGTAACCTTAGAATTTCTTTCTTAAATCTCAATTTAAGATCTCGTTAATTGTTTGATCAATTAAGGCTCAAACCCATCTTCATCCACATTACATGAATAATTAAGATGCCCATTCATATCAAGTGTCTAAAATATGACTAACGCATACACTTCCTCTAGGTGGTGTAACTCAAGAAATTTGCAACTAAGCCAATTTTTCCTATTTCAAAAAATTTCATTGCAAACGCATGAAAGCACATGATAATGACATGAATCATGAATTAGGATCCACTATTACACTATATAGATTATGGATCCTAAAACTTAAAAAAAATAAAGAATAAAATAAAGATAAATCCATTCCAATAAATTGAATATGGTTTTGAGCCTACAGTTCGCAATCTGTTTCGACGACCCCCATTCCAGTTTTTGATGATCTGTCCATATCTTTTGCTAATGGCCTTGCTGACTCGAACAAATCAAATATGGTCTTGAACTCTCCACCAGAGGTAGTTCCTAAGATTTCCACAGGTATACCTCTGAGAATCATTAGCTCAATGTTTTCTCCATTGAGTATCCTGGATACTATCAACGAAACTGCTAAGGTCGTCAGCTCAACGACGCTAGTGAATAGATGATCCCACCTCTTGAGATATCCTCCTGGAATGTTAGGGGAAGTAACAATAAAATAAAAAGTGTCCAAGAGGAGCTGAGAAGGATGGGAAGCAACATTTATATTTTACAGGAAACTAAGCCGAGGAAGAGGAATCTTGGTAGATTTGTTTTTAAATACTTTCCTTGTATGGAGTTTATATCTAATATTGATTCACATGTCTTGGGTTGTATTCTGATCTTATGGAATCTTAGTGTCTGTTCAATTACTAAGCTCTATGAAAATGATCAACACATCTTATGAAAAGCTCTGGTGGATGATTTTTCTTTTCTCAAATCTGCTGTCTATGGTCACAATGGAGACTATGATAGATCAAGTTTATGGGAATCTTGGATGATACTTGTAAAAGTTACAATATCCCTTGGATTTCTTTGGGTGATTTTAATGATGTGTGAAGGGAGAGTGAAAGAGTTAGTCAAAATCCACCTTCCAGCAAATCCATGAATGAGTTTATTGATTAGGTTCTTAACTGTGGCCTTTATGAGATGGATCTAAAGGGACCTTCTTTTACCGGGATAACCATCAAGAGGATGATGGTTTTATTACCTCTAAGATTGATAGGGTTTTTTTACAATGATTTATTTTTGAACTTGGTGGATGAATTTTCTGGCGAGCTGGTATCTAATACTTTGAGCGATCATAGATCTATTATGATTTCCATGAGTCATACAAAAATGGTTGAATCTACCTTTCATTTAATTAATTATTGGGTTTCTAAGGATGTCTTTCTTGGTATTGTTAATAGTTCATGGGATACATAAGTTGAAGGTCCATCTATGTTCAAGGTATATATAAAATTTCAATTTCTGAGAAAGGCTTTAAAGGAATGGAACTGAATTAGTGTGGGAAATCTCTTCGACAATGGTAATACTGCTAAACTCAATGCTCTTTAAGCTCAAACTAAGGATGATCTTGACCCCTTGAATATTCAACTAGAACATGATGTAAAGTCTCTAAGGAAGGTTATTCATGAAGCTGAAAAAGAAGAGGACATTTTCCTAAGGCAGATGTCTAGAGTGTAGTGGCTTGCTAAAGGTTATAGGAATTTGAAGTTTTTTTACTCCTCCTTAAAACCAGGAGACAAAGAAATTATATCAGGTGCCTTTATATTAATGGTCAGGGAAACTATGACTTAGACATTGACAAAGATATTGTTTTGAACTATTGATCTAGTTTGTTCAACAATGGACATACTTGTGAGGGGCTGATTGAGTTTAGATGGTTTGGACCCACTCTTAATGAGGAACAAAAGATTAACATCATTAGGTCTGTCATGCATGTAGAGATTGATGATACCATAGCTTATTTAAACACTGATAAGGCTCCAGGACCTGATGGCTTCAACTCCATTTTTATTAAAGAAGTTTGGTCTATCATGGGAGGTGACATTTATAAGGCTATGAAAGAGTTTTTCTCTAATGGAAAGCTGCTTAGGGAATGGAACAACACTTATATTACTCTGATTCCTAAAGGGAATGAATCTTATGATATTAAAAACTAGTTCCCTATATCTTTATGCATTCTTATATTCAAAATCATTTCTAAAATAATGGCTAATAGTATTCAAAGTATATTGCACCTTATTATTAGTAATAATCAATCTACGTTTATTAGAGGTAGGAATATAAAGGACTCCATCCTTCTATCTAATGAAATTCTACATTATTTTAACTGTTCTTCCATATGTGGTAAAATGTGCATGAAGATCGATATTTTGAAAGCATATGATAATGTGAATTGGAAGTTTTTGTTTGTGGTTATGCATAGGATGGGTTTCCCTTCTATATGGATCAAATGGATTTCTAGCACCTTTAGTTCTACTTTGTATCAATTCTTGTTCAATGGTGAGCCTACATATAGATTAATTCCTTCAAATGGCATACGACAAGGAGACCCTCTGGCTCCTTATCTATTTGTGATGGTTATGTCGACTTATTTTGTTCTCATGAATGAAGTTGTGGATAATAAGCTTCTTGTCCCTATTAAAGCTTATAACTCTTTCTCTCTCTCACACTTGGAGTTTGTGGATGTTCTCATGATCTTTTTGAAAGCAATTCCTAAAAATGCTATAGAGATTCTTAAAGTTTTGGATAATTTTGGAAACCTTTCAGGTCTAAGAATCAACAACTTGAAGAGTGAAGTAATCTTTAACAAGAGTGCTTGTAAAGATGACATTTTAGAGATACTCAAGTTCAAGGAAAGTAGTATGCCCTCTACCTATCTTGAAGTTCCTCTAGTCACTGGGAAATTTCCAAGGTCAGCATGTTCTATGCTAATTGATAAAGTCAAAACAAAGTTGGTAGGATGGAAATTGAAAACTCTTTCTATGGTAGGAAGGTTAGAGCTTATTCATTATACCTTTACTTACATTGGTGCCATGCCTTCCCCATCCCCAAGGCTACCATGGTTTCGATTGAAAAACTTTGTCGTGATTTTCTTTGGGGGGAAAATGAAGAAAAGTCTGCCCTGCATCTTATGAAATGGAACAGAGTTACACTGCCCAAAAAGGAGGGCGGGCTTGGAATTAGAAATATTAGTGAAGTTACCAAAGCATGTCTTCTTCTTAATGCATGGGATGTAGCAAATAAAAAGGACTCCTTATGGGTAAAATGGGTCAGTGAGAGGTATTTATCTAAGTCTTCTTTTTGGTCAATTAAAGGCTCCTCTTCAATGTCATGGATGTTATCTAAAATCTTGGAGTGTAGACTAAACTTTTGGCTCATACCAAGATAACTATTGGAAATGGGAAATATGTATTTTTTGGCTTGACCCATGGATTCCTAAAATCTCTTTTCTGTGGGATTTAGTTAGTAAAGAGACTTATCTCAAACTTGGACTACCTATCAACTGTAAGGTGAGTGATGTATTGAAGGATGGGAAATGGAGTGTACCTGATAATAGGAATAATAGGATTTTGTTGAAAGTTCTTAACAACCTTTCCATGTTAGGTGAAGGATTTGATTGCTTGTACTTCAATGATAGGAAGATCCTCAACCTAAAGCATGTTTGAAACACTATTCAAGTCACTAAACCTGATTATGAGGTTTTTATTTGGCTTTGGAAGGAAACTATGCCTAGAAAATTCCATTTGAACATGTGGAAAATCATCCATGACAAACTCCTAACCTTTGATTATTTGAAAAGAATAGGTATCCTTGGGCCCTCAAGGTGCTTTATCTATAAAATTGATTGTGATACAACTACCCAGTTCTTATTCAAGTGCTCATTCATGAAAGATCTATGGAAAGAGATGGAGATCTCAGTTAACATTCAGTTCTAATTCTTAGAATGGTCAGATGTCCTTAAGATCAAGAAGAAAAAGCACATATTTCTTTTCCTTTGTGCTTTGTATCATTCATGGATGGAAAGAAACTCTAGGGTCTACAAGGACTTAGAAGCCTCTATTGTTGATATCTGTAAGAAGGTTTGCTCAACTTTTATGGTTTCTAGAAATGAAGTCTGTCCGGGCTTGTTGGCTTCTTCTCTCCATAAAGGAGTCCTTTTGATTTTTCCTAGAGCTTGGTTGGTGCTGTGTGGAGTCTCACCCTTTTGAGCCTTAGTTTCTTTTGTTGATCGTGATCTTGGAAGAGCCTTATATTCTTCATACTTTGTATAATATACATGTCTACACATCTTCCCTTATACCAGTTGTCGCCTGGATGGATAGATATATGGGTTTGAGGACCATCTGCCTATATCTTATAGGGGTGCTAAACACCAAATTTTTTGATGCCTTCATCAAGCAGAGACGACAATTCAACACTATTACTAAGATCCAGATTGAGGAGGGCAATAGGGTAAGTGATGCAAAGGACTTTTAGTCCATGGTTTGCAACTACTTCAGGAATCAACTCACTGAACTGAGCAGAACCCCCGAGTCAAGATGGAAGGACATACCATGACAGTTTTTGAAACTAAAGTTGAGCTAGAGGAATCATATTGCAACTTTATGAAGTGAACTAGAAGTTCTTTACGTGCTAAAAGATATGAATCCATACATGGCGGCAGGCCCAGATGGAATCAATGGGCTCTTTCTCTTAAGAAACTGGGGAACAATATAGGTCTCAATCATGATCACTGTGAGGACTGCCCTCTCGGGACACACTTTAAGAAATGAACTATGCAATTCAACCATTGTGCTCATCCCTAAGGTCCCTACACCCGAATCCTATGACCAATTGCAGCCTATATCTTTCAGCAACATCTGTTTAAAACTCATATCAAAGTTTTTTGTGGAGAGACTGAAACCTCATATGCCAAACTAGATTGCACATACCCAGAGCAATTTTGTTCCAGGTAGGAGGATTGCCGATAATATTGCTCTCATTTAGGAAGTCATACATATGATGAAGAGGAAAAAGGGGGTGAAGGACATGGCCATTAAGGCCGACTTAACCAAGCTTATGATAGATTGTGTTGGTGCTTCATCCGAGATACCCTTGAGTAGTCAGACCTCTCGATCAACATCATTGCATACATCATGAGTTCCATCCAACAGGGGAGTGTTCTGTAGTATGGAACGACAATAGCACTAAATCCTTTAAAGCTACCAGGGGTCTCCAGTAGGGAGACCCTATGTCTTCTTATCTCTTTGTACTCTGCATTGAGAGGCTGAGCCAGCTGATTGAGGATTTAGTCTGACAAGGTTCCTGGAAACCAATTGCACTCAGAAGGAGTGGAATCAAACTGTCCCACATTTGTTTCACAGACAACCTCATACTCTTCAGTAAAGCATCCACCACTCAAATGAAAATCATTAAAGATTGCTTTTGGAAATTTGGTGAAGCATCTGGCCAGTCCATTTCCATTAAGAAAATGTAGGTCTCCTTTTCCGCCAGCATCCCCAAACACATCTAGAGAAGAGTGAGCATAGCAGGCTATTTTAAAGAGATGTATGACCTAGGAAAATACCTGGGAGTTCCCATCATTCATTTGAGAGTTACCATATGCACTTATGTAGAAATATTGGAGAAGGTTGAATCTAAAATAAGCATTGGGCCGCCAAAAGTCTGTCCCTTATAGGTCAATGTTGTGTGGTACAATCCACGCTATCTACCATCCTAACTTATACCATGCAAACTTCCCATCTTCCTCGAACCTTATCTGACCGGATTGATAGTAATGTCAGAAGATTTTTTTGGGGGGGCAATTATAAGGCACACCCCATGTACCTGGTTTCCTGGGACAAGGTCACTAGCAAGAAGAATGATGGAGGGTTAGGCATTCATACTATGAGAGAATGGAATTCAGCCCTACTATTGAAAAATACATGGGACATCACAACCAAAAGGGTTACCGTATGGTGTAAATTCATGGCACCCAAATATGCTATCTACAATCTACACTGCAGGAAAGAGCATGAACCTCTCAAGATTGGCCAAAGAGGCCCTTTTAGGGGAAGAGCTTTGTTGAAGACCATTCATACAAACAACTGTTGAATGGTAGCACCATGAGCTTCTTGTTTGATAAATGGTTCCATAAGGACACCACACTTACCACAGTTGTACTGTGGGACATCCCCCCTAAAATTTCTGACCTCCAGGTTGCTAACGTCATTAATGAGCAAGGAGGTTGGGATGTGGAATTCTTAAGAGAGTGGCTCTCAAGTGAACATGTTGGTTGGTTTGTGAACATGGATCTACTGATTGAACACACCCGTAGTGACATGGTGATCTGGTCTGACTCAATTAATGGATGCTTCCCAACCAAATATGTGTATCATCTCACCAGAGGTCCAAGAGATCAGAAAGTTGAAAGTGAATGGGAAAAGCTATGGAAGGCCAAAGTTGTAGCCAAGTTCAAAATTTTCATGTGGACTCTCTCACACAATGGTATTCTAACTAACTATAGGCATGTTAAAAGACACATAGCTACAAGTTCCTTATGTGATAGATGTCAAGAGCAGGATGAAACTAGCCTGCACACAATACGGGATTGCAAACATGTTAAAGACACATGGTTAGGGCTATTCCAAGATAGATTTCCATCTGACTTCTTCAGTAAAGATCTGGGAGATTGGTTGAGGTGGGGTTTGAGAGGATACATCAGCCAACAAGCTACTTTCATGATCACGTGCTGGTATATATGTCATTGTAGATATTCCCATGTGTTTGAATAGAACCTCAAACTAGTGACACACCTCATCACTTATATCAGAAAAGAGGTCGATACCTTACTGAGAGCGTGGTAGGAAGAGGAAGAGGGAAGCACTCAATGCACACAACTGACCCGAGATGAGCAATGGCAACGCCCAACTGACGACACTCTCAAGATGAATGTGAACGCGGCGCTGGTAAGACACAAAAGTGTGGCAACAATGATCATCAGAGATAGTTACGGGGTTTGGTCTGAAGGTGATGGTTATAGTTCTAGAGTTGACTCTACACTACATGCAGAACTGGTGGCTATAAACCTTGCACTATAGAGAGCCTTAGACTTAAATATATAGCAACTGAAAGTTGAAATAGACTGTAGATAGGTAGTTTTGATGATCGAGGAGGACCCGTCAACAAACCCCAAATATGCACACCTCCTTTTTTCTATTCAACTCAAGCTAAGAGGGAAAGATGGCTGGCACCTCAAGTTTGCTCATAGATATTGAAACAAAGCTCCAGATGGATTGGCTAAATTCCAGCTCAGAAACAAGTCAGGTCATTTTCAATACATCAGACCACCAGAAGAAATCTGAGAGTGTCTCAATAAAGACCTTTGTAATGGTAGTAGTACTACCACATTTAATTTGGTCAATATTTCTTGTAGAAATTATTTTCTTATTTTTCCTGCATGAGGAGAACGGGATGAATAGATGATCTCCTGATTTTCTCTTAAAAAATTCAATTATGAGATAATGATGTAACATTATAAATGTCTAGAGAATAATATTACTCAATGACATATGTCTTCAAATACATGACTTGGAAGAAATGAGATCATACGGATGTTAAGTGTACATATTTACATTCTTGTTATGTCCCTGATCGGCTATTATTGTGGAAGGTTGATAGACAACAATAACATATAAGATTAGACTGTGAGTTGGTTGATGACCGAGTCTCATTGGTCATGATATGGCAATATCAAATCAATCACACGAATACATGTCAGAGAATAGTGTATCCTATCGAACCACCATGAGACTAACACATGGAAGCCATTTTCATGGAAGTCATAGTCAAGTCTTACAGTGATGGTGGTGGTCGTGGTTCTTAGACCTGAAATCATTACACTCATCACATGTCATTAGGTACACTTTGACATCCTCAAATGCAGTCTTGAAATACGGTTTGTTATAAAGGTAATGATTGGGTGGCTTTGACATATGGGGATAGACTGTGAACAATACATATGGGAATTTTCCCTCCTATTGAAGCATGATGTCCTAAGCCTCTTGATTAGTGAGAATGAGAAAAGCATGGCCATGCACATGTGAGTCAATATGTGATATTGAGCTTACATATATCTCTAACAGTCTGCTCTTGGTTCAAGATACAAGATTGAATAATAATGAGGGTGACTACTCCATGTCTCTAGTCCAATCTGGACATCAGTGATAAAGGAACCATATAAACATTGTAACACCATACATAGATTGTAGGTTGAAGTTGTTCTCCAACTTTTCCATTTACTTGGATAGCATTGATGTGTGACTAGGTACCGCTCATTGCTTATGATGTCATAAGTGTTATGGATATTCACTACCAACATAATATGGGTCCTATAGGGTCACATACATAGGTATTGACCTAGAAGAAGAGTTCACATCTCGAATGACAGCTGAATTCAGTGCTAAAGTGTTTAGGCATTTGATTCATGTAACAAACATGCTGATAACATTGCCAAATGTCTATCTCAAATGTTGAGATGACCGTATGAAAGTGTCAAATGACCATATCAAGAGTTGAGATGGGCGTTTGGGTGTCAGACCTAGTTGTGAGTTGAAATTGGTAATGGAACAAAATGACCTGACCAAACATGCTCGACTCGGATTACTAGATGAATGTTTGGGTGAACCAAGATGGTTGTCTTGCATTGGAGAGATGGTTCAGTTTGGTCAGGGAAGGTTCAAGATGTTCCCTATTCATTTTTATTGAGCAATACTCGTTGCACAAGGAAATCAATGTCTAACATTGGTGAGAATTGATTTGTCAAATCCGTGCACAACTGGAAACTACAAAACAACCATCTCATAGTGTGAGACAATCATCTCACAGTGTGAGATGACCATCTTGTGTGCCTGACAACCATTTAGGTTTTCCAAACGGCCGTTTCACTTGCGACAGTTTGCAAAGTTTCCAGAATTGTTGTGAAAATTCGAGTTCTTCCAGTCCTTTCCACTCTCACACATTAATCCCATATGGGATAGTAACTGGGAACCTTGACCCTGGCCTCTACTATAAATAGAGGGGTACTGGGGGCTTCCTAGAACACAACAAAGACAACTAAGAATTAGTTCCTCTGACAACAATTATACTCTCTAGTTGTGGTAACCACAAGAGCCCAAACAAGTCCTACTCGATAAGGGAGGGATAGCCATGGGAGAAAACAAATGAGAGTGGTCATTGTGGGAGAGCAAGTTGATGACTAGTACACCAACGGGAGGGACAACTCCTTCTTAATTGTTCTAGTAGGAAGGTAGGAGTTCTAGGCGGTTTGTGTGGACTACCAAAGAGGTGGGAAGTCGTTGTTTGCCACCTAGAGGTCAACATCAACCAACAGTCTGTGGCAAGAGGAACTGCTGAAGAAGACGATGTTTGTGGATACAGTCTCTGGTGTGACTGGGGAGGAGTTGCAACAGTCCTACTTCCTGAGGTGCAGATAAGAGGGAGTAGCAATCAGACGAGTCTCAATGCAATAAGTAGCTGCACAGACACCGTCCAAGATAGTTACACATCAATGATGACGAGGAGATGTCACTGGATTTGCTCCAAGACTAGGTATATCCTCGAAACCATCCTTCCCACATTATAGTTATTGACACGATTGTCTGATTATGGGAAATATGATAGATAAAATTTTAAATTCCACTTCCTGATCTTTACCATATATCCCAACAACATCATTATCTCATAACAGAATAAAACATAATAAATACCTTTATTATTAATCAAATCGTTTCCAAGATATATCATTAAAATCATCATATGATTGGCTCTCTAGGTATACATACCAACAAACTCCCACTTACACATAGAGACAATCACCCATGAACTTAATCCCAAGTGATCTAACATGACCGTCATGCTTCTATTGTGATAGTGCATTTCTCAAGGGGTCATCTACATTGCTTTCGGTTGGTATTCTAAAAGTCTTCACATCTCCTTGTTTTACAATCTATTGTATGAGATGGAACTACTTTTATATATGCTTGGAACACTGATGCGATCTTGATTCCTTAGCTTGTGTAATAGCTCCATTGTTGTCAAAATATATCTCAATCGCATTGATGATGCTCAGAACTACCTCATGTTCAAAAATGAACTTCTTGATCCAAAAAACCTCTTTTTCTACATTAGATTCAATAATATACTCAACCTCTATTGTAGAATCCATACCTGTCTATTGCATGGAACTCTTCCAGCTCACAACTCTATTGTTGAGGCAAAACCCAAATCCAGACCGCGATCTGTAGTCATCTTTGTTGATTTGGAAGCTTACATCAATGTAACCCTTTACCACGAACTCTTCCTCACTATCATATACAAGGAACTGATCCTTTGTTCTTTCCAAGTACTTAAGGATGTTCTTCACGGATATCCACTAAACATCACATGGATCTCACTGATATCTACTCGTCATGCTTAAGGCATATGAGAGATCAAGATGAGTACATTGCATACATGATGGATCCAAATGCAGATGCATATAGAATCCTACTCATACATTCCCTTTCTTCATAAGAATCAGGACATTGATATCTAGAGATAGTAACTCAATGAAACATGGGCATGTTTCCTCTCTTTAGGTCCTCCATGTTGAACCTCTTCAAAAATTTATCAATGTATGTGCTCTGACTTAGCCCAAGAATTCTTCTAGACCTATCTCTATATATCTTGATTCCTAATATATAGGATACTTTTCCCAAGTCCTTATAGAGAATGTATTTCACAGTCAGGTCTTTACCATCTGTAAAGTGGGGATGTCATTCCCCATCAATAGTATGCCTTCCACATACAATATGAGGAATACAATGCTCCCACTAACCTTCTTGTAAAAAAAGGTTCATATTCATTCTTACTAAATCCAAACACTTTGACTATCTCATCAAACTGAAGATTCTGTCTCTGGGATGATTGCTTCAATCCATAGATTGATCTTTGTAGCTTATAAACTTTATTTGCATCCTTTGGATTTATAAAACCCTCAATTTGTGTCATGTACACATCCTCAAGAAGATTCCTAGTAAGGAATGTGGTTTTAACATCCATCTGCTATATATCATAGTCATGATAATATGAAATGGAAAGAATGATCCTGATGGAGTTAACCATGGAAAATGGGGAAAAGGTTTTTTCATAGTCAACACCTTGAACTTGTCTAAAACCCTTTTCAACAAATCTACCCTTATAGGTTTTTACGTTACCATCCATGTTAATATTCTTCTTGAAGACCTAGATCCACCAAGATCCATACCTTGTTGGTGTACATTGATTCCGTCTCAGATCTCATGGCTTCAAGCCATTTTTCAAACTATGGTCCCTAAGTTACTTCTAGCTAGGTTGTTGGCTCATCATCTATGACCAACTGACCGCCTTCTTGAGTCACAAGATAACCACATCTTTTAGGATAAAGGTGTGTCCTACTAGATATATGAGGTCTTTGTGTTACACGAGGAACTTGATATTCCAAAATGGTGTGTGAGTCTTCATGTTCCTCATGTACCTCTACTAGTTCAATATTTTCTTGTTGGTCTCAAACCTCTTCAAGTTCTACTTTCCTCTCATAGATTCCTTTGGAAATAAATTCCTTTTCTAGGAATATAGCATCTTTGGAAACAAACACTTTGTTGTTAGATAGGGAATAAAAGTAATATCCTTTGGTTTCCTTATGATTATTAACAAAATAACATTTATCTAATTTGGGTTCATGCTTTTCGGGAAACTTCTTTCTCACATAAGCTTCACAACCCCAAATCTATTCACATACCATATCCCATATGGTGTCTTTTGAACCGATTTAGGTGGTACATAGTTTAGTGTAACATGGTGATTTAAAGAGAAGAACCCTAGAAGGTAGTCAAAAGTTCATCTAAACTCATCATTTCTTGTACCATATCTAGCAATGTGTGATTCCTTCATTCTGATACACCATTATGATGAGGTGTTGTGGGTGGAGTCCATTGTGATACAATACCATGGTCTCTCAGAAGATACTCAAACTCTAGGCTTAAGTATTCTCCACCTCGATCAGAATGAAGTTCCTTAATACTTTTATCAAGTTGGTTTTGTACTTCATTCATGAAATTCTTGAACTTTTCAAGAGTTTCTAATTTATGTTTCTTCAGGTAAACATAACCATACCTATTGAAGTCATCCATAAAGGTAATGAAGGACTGATAACCACTCTATAATTTGTTCTAAAAGGGCCACATACATCAGTATGCATGAGTCCTAATAGATCAGTAGCCCTCTCATTATTTCCTGTGAAGGGAGTCTTTGTCATCTTTCCAATAAATAAGACTCACATGTCTCTGTTGATTTGAAATAAAAAGAGTTTAGATAAACATCTTTATGGAGTCTAGATTTGCGATTCTCTTTTATGTGCCCTAGATGACAATGCCAAAGATATGTCTTATTTGAGGTATTAAGTTTTAATCTTTTGGTACTTATGTTATAAACATATGTATTTAGATCCATCAAATGAATACCATAAGACATTGGGGCACTACCATAAAATATATCATCTTTTAAAATAGAAAATCAACCATTCTTAGTATGAAATTCTTATTCATCTTTGACCATACAAGATACATAAATGATGTTTCTATATATAACAGGTACATAATAGTAGTTCATTAACTCTATTACAAGCCCTGTGGGTAGAGATAAATTATAGGTTCCAAATGCAGTGGCAACAACTCTTTCTCCATTTGTGACTTGTAGTTTGACCTCACCATTTCTTAAAGGCTTACTTCTTGTCAGATCTTGCATGTTCGAAGATAAGTGAGACCCCATCTAGTATCTAGTACCCATGTTGAATAAGTAGAAAAATTTATCTAAATAATGTATATACGTGAAGTGAATATATCTATCCCATCTTCATCTTCTTGAATCCCTTCAAGTACAAAGGACATCTTCTTGTATTTTTCTTTCTGCTTATCTTTAGTGCTGAAAATCTGGATTTATGTTTTACCTCAGAACTCTTCTTGGCTTTGCTTTCATCCTTGGACTCCATTCTGTTGATCACCATCATAGATTTGTCCTTCTTCATTCTTGCTTCAACATTTACTAGCATGCCAAACAATTCTAACAACTGTTTGGTCATGTTATTCAAGTGGTAACTCTTGTTGAAATGGCTATATGATTCATGAAACAATTGTAGAATGATATCCATGGCCATCTTTTATCTCAAAGAGAATCCCAATTCTTCTAGATGTTCCACATGTACAATCATATTGAGTACACAAGTCTCTATTGGATCTCCTTATGTCATCTTACACTCAAAGAGAACCTTTGAGACATTGTACCTTTCTTGCTTTGTATGATTATGGTTCACGTTCTTAAGATCTATTACTACCTCAAGAATGCCCATGTCTTCACACTGCTCATGCAACTCATAGTTCATGCAGCTTAGTGTAAGGTGCTTTATGTCTAAGACATATTTGGAATGCTTCCAGAAAACATCCACCTCAACCCTATGCACATTAGGAGCACATATTTCTAGAACTTGTGTATCTTAGACATAGAGATTTATGCTCACCATTGAGAACCCTTCTCACAATCGTAGAAATTTGTCTCGTTAAGTTTGTCCTTCATAAGGACATATCACAATGACAATTTGTGTGCCATTTGTTTCTATAAGAAAAAACTTGCATTTGTCAAAGCATTTTGATTTGATTTGATTCAAATCAATTTGAAAATATTACTTAGGCCTTTAATTAATTATGGCTACCTCTATATTCAAATTGATAGCCTTCACATATCAATTCAAAAGATTATAGCGTGCAATCTTCTAGTGAGCCAAGATCCAAAACAATTGAGTTATTACCCGACCAATGCTGACATCCATAATCAATTATTAAGGTAGGCAACTTTTTTCAATTGCTTCTTATGAAATTATTGGATAGATGGTATGCACAACTCTTTGACATAGTCATCTGCATGCTTCTAGGTGCTTAATCTCATTAAGATCACCTAGTTAAGCCTGGCTCAAAATCTAACACAATAGTAATGCACCCTATTTGGCAGTCCCTCATAACTATCATCACACTTCCATGAGATGGACAACACATCACGCTTGGCGTGCCCACACTTAGTCGATCAAGCTTTTCATGTGTGTTTCTAATAGAAACCATCTTAGACTTAATATTATCTTGACAGATTTGTATTGATAAATACATATAGATATCCAGTCACCACATACTTATAGTATGTATCATATATATGCTATATCCCACAAACATATATATGCAATAAAACATAAGAGATGATTATGCCCCATACTATTGTAATTCCTTGGATCCATAAGGGATTACCACCACCTAAGGTCTACATCACATGCAAAAACTTGTTGTTGATGAAGATATGTTCTTGAACCAATCTAGATTGACCAATTCAACCCTTGAACTAATCGGCTAGCTTCCTAGTCAGTCGGTTGGTCTCGCTGAAATGATTGTTTGGTCTCTGATCCAACATCTTCTGGACCCTCCAGTCGATCGGTTAGGTAACCAACTAATCAGTTCGACTCATCCTGTCATTAGTACTCCTCGGTCCTTCAGTCGATCATCATGTCTTCTGAACTGATCGATTCGTCCAGTGTTAATTTTTTGGCGTAACAAGAATTAGAACTATCCTAACACTATTTAACTTATTATAACGTAATAGGAAAACCTCGAGTTACATTCAAGGGGAGCATAGGAAGGAGAGAATAATACTTGTACATATGGAAGAGAAGATAGAGGCTCAATATGCAATCTAAGATATAAGCATGAATAAACAACCACACAACCTTGCACACAAACCTAGGGTTATTGGCCATGACCATGTTTCACATCCACCATCAAAACCAACTTCTAGGGCGACACGTTAAATTTAATACTTGGGATCATATGTGGTATTTAATCGGATATGCACATTAAATAGTTTTAGTATTCACATTGTATGCACTAATTAAATGACGAAAATTAAAATCCAATCATATCGATTAATCCCAAAGTATAGTAAATTGGTGTGGCTTTGATACCACTATAGCGATATATGGTGGTAGAGCAGGCAACGGAAACAAAAATTAACTATCATATTCACCTTTAAACAATAGATCTTGTCAAGAACTATGTAATGGGAATGATGGTTATGAGGTTATACCTAGTCGTGGAGGAAGTCCAAAGACAATTTCCTTGCTTAGTGTGCGCATGTCTTCAAGTTGCACCTGGACAATGTCTCTGTTAGAATCCCGGTTGGTCTCCATGAATAATAGTTTGACTTTGTCCTCTGAGCCACAGACAATGGTCTCCTCACCTCTATATTAGTGCACAAGGACCACCAGGAATTCCTGTCATTTTAGATGAGCGGATAAGGAGTTGTCGCTTTCTAGTCACTGTGCTAGCACCAACTTACTCTTCCACAATGGTCTCCCTTACTATCCCTCCCTTTGACGTGTAGGAATTGCTTAGATTCTCTTAGTTATCACAACCAAAGAAGAGAACAATTTCCAGAGCTAATTGACGTGTCTGAGAAGCCCCCAATACCCCTCTATTTATAGGAGGGTCTGGGTTCCAAGTCTGAGAGGGGGTCAAAGGAGACATAATTTCATGAATCTTCACATCCTATGAGTGATAAAATGATTGATTCAGAGATAAACCAATTGGTGGGCACGTGAGCCGATCAGTTCAACCCTTGAACCAACCATTTCAACATCTTTCCCAATCACAATTGTATTGGCAATTAATATCTGGAAAAAAGCACAACACGACATCAACACTAATCCTTGATGCAACCAAATTCATAAATGAACCAGGCAATTCAACTCTTGAATCGATCATCTCAGATCTTGAACCAATCGATTCACTTAGTGAACGGATCGTTTCATGCCTTGGTTCATATACTATTCATCCATTGTTATTTCTAATTGACCTAACACTTGAATAGATCAGTTCAACACTTGAACTAGTTGGTTCACAGTTTAGTTAGTCAACTTTCAACCACTGTTGTTTAAATTGAATACCAACATCTTATTAATCAAGTTTAAACTATACACATAAATAAACTCCCATTCCAAGTATATACTATGTGTGTGACCCTATAGGTTCCAAGTTACATTGACAGTGAATGTCCATAACTAATTTATGCCATCACAAGCAATGAGAGGTATCTAGAAACACATCATTGCTACCCAAGTAATTTGAAAAGTTGGATGCCAACTTCAACCTACAATCTATTATTAGTGTTACAATGTTTGTATAATTCCTTTTTCACTGATATCAAGATCGAACTCGAGGTATGTAATTGTCATCTTCTTCCACATTCAATTCATGTTCCTTGAACTAGAGAAGATTGTCTGAGATACATGTAATCTCATTATAACATATTGACTCACACAAGCATGACCATGCATTTTTTATCTCGCTTATCAAGTGGCTAGGATAACATACTCCTGTAGGAGGAACAAATCTCATCTATATCAGTCACAGTCACCCCCATCACAGTGCACCTGAGTATCACCTTTATGACAACCCTTATTCAAGGCCATAGTGGATGATGTCAAATTACATAAAACTGTTGGTATGTATGCCCATAGAGCAAGTCATATGATGATTGTAATGGGATACTTTGTAATTGATTTGAATAATAATAAAGGCAATTTCCAATCTATATGTTTAAACTGTTTCTGAGATGATGGTGTAACATGATAGATGTCTAAAGATTGTTTTACTCAATGACGTATGCTTTTGGGTTGAGGACCTAAACGATGAGATCATACGGATGCTAAGAGTATTCTTTCTTGTTTAGTCCCTAGTCGGTTGTTATTGTGGAAATAACCATAGACATCAATAACACTGAAGACTAGATTGTGTGTTGGTTGATGACAGAATCTCATTAGTCATGATATGGTGATATCAAGCCAAGCACATAGGTACTTGTTAGAGAACAAGGTACCAGACAGACCCACCGTGAGAGTGACACATGGAACCATGACTTGGTAGTCACAGTCAGCTCTCACAGTGATGGTGGTGAGTGTGATTCTTAGACCTGAAATCACTACACTCAACACATGTCGTTGGGTACACTTTGACATCATCAAACGCAATCCTGAAACATGGGTTGTTATAAAGGTGATGATTGGGTGGCTTTGACACATGGGGCTTTTGAGGGGTGAGTGATAGATATGGGATTTGTCCCTCCTGAGGGAGTTTGATATCCTTGGCCACTTGATGAGTAGGATTGAGAAAGGCATGCGCATGCACGTGTGAATCAATATGTGATATTGATGTCATACACATCTCACTCGGTCTACTCTGAGATCAAGGAAATGAATGAACATTGACAGGATGACTGTTCCATGCCTCGAGTTCATTCTGGATATCAGTGACAAAGGAATTATACATTCACTGTAACACCATTCACGGATTGTAGGATGAAAGTTGTTCTCCAACTTTCTACTTTCACTTGGGTAGCAATGATGTGTGACTAGACACCGCTCTTTGCTTGTGAAGTCATAAATGTTATGGACTTTCACTGCCAACGTGAAATGGACCTGCAGGGTCACACACATAGGATTTAACCTGGAAGAGGAGTTTTGTCCACAAGCAATGTTTAGATTGATTACTAAAGGAGTTTAGTAGTTCAATTAAACACTCAATTAATCGATAGCTCAATATCATAATGTTCAAGGTGTTGGACGCATTGATTGGAGTATCGGATTGATTGAAATCGCATTTGACTGATTCTGCACAATCTGCACTCCCAACCGATCGGTTCATGTGATGAACTGGTCGGCTGAGGTTGCTGAACCGGTCAGCTCAATTGTTGAACCGATCAGCTCATGCACAGAGTGAAATGACCGGTTCAAGTGTTGAACCGATCGGTTCAACTGGTGCAATCGAGCAACTTGGGAAAGTAGGATTGGTGAGAATTTTCCTTTCGTTTCAATTGCCCAATTTGATTGGGAATTATATTGGTATTCGATACCAATTGGGAAAGAAACAAGGAAAGTCAATCGGGAACCAACCTGGAACCCCAACCGACCGGTTCATGAGTGAACCGATCGGTTCAAGGGTCCCAAACGATCGGTTCAGTGGTGAACCGATCGGTTCAGGTCCCCAACCGACCGGTTCACTTGTGAACCGATCAGTTCAGGTTGCGAGATGGTTGCTTTTTGTGGAAAAATCCCGAACCCTTCTACTCCTGCTTTAGTCCCGTATTGCCGGGCACAGAGAACCCTGTCCCATGACCCGCCTATATATATAGGGGTATTGGGGGCTTCTCAGAGTACAACTCAGTGCATGTTGATTGCTCTGCAAAGTTGTCGTTCTCTCTGGTTTTGGTAACCGAGAGAGAGCCCGAGCAAGTGCTTCCCGCAAAGGGAGGTGCAGCAAGGGAAGGACAACTGCAGTTGCAGTCGACAGCAGGAGAGTGTGTTGGCGACTAGTACGTCAACAGAAGGGTACGACTCCTTCCACTTCCTTGTGGGACAAGGAGAGTGGAGTTCCGGGTGGTCAGTGTGGACTACTTCAGAGGTGGGAGGACACTGCCGCTCAGGAGGACAACTGTCATCCGACAGTCCAGTAGGAGGAGGAGTCTTCAGTCCTGGTGCGACCAGGAGCTGCACAGACACCGTCCAAGACCGGAGGTGAAGACCGCGCAAGGCGCGTGGCATTGTCGCCGAGCAAGCCTTGGGACAAGGTATGATTCACAAACCATCTTTCCTATCATATAGATGTCGACGCGATTCCTTTTGTTCCGGGTTTGGGGAGAAAATTTTTGTTTCCGCTGCTTCTCTGCCTCCTCCAATTCCCAACAGTGGTATCAGAGCCATGTCGACTTCTCTATATTTTAGGATTATCGATGTGATCGATTTTGGTTTGTCGCCTTTATTTATTGCATGCGATGCGAATAATATCAGCTTTATACATGTCCAATCCACAAATCCCTAATATACATATATGATATGTAATATTAATGCACTCGATACGCGTCACCCTTAAACGAGTTTTGTGGTGGATGTGTAGCATGATTATGGCCTATAAACCCCTATATCTGTGTGTGGTTGTTTGTGTGGTTGCTTGCATCTCGGTCTGCGCACCGATTCCCTTTCTCATATTCCTGATGTAACTCGAAATAATTCGAGAATTCTTTTCCTACCTTTGCTCCCCCCGAATGTAACTCGGGGTTTCACAATTCAATTGTAAATAGGATAGATTTTATTTCATGTTATGTCAAAGAACGACGGACAACCTGAAGACGATCGGTTCAAGGAGTGAACCGATCGGTTGGTGATCCAGATGGCCGGTTCGAGGAACGAGATGAGCGGGTGGCGACCTGAAGAGATGCACGATGACCGGTGAATCGATCGGCTGGAGGCGCCAGTCGATCGGCTGGTGGCACCCGAGCAACCAACCTGATGGCGAGCCGATCAGTCATGGAGATGAGCTGATCAAACCCAGAAAGGCAGGCACATATTTCATCTTGTACAGGTTGCATGTGATGTAGACCTAGATGACCGTGATTCCTCTTGGCTCGAGGAATCACAAATAGGATGGCCATAATCATTGCTTTTTATCGTTTATGCATGATTTCTGTGGGATATAGCATGTATATGATACGTACTATATATTGTGGTGATTGGATATGTATATGTATATAATAACCAAATCCCTCATTAAATATTAAGTTTTAGATGCCTTCCAAATGCGACAAACGTGAAAAGCTTGATCGACCAAGTGTGGGCACGCCCAAGCGTGGTGCACCGTCTATCTCGTGGAAGCGTGAAGGATGAATGTGTGGGTCTGCCCAAGCAGGGTGCATGTTCATCGTGTTGGCTTTGTGTCGGACTTAACAAGGTGACCTAGATAGGATCTAGCGCCTTGAGGCATGGGGATGTTCATTGCAAGGAGTTGCAGATGACATCTTTCAAGAGTTGCATATGATGCAATTGGCAAGAGTTGCCTACCTGGAAGATCTGAGTTGTGGGTGACAGCCCAAGCTGGTCCATGGCTCAGAGGATTTCAGGATCTTGACCCACTAGAAGATTGTACGCTGCAATCTTCCGAATTGATGGTGAGGGCTATCAATTTGAGTCAAAATAGTGGGAGCGGTAATTAATTAAAGGCCTAATTAACTATCATCAAACTTTATTCAAATCAAATCAAAAGGGTTTTGACAAATGCAAATTTTCTCTTGTAGAATGGCAAAAGAATCATCTTTTAAAATGGGCAAATTAATTGAGAATAAATTCCATAACTGGTTGAGGACTGTGAGAAGTGTTCTGCACAATCCAGATATACCAGGAGCCTTAGAATCCACTCTATGTATGCTTAATGCGTTGGTGAAGAAGAGAGTAGGTAAGGGAGAGAAGTGTTCTCTCGCCAAACCAATTTCTTCTACATGGAGAGGATGGAAGGAACAATGGAAGAAGAAGTCGGAGATAGAGATCTCTACTTCTGGTGTATACGTGATAGAGATTAACTTCACTACTTCTTCGTCATGGGTACTTGATACCGGATGCGGATCTCACATTTGTTCAAATGTGAAGGATCTTAAGAGAAGTAGGCCTTTAGGGAAAGGGGAGGTTGAGCTACGAGTTGCTAATGGGGCAAGAGTTGCCGCCAATGCCGTAGGAACCTATGAGTTAACTCTACCTAGTGGGCTAATGATAGAGTTGAAGAACTACTATTATGTACCTGCCATAAATAGGAATATCATTTCCGTCTCTTGTTTGGACAAAGATGGATTTGAAGTTCTTATTAAGAATGGAAAGTGTTCCATTTCTAAAGATGGGATCTTTTATGGCAGTGCCCCTATGTCTTATGGTCTATACTTGATAGACTTGGAGACAAGTGTATACAACGTAAACACCAAAAAGCAAAAACTAAACGACTCAAACGAAACATATCTCTGGCATTGTTGTCTAGGGCACATAAATGAGAAGCGCATTTCTAGACTCCATAAAGATGGTTATCTAGACTCTTTTGATTATGAATCAATAGAGACATGTGAATCTTGTTTGTTGGGCAAGATGACCAAGACTCCCTTTTCAGGTAAAGGTGAGAGAGCTAGTGATCTATTAGGACTCATACATACTGATGTATGTGGGCCTTTTAGAACTAATGCCAGAGGTGGGTATCAATACTTCATTACCTTTACTGATGACTTCAGTAGGTATGGCTATGTGTACCTGATGAAACATAAGTCAGAAACCCTTGAAAGGTTCAAGGATTTCATGAATGAAGTACAGAACCAGCTTGGTAAAAGTATTAAGGCACTTCGTTCTGATCGAGGTGGAGAATACTTGAGCCAGGAGTTTGAGGACCTTCTGCGAGCCCGTGGTATTGTATCACAATGGACTCCGTCGGGAACACCACAACATAACGGTGTATCTGAAAGAAGGAATCACACATTGTTAGATATGGTGCGATCAATGATGAGTTTTTCTGATCTTCCGATTTCCTTCTGGGGTTATGCTCTTGAAACCGCCACGTTTACACTTAACCGTGTACCATCTAAATCGGTTCATAAGACACCATATGAGATATGGACTGGGAAGCGTCCCGATTTGTCTTTTCTGAAGATTTGGGGTTGTGAGGCTTTTGTTAGGAAAATGTTTCCTGACAAGCTTGGAGCCAAATCCGATAAATGTTATTTTGTTGGATACCCCAAGGAAACGAGGGGATATTACTTATACCACCCTACTGACAACAAAGTGTTTGTTGCCAGGACAGCTGTGTTCCTAGAAAAGGAATTTATTTCCAAAGGAAACAGTGGGAGGAAAGTAGAGCTTGAAGAGGTTCAAGCCCAACAAGAAAACATTGAACCGGTAGATGTACCAGAGGAAAATGGAGATTCACAAGGTGTTGTGGAATCTCAGTCTCCTCAGGTAACACAAGGACCTCGTAGATCTAGTAGGACTCGCCTTGAACCGGAGAGGTTTGGATACCTTGTAACTCAGGAAGGTGGAGAGTTGATCATAGATGATGATCCAACTACCTACGTAGAGGCTATGGAGGGACCAGATTCTGAGAAATGGCTTGAAGCCATGAGATCCGAGATGGAATCCATGTACTCCAACAAAGTATGGACTTTGGTGGAACCACCCGAAGGGGTAAAACCCATAGGGTGCAAGTGGGTCTTTAAGAAAAAGACCGACATGGATGGCAATGTGCAAACTTATAAAGGTAGATTGGTTGCAAAGGGTTTTCGACAAATTCAAGGTGTTGACTATGACGAAACCTTTTCTCCAGTTGCCATGATTAAGTCCATCAGGATCATGCTTGCTATTGTAGCCTACTATGACTATGAGATTTGGCAGATGGATGTTAAAACCGCATTCCTTAACGGGAATATTCATGAGGATGTGTACATGACACATCCTGAAGGTTTTGTAGATCCAAAGAATGCCAATAAAGTCTATAAACTGCAAAGGTCAATCTATGGATTGAAGAAAGCATCTCGGAGTTGGAATCTTCGATTTGATATGAAGAAGTCAAAGTGTTTGGCTTTATTCAAAATGAAGATGAACCTTGTGTGTACAAGAAGGTTAGTGGGAGCTCGACCACATTCCTCATATTGTATGTGGATGACATACTTTTGATGGGGAATGATGTCTTAGCCTTAGAGAAGGTAAAGACTTGGCTTGGGAAAACTTTCTCAATGAAGGACTTAGGAGAAGCATCCTATATTCTAGGAATTAAGATCTATAGAGATAGATCTAGAAGGCTTCTCGGACTAAGTCAGAGCACGTACATTGACAAGGTGCTGAAGCGGTTCAGCATGGAGAAATCAAAGAGAGGCAACGTCCCTATGCTTCATGGAGTTACCGTCTCTAGAGCTCAATGTCCCCAATCTTGTGAAGAGAGGGAGCGTATGAATGGGATCCCATATGCATCAGCCATCGGATCCATCATGTACGCTATGTTGTGCACACGCCCAGATGTCTCGTATGCTCTCAACATGACGAGCAGGTACCAGTCAGATCCCAGGGATGCTCACTGGACAGCCGTGAAGAACATCCTCAAGTACTTGCGAAGGACTAAGGATCAGTTTCTTGTGTACGGCGGCGAGGAAGAGCTGGTTGTAAAGGGTTACACCGATGCAAGATTCCAAACCGATAAATATGATTACAGATCGCAGTCAGGATTTGTGTTTTGCCTTAATAACGGAGCTGTGAGCTGGAAGAGTTCCAAGCAAGAAACAGTTGCTGATTCTACTACAGAGGCCGAGTATATTGCTGCTTCGCATGCAGCAAAGGAGGCTGTGTGGATCAGGAAGTTCGTCTCTGAACTTGGTATAGTTCTTGGTAGCTGTGATGCAATTGAGCTTTATTGTGACAATAATGGAGCTATTGCACAAGCTAAGGAGCCCAGATCACATCAGCGGTCCAAGCACATACTGCGGCGCTTCCATCTCATACGAGAGATCGTACAACAAGGAGATGTGAAGATTTGCAAAGTACCAACTGAAGACAACATAGCTGATCCACTGACTAAGGCCCTTTCTCAGCAGAAGCATGATGGTCATGCTAGGTCACAAGGACTGCATTTCCTTGGTGACTGGCTCTAAGTGCAAGTGGGAGTCTGTTGGTATGTATGCCCATAGAGCAAGTCATATGATGATTGTAATGGGATACTTTGTAATTGATTTGAATAATAATAAAGGCAATTTCCAATCTATATGTTTAAATTGTTTCTGAGATGATGGTGTAACATGATAGATGTCTAAAGATTGTTTTACTCAATGACGTATGCTTTTGGGTTGAGGACCTAAACGATGAGATCATACGGATGCTAAGAGTATTCTTTCTTGTTTAGTCCCTAGTCGGTTGTTATTGTGGAAATAACCATAGACATCAATAACACTGAAGACTAGATTGTGTGTTGGTTGATGACAGAATCTCATTAGTCATGATATGGTGATATCAAGCCAAGCACATAGGTACTTGTTAGAGAACAAGGTACCGGACAGACCCACCGTGAGAGTGACACATGGAACCATGACTTGGTAGTCACAGTCAGCTCTCACAGTGATGGTGGTGAGTGTGATTCTTAGACCTGAAATCACTACACTCAACACATGTCGTTGGGTACACTTTGACATCATCAAACGCAATCCTGAAACATGGGTTGTTATAAAGGTGATGATTGGGTGGCTTTGACACATGGGGCTTTTGAGGGGTGAGTGATAGATATGGGATTTGTCCCTCCTGAGGGAGTTTGATATCCTTGTCCACTTGATGAGTAGGATTGAGAAAGGCATGCACATGCACGTGTGAATCAATATGTGATATTGATGTCATACACATCTCACTCGGTCTACTCTGAGATCAAGGAAATGAATGAACATTGACAGGATGACTGTTCCATGCCTCGAGTTCATTCTGGATATCAGTGACAAAGGAATTATACATTCACTGTAACACCATTCACGGATTGTAGGATGAAAGTTGTTCTCCAACTTTCTACTTTCACTTGGGTAGCAATGATGTGTGACTAGACACCGCTCTTTGCTTGTGAAGTCATAAATGTTATGGACTTTCACTGCCAACGTGAAATGGACCTGCAGGGTCACACACATAGGATTTAACCTAGAAGAGGAGTTTGTCCACAAGCAATGTTTAGATTGATTACTAAAGGAGTTTAGTAGTTCAATTAAACACTCAATTAATCGATAGCTCAATATCATAATGTTCAAGGTGTTGGACGCATTGATTGGAGTATCAGATTGATTGAAATCGCATTTGACTGATTCTGCACAATCTGCACTCCCAACCGATCGGTTCATGTGATGAACCGGTCGGCTGAGGTTGCTGAACCGGTCGGCTCAATTGTTGAACCGATCGGCTCATGCACAGAGTGAAACGACCGGTTCAAGTGTTGAACCGATCGGTTCAACTGGTGCAATCGAGCAACTTGGAAAAGTAGGATTGGTGAGAATTTTCCTTTCGTTTCAATTGCCCAATTTGATTGGGAATTATATTGGTATTCGATACCAATTGGGAAAGAAACAAGGAAAGTCAATCGGGAACCAACCTGGAACCCCAACCGACCGGTTCATGAGTGAACCGATCGGTTCAAGGGTCCCAAACGATCGGTTCAGTGGTGAACCGATCGGTTCAGGTCCCCAACCGACCGGTTCACTTGTGAACCGATCGGTTCAGGTTGCGAGATGGTTTCTTTTTGTGGAAAAATCCCAAACCCTTCTACTCCTGCTTTAGTCCCGTATTGCCGGGCACAGAGAACCCTGTCCCATGACCCGCCTATATATATAGGGGTATTGGGGGCTTCTCAGAGTACAACTCAGTGCATGTTGATTGCTCTGCAAAGTTGTCATTCTCTCTGATTTTGGTAACCGAGAGAGAGCCCGAGCAAGTGCTTCCCGCAAAGGGAGGTGCAGCAAGGGAAGGACAACTGCAGTTGCAGTTGACAGCAGGAGAGTGTGTTGGCGACTAGTACGTCAACAGGAGGGTACGACTCCTTCCACTTCCTTGTGGGACAAGGAGAGTGGAGTTCCGGGTGGTCCGTGTGGACTACTTCAGAGGCGGGAGGACACTGCCGCTCAGGAGGACAACTGTCATCCGACAGTCCGGTAGGAGGAGGAGTCTTCAGTCCCGGTGCGACCAGGAGCTGCACAGACACCGTCCAAGACCGGAGGTGAAGACCGCGCAAGGCGCGTGGCATTGTCGCCGAGCAAGCCTCGGGACAAGGTATGATTCACAAACCATCTTTCCTATCATATAGATGTCGATGCGATTCCTTTTGTTCCGGGTTTGGGGAGAAAATTTTTGTTTCCGCTGCTTCTCTGCCTCCTCCAATTCCCAACAAAAATGACATGTGATGAGTGTATTGATATTAGGTCTAAAAACAATTATCACCACTATGACTATGAGAGATAATTCTGACTACTATGTAATGGTTTCCATGCATCACTCTTAAGGAGGGTCTGTCTGATACACATGTTCTCTAACAAATATCTATGTGTTTGGTTTGATATCACATATCATGACTTAATGATACTTTGTCATCAACCAACACACATTCTAGTCTTATTTGTTGTCTATCAGTCTTCCACAATAACATCTGACTAGGGACATAATAAGAATGTATATACTCTTGACATATATATGATCTCATTGTTCATCATTTATTATCAATCTCTAGACATTTATTATGTTACATCATTATCTCATAACTGAATAAAATACAATAAATTGGAAGATTGCATTTATTATTAGTCAAATCATTTACAAGATGTCATTATAATCATTATATAGTTGTCTCTTTGGGCATACATATCAACACATTGTTCGTTCTAAGACACTTCAATTTTTTTTGTCTCCCACTCCATCATGGCATGAAATTTTTAAAAACACTACAAGACCTGATTCTTGGTCTTCAAAAAGTAAACTAACACCCTCCTAGATGCATCATCAATGAACATGACAAAATACCTATTGCCACGTTCTGAAGCAGCCTCGAACAAACCGTAGAAATCCAGAAGAATCAACTACATAAGATTGAATTCACCATTGATATGGTCATGAAAGAAACTCACTGATGCTTTCATGTCTGAGAGGAATCACAGGAGCTCAAATTGGTGTTTTTGCCACAAGGAATCATTCTCTACTTTCATAATAGATACGTGCCCTTCTCACTCATGTGTCCTAATTGTTCGTTCCATAGATCTATCCTCACTACAAAAAAATCGAACAATGGTCAGGGATACATTGATGCGATGATTTTGAGTCGCATTTAGAGACCTATTTCATATGTGTTTTGTGCCTTAATTACTCATTTTCATGGATATTATTGCATAATTCACTTTATTTGGTCTTTGCCATCATTTTATATCAAATCCCCTTTGTTTTACTATTTTGAGCATTATTTATCATCTTATTATAAATTGTGTGGATTTACTTGGGCCTGTTGTGAAATTTCAGGAAGAACAAGTATCTGCATCCGTCGATACCATCGACGGATGTCGATACCATCGACCAAGCCACAGGTTGTCAGCCGAGAAGAGCAATACAGAGTCGATACCATAGACACCCATGTCGATGGCATCGAGATGTCTCCAGGCTGCTGGCGAGGATGAAGTCGATACCATCGACGCAAGTCGATACCATCGACACTAGGAGAGCTACATCGTCGCTAAACGACAACAACCGATGCTAAAGGTGTCGATACCATCGACACCCAATTCGATGGTATCGAGATCACCACAGGCGCTCAGAATAAAAGAAAGGAAAGCTGCCGCTAATCCGCTGGGTCGATACCATCGACCCGCTTCGATGGTATCGACGCCGGCAGATATGCGTTGGATCTGTTTTGATATCAATCAGACGGCTGTCATTATTTGACGACCTAATTAGGGACTTATACCTAATGAAGGCCGCCCAGACGAGGGGATCATCTCGTTTTTGGTTTTGCACGAGTGCCGAGGAGGAGAGAAAGGAGAACGGAGGCCGAGAAGCTCATCCCGGGTGATTCGGACGCTGCCGAAGACAATTTCCACCACCGACAGGCGGGGAAAGCTTGTGTTCTACGCTAAGGATCCACCGGTTCTTCTCCGTTCAGGGGTTTTCCCATTTATTTCACGTTTTCTTATGAATTCCCCAATTTCTACCATGTACTCGTGTGAGATGAACATGAGAGGCTAAAACCCTCAATCTTTAGGACCGGGAGTAGCCCGGGGATACATTGTATGATGATTTTATATTGATAATTCATATTTTTTCTCTCATATCCGTGGTATAAATTCATTTTCTCTATTGCTATTGTTATGCTTGATCACCATAATAATAATTTAACACCCTTAATCACTTCGACAGAAGGATTAACGGTTGAAAAGAGACGAATTCTACATTAATTAATAAAACCCTTGACAAAGGAGTTGTAAAATTAATGGTGGGAACTGAGGGACCGATCTTAATGCGCTTAGTTTAGGGGAATGATTACTATGACGATGGAATCAACCTAAATCTAAGTAGTGGATTACACCACGACAGTGGGTAATTCTCATTTCAGGCCACTACCCGGATAGAGAGAGAAGTGTGAGGAATTATATGAAATCTAATACAATGTTGACCCGCGGTGAAACCGCCATCCTAAAGATATCTCTTTTAATTGATTAAATTAACCTTTAATCGATTGTTTTCTTTGTTTGACTTTTATTTTCTTTTAATTTGAACAACAAAACCCTACTTTGTTAATCGGTCTAGCTGATTGCGATTAGTTAGTAGAAGTCTCCAATAATTCACGTATCCCTGAGTTCGACTCGGGCCTCACAAGGCCTATATTACTCGACGCGTACACTTGCGTTTTTAGCGCGTAGTAAAATACACGTCAAGTTTTTGGCGCCATTGCCGGGGATACGGTGAATTATTGGCACTTTGAGTGCTAAGAGCGGCCATTCTAGGCCACATTTTTTTTATTTATTTTAAAACAATTTCAAAAAATTCCTTTATTTCTCTATAATTGTGTTGACTCGTTCAAAGCATTGTACTGAACCCCTATTTCCATTTTTTTTAGGTACTTTGTATGGTGCACACACGTAGTCGAGACTACGTGAATCGCACACCTGAGGTTCCATCTGCGGGACCAGAGGACGAGGACTACTACGAGGAGGAACACCACAATGATATAAATTCTGAATCTGAGCAAGAACAAGAAGAAGTAATGGCTGAAGCACAGACAATATGGGAGAAGATCAAGGCGTCTTCTTCCTCTGCATCAAAGGGGCCTATAAAGAAACAGGGGCTAAACATACCTACATACAAGATCGACCCAGCACTGATTAATTTGGTCAAATCCAATGCATTTCACGGACTGAAAAATGAAGATCCAGTGGCACACATTAGTCAGTTTGTGGAGAACTGCGATATGGTGAAGATAGATCGATTTCCGCAGGATGTGCTCTATCTCAAGTTATTCCCGAGTTCCTTGGCTGGAGTGGCAAGAGAGTGGCTTCATAACCTCGACGACGAGTTTGTTGAATCATGGGATCACATGGTGGAGGTTTTCTTCGAGAGGTTCTTTCCTCCTGAGAAGACCAATGATATGATCTGGAAGATCCACAATTTCACCCAACAGGCGGGTGAGACTTATTCTGAGACTTGGGAGCGATTCCAAGTCATGTTGAGGAGATGTCCACATCATGGATTGGACAAGGAAACCCAAGTGAAGATCTTCTACTTTGCTCTCTCCGAGCATGATAGAAGCAACTTGGACTCGGCCGGTTCTGGATTCTTTCTAAACAACACTGATACAAGATGCTGGGAAATATTGAAGAATATGGCACGAAAACAATCTTGGGGAGAGAGAGAGCGAGGCCCAGTTGAGCAAGCGAGAGTTGCCAGTGAGTCTAAGGCAATTAGAGAGCTGAATGAGAAGATGGATTTCTCGCTAAGAAGTTGCTACAGAAAGAAGACAATGAGTCCGAGGATGAGGCTCAGGTCAAGTACATGAGGCAACAGCAGGGGTACAGGAATAATGATTATTCATGGCGGAAAGACAAGAAATTTTCATTGAAGGATCCAAATAACTTTCTGCAAGATCCGGACGCCAAGCCTGCACCGGCCACGGAGGATAAGAGCACGGAGTTGCTCAATCAAGTCATAAAGTAAAATCAAGAGTTGATGAACACTTTTGGGCAGCAAATAAAGCAACAAGGTGAATACATGAACCAGTTTGGGCAGACGTTGCAGAGCCACGGGGCTCAGATGCGGACTATAGAGACTTCCATGGCACAGATGGCAGCGGAGATTGCAAGCTTGAAGAAGCCGGCACATCCGGGTTTTCCGGGGAACACCAATGTTCCCGGGGGAAACCAACAGGCCAAGGCCATATTGTTGAGGAGCGGTAAGAAGGTGCTTAATCCAAGGGCGGATGACACAAGCACACCGCAGGACACAGTCGAAGAAGCAACCGCTAAGGAGCAGCCCGCACCAGTCATAGAGCAAATTGATGACACAACCGAAGATGGTAAGGAAGGACAAGCCACTGAGGAGGAACCACAGAAATTAACTCCCTATGTGCCACCTCATCAAAGGGCACATACCGTTCCGGTTCCCTATCCCAATAGTACAAAAGCAAGAAAGGTGGATGCACAGTTTAAAAAATTTCTGGATAGCTTTAGGAAGTTATCTGTGAATATTCCCTTGTTAGAGGCAATTGAACAAATCCCGTCTTATGGAAAGTTTCTTAAAGATGTAATCACCAAGAAGAGGAAGATACCCGACACTGAGGTTGTGGTATTAAAGGAGCAAGTGAGTGCTTTTATTATGGGCACTCTGCCGCCAAAGCGACAGGATCCCGGGTGTTTCAATATTTCATGCTTTATCGGGAAGTTCAAATTTGGCGAAGCGCTTTGTGACTCCGGGGCAAGCATCAATCTGATGCCCCTTTCTACATTCAAGAAACTTGGATTGAAGGAGTCAAGGCCAAGCAATATGACTATCCAATTGGCCGATAATTCTGTGGTGAAACCATATGGAATCTGTGAGGATGTTTTGGTAAAGGTAGACCGCTTTGTTTTTCCCGCTGATTTTGTTGTGATGGAGATGCAGGACGAACACGGCAATGAGTTACTTCTTGGTCGCCCATTTCAAGCTACAACTGACATGATCTTGGAGATGGGGAGAGGTCGCTTGACCTTAGGCATTGCGGATGATCGCTTTGAGATGGTCATGCCCAACAGCAATACATCTACTAAAGCAAAGGCACAGTGCAACATGGTGAAGCATGTGGAAAGCAATATCTCACTTTGTCTCGGGAAGCCATTTTTAGATATGGCCCATGTGATGAGCAGGATAGACAATGGGACCTTGGCGGTAGACCTTATGGAGCAAACGAAAGCTGTCTCTTTATGCAAGGCTGTCGGGTTTCCAAATGATGAGAATGAGGACATTCCACCTTCGTGGGAGGATGATGTGATAATTACTTCTGTCTGTGATGCATATCCGGAATTGCCTCTAGAGACATGCTCGCTTAATGTCACTTATGATTGGATGCGGAGTACTTCACTCAAGGAGTGCGCCAAAATGCTTCAAATGCTTCCATGTTTCTACACGAGGCACTATGAAGATTTGGGTACACTGCCCCCACCGCTACAATCATCCCTTATCTGCCCACCTGATCTGGAGTTAAAGCCATTGCCCCCACACCTGAAGTACGTCTTTCTAGCTAAGGAGGACAAGTTGCCAGTGATTGTTTCTGCATACTTGAGTGCGGATGAGGAGGAGCAGCTACTGATAGTGCTCAAGAACCACCGTGGAGCCTTTGGGTGGTCAGTGGCGGACATCAAGGGGATCTCCCCTACACTTTGTCAACATAAGATTCGGCTTGAGGAAGGAGCCAAGTCAGTCATACAGCCTCAAAGACGTCTAAATCCAAGCATGATGGAGGTTGTCAAAAAGGAAGTCATTAAGTTGCTTGCTGCAGGGATTATTTATGCCATATCTGATTCGACGTGGGTGAGCCCCACACAGGTAGTCCCTAAAAAGGGGGGAATCACTGTCACTACAAATCTTCTAAATGAACCTGTCACCACCCGATTGGTAACCGGGTGGCGTGTATGCATTGATTACCGCCGATTGAACGCCGCAACTCTGAAAGATCATTTTCCATTGCCATTCATTGATCAGATTTTGGAACGCTTAGCCGGTCGGTCGCATTTTTGTTTCCTAGATGGTTACTCGGGGTACAACCAGATTTCTATTGATCCTTTGGATCAAGAGAAGTCTACGTTTACATGTCCCTATGGGACTTTCGCCTACCGCCGTATGCCGTTTGGTTTATGCAATGCGCCGGCGACTTTTCAACGCTGCATGCTCGCCATTTTCTCTGACATGGTGGAGCGGTGTCTCGAAGTCTTCATGGACGACTTCTCGGTTCATGGAGCGTCTTTTGATGAATGCCTTTATAATTTAGATAAGGTATTGCAGCGGTGCGAGGACACACACTTGGTCCTTAATTGGGAGAAATGTCACATGATGGTGACAGAAGGAATTGTGCTAGGACACAAGGTGTCTAGCAAGGGTCTAGAGGTAGACCCCGTAAAAATTGAGGTGATTTCTAAGCTACCCCCACCAAATTCTGTAAAAGGGGTGAGAAGCTTTTTAGGACACGCTGGGTTTTATCGGCGCTTTATCAAGGATTTTTCAAAAATCGCAAAGCCATTATCGGAATTGTTGGAAAAAGACGCAGTTTTTTATTTCAATGAGAAATGTCTTCACGCATTCGAGGTTTTGAAGGAAAAGCTGATTTCGGCTCCGGTTGTTCAAACGCTGGATTGGACAAAGCCTTTCGAGTTGATGTGTGATGCGTCTGACTATGCTGTGGGGGCTGTTTTGGGGAAAAGGGTAGATAACAAGCCTGCTGTGATTTTCTACGCCTAAAAAATGCTTAATGATGCGCAATTAAATTACACAACCACGGAAAAAGAGTTACTTGCTGTTGTATTTGCTTTTGAGAAATTTTGGCAATACTTAGTGGGTTCAAAGGTGGTTGTGTGGACGGATCACGCCGCAATAAAATATTTGATGGAGAAGAAGGATGCGAAGCCTAGACTAATTAGGTGGATTTTGCTCCTACAAGAATTCGATATTGAAATCAAGGACAAGTCGGGAATTGAAAATGTGGTGGCTGACCACTTGTCTAGGTTAGAGAGGGTGGATGAACAAGGTTTGCATATACCCATTACCGAGACCTTTCCCGACGAACAACTTTTAAAAATTGATTCTAAAGAACCATGGTTTGCGGAAATTGTGAATTATCTGGCTTGCGGGATCATCCCGGAAGATTGGTCTTATCAAGAGAAGAAGAAATTCTTCCATTCATTGAGATACTATTTTTGGGATGACCCAATATTGTTGAAGCAATGCAGGGATGGTATTCTTCGCAGGTGCGTGCCGGAGGTAGAGTACGAAAGTGTTCTACATCATTGTCATGCGTCGCCTACGGGAGGACATCATGCTAGCTCACTGACAGCAGCTAAGGTGTTGGAGAGCGGCCTTTATTGGCCCACTTTGTTCTGGGATGCCTATGATTTTGTTAGGCAGTGTGACCCGTGCCAGCGTGCAGGTAATATCTCAAGGAGACAAGAAATACCCCTGAATGTGTTTCAGGAAGTCGAGGTATTTGATTTATGGGGCATTGACTTCATGGGACCCTTTGTGTCCTCAAATTCAAATCTTTATATTTTGCTTGCTGTGGATTATGTGTCGAAGTGGGTAGAGGCAATCCCCACAAGGACTAATGATTCGAATGTAGTGTGTAGGTTCGTCAAAGAGAATATTTTCTGCAGGTTCGGGATTCCTCGAATGATCATTAGTGACGGAGGCACACACTTCCGAAATCAGAAATTTGCTTCACTTTTGAAGAAATATGGGGTCAAGCACAACATTGGCACCCCATATCATCCACAAACGCAAGGACAGGTGGAGGTATCAAACAGGGAAATCAAGAAGATTTTAGAAAGGACCGTAGCATCTACACGGAAGAATTGGAGTGCATTGATACCGGATGCACTTTGGGCTTATCGAACGGCGTACAAAACACCTATAGGCACTACACCTTTTAGGTTGGCGTATGGCCGGGCGTGCCATCTTCCGGTAGAATTGGAGCACAAGGCCCATTGGGCGCTAAGAAGGCTGAACTTGCGCTATGACGAGGCCGGGAGGAAAAGAATGTTTGAATTGAATGAATTGGATGAGCTACACATGATGGCATATGAGAATGCCCGTATTTATAAGGAGAGCACAAAGCTGATCCACGATCGCCACATTGAGATGCGCACGTTCAAGAAAGGAGACAGTGTCCTATTGTTCAACTCTCGTCTCAAATTGCATCCCGGGAAACTGAAATCCCGATGGAGTGGACCCTTCGAGGTGGAAGAAGTGAGACCGCACAGAGCGATTCTCATGCGAGATGGAGAGGCCACGTTCTTGGTGAACGGGCAACGCTTGAAGCTGTACTTTGGTGAGAACTATAAGAGGAAAGTGAATGAGGTTAAACTCATTTCACTTGTACATGAATGAGAAGAAGGACCGACGTCTAGCCTAAGACGCTAAAGAAGGGCGCTTGTTGGGAGGCAACCCAACCATTGGTACATTAGGATAGTTTAATGTTAGGTGTAGTTTGCTTTTATTTTGTTTACTTTTTAGTTTAACAATGATACCTTGATCCGTTTGTTAAATGTGCAGGAACAGGCAGGGTCGATACCATCGACACATCAGTCGATGGTATCGACATGGGTTAAGGTTGACACCAGCAGAAATCGCACTGCATCGATACCATCGACGGACCCGTCGATGGCATCGACATGGTCACATGCAGGTCGCAATAAAAGTGTCGATGGTATCGACATCCCCGTCGATACCATCGAGATCTCTGGAGATATTTAGACGAATTTTGCTCAGTCAACTCGATACCATCGACGGCCTCGTCGATGGTATCGACATAATCACAGGTTGAATGCAATAAACGGAGGTGTCGCAATAAAAGCAAGTCGATACCATCGACACCCATCGATGGCATCGACGGACATGTCACCGATCCGCATGAAGACATCGACGACGATCGCAACAGCCACGTCAGCGATCCGGGTGCTGCGTCGATACCATCGACTTCTGTCGATGGTATCGACCTGTCAGCGATCTGGGTCTCTCGATCCAGCAAACGTCAGCCGTCGATACCAGCGACAGATGCGGCTACCCGCGAGACGTGTCGATACCATCGACCCGCATCGATGGTATCGACGGGTCAACAGGGGCGCCGATCAAGTCTATTTAAGGGGACTTGCAACGTCATATGACATCACACCCTCAGAGCAAGTATCTCCCATTGCGCCGAGCACTCCCCCGAGCCCTCTACACCTGCGGAGAAGCGTCACCGAGCGGAGAATTTCTCTCCATCTTCACCGAGCTCTTTTCTCCCAATCTCATTCTTCTCGCAATCATGGTGCATACGGGCGGAGCATCTTCATCAAGCGCGCACCCCATGGAGATCGAGGAGTTTGTTCCTCCTCCAACCGCTTCCATCTCTCGTCCATGCCTTATTCACGCCAACATGGAGGCAAGGAAGGTATACGAGGAGATAATGAAGTGGAAGTTCGAGGCCACCCGGTATGTGGACCAGGGAATGATCAGGGAGCTGGGATTCGAGGCCAACTTGGCCTATGTGTTGGCCGGGCAAGCGCGGCACACCAATCACTTGTATGAGATGGACTGTCATGCGGATGGGCAGCCGTTTTTCGGCGAATGGCCCACATACAAGGAACTGGTGGCCGAGTTCATGGCATCTCTTGATATCTGCGTCGTACCAAATGACGTGGTACCATCGGACCAGACGTGGATCCAGGGAAGGGTGTCCTTCCGACTCTTCAACAACAATTACAACATCACGTTGAAGCAGTTCAACGACATCTTCAACTGGAACCACAGCCGCCACGATCACCGACGCCCCGACGCCCGCACCGACTATGACAAAATCTTCACCGAGCTAGTTACAGTGCCGGCAGGGAAGACCGTGAGCTACCACAATGCCGCGATAGCGGATTTTGAGCACCCGTTCGTCCGGGTCTTGCATAGGATGCTGAGCTTGACCTTCTTCGCTCGGAGCGATCTTGCTTTGAGCAAGTTTCAGGAGAGTGACCTGTTCTTTCTCTATGCACTCTTGAAACGTCAAGAGTGCAACTGGGGAGCATTCTGGTTACAGCACGTCATGGCGGTGAAGAGGAGCACAAGGAAGGCTCCAATACACTTTGGTGGTCTTGTCACCATGTTGGCGCTTTACTTGGGGCTGAACTTTCAGTCCATGACTCCGATTTCTACGTGGAGTAAGGTGAACGTGCAACACTTGCACCGTTCAAACCTCATTCTTATCCGAGACGGGTTGGCGTACGCTCATTGCCACGTCAACCAAGCTTACCAGGAGGCATCCCTGCCGGACGACGTCTTCCACATCGAGGGCAAGCAGCACTTCCGGTGGCCAATCATAGCCATCGAGTCCTCCAAAGAAGACGACGGTGGTGACGAGCAAGAGGGCGAGGCTGCAGAGGAAGAGGAGGCTTTCACACCTCTTCGAGCACGTGTGGCACCACGGAAGCGTCCTAGGATGCATCCAGGTGCATCTTCATCATCTCAGCCCCCGCCGCCATCACCACAGCAAGAGAAGCCAGCTGCGGATCCCTACTCCATGCAAGGGATGTACGCCATGCTGCAGGACATACAGCAGACTCAGCTGCAGCACATGGGTATGTATACCGGCATTCATGAGACTACGAGCCGGGTACTTGACAACGAACGGGCTATGTTCGAGAACGAGCGGCTCATCCTCGCCAACCAAGAGCAAATGCACACCCGGTTGCAGCGGATAGAGACGCAACAGGAGCCCTTCTTTGACCATTACTGGAGTTAAGACTACTTTGGAGGCTATCCACAGCCTCCGCCGAGGACCCAATATGATCCAAGCTTCCAGGGGGAGTACCCGTCTTGGGATCCTACGGCACCACAATACCCACCACCGCCTCCGCAAGATTGATCAGGGTATCACTGTTCCACCCTTAAGTTGGTTTTTGACTATGAGGCCATAGTCGAATTCAAGCTTAGGGGGGTGGCTGGAACAGCTCTATCTTTTATCTTTTCTTTAGTTGTTTTTAGTTTCTGATTTGTTATTTGTTTTTGCAATTTTAAGTTTTTTTATTTAGGATCCACATCTATCTAGTGTAATCGTGGATGTCTTAAAAATTGTCATCTTGCTGTTTTCATGGGGAAATTAAGGGAATTTAAAATTTTTCTGTGTCATTTGGATAGCTTTACTTGGTTGTCCTTGGGGAACTTGTTCTATGAAAATGATTGATTATGTCAACTTTGAAGCAATATGTCATACTCACACCCCCATTGACTCATGAAAAGTGGATAGTAACGGTTGTTTGAGCCTAACCTAATCAAATGGTAATGAGACCTTAATCAGATGTAAGAGAAAGAACCCTTTAAACTACTACACATGTCAGTAAGGAGGGACACATAATTTTCTTCTAAGGTTCAGTCACTTAATCTTGTGATCATTCCACCCCATTTTCTATAATCCACCCAAGAATTGGAAGTAAAGTGCAGTTTCAATTTCTTTTGTGTGCATAGCATGTAGATAGGATTTGCATTGTTATTTTCATACTTTTGCATAAAACGAGAAAAAAATGTATAGTGATTCATGCACATTACCTTTAGGTGCATGTCATGTAGTTGCACTCATAACTTTCATGATTTTCACGCATAAGTACACCATGTACCTCAAGTTGTCTTACAAAGTGATCTAAATTGTCCCATACCCTCGCAATAGTAAAAGATTTCCAATCATGAAGAAAATAGCCTAACACATGTATCTCTAAGCAATTATGGATATGTGGGCTAAGAGGAAAAGAAAAAAATCTGAAAGAAAAAAAATTTGAAAAAAAAAAGAAAAAAAAAGAAGAGAATTTAGAAGGAAATGGAATAAGAGGGAGAAAGGAATGATATCACTTGTATAACAGGGGATTTGAGTACATGATGTGGCTTGAGTAGATTTCTATCTCATTTTGAGGTAGATGGTTAGTGCATGCATCATTCCACCCACTTTTAGGCATTAGGGCATTCTTAATGTGCATTTGCATCATTTAGGGCATTTTGTTATATGCATTTTGAAACTGTGTAATACTTCCAAATTCTTCCATGAACCACCCATTCCATCCACCCGTTGCTCGAATTGGTAGGCCACCGTGATTTTCTCCTCACTCATGATTATAAGGAGGACTGCTTCCATGTAGATGGTAGTTAGGGCGAGCAACGTAGTTTAGGCGATCACAAGATGCACCATGGCTGAATCAGCGAACTTTATTATGTTAACTGCCTTATGTGATAGTGTTCATCGGTTTGAAGGATAATTTCTTTTATTGATGATTATTGTCGCCTGTAGGGTAATTACTGTTCTGTGATTAGGAAAGGCCGGTTTGAGAACGTTCAGTGGGAGTCATGTGGGATGTGGGGTGATGTGTTGATTGTTAGTTGACATCTGCAATTCTATTCTAAGGATTAGTTGCTCGAGGGCGAGCAATGTTTAAGCTTAGGGGAGTTTGATGCGATGATTTTGAGTCGCATTTAGAGACCTATTTCATATGTGTTTTGTGCCTTAATTACTCATTTTCATGGATATTATTGCATAATTCCCTTTATTTGGTCTTTGCCATCATTTTATATCAAATCCCCTTTGTTTTACTATTTTGAGCATTATTTATCATCTTATTATAAATTGTGTGGATTTACTTGGGCCTGTTGTGAAATTTCAGGAAGAACAAGTATCTGCATCCATCGATACCATCGACGGATGTCGATACCATCGACCAAGCCACAGGTTGTCAGTCGAGAAGAGCAATACAGAGTCGATACCATCGACACCCATGTCGATGGCATCGAATGTCTCCAGGCTGCTGGCGAGGATGAAGTCGATACCATCGACGCAAGTCGATACCATCGACACTAGGAGAGCTACAACGTCGCTAAATGACAACAACCGACGCTAAAGGTGTCGATACCATCGACACCCAAGTCGATGGTATCGAGATCACCACAGGCGCTCAGAATAAAAGAAAGGAAAGCTGCCGCTAATCCGCTGGGTCGATACCATCGACCCGCGTCGATGGTATCGACGCCGACAGATATGCGTTGGATCTGTTTTGATATCAATCGGACGGCTGTCATTATTTGACGACCTAATTAGGGACTTATACCTAATGACGGCCGCCCAGA
This sequence comes from Alisma plantago-aquatica, assembly GCA_963693085.1. NCBI lineage: Eukaryota > Viridiplantae > Streptophyta > Magnoliopsida > Alismatales > Alismataceae > Alisma > Alisma plantago-aquatica. The sequence goes on along the minus strand of OY856415.1, from coordinate 51,555,900 downwards.
CGAGGGGATCATCTCGTTTTTGGTTTTGCACGAGTGCCGAGGAGGAGAGAAAGGAGAACGGAGGCCGAGAAGCTCATCCCGGGTGATTCGGACGCTTCCGAAGACAATTTCCACCACCGACAGGCGGGGAAAGCTTGTGTTCTACGCCAAGGATCCACCGGTTCTTCTCCGTTCAGGGGTTTTCCCATTTATTTCACGTTTTCTTATGAATTCCCCAATTTCTACCATGTACTCGTGTGAGATGAACATGAGAGGCTAAAACCCTCAATCTTTAGGACCGGGAGTAGCCCGGGGATACATTGTATGATGATTTTATATTGATAATTCATATTTTTTCTCTCATATCCGTGGTATAAATTCATTTTCTCTATTGCTATTGTTATGCTTGATCACCATAATAATAATTTAACACCCTTAATCACTTCGACAGAAGGATTAACGGTTGAAAAGAGACGAATTCTACATTAATTAATAAAACCCTTGACAAAGGAGTTGTAAAATTAATGGTGGGAACTGAGGGACCGATCTTAATGCGCTTAGTTTAGGGGAATGATTACTATGACGATGGAATCAACCTAAATCTAAGTAGTGGATTACACCACGACAGTGGGTAATTCTCATTTCAGGCCACTACCCGGATAGAGAGAGAAGTGTGAGGAATTATATGAAATCTAATACAATGTTGACCCGCGGTGAAACCGCCATCCTAAAGATATCCCTTTTAATTGATTAAATTAACCTTTAATCGATTGTTTTCTTTGTATGATTTTTATTTTCTTTTAATTTGAACAACAAAACCCTACTTTGTTAATCGGTCTAGCTGATTGCGATTAGTTAGTAGAAGTCTCCAATAATTCACGTATCCCTAAGTTCGACTCGGGCCTCACAAGGCCTATATTACTCGACGCGTACACTTGCATTTTTAGCGCGTAGTAAAATACACGTCATACATCCTCAAGGATAAAATCCTTGAGTAATCTTCATCTTTTCCTGTGGGTCTGTCCCTGACCTGTAAGGGTGTGCCCGTGACCATCTTTGGATGGTAGAATTTAACCCAGAATGGGGAGCGTCGATTCTAAAAATAAAGTGCCAATTCTAATTTTCACTTGGCGCTATTCCTCCCTCCAAAATCCCCCCCTCCCGTGCCCTATTTCCTCCCTCCGCAGTCTTCCCCTCCAGGCGCCGTATTACCCCCTCCCTTTTTTCATCTCTTCTACTTCCATTGGCTCTCTACTCCGTTTCCATCAGCTCTCTACTCCATTTCCATCAGCGTAAGTGTACACTAGAAAAGATAGCTAGGAGATGACAACCATGCGAGGTGGGCTCGACCGTCATCTGGCTAAAAAACGTGCACGATCGGGCTCTTTCTACATCACGAAGCAATAGCAATATCAAATCTAGCGGTTACCGGCGTGCTACGTCTCCGTTTGAATATGAAGGATGGTAATAATTGATGGGCTGCGATGCTGAGGGTCATTGTGCGAGCAAAAAGATATACGATACACTATAGATATATGTGCTGCTATAATTTATCAGGTTTGATCATACTCTCTGTTTCCTATTAACTCATAACGGAAGGATCCAAGGATTTGTGTAGTGCTATCCTAATCAACAACTCTTTCCTTCTCACAAGCTGCTTTTTAATCTTTCTCCTTTCTTTATATAAATTTGTATGCATAATAGTGTCGTGTTAGTGTTTGTACTAGTTGGGTGTTAAACCAGAAATCCATATTTAAAATTCTTTTTCAAAGCCATCAAGTTGTCTTTACGAAGGTCACATGTGCATAGTTTAAATGGACAGAAGCACATAAGTTGTAAGTTAGATTGAAAAAGACGAGCTCTTAAGGAGGAAAATAAGGAGAACTGAATGAGAACCCCATACAACTTGTCTTTACCGTTGATAATGTGAAAGTTGTTACATGGATTCCTAATGCACCATGGCAGTACGATTGGCCTGCTTTGCCTGATTTTGTATATATAAAAGTGGTGTAATATTCTTTGCCTTCTGCTCTCCTTGGGGAGTTCATATCCATAAGTATCTTCTGTAACATTCTTTTGCTGGTTCATTATTTATGTAGGTATGTAAAAGTCAATCCATTTTTCTTGATACAAGTACTTTGTTCTCCCCTTAAGATCGGATCTGTCCTTATACAAAGCTCCTCAATAACTTTGTAGGTTCACATCTCCTCCACCAACATAGAATTGAGTGGTGGTGATGATGCTCTTTGTTTATCTTCATTGGTTCACAATAAGAACAAGAAAGAATTCTGTTCTTGTTTAGGTATGTAAAATATGATGCAACATTGTTTCATCCTACTCCAGTTCATTCATGTAATTTCTTTTTGGGTGAATCCAGATTTACTTCTATTTTGTTGTTATACTTGTAAATGTCTGCCCCTATGTCTATGATATGGTTTTAATAGGTTTAATAAATAGTAGTTTGTACTCTTTCCTTCTTTAGGTTCATCCCATTTCCTTTTTTATACCTTTCAATCCACTTTTTTCACATTCAATCACATAGACTTTTCTCTATTGTTCTAGTCTATGAACTGTGTTCACTTAGAAAAATAAATAATTTTTGGAGCATAGGATATTATAAAATGAAATGTATGCAATAAATCAACATGTTAACAAATAGTTGGATTCACATATAATATATGACTAGTTTTGTGATTTTGATATACTACTCTTGAGTGATATGTTGATCCTTACAAAGATGCATCTAAGTTATAGAATCAAATATGATATACTTTCAATGCTAAGTGGTGAACTTTTTTAATCTCATTATGAATTCTTACAACTTAATTTATAAGAATCTAATACAAATTACTTTGAAATGTAGGATGTTGGCAGTGATGCACAAGGTAAAAGAACGGATGCAATTACTAGAGAAAATCCCCAAAGCTAATGTACAAGACAAAATGTCAGGGAAAATGTATGAAGCAAACTTGCTCGGGTGGCCATATTTTCACATAATGAAATGTTTAGTCAATATGAAATGATGTATATTGTTGTTTTTGGAGCAAACATAATGCTCTAATCATGTGTTTTGAATGTAGATAAATACAATTGAAAATTAAATAAAATTCCCTTGTGCCTTAAAGTTAGATTTGTTGTCAAGTGATGAATGATGAGTCAAATTCATGACTATATTAATATATATATATATATATATATATATATATATATATATATTAGTGTATATATGAATATTCAAAAATTGCAATGGCATTTATGTCTATTGGTCAGGGATGGGCCTTGAATACAAGTTACCAACCAGGGACGTATGTTTTTTTGTTCTTTAGTAACTGCTCAAGGCTCCTATCTTTATTGGTCAAGGACTGGACCTGACCAAACACTATTGGTCAGCAAGCTTTTGGCAAGGGTACGTTAGTCAGGGATTGTCCTTGACCATGATATATTGGTCAGGGATTCATAAGTATTGGTTAGGGATTTGGCCTTCGGCTTTAGTAAGTTTTGTAGTAGTGCCGGTGATTCTCAACTGCATGTATATTAACACCTTTGAGTACTTTAAGTTTGTCTTGTACAATGTGCGATATAATTTACCTCTTATAATAACAAAAGTCTCTTTTGTGATTTTACATTTGCCACCACAAAAATCCTGATGACAAACTTATCTATCAAAGGAAAAACCAGATATCAAACTGAGCTGAAAATCTAGAATGTGACAAACATCCTTAAGTGTGAGCATGTAATCAACACTTATCTGAACACAAATGTATCCAATCTCGACAATTCTGGAGAAGTTGGAGTTTCTCATATTCCCCCTCCCAAAGTCTCCCTTCCTGTATGAAGTGAAGAACTAATTACTATGTGAAACACAATAAGAAGCTGCAGTATCCACCACCCACTCAGAATCATCATCCTTAACATGTGAACACTGCTTCCAGACTGTCAAGACCACATCTTCATCATCCCTTTCATATGAAATTGCCACTGCAATATTCTTATCATTATCATTCTTATCTTTGGCTTCAAATCTACGTTTTCTTTTTAAACCTTGCAATCCTTCTTTAAATGACATGACTTCCCTCGATGGAAGCACCCTCTATTATTTGACTTGGATCTACTATGAGACTTCCCGTAGTACTGGGAGTCACCGCTTCTCTGAGATCTTCCACAGTCTCTCGCTCTGTCAGTGTCCCTACTCTCTTTGAAGTGCACCTTTGATCTGTTGTTATGTGATCCTCGTCGACGAGTCTCTTGATTCAATAAAATGCTCTTCACCTGATCGGTTGTCAACTTATTTTCATGTGCAGAATTGCTGACTGTCACAACGAGCGTCTTCCAACTGTCAGGTAGTGATATGAGAAGAAGTGGAGCCTAGAGTTCATAATCAAAAACCATCTTTATGGACCGTAGTTGATTTACAAAGCTTAAAAATTCATCCATATAGTCATAAATTCTTGTACCATCCCGGTACTTTAGGTTCACCAACTTTCTAATCAAGAATGTTTTATATGTGACAGTCTTCCCTTCATATAATTTCTTGAGATTTTCCCATAGATCTTTGGCATCGGTCTCCTCTGAGACGTGATGGAATATAGAAATATTAAGCTGCTTTACCACTGTTCTAACTGTCTTCCTATTTTATTTCTTCCATTCAACATCAAATAAATTCCCTGACTTTTGTCCCTCTATCAGATCATACAAGTCTTTAAAATATAAAATATCCTCCGTCTTAGATTTTCAGATATGTCAACTTGTGCTTGTCAATGTTTCCATCATTGTGCCATCATCCTTCCCCATTTAGATCTGGATTTGTCCAATCGTGACTTTGATACCACTTGATAGATTTTTTTGATGTGGAATATGTGCACCTATACTATGCAACCTCGATGTAACGAAAAAGAGATATGTGGAAGCATTACCAATGAACGTGTAAACCCAAAATAATAACCAAAAGAAGATAGAGGAAAAAAAGATCCCAATTTTTATGTGGAAGACTCTCACGATGTGAGGAAAAAAATCTTGATGCCAATTAGGAGAATCCACTATAAGAAGCAAAGATACAATTTTTCTTTTTAGTTTTTGACCTCAAACCCGAGATAATATATGAAGAAGGAGAAATAAGAAGATGTCACACTGTTGAGTGAGATCCCTTACAATTCTACCACCCCAGAACTTTCTAGTAAGATGATTTTTCACAAAGTGTACAGTAGTTGATTACTCAAAAAAGACACTCAGTAATTGACCAATTGTTGGCTGCGGCTTATCTTGGACGGTTGGTCTCCTGGCTCAATATAGCCATGCCGTGACCTCTATGCACAGTAACCGTGCCCTAATGGGCCTTAGGTTAGAAAAGAAGACAGGCCCAACACAACTAAAGATATCTTCGACGTCAGACGTCAAGTCAGGCTAGTTCCTCATACCAGAGCGTGGGCTAGTTACTCTTTTACGTCATTCTTGGACCCGTGATCATATAAACTGGACTGTGCGAATTAGATTGATCGGTATTCACATTTGTTGTGCCATCATTGGGACTTTGCGGACTAGTTCAGCACGACGCAGTCGAAGCGGACAAATCGTTTTCTGGTCACTGGTCATGGCATAGATTTGGCATTAGCGATAGTGCACCTTACACCTTTTATCCCACTCAATGATGAGTCAGTGCCCACGAAATGTCAGAGAAACCCAGCTATTGGGTACTGACCACTCGATATTTTCCCGCTGCCGTGCTGATCGTGCCTAGGAGAACCATTGATTTAGACAATTTGCACCGTACATACTTTCGACGTATGTTCTTATTTCTGAATTCTGATGCAAGTCATCCACTACTGCACACTGCACTAATGCTATTTTGGTAAGCCAACGACAGCAGCATTCTGTCTTCGTTGTGGGGGAAAAAGTGCATTCTCGATCAACGATGATACACACCGAGTCGACTGCCACCTTCAGCAGAATGGACTAGAACCAGTGGACGAGAATTACGTAGCAGACGCTTGCTGGCAACATCCCAGCAAAAAGAAAGTGAACAAGAGATGCATGCGATATCCAACACCGAGACTTGGTCCGATGTGGAAACGAGCAGCACTATCTGAAAAGGCCATGATTTTCATCAGCATCTCATTATGCTACTCTTTCTACCAGAAAGACTTCGCTTTTGAGACAGAGGGGTCCCGAGCCCGAGGTTGGAGCTTTTCGGCATGGCGTTGTCAAAAAGCCGTATGAGTGGCGGCACCAACAGAGGCCGAACTCAATGATTACGAGGGACTGGAATAATGACTTTGTCTTCGTCTAATGAGCTAGAGGGAGGGCATAATTGGTGTCACATTCAGAAGAACAGTTCATTTGTCCTCTACTTTGGTCATATGACTAGCTAAGAGGACGCATAATGAGCATCTGAAAAGTAGTGGGATGACGACGACGGCGTATATATGGTTGAGACTTCGTCAGAGCGGCGGTTTTCCGAAAAGTTGATCATATACGTCTAAGATCCCATTATGAGGTGGCCAACCCCAACAATAGTGGCATAGCTAGGAAATTTGGGCTGGAGGGGCACCATTATATACATAGCCATTTGCAGCCGAATAGGGTAAGGCACAATGGATATTTTCCACTAAATTCCAAACCAAATAGAGATCAAATAGTCTAAAAATACATATCCTGGGTAGGGCACTTGCCCACCCTGGTCTATTCGTGGCTACGCCACTGCCCAACAGGTAGCAGCAGTATCTTTATTTTTTCTAGGAAGGGTTCAAAGAAATCAATATTGGGGCACGAATGAGAACGACTGTCAGAGATGACTGAGAGTCCATTATCCATTTAGACGACCCAGCTTTGATGCGTGCTCAAACGGTTGTCCAAGGTGTAATGGTCATTCATCAGATAAAAGTAGATACCGAACTGGATCACGTTTTCTTCTTGGTGAGAATGCATGTTCTGTCTGCCGAGTACAAAATGACAGCGGAGGAATAAGTCCAGCCGCACTTCCTCAACAAAACTTATGCTGTTGTCCTCTAGTCAACCATTTAGAAAACTCTCGCCATGGTTTGTTTCTGCTGACGATAGGTTTTTTTCGCCCATAATAAGAAGATGAAGCGGTAGTTGATTCCCGCACGCCACAAACTCAGGATTGGAATGATGTAAATTCGAGCTGTTCTTGTCAATTGGAGTCCGGATATCAGGAACACCGAACTGCCACTATCTTGGAATATTCGTAGGTTTCCAACCGTGATCTGGCATCACACGCATGGGTTTCAAACATATAGGCCCTGTTTGGAAACGAACCAGAATGAGATTTAGGCTTGTTGACAAAAAGCTTGAACGGTATTACTGAAACCCGTATGGCGATCAAGCAAATTGGAATATGAGGGTAACCTAGATGCTGGGTTTGATTAGACGTTGGAATCGGACGGATCCTGGTAGGGGAAGCGGCTTACGTCTCGGGAGTTTCTTCCATAAAAATCCTAATACTCAATTCAGTGCCATGTCCTACTAACCATCCATTGAGTCGTAGATACGCCAATTACCATGCTTGGTTACGGAGGACTGCTGGGATCATGATATACGTGCATGGTGATCCTCTACATCGTTCTCCAAGACTGATTTTCTGGCGGTCTGCCATTGAACTTTCGGTTAAGAAGGCCAGTTTCATTTTTAGTTGTTTGACGATGTGTGACGATTATGAGGTGCACACACTCCATTATCTTACCCATTTGACAATAATCTTTATAATAGCATAATGTACTTTCAAATTTTAACATCCAAGTATCATAACTCAGTTAAATTGTCTAGTAGGATATTGCAAACTTTAAAATCCAAAATAGGTACATATGATATAAACCACAAATGCTTGGATTGTGCCGACTAAATATAGTAATCACATGTAGAAATTTTCTAATTGAAATTTGGTAGTTCTTTCAAGAAATAGAAATTTAGTATCATTGTGCATATTGTGTCAACAATATTAAAAATACTGATTATGTCCAAACAGAAAGTAGTTGTCCTCAAACATAGGACTACATAATGATAAGTAATAAAATAAGATAACTATTAGAGAAAAAAACACTTGGAGGTCTAGCAATCAAGTCAGCCACAGAGTTGAATGAGGCTTTATTGATGAAGGTCATTTGGGACTTCAAGAAAGAAAGGAAAGCGCCATGGTGTCACAAATACACTAAAAGATGCGGTGGGGGTGTGCAACATATATGTGATTTGGCATAACATCGTGAGACAAATTATGATTATCCCTAGAATAGATCTAGATGCATCATAAATGGAAAGAAAACCCTGGTGTGGGACTCAACTAGATCAAGCTAATCCAACATCAATTCCTATAACACCCTAGTGTTGAACAAGCTTAATTATCATAATTGAATTCTTATAACCCTAATCCAACTTTGTGATATACTTTGAAGTCATAAGACAAGCTTAAGATTCAAATTTGGTCTAATTTGGACACTGTTTGAGCAAGTTATGCAACTTTATGTACATTTTAGACTTTTCTTTACCCAATCGAGGGGTTTTCTTTGCAGTTTGTCACATGAATTATGTTTCTTAGATGTTATCCTATCATTCTTGATCTTTTTTATCCATGGGGCTCCTGGTTAAACCTTAGTTTGAAGGTGTTTTCTCCAAGGGTATTTTAGGGTTTACCCCTTCATGGAAGAGCTACCTTTAATAGCCATCAACTAATGAATTATTAGATTGGCTTAGAAATTCGATAAAGGAGAGCTAAGTAGGTCTATATGAACAGTGGGAGAGCTACTTGTATGTGTGCTTGCATATTGTTAATAGTTTAAGGCCATGGATACTTGGAAAGATGCTAGAACTTCAACTTTTTCTTTTTCTTTATCTTAAAGTTTTATATACTTATCCCTAAGCACCCAAATGAACCATTTTCTCCCCACCACTTCCCTCCTCCTATGAACCTCATTCTCTCTGTGTGCTGCTGTGACGTTCCTATCCAAGGAAGAAGAAAGTGGGGATCTTCTTGGGGAAAAAGCTCTACGGTTGCAATTGACTTCCTTTTAGGGTTTAAAAAGCTTCCTTCTAGTGATATTGACCTAAAAAAGTAAGAATCTCATTCTTTCCTCCATTTATTTCTTTCTTATCCTTCCTCCTACCTTTCTCCAGGTCGGAACCTTACTGTTCCATGGTAGAAATTGTTTTAAAGCTCTAAAACCCTACATTTCTTACTCCTTATGCTTAGGGTTTGCTCATTTGATGAAGAAATGTGCTACATGGATGAGTTCACAACTTATGCTTAGATTTCCTACCATACCTACTCATGTTTTCTTCTGTTTGGGAGTTTATCTTCTAATTAAAGGCAAGTTTTATAACTTTCTCCACATTTATTTCTTACCATAAGCTTGCTAGTTCACGTTCTTGCTTGAAAATGATGATCCATGCACTAAAAAGCTATGCTTGACTTGGATTTTGATTTTTATAATGCTCCCTATTCAGATTTCAGTTCTAGATGAACCTATTTTGATGTGTACATTCTTTCTAAGGTATAATATGACTTGGATCAGGTTGGTTTGACAACTTATGGTGCTAAGCACCTATCAACCAATGGTCAATTTTAGGGTTTAAAGCTGATTTCTTCTATAAACATATGACTCAATGGTGGTACCATTGAACAACCGATGGTGTTGTCTTCATGAAAAATAATGGTGGTGACCAAGGGTGTCAACTAATGTTCACCCCTTAGGTCAGGTGTTGGCCTAATTATAAGCTTAATGATAAAAAACTAAGTACCCTAATGATGCTATCAATCAATGGTGACATTAGCTTGATATTCAATGGTGATTAATGAATATAGTGCTGATCTAACAACCTATGGTGACTTAATGGTCACTAGTGATGGTAGATCAGGTCCCCACTACCTATGATGAGTTAATCATGTAGATGTAGCATTAATTATGCCTTAAACCAATGGTTTCTTGGGTCATTTGATGCAGTGGTTAGACCTATACTCCAATTGATGGTTTTAATATATGAACTTCATCCAATGGCTAAGATCTAATGATTCTTCATCCAATAAATTGGATTGATGCCTAATTTAATATGTTGGTCCTAATAAAGTGATTTATATGGTCTCCTATATGAGATCAACTTAAGAAGCTCATTTATTGATGACTTATTTTAAATAAACAATCACTTATGGGTTTTACCCTACTCTTAATGGAAATTTTATTATTGTTAATCAAGGTATGTCTAGGGTAAAATGGTGTCTCTTTCTAGAGCACAACTCAATGACTTCATATGTCATTTTTTCAAGATGTTTACTTATGTAAACTACCAATGGATTTACCTTTTCAACATTTAATGGTTAGAAGTTGATGACTCAATATTCCTATTGTTTTGGGTGAACCGTGTAGTGTGATGTTAGATTCTGATAGTGAGAATTTGATGGTTTAATGCCTTAAACTATTAGTATTACCCTTGACCTCGTATGATTATGATTTATAATCACCATAATGAATGAAACCCTAATGAGGTATAGCTTGTTATACCTAGCTTTAATATAACTAAATGATGGTAATTGGGTATGAATAGTCCTTGAATGACTAATACAATCATGGAGTAATCTCTTATTGTTGTTGAAACCCTAGTATGCTATAACCCAATGGTTACACCTTGATTTATGTGTGGGTTCAAACTTGAGAATAGTATGGAATGTGATACTGATGCTTCACCTTATGCATCCATGATCCAATGGGGATGCCACGAGTTAAGGTTTGGGTATGAGTGCTTGATTAGTAACATTGATATAATTTATCTAGTTGAACCTAACTCTAATGCAATTAGATAAAGATGACTATTCATGTTTAACCTTCTTATATGATGACATGATGGTGAAATAACCTCCTTAATATGATCACAACCTTAATGTGTTAATTGGTGGTTATCATAGCCACATGGTTGATACTTTCTTATGCTAAAAATGGGAATTATGATTTGGATGAAGGTTAATCATATCTAGATTCCTTGCATGTTGATTTAATAAAGGAATATTCTTAATGTTAATATAACCCTGCTATGATTGTTTATGAGTATCTCTTATCTCATCAATGCAATATTGTGTTGATCTAGTGTATTACATGTAAGTGATGTTGTTGAGCCTTGTTATAAGGCATGAAAAGATAATGATGATCTTGTAGGGAATAGTATGATGGTCTTAATGACCCTTAGGCATGGTTGAGCCCTGAATGAGATCTAATCCTCTTGTGTTGATAAGGGTTGATACCCTGTGATATTGTGAAAAGGATTTATATCTTGTGATAGTATGATGTCTAGTGTAGTCTCGTGAATGGCAAGTGAATAGTACCATGTGATGATGAGATGAGAAATTATGTTTCACACATTTTATATCTTTTGAAGTTGTGATATTTATATGCTTGATAGAAGTGAATTAAGATTTGTATGTCCACTTGTTTGATGCCGCCTTAATTCACCCAATTGGCATAACTAATCAAGTGCAACTCTAATCATGTAGTGCCCTGTGCCGTAGAGCCGTCTTCAGTGTCAGAACTTGTTGGATGGTGAAACGAGTATTCCTAAGGGAAACTCAGAGCGCATACTGTTGAGTATGTGGGGGTGGCAAGTTGAGGATATATCCTTGTCATCCATAGTGCAGGTTATAGAGGATGGCTATGGTCATGCCTCAAATATTTGATGTAATTGAGGACAACTGTGGTTGTACCTCAGATAAGAGGGTTATGCATACCCTAGTTTCTAGTTTCATGACATGTACAAAGGGCGGACTATTAGTTATCTGCTTGACTATATGTCACTGTAGTGGAAGCTTTGAATGATATGTCACTACCTTTTTACTTGTACTGACCGAGGGGAAGAGATTTTAGGATACCAGTACTCCTAGATCTTGTACAAAAGTGAATATCCCTTCACAGGAGTTGGTTGGACTTTGGATGGTACGAAAAACTCCCCAATGCATAATAAAAGATGTAATACAACCATCTAGCAAATCTATTTAGGGTTATACATGATGCTTCATATTGGATGATAACCCTTGTTGTTCTCTGCACATAGAGATGATGTTTAATGCATTAAATGATAGTATATATTCTTATGTTGCAGATCTGCTCATGTTATAAATGTGCACATACAATAGTCATGTTTAAGTTGATAGAGATATTATTAGTGTTGGATATGATTATGACATTCGTTATCACATTTTGTTAGGTATGCTTATATTTCTATCTATGCCTTTGTAACTAGAGATGCCTATACTTGCAATCATGCTTATGCAGATAGTTGTGCTTATATTGTTAGCTCTACTTATGATGTTGATATGTTCAACTTCATAGACATGACGATGTTGTTAGCTATGCTTATGATACTAAGACTCCTTATACTATTAATAGGGATATGAGATTAGTCTAACTAATGAAGATTGTTATTATCTGCTCCTTTATGTACTTTGTTAATCATCAATGTTGTTAAGCTTATTTGTTAGATATGATTAAACTTCTTAAACTGTCTCATTACCAAAAAATGTTGGAATCTATAAATGTTGTTAGAGGTTATATCTCTTGTTGGGACATGGGTCTCACCCTTGTGGTTCACCACATTTTTTTAGGTAATTGGAAGTGACGAAAAAAACATGTGGCAGAAAGAGGAGCTATAGTAATGAATCTTTGAGAAAGTTGATTAGATATCTAGTGTGTCCTAGATTCATCCGTGTACTCTCAGGTCTAGGTGAGAAAAATTTGTATATGGTGTTTCAAATGAATCAGACTTTTGTTATCATATTAATGCTTATTTGTATGGCACATAAGAATATTGTTCTGTGTATATATATTGTGGATAAGACGATGAAACAATCTGTATCAAATTCTTGGCATAGTAAGGATATAAGAAAGATGTTGAGCCCTTATGCAAATGTTTCTGAGTAGGTGCTGACGTTGAAATTGGTTTTAATTTACCCATATTTTTGGGTATGTGATTAATTAGTGATCAATTTTGCTTTATATTTTGAGTAATCTCATTTAGTGTAATGGGTTCTCACAAGTTGGTATCAGATCTTTAGGTTCACTGAGTCTATAGGGACACTAGGACTTAGGATTAGGATGATGTTTAAGTAAGGAATATGACATAAAAACACGGTTCATACTGCCTAATCTCAATACTTGGGAGCCTTGTCCAGATATTTAATTATTGAAGAAAAGGTAAGTACTGAACTTTTAGATTGTTATCCTTTTTATTACTCTTTTTTTTGCAATACCGATAAGTCAGTTACATCAGAACTGAGCGCTAAGTAAATTACAGAAGTAAGCCTTGTCTTCCAAGTAGATGTCTCCTCCTAGGGTAGGGCAGGACTGCCAGTAACTTTCTTGAAAAGGTTGCTTGAGACAGGACTTAGCAAGGATATCTGTAAGATTGTTTTGGTCTCTTTTAATGTGGATGAAATATGTGACATTGACTGTAGCAAGAGACTCTCTTATCTTGCATACCAAAATGAGGTATTTGCCCGACACATTAGTAGAACCTTTCAACCACTGCACTGAGTTCCAAGAATCCGATAGGATAATGCCTTTGTTTTGATTGATTTGGCTCACAAGATCTGCCCCGTGAAGGAGGGCCTTGAGCTCCCCCTCCATGGCGTCAGTCCCAGGATGCAGAAGAGAGGAGCCCCCTAGCCATTCCATTGAGATTCTTCGGATAATAGCACATGTGCAAGACATATTGGACTTAGTTGAAGTGGCAACATTGACATGGAGGATGAAGGTAGAGTTATGCAAGCTTATAGGATGTTCCAGGCTGGTTTTCGCAGAGCGATCAGTCGGGCTGCAGGAGAAAGCCTGGACTGAGGAGTTAGCTTCAGCTATGCATTGTGCTGCCGTAATTCTTGGCGGTATTATAGACTTTTCGAAGATCTGAAGGTTCCTACATTTCCATATCTTCCAACATGTAATGGCGAATAACATCTTCTAGGTATCCGGTTTCTTTACAGTCTTGAGATTGTATTCCATCCATCCCCAGACTGTCCGGCTCTCAAAGAAGAGATTCACCTCCCTGGGCAGAATGAAAGACCAAATCTGTCGAGACAAACTGCAATCCCTCATCGCATGCAAGCAGTCTTCTTCAGAGTTTTTGTAGCGTTGGCATGTCGGATCATCTGTCATCTTCCTTTTAGATCGCATGGCGTTGGTGAGTAAGCATTCATGCAGCAGAAGCCACAAGTGAGCTCTGACCCTGTGCGAGGCGGAGATAGACCAAGTATCTGCAAATAGCGAGTTCAGTGCGCCTGACATGGAATGGCAGAGAAGATCATAGGCAGACCGGACAGTGAAAATGCCGTAGCTGTCTAGTTTCCATACGAAGGTTTCGTCCCCGTAATGGATTCTGGGAGTGGGCATATGACGAATGGCAGTGACCGTGGATTGCACAAACCATTGATTGAGGAAATCTAAATCCCAAGAAACATCGTCTCTGACCAGGCTTGAGACCTTAAGGTCGACAAGCTCTTCTGGCACCGAAAGTGCAGATTTGATTGTAGGTGCCACATTGGCTCTGATCCATTCATCAGTCCAAACCAAAGTGTCCCGACCTGAAACGACATGATGTCGTGAGTTCTCTTTTAGGATAAGGAGAAAGGTCCTCAAGCTTCGCCATAAGTGAGAACCAGTTGTTTTAGGTAGGCCGTTAGTGAAGTATTTGGATCGCATGATGTCCACCCAAGGTATACGCCTGTTTTGAATAAGGTCCCAACCCATTTTCATCAGCAAGGTCCTTTTTATTACTATGATCAAGTAATCATTTTGAAAAAATCTAAAGAGCATAATGAATCATAAATCATGGTGCATATAACTCAGTATTACCTTAAAGAAGATGAGAATTACACCATTATATATCAAAATTTGAATGTTTGGTAACTATAAGAGAAAGATACAAGACCATGAAATCTAAATCTGAATACAAATATGAAAAGGAGGAGTTCTTGAACATGTGATTCAAGAAGATAATAAAGTAAAAGACAAATAAGTCTGTGCTTATAAAGTGAATCAAGGTATAAAATCCACATAAGATGGAGAGAACACCTATAGAAAGTATAAAATGAGAAGATGAATGGGAATAATGACAAAGGAATAAGGTGGAACTTGAGTTAACCTCAAACCAACCTATGTGTGTAAGAAAGTGTTAATGTAAAATTAGCACAACATGTGAAAGAAATTGAGGGAGATGACTCTAAGTTTAATGAAGAAAAAGAAGAATATGATGATTTACATGTTGATAAGTGGTTAAAAAATAATAAAATAAGAGAACATATCCTAGTGGGATAAATAGTCATCAAGGAAGGAGTAATGAGATAAGTTAATCATGATGATTCCTATGCTAATGGCAAGGAACCCAAAATGAAAAAGGTAAAATGATACATAAGAAGTTGTAACCTGCTTAATGAAAATAGAATTGGTTACCGTTTTGCTAGTGACCCTTGAAGAATGATGCTATGATGTGGGAAGTGTGTTTCCCTTTGTGTCTTTCCTTTCTAGGGCACATCTCTCAAGTGGATCATTGCCACTTGGTATGTGTGGATTCATTGTAAAAATGAGGTTGGTTGGCTTATAATAGCAGAAGGTTGCTTGGACTATGGTTCAAAGATCATAAAGTCTATGATGAGTATGTTTTTGAGCCTTCCAATAATTAGGAAGACTTCTCTTATATGTCTTAAGATTTGATTATGTTGGCAAAAGTAGATGAGATAAGGGCGTGAGTTACTTATAGCACATGAGGTGGATACCAAGGTAATGAATCCTAGTATATATCCAAGATGTATAAATAGTATGGGAAGTATGTGAAGGTTGGAGATGTTTATTAAATGAAAATTCTGATTTTGCCTCTCCCTTAGAGAGAGAGAGAGTTGACGGTGACCCTCTAAATGTTGTTTGGAAGGAAAAACAAAAGTGATTCTATAATGTTGTGTATGGTCTAGTGATAGCTGGGAAAGACCACTATCAAGGATAGATAGTTTGTTGATCAGCAAACATGTATTACCGTGTTCCTTTAAGATAAACCTAGGATAAGAATATCAGTGGATAAGAGTTAGATTGAATGACACAAGTTACATGACCATGATGAGTTTAGGATTATGTCCTTTAGACTAACCAATGTATGAATATAATTTATGATTAGGAGAACCAGAGTGTTCAGGTCATGTCTTACAAGTTGTAGCAAGCTTTGAATGATGAAATCTCAACGTATTTCATAGATGGTCATTAACATGGTTAACATCTTTGATAAACCTTAAGAATGTTGAAGCAACTATACTTATGTGTGACAATTCTAGCAAGAGTGAGTTGGGGGTTGACTAGAGTATCATCTTGGAGTTATGATACCTATGTTAAGTATGTTATGTGAATCCTAATATGATGAAGACAATGTCATTGCTCCACCCCTAACAAGGTCAATCAGGAAGTTATATTTATTAACCGTTACATACAAGTGTATGATTCTTCAACCAAACAGATGGTCAGTCCACCATTGAGATGATTGGAGAATCCTATAAAAACATATTCCTCATAGTTCTTGAAAATTAGGGTATTCCTACATGGTTTATTGAGTTGTTAGTTACAACAACCATTAAAGGAGCATAGAGATTAAACCTTGTAAAGTTACATATGTAAGAGATACATAATGTTCTATGTTTGATAAGAGCCAGCGAGTATGACTTTTGAGTAATGTGTTGATACAATAGATATAATTTTAGGATGATAGATAGAATTTAAAGTTAAAAGTTACTATTCAAATTGTACAGGTGGCACAACAAGTTTCTATGTTCCATATTTGCAAATGTCTTCTTATGTGGGGGGTTTTTGTGTTGACCCAAGATAAGATATGTATGAATTGAAAGAGAATAACATGACCTCTATAAGAGAGATGTGACATTACCATAATATGGAAGTAACCATGTGTAATATTAAGGATGACGTGCATGAGAAGTGTCCATCTATGTGTACCTTGGATTTCAGGGGTGAAATCCCTGTTAGGGGTTTATGGTTGTGAGACCACTAACCTTGATTAAAGTGTTGAACAAGCTTATTTAACATAATTGAATTCTTATAACCCTAATATAATCTTGTGACATGCTTTTAAATAATAATAAAAGCATAAGTTTAAAATTTGGTCCAATTTGGACACTGTTTGAGCAAGTTATGCAATTTTATGTACATTTTGGACTTTTCTGCAATTTACCAAATCGAGGGGTTTTCCTTACAATTTGTCACATGAATTATGTTTCTTAGATGTTATCCTATCATTATTGATCTTTTTGAGCCATGGGGCTCCTGTTTAAACCTTGGTTTGAAGGTGCTTTCTCCACGGTATTTTAGGGTTTACCCCTCCATTGATGAGCTACCATTAGTAGCTATCCACTAATGAATTATTTGATTGCCTTGGAAATTCAACAAAGGAGAGATACAGAGGTCTATATGAACGATGGGGGAGCTTCTTGTGTGTGTTCTTGTATATTCTTAATAGTTTTAAGGACATTGACACTTGGAAAGATACTAGAATTTCAACTTTTTCTTTTTCTTTATCTTAAAGTTTTATATACTTATCCCTGAGCACCCAAATGAACCATTTTCTCTCCACCACTTCCATCCTCCTATGAAACTTATTCTCCCTGTGTGCTTCTATGAAGTTCCTATCCAATGAAGAAGAAAGTGGGGATCTTCTTGGGGAAAAAGCTCTAGGGTTACAATTGACTTCCTTTTAGGGTTTAAAAAGCTTCATTCTAGTGATTTTGACCTAAAAGAGTAAGAATCCCCTTCTTTCCTCCATTTGTTTCTTTCTTATCCTTCCTCCTACCTTTCTCCAGGTCGGAACCTTGCTTTGCCATGGTAGAAATTTCTCTAAAGCTCTAAAACCCTACCTTTCTTGCTCCTTATGCTTAGGGTTTGCTCATTTGATGAAGAAAGGTGCTAGATGGACGAGTTCACAGCTTATGCTTGGATTTCCTACCCTATCTGCTCATTTTTTCTTTTGTTTGGGAGTTTATCTTCTAATTATAGGCAAGATTTATAACTTGCTCCATGTTTATTTCTCACCATAAGCTTGCTAGTTAATGTTCTTGTTTGAAAATGATGATACATGCACTAAAAAGCTATGCTTGACATGGATTTCAATTTTTATAATGCTCCCTATTCTAATTTCAGTTATAGATGAAAATTTATTGATGTGTACGTTCTTTATAAGGTATAATATGACTTGTAATAGGTTAGTTTGACAACCTATGGTGCTAAGCACCTATCAACCAGTGGTGAATTTTAGGGTTTAAAGCTAATTTCTTCTATAAACACATGACTCAATGGTGGTACAATTACAACAACCGATGGTGTTTTCTTCATGACAACTGATGGTGGTGACCAAGGGTGTCAACTAACATTCACCCCTTAGGTCAGGTGTTGGCCTAATTTTAAGCTTAATGATCAACAACTAAGTACCCTAATGATGCTATCAATCAATGGTGACATTAGCTTGATATTAGATAGTGATTAATGAATATAGTGCTGATCTAACAACCTATGGTGACTTAATGGTCACTAGTGATGGTAGATCAGGTCCCTACAACCTATTATGAGTTAAGAATGTATATGTAGCATCAATTAAGCCTTAAAGCAATGGTTTCTTGGGAAATTTGATGCAATGGTTGGACCTATACTTCAATTGATGGTTTTCATATATGAACTTCACCCAATGGTTAAGATCTAATGAATATTCATATAATAAATTGGAATGATTCCTAATGTAATATGTTGGTCCTAATAAAGTGATTTATATGGTCTCCTTTGTGAGGTCAACTTAAGAATCTCATTTATTGACGACTTGTTTTAAATAAACAATCACTTGTGGGTTTTACCCTTCTCTCAATGGAAATTTTTATGTTGTTAATCAAGGGATGTCTAGGGTAAAATGGTGACTCTTTCTAGAGAAAACTCATGACTTCATAGGTGGTTTGTTGAAGATTTTTACTTATGTAAACTACTAATGGCTTTACCTTTTCAACATTTAATGGTTAGAAGGTTATGCCTCAATATTCCTATTGTTTTGGGTGAAGCGTGTAGTGTAATGTTATGATTCTGATGATGAGATTTTTATGGTTTAATGCATTGTAGGATTCCCCTTGACCTTGTATAATTATTATTTATATTCACCATAATGAATTAATTGGTTGCCCTAATGAGGTATAGCTTGTTATACCTAGCTTTAATATAACTAAATGATGGTAATTGGGTATGAATAGTCCTTGAATGACTAATACAAACATGGGTTAAAAGTGAACGTCATGTTCATGGGACGGATGCTCTGCTAGGGTTTGGCGACACGAAGATCGGGTGTAGATGTGTAATGGCGGTCGCGGCGGCCACGGTACAGGTCGGGGATTCTTCAACGTCCCACGACCACAGTGCAATGATGTGACAGAAGAAACCTCACTGGATGACCAGAACCCAACCATCTCTTCGAGCATGGACGGAGATGTGGAAAAGATGATCGAGGGGGAAGGTGTTGGGGAAGGCCAAGCGGCTGAGAAATCACCACCGCCGCTGCTGTCATACAAAGACGCAACCACTGGGCGCGTACATACAAGCCATACAACCGTCAGACCTGCTTTGCCGGATACACTCAGGGAGGAAGACATCCATGTCGATCGTAGTGGAGCTCTCCCCCATATCACTGTCAATCCTGAGGCTTTACCTCTGCTGCTTGAACCATGGAGATTTGCAGTTGTTGTGAAGGTTATTGGAATCAATGTCGGATTCTCAATACTGGTTAATAGGATCATATCCCTCTGGAAACTGACAGAGCAGTTTTGTGTCATGGATCTTGAGATGGGTTACTTTATTATACAACTGGGCAACCAAGACAATTATGTCCGTTCTATGACAGAGGGTCCATGGACCATCTTTGGGAAATATTTATCTGTTCAATCTTGGTCATCGACTTTTCACCCAATAGACCACATTCCCCGGAAGCTTGTAGTATGGATCTGCATCCCTGAACTTCTAGTCTTTCTCTACCAGTACCAACTGCTGCACAGTATTGGCGAGGCCGTTGGGAAGACTATTAAGGTGGATACTACAACACTATCAAGCCACCGAGGAAAATTCGCTAGACTGGCAGTGGAAGTGGAAACCACAAGGCCACTGCTTCCAGCCATCTATCTCAATGACGAGCAATAACGACTTGAGTATGAGAATTTACCCAGCATTTGCATGAAGTGTGGAAGGGTTGGACATGAGGATAAAGACTACAATTTTATCACTCCGTTTACCCACATAGAACCTTCATCTTCATCAGGCCACGGTCTTCTAAACCATGTTGTGTATACACAACAGATCCACACAAAAAAGCCTGAACGTCATCCTCCTCCCACCAAGAAGACTGCCGGGGAAAAGCCAACAACTGCGGCTGAACCTGCTGAGATTCCTGAGCAAAACATCCTGCCAAAGATAACTCCAGCGACAATGCTGGACCAGCAGTAAGACGAAGAGGGCGAATGGCAAACATCCCAATCAAGAAAACAAAAGAGAAAAGGCCTAAAACAGAAAAATCAGTAGCAAAATACTTCGAGCACGGCCGTGCCACCAAAGCCACCGCCGGGTCCAAACAATGGCGACAAGACTGCCAACTCAGTGGTGAGGCTAGTTGAAGATGAGGTCTGCACAGGCATAAATCATGCTGTAGGTCCTGATCCCCCTTTCCAGTTCGCCGCAAATGGAAACCCGATGGTGATGCCGTCAACACATCAGGGGTTTCATTGGGGAGATAGGGGAAATGAAGGAGGCATTATCCTGAGAAACAGAAGAGTTACATACCCGATCGTGAGTCCAAGACGCAAGAGAAAGAAGGGAAAACTTGCACGGATACTAGGGAACATGGACCAGGGCCCAACAGCAGCACATGCTATTAATTTCAATGAAGATATAACTGAGATACTAGATGATGAGATGGCCGGAGATGATACCTCTGTCGGCCTTCGAGCAACCATTGCCTGATTGGTTTCTACCCCCCTTCCAACTGGTTTTTAATGCTTAGTATTCTCTGCTGGAATATACATGGGGCTTGCCTCAAGAAAAAAAAATTAGACTCTTGAAAGACTACATACGACGTCACAAACTACAAATACTCGCTATTGTAGAACCACGTATCAGTGGTTACAAAGATGATAGTATTATCCGACAACTTGGTTTCTCATCTTCTCACCATGTTGAAGCCATTGGTTTTTCTGGAGCAATTTGGATTCTTTGGGATGATGCTCGTTGTTCTATTGACATCGTCCAAAACCATCGTCCATTCATTCACTGTTGCGTCAATAACTCTTGGCATCTTACTGTGGTATACGGCAGCCCAAACCCCTCCTAATGGGATTTTCTCTGGAATCAGCTTCAAGAGATCTCTACTACTGTCCAAGGTGCATGGGCAGTGATAGGCGACTTTAACACCATGCTTGACATCTCTGAAAAACAAAATGGTCACTCTTTTGACCATCGTTCTAGTAAGAAGTTTAACTCTACTCTTATCCACACTGGCCTAGCAGATGTGAAAGCGGAGGGCCTTTTCTTTACCTTCAAACGCTTGCAGCTGCTGGACAAGCGTAATAGGGTCATTGTAAATGCTCAATGGATTTCTACTTTTAGCAATGCTTCTATCACAGTTCTTCCATGACTTTATAGTGATCACAGTCCGATTCTAGTGCGTACGACTTCATCCTCTACTCGACGGCCTCGTATCTTTTGCACCAGAGATAGCTGGTCCTTGACGCTAGACTTTCAAAATATTCTCAACAGCTCCTGGGACCCGCAAAAGGACTTTATCAATGCCCTTCCTACGTTTAAGGATGCAATGATGAAGTGGGATGCAAAAAGACAACACACTAAAAACAAGAAAAAGAATAAAATCATGCATCACATCAACAAACATTAGGTTCTTACCCACCATTCTCCTTATATTTTCTCTGACATTACTGAGCTCCATTTGCAAGATGAATACAACAACATTCTTATTCAAGAGGAGGTGGATTGGCGTCAGTGAGCGAACATTAATTGGCTCAGCTTGGGTGATGACAATACTAAATTCTTTAACACCTATGTTAAAGCATGGCGACGCCTCAATAAAATTACCCGCCTTCAGGATGGTGCTGAAAATTGGATTGATAATCCAAATGATATGGAAGTCATGGTGAGATCCTTTTTTCAAAACCAAATGACTGCCCCAACATCACGTCTGAGATCTCAAACTGTCGCAGCCAGGTTCATTGGCGCTTTTGTGCACCCGACCCATAACACTTGCAATGATATTGGAAAGCTTCCTACTCCTGACGAAATCAGGAAAATCATGTTTCTTATGGCACAAAATAAGGTCCCTGGGCCTGATGGTGTTTACGACTCTTTCATCCAGAAGCAATGGCCCAAGGTTGGGCAGTCTATCATTTCTACAGTCCAAAATGCTTAATCATCTGGCTTTGTGGACAACCGCCTTGCTGACTTCTTCACAATTTTAATTCCAAAGAACAAGCAACCACAATCTTACGGGGACTTCCGGCCTATCTCTTTGAATAATACTTGCTTCAAGCTGATCTCTAAGGTTATCGTGGAATGCCTCAAGCCACTACTTCATGACTGGGTGTCTGTAACTCAATGTAGCTTCATTCCTGGAAGGAGGATCACTGACAACATCATTCTTGTGCAAGAAGTCATTCACACCATGCACAATAATCACACTGGAAAGGCTTTGACATGCATCAAATTGGATTTTGCTAAAGCTTTTGATAAAATGAGCTGAGCTTTTATCTCGGATACTCTTCAAAGAATGGGCTTACCTGAAAAGATTATTAATATGATCATGCAAATCATCACGAAAGGGCACACTTCCATCCTTTGGGAAGGGACACCACTTGAGCCTTACAAAGCCACTCAAGGTGTTCTCCAGGGGGACCCCATTTCACCATACATCTTTGTTCTATGCATGGAGAGATTTAGACAGGCTATCTACAATTCTATAATGCTGGGAGAATGGAAACCGATACGAATGTCCCATCATGGTCCTCCCCTCTCTCATGCGCTTTTCACTGATGATATTTTGCTAATGGCCGAAGCTTCAGTCACCCAAGACCGGGTCATAAATAAAATTCTCAACCAATTTGCTTGTGCTTCCGGACAGACTATTTCAAAGGAAAAATCTCAGTGTTACTTCTCACCTAACCACACCAAATCCGTCGTTCTTTCTGTAGTAAACTAGGCATCCAAAGCACTACTGATATGGGCCGAAAATTGGGCGTCCCTATCATCCACCATCGGGTAAATAAATCACCACATTCATCCATCTCGTCTACCATCAAGGACTGCATGAATAGTTGGTCCACCCAATATCTGTCTCTCGCCGGTTGAATCACACTTGCAAAGTCCACCTTACAGGCCATACCAAGCTATGCTATGCAATATGTTCAACTCTCTCCATCACTTTGTGATGATATAAATAGGCACATTAAGAATTTTATTTAGTCCGGAGGTAGGGCCCATCATAACCTCTCCTTGGTGTCCTGAAAAGTCATTACTATGCCAAAAAATGAAGGTGGCCTGGGAATCAAAGATGACCGTATTCAGAACCAAGAACTCATGTTAAAAAATGTTTGGCTATTTCTCAACAATCCACATGCACTTTGGGTGCGAGTCATGCAGGCGAAATACATGCAACATGGCACGATGGTAAAGAAGCCTTACTCTTCAATTTGGTCCTTCATTCAAAAGAACATCTCAAACATCCAACAAGTGGCAGCCATTACTATTAATAGGGGCACATCCTCAAATGTTTGGACTAGTAAATGGTTGCATGGTAGGTCCATTAGTGATATGATACCCTCCTTTGTACCTCCCGCTGGCCTTCATGATCTCTGTTTTGCATCTATGGCCCTTGATGACGACACATGGGACTGGTCTTTCATCCATGCATATCTACCCGAACCAACATGGCAGCACATTAGCCACATCTTCCTGCCTGACACTGCCACAGGAGACGATACATGGCACTGGCCATTTACTACCTCTGGCTCCCTTACAGCAAAATCTTCTTATGCATGGCTCAAGAAGGACTCTCACATCACTCTTAATGGGGACTGGATATCCATTTGGCGCCTGCCTATCCCGCCAAAGTTCAAGACCTTCTTATGGCTGCTGCAACACAAGGCAATTCTTACTAATATGGAGAAGGCTCGCCGGCACATTCCCACAGACGGGGTTTGTCCTGTATGCAATAACAGCCAAGACACGCTGATACATTGCCTTCGAGACTACAGTAAGAGTAAACAAGTTTGGCTTGCACTGCATGTTGATACTCTCTTCTTCAATCTTACGGAAGATGCATGGATAGCTCGAATCTTATCCTCCCCATGCACGGACATGGAGACGCTCAAGCCCATTATAGAAGCTTGGGAAATTTGGCTGCATAGGAATGAACTCATTCACAACAAGAAACACCAACATGTTGCCAAAGAATATCTTTCATCCAAGAAAAGGCTAGGGCCATATTATCTCTTCCGAAGACCGTGAGAAGTACACCAACTCTTCCGAGTGCCCACCCACGACCACTAACAAACCACAATATTTTGATCTTCTTCGATGCATCCTTTACATCTTCTGTTGACACTGCAGGGATAGGGATTCAAGTTGTGGATGGAAATGGTACATTTATATTGGGTTATGGTTCACCCAGCAGTGCCTTCTCGGCACTAGAAGCGGAAATCCTAAGCATCATAGGTTCCATGGAACTCTACAAAACTACGGGATGGGGCTCGCCAACCATTCTGTTGGATGCACTCATAGCATTTAACATTACTATTGGAAGCATCCCCTCAACTACAAACTTTGCTCCACACATGAGGCGTCTTAGGATGCTATGTGAAGATGTAGGGAAACCACACATCTCACACATATCGAGAACACATAATAATGTAGCCGACTACATAGCACGCTTTTGTAAAAGCTCTAGCAATGTCGTTTCTTTTACTTCTAGCATACCTTCCTGGATTAACAAGAATGTTTATGTAGATGTGTCTGGTCTTTTGCCTGCAATAGAGAGCGGGATGAATGAAATATAATCTCTATATTTTCAAAATGACTAATACAAACATGGAGTACTCTCTTATTATTAACCTAGTATGCTATAACTTGATGGTTACACCTTGATTTATGTGTGGGTTCATACTTGAGAATAGTATGGAATGTGATGGAGATGCTTCACCTTATGCATCGATGATCCAATGGGGATACCGTGAGTTAGGGTTTGGGTATGAGTGTTGATTAGTAACATTGATATAATTTATATTGTTGAACCTAACTTTAATGCAAATAGATAAAGACGAGTATTCATATTTAACCTTCTTATATGATGGCATGATGGTGAAATAACCTCCTTAATATGATCACAACCTTAATGTGGTAATTAGTGGTTATCATAGACACATGGTCGATACTTTATTATGCTAAACATGTGAATTATGAATTTGATTAGGGTTAATCATATCTAGATTCCTTGCATGTTTATGTAATAAAGGAATATTCTTAATGTTAATATAACCCTACTATGATTGTTTATGAATATCTCCTATCTCAATAATGCAATATGGTGCTGATCTCATGTATTATATATAAGTGATGTTGTTGAGCCTTGTTATAAGGCATGGAAAGATAATGATGATCTTGTAGGGAATAGTATGATGGTCTTAATGACCTTTGGGCATGGTTAATCCCTGAATGAGGTTGAATACTCTTGTGGTTATAAGGGTTGATACCCTGTGATATTGTGAAAAGGATTTATATCTTGTGATAGTATGATGACTAGTGTAGTGTCATGAATGGCAAGTGAATAGTACCATGTGATGATGAGATGAGAAATTATGTTCACATATTTTATATCTTTTGAAGTTGTGATATTTATATGCTTGATAGAAGTGAATTATGGTTTGTATGTCCACTTTTTTGATGTTGTCTTAACTCACCCAATTGGCATAACTAATCAAGTGCAACTCTAATCTTGTAGTGCCTTGTGTCGTAGATCCATCTTCAGTGTCAGAACTTGCTGGATGGTGAAATGAGTATTCCTAATGGAAACTCGGAGTGCAAAGTATTGAGTATGTGGGGGTGGCAAGTTGAGGATATATCCTTGTCATCCACAATACAGGTTATGGAGGATGGCTATGGTCATGCCTCAGACATTTGATGTGATTGAAGACAACTGCGGTTGTACCTCGGATTAGAGGGTTTTGTATACCTTGGTTTCTAGTACCATGACTATTGGTTAGCATCTGACTATATGTCATTGTAGTGGAAGATTTGAATGATATGCCACTGCCTTTTTACTCGTACTGGCCGAGGGGAAGAGATCTTAGGACACCGACACTCTTAGATCTTGTACCGAACCAAATAGCCCTTCATAGGGGTCGGTTGGACTTTGGGTGGTAAGACACAAACTCCCCAGGGCATAATAAAAGATGTAATACAACTGTCTAGGAAATTTGTTTAGGGTTATACATGATGCTTCATATTGGATGATAACCCTTATTTTTCTATGTACATAGAGATGGTGTTTAATGCATTAATAGATAGTAGATATTCTTATGTTGTGGATATGCTCATGTTATAAATGTGTACATACAATAGTCATGTTTAAGTTGATAGAGATATTATTACTGTTGGCTATGATTATGACATTCATTATCACATGTTGTTAGCTATGCTTATATTTCTATCTCTGCCTTTATAACTAGAGATGCCTATACTACCAATCATGCTTACGCAGATAGTTGTGCTTATATTGTTAGCTCTACTTATGCTGTTGATATGTTCAAGTTGATAGACATGATGATGTTGTTAGCTATGCTTAAGATACTAGACTTATTCATGATGTTAGAGATAATCATGCTACTAGACTCCTTATACTATTAATAGGGATATGAGAATAGTCTGGCTAATGAAGATAGGTATTATCTGCTCTTTTATGTAATTTGTTAATCATCAGTGTTGTTGAGCTTATTTGTTATATATGATTAAACTGCTTAAACTGTCTCATTACCTAAAAATGTTGGAATCAATAAATATTTTTGGAGTTTATATCTCTTACTGGGACATGGGTCTCACCCTTGTGGTTCGCCACATTTTTTAGGTAATCAAAGTGACGAAAACAAACATGTGTCAGCAAAGAGGAGCTATAGTAATAAATCTTTGAGAAAGCTGATTAGATGTCTAGTGTGTCGTAGAGTCATCCCTGTACTCTCAGGCCCAAGTGAGAAATTTCTTTATATGGTGTTTCAAATGAATTGGACTTTTGTTAGCATATTAATGCTTGATTTGTGTGGCATATACAAATATTGTTCTCCTGTGTATATATGTTGTGGCTAAGATGATAGAACAATATGTATCAAATTCTTGGCATAGTATGGATATAAGCAAGATGTTGGGCTCTTATGAAAATGTTTGTGAGCAGGTGCTAACGTTGAAATCAATTTTTATTTACCCATATTTTTGGGTATGCGATTAATTAGTGATCGATTGTGCTTTATGCTTTGAGTAATCTCGTTTAGTGTAACAGGTTCTCACAGAAACATATTGGGAGTGAAACATATTATATAATCATAGGAGTAGTTGTAATATTGTTTTAGATATCCCAAATAGAACATGTTACTGTGATGTACTTATAATTGCACGAGGAATGCGAGATGAATAATTTTCTTCATGGTTTCTAAAAAAAGAGTACCTAGACATCTTCATAGAATTCTTATGCACTCCACAAGAAACATACTCTCAATAACATAGAATGAATGAACATGAAGATAAAAGATCTACCACTTGGAGACGAGTGGATTCTGATTCAGTGAGATACAAAATGCATAAATTATGAAAAATGATAAGAAAACATTATTGAAATATAATTTTTCAAAAGTATTTATTTTAAAATATAGGTAAGTTAGATTTGGATTGTATCACATTACAATTATAATTACATGATAAAGGAATCCAAGAAGGTCTAGGTTCTTAATGTCAATTTTCTTATAATTGATTTTGTGACTAGATTGAATGACGAAGTGAAAAATCTCTATGGAAATTTATCTATTATGAGTTATTAGGTGAGTGCCGAATTCAATATTGTAGTTGCTTTCATTGTAATGATTATATTCCTCTATTTATCATCAATTTCTCACGTAGAAGGAGTTTCTACACTTAATACTCTTTTATGCATATAAATGATGATTATGTAATGGCATAATACATACTTTAACAATTTAAATGATGATACCAAACATAGATAGTGCATTGATTACAAGAGATATTAAGGCTCTTTTCAAAAATCTTAAATTCTAGGGTATTCATGTATTTGAAATTTCATCTAACCAAATCCCAAATAAGTACTATGTATTTCCTTGTGAAATTAGTGACTAAATTGAATATGTTAGACCAATATGATTTGATATTTTGTTGATTTAGGGTTGTCAAATCGTATGTTTCATATTTTATGAAAACTTGCAAAAAAACAGTGAAAAAGACAATTGAGCATTCTTGTGGAAATGTAGTTGTTATGTTGGAATTTGAAATTAATATTTAAAGTTATTCTCATGATAAATATGTCTTATAATTGAATGTTATGTTATGAAAGACATTGGAAATTTGAATGAATGATGTGGGAACCCTAGTTTAGTACATATATATAGGAAATAATGTGATATTTAGTTATAAAATTAATTGAAAATAACAATCACCTTTGACAATGTTTCATTTGAAACCATATTTGTTTGTGATACATGTTGAATTAGTTTGAGTCTATCGTCATTTATAAATTTGGCATGAATAAGCATGGAAAACTAAATGTGAATGAGATAACAAAAATGTAGTGTATATGGTAATAAACTAATGAATTATGTCGTTCACTTTGTTTTTGTGAGTTTACTTGAGTGATTTTGCTAGTTAATACAGAATGAAAAGGGTCAGTATAAAAATATGATTAGTGATTACAATAGTAATAGATTGCATGCACACAGTTGAACTCTTCTTAGGAGTATATCCTAAGAAGAGTGAAATAGGATTATGGACTAGCATTACAACTAGAAGGGCATCACCAATACACAAAAAAGTCATGGAGATATGTAAAATAGGTGAAGGACTAGCAGTTGTCCTTAAGATAATCATCTAGAGTGCATAAATAATGTATTAAGTGATTAGATGGTTTATTAGTCCATGGAATCATCACGTATACTTAAGGTCATTTATCCTAGGAGATGAGCTAGAGTTATGGAAGGCATTTGTTTGTTGTTAGAAAGACTAGAAACCTCATTGCAGATCAAGGTTTGTTTAATTAGTAGACTAAAAGTTCTAGGTTTCACCTAAAGTTATATTATTCAAGAATATTACAAAATTAATTTGATATGTTGAACTATTTTATTTGAATTTCATATTCCTTGGGAAATTATCTCACCCATGTACTCACAAAACGTTTGGTTAAACCCTAAATTAAGCAGATCTAGAAGTACAAGAGAATTATTCCACAAGGTTAGGTGTTGATTTAGCATAAATCATTAAATCCCTGCTACTCTAGGTCTTACTATGGAAGTAAAGAGAGTTCTATATTCTAATGTGTAGCATTGTTTCTGTATTGCAAGTTGTATTAGATATTTGTCAATATAAAAGTAATGGAAATTTGTATGAGTGTTTCAACTATATCATCATGTTTGATGTTTGATAGGAATCATGTTCAATTTTTTGGTAAGTCTCAGTAAACCAAATGATTTTGGTATATTGGAGAAGCTCAATGTTTATTTTATGCCCTAATATGATGATTATTGGTAATTGTGTGATGACGGTGCAACCATTTGGTATTATAGCATAGGTTGAATCATCATGGGCTAGTAATAGCTACTATGAGTCATAAGTGTGGTAATATGAAGGTGGTGTGGTGATATCTCTAGGGAATTTGAGCAATTGAGTACCCTGACCTAGTATTCAAATATTTGGAGAAACTAGTAGAAAGTTGATCTATGTATTTTTTATGTATGCCATGGATATGTATGCAGTATAGGGATGACCTAGAAAAAAAACTAGAAGAGTTAGGGTTAAATGGAAAGAATGTGTTAAAGACACAAAGGTATACCAAATATATTTTTATATATTTTCAAAATACACTACTAATTTAATGATATAAGAATCATAACACTTTAAATTATATGAACATCAAAAACTAGTTTTTAATGTGGTTTTGCTAAGTTTTATATGAATTATCAATTTCGATCAGACCTTGTATATGTTTTTTTTTGCATCAAGAGAACATGATACCAATCTTAATTGAGTTTTCTTTTATACTATATTCTTTTTATACGCTCAAGACAAATAATAGTTTGTTTTTCCACAATAATTCTTTCTTCATGAGTAATTTAAATAGTAGTAACTTATATTAATGTTAACCCAAAGGGTCAGATTCTGAGACTTAAGGAAATCATTGTATCATTATGAAAAATTAGTAGAGATGTGTGGAATAAATGATTAATATCATTTGATTTTTTTTAAAAGAGTAACTTGGAATATACGATAAAAACCCTAATTCTGATCAGAAAGAAAGTAATAAACTTTCAAGATATAGATGGTGTACATCAACAGACAAAAACCCTAAATAATTCTTATGATTCCTTATAATATACATTTGTATATTTTCCATGAACTAAGTAGGAATAAATTTGAGTATTGATAAGTTGAATGACCAGTGAAGTAAGTCTACTGACTTATGAGAATAAATTACATACTCACGATTATAGAAAGAAGAAATAATTAAAGAATAAGAGTAGTATGATCAATTTTGGTAAGTAACATTTGACATATAATATGATAGATTAAAAGAAAAATTGAAAGAGATTATAGGTGAAAACCTCACAAATATGAGTATGAATGGAAAAAAACACAATTGATGGATATATACAAAAAGAATTTGACATTTTTACTAAGAGTTATAACAACCAATCGTATTGAAACCTCAAACATGAAAATATGAATAGGAAAATAGAGGCATACATGGAAGGAAATAAAGAAACAAAATCAAATCAAGAAGAATGAATTGTATATCAGAACCTTATGTTAATGAATTCATGAATATAACAAAAATATCAATAAGTGAGAATATGTCAATTCTAGTAATTACTTTTGAAATATCACTCAAATGTGTTAAGTTAAAATAATTAATTGGGTATGTAATATATGAGGCTACATGAGAAGTTAGTATGAAATAAAAAGAAAAGATGAATATTTTGAATATTTTAGAGAACCAGTCGTGAACTTATTTGTTGTTAAATTACATAATTATGTGAACCAGAAGGAACAACATAGAAGTATACATTGTATCAAGAAATTGCCATATTCCAAGAATGTGTAGTTTCCACCTCCAACAAATGCCAATGATATAATCATCCATCATTTTGTAGTTGGAGGGGGTTCAACAATAGTCATAAAAAGTATGGTATTCTCAGCAACAAATGACTGATAAAATGAAAAATACATACACTTACAACTATACATAGTCACATCAAGAACCTATTAGGGGGAATAATTTTGGAGTGGTCATTAGAGATTCCTCGAGTGGTATCCACCTCCAAAGGAAGACTATCAGGGACACATTTATTAATATCTACCACCTAACCCATGTGATCACCCATTGTACCATCCATTACATGATCAACTATCATCCCCTTACAATTATGATCCTAGTTTCATATTGAGAACAACATGATTCATAAGATCAAGTGGTAGGTGGTATGTGCTTCTTTGTCCCACTACTCTAGTTTTTCACGATGATTGACATATTTCAATTAATTTATCAATCCACTTAACCATTTTAATTTCTATTTTGTATTCATGCATTGCAACTTATTTCTTGCAAAATTGTATATTTCCTTGAATACATTGAACTTCATTTCATGGCACACCACATATGCATTTACATGTAGGATTTTATTTAATTTCTTGTGTGTACCTAATTATTTTCAAATTTATTACTTTTAAATTATTTGTAGGTATGCTTGATATTTTAATGATAACTTGGACATAATTTATCTAAACATGCCAAATTTTAGAATAATTTTCACTACAAGACATTAATCAGATCTCTACTTATTCAAATTGAAATGATGACCTTCTGAAAATGTACCCACAAATAAGGTCTTTATTGATTTTGAAGTTCAATACTTGACTTTTAGACACATGTTTCAATCATCTCTTGAAATTTTGTTTGAGGATGATATGCAATCCCTACAAAGCAAAAACGCTTAGGGATATCAACACTTGTGAATAAATGTGATTTTCTCATTCATAATGGTCTTTTTCATTTTGTTAAATATTGTATGTATTATCTTTCTTTTAGAATGCCTTATGTCAAAGAACATGATGCTTGACCCCTATTTGCATATAACTTCTTCTATCGTCTCTCACTTCTCAGCCTCATGAATATATACAAAAATCACAAAAACAACATGCCTTGGCCACCCTCCAAAAGCTTGGAATGCCAACCCTTCCTCCTCTTGGCTTCCTCCTACCACCCTATATCCTTATATAAAAAAGGGAAAACAAAAATATGTTAAGGGAAAGAAAATTAAGGTGCTCATATGTGATGATAGAAAAGGCAATTAAAGAAGAGTCTTCCTAAAATATCAGTTGAATGCCTTATAACAACCTCTATTTTGCATTCTTATTGTACAAGGGAACACCAATCCTAGCCCATTATGTTGTTATACATAGCCTAGTGAGCCAACTTGAGTGGATGAATATATAAGGTTGACTACTAGAAAGTGAAACATCATTCTAAATTTGTTGATTGTTTCCTAATATGAAGCAGATTTTGCCCGCAACATTATGGATCACACATTTCTTAAATAAGTCTTCGATGGCTTATATGGGTAATTTATTGCTTTTGTTCTCTGTTTGTAGTGGGTTTGTAAGAATGGAGAGGATAGGAGTGATATATATATGTATGAAGTCATAATTGAACTTGTTTAGCTAATAAATACCTAGTTGGGATGCATTTTCAATTTCTTGCAGTTAGAATATGAATGAAATATTTATTTGAATCATACTTAAGGAAAAGAATGTTTTAAGCTTGGTGTGGGGATGAAGACCTAGTTTAGTGTTGTCTAAATTTTACATTAGCATACCCTTTGTTTTCATGATGAAAAACATTTCATTCTTGTGGATCTAACATGCTACTTGAGTATTTCAGGGTTCAAGGAAATAAAGATATCATACTAACTAGATAATTGAAGATCAATACAAATCGAAGACCAATGTTCTTAAATATTTATATTTTCATGATTGTACTCAAATGTAAATACTTATACAAAGATATAATGTGTATAAGTACTTAGATATCATGTAAATAAAGCGTTAGATTTCTCTATCCACTTATAACCCTTAGTTAGGACCCCCCTAGAGACTAGAGTCATTATCATCAATTAGAACATATACTTAATAGGTGGTTCAAAACCTAAAATAGTACCCATCCCAATCGAGAAACTAGTCGATCGAGACACCCTTGATTGAAGATATTGTCGGCCAAGAACCACCTCGGTTGAGCACTTAGATCACTAGTTGAAAACTTACATATTTGTGCTCTAAAGTGTACTTTGGTCGAGTATATGGTCGACCGACAAAACCTCAATCCAAAAGCATATGACCAATAGACCAAGTAGTTGGGTATTGGAAATAGACATCGGTACACATTTGTATTCAACCCAGGATTGATCAAAGAAAAGCTTGACCGAGACATGGTCGGTCGACAAACTTGTCAACCAGACATGGTTCTGCATTGTTCCTCCGAGCTCAAACCATTCGGCCATTGCTAGACAACTACTTTCTACCTAATGGCTAGTTAAACACTAAGAACATTCTAGAGACTCCCTAAAACGTCCCTAAACACTTGAAAACCATTCCTATAAATAGGATAGGCCTTAGGACACCTAAAACATAGATGCTACACTAGAGCATCCATTCTATTATGAAACAAAGCTGAGCAACATTTGCCATGCTGTTATTTAACCTCTAAGTTCATGTCCGATAGACATAGACTCTTAGCCACCATACAAGAAATGTCTATCCTAAGTGGTGTGAAAGGTCTAATGATAGATATAGGATCAAAGTGCAATACTCCATTGGTGTACTTCCTTTCTTCCAATATCCATTCACAGGTTATGCTACTTATTCTCCTTGGCTACTCCTAGTTGTGGAGGCTGCTTGAGGGAGATTGATTGGAGATACTTCTTGGTTGAGAAGGCTGCTCCAAGGATTCTTGAGATTACTTCAAGAAGGCTGATTCAAAGTAGGTTGGAACTATTTCTAGGTGAAGGCTATCTCAATGTGGTGGAGCTACTTCAAGGAGGAGAAGGTTGCTCTAAGGGCTTGCGGTTACTTCAAGAAGGTTTCTTCAAGGAGGTTGAGGCTACTTCTAGGTCAAGGCTACTTCAAGAAAGGTGATCGTATTTTGTTGTAGCATCCTTGCAAGGTAAATAAAACAAATCAATTTCAAAATCCCAATTGAAGATAATTGGGTAGTGGACTGACAATGTTTGATTTAAAGGTTGGAACCACTCTACATCAAAGTGTTTTCCCTGTTTCCTCCTCCTTTTCTGGCTTGAGTTTTTAATTAAAGTTTTAAAGTACCAAATTCTCTATTCACCTCCTCCCTCTAGTCTTCAAGGAGCCCTAAAAGGTCTTGAACAATGGGGGAGACTTCCTTAGCAACCTCAACCTTAAAGGAACTCATGTGACTCCACCACCAGCCTTTGATGGAAGCAACTACAATCATTAGAAAAGAAGAATGCAATTTTACTTCCAAGGGATCATCCTGGAGCTTTGGAGAAGGGTATATTTACCTTATGCACTTCCTACTATTGAATATGCAACATGGAATCCTGATCCGGTAAAGCAAGTTCAATTGAATACAAAAGTGGTACGCTAACTATATTGTTCCATTTCTATTGGTGAGTTTAATAGGATATATTTATGTGAATTAGATAATAAAATATGGAATAAACTTTCAATTACACATGAAAGTACCACTCAAGTTAAAAATAACAAAATTAACATGCTTAAACAAAAGTTTGAACAATTATGTATGCAACCTAATGAGTCTATTAGTGAAATGTATGCAAGGTTTTCTTATATTGTTAACAACTTGAGTGCACTAGGTAAGTATATATGTGAGGTATACTATGTGTCCAAGATACTTAGATTCTTGCCTCCAAACTACAAGCCAAATGGTGACGGTCATTGAAGAAGCCATAACTTTACCACAATGAAGATGGAGCAACTCATTGACAATCTAGACACACATGAATTCACCCTTGAAATAGAACAAAGACTGGAGGCTGGAATTCAAAAAGGAAAAAGGAAGGATATTGCATTAATAGCTACAACAAACGCTTAATCAAAAGTCATCACTCAAGAAAGTGATGAAATAAGTGAAGGAGATGATGAAGAAGATGCACTTATTGTAAATGGTAAGAAATATAGAAGGTATAAATCTAACAAAAATTCTAGTGCTTATTCCTCTTCTTCCCTTAGGTGCTTTAAATGTGACAAGAAAGGACATGTAAATAATGAATGCCGTAAGACCAAGAAAGGAAAGAAATCTTCTTTCAAAAAGAAAGACAAGGGAGATAAAGCTTACAACGAAGCTTGGATAAATCAAGTGATGATAGAGGAAGTGGAGAAGAATAAGTGGAGTGTCTCATGGCTAAGGAAGATGAAAATGAAGATTCAAGTGAGGTAAATATTCTTTATTTATCTAAAGAGGAGTTAGTTACTAGTCTTGAAGAACTACATGATAAATATGTTGATTATATAAAGAAATTGAAGTAGCTTACAAACAAATGATGATTTGCATGCTAAATTGCATATGCTTTCTTCTGAAAATGAAAGTATTATATTTGGAAAAGATACCTTGAAATGATCTATCAATGATCACAATATCAAGTTTCTTTCTCTAGAAACTAACTATTATATTCTCTCTTAACAAAAGGTTGAATCGCTTGGTAAGATAAATAATTTTCAAACTCAACCTATTCTATTTACTCATTTAGATTTTAATGTTATTATAAAATAAAGAGATAGCTTGTTATCCAACTTAAACCAAGCAAAGTTAGACATTAAAAGGAAAATAGATGAATTTCTTAAGTGAAAAAAGATATTAATAGCTTGAAAAATAATGGTATTCTTGACAAAATCTTAGAAAGTGCTACTGGTTAAATTGGAAGGAGATGCCTAGGTTATGTACCAAAAGATAAATCTTATCAAAAGCCTAGAGCTATAAAGACACAAGTACCTGAGACCAAGGTCATGTATGTACCTAACATCAATCTAGATCGTGATCATAATTCTAAGACGAGAAATGAAATTGATTTTATTTGCCGTCATTATTGTTTACGTCTTGGACATTATTCATTTTCATGAAATTACAAGAAAAATAAGGACAACGATTTGGTTTGGGTTCTAAAACCTTCAACTTAGAAATGTTAGACATTTAGTTGAGATTTTACCTAAACTACATTTTGAAATTCATAATGTATGATCTCAAATAAAATAGGCCTTAACTTGTACATTCTTGTATGACTTGATTGCTAAATTGTGTTATTCAAGAATAATATCATGAATTATCTACATCAAAAATGTTAACCTTACTGAAAATACACAAAACTTCATCTCGGCGGACAAAGAACTCGACTGGGACCTCTTCCATTCGAAGAAATAATTGACCAAAGGTAGTTCTATCAAAACTTGTATTTACTGGAAAATCTTCCCGATCGACAAATAGTTCAATCGAGAACTCTTCCGGTCAAAGAAAAGTTCGACTGAGGATAGTTCAATCAGAACTGTTTATTGAAATTGAAAAGATTTATTTACATTTAAATTGGGTGCTTTAAAAATATAATGAGCTTTTCATATTAAGTTGTTTTAAAACTTGAAATGATAAAACAATTCTCCTAACCAAAAGGACCACCACACATGTACCAAAATATACCTATTTTGTAGGATTGGGTGGTTGTTCTAAACATATGACTAGAAATAAGGAGGCTTTCATACACTTGAAGAAAAGAAGAGTGGAACAATCAAATTTGGAGATAATGCCAAAGGTAAAATTATTGGGATAGGTAATGTTGGTACAAATATTCAAATAAAAAATGCACTGCTTGTAGATGGATTGCATCACAACTTGATTGGTGTTAGTTAATTGTGTGATAGTGGCTATGATGTTCTCTTTAACAAATCTTTCTACAAGTTTCTTATAGAGAACACTAATGATGTTGTTTATGAAGGAAAAAGAATAGGAAATCTTTATATACTTAGACCTAACTCAATGCAAGCTATTAATGTAAAATATCTTCTTGCAAATGATGAATATTTAAAATTATGGCATAGAAAGATAGGTCATGCAAGTGCACATGTTATCAAAAAGTTGAGAAAGTATGATCTTGTTTGTGGTTTACCTAAATTTTCTTTTGATAAACCTAAAATTGTGATCCATGTACTCTAGGCAAGCAAATTAAAACTACTTTCAAATCTAAATCCTTGCTTAGTACTACTACATCATTAGAACTTCTTAACATGGATTTGTTTGGTCCCATGAGGACTCAATCTTTTGGTTGTAAAGATATTGATTTGTCATTGTTGATGATTATAGTAGATATACTTGGGTTCATTTTCTCTCAACAAAAGATGACACTATTAGAATATTCATTAAATGTTTCTCTAAGATTGAAAATCAACTATAAAAAAATATGCCCCATTTGGAGTGATCATGGTGGGGGGTTTGAAAATCAAAATTTTAAAAAATTTTGTACATCCCAAGGGTATACCCATAATTTGTCAACTCCACACACCCCACAACAGAATGGAATAGTAGAGGGGAAAAACTGGTCCTTATAAGAAATGGCTAGAACAATGTTACTTGAACATAATAAACCTAAAACCTTTTGGGATGAAGCAATAAATACAACATGCTATGTATTAAACTGGGTGTCAATCCGCTCTCATCTTAAGAAAACTCCTTATGAACTTATTTTTAACAAGAAACCTAGAGTTGACTACTTTCGTACCTTTGGTACATAATATTACATCTTAAACACAAAGGATGATTGATACAAATTTGACCCTAACTCACAAAAGGATTCTTTTTGGGTTATTCTAGTTTTAGTAAGGCATTTAGAATCTACAACACTATTTCTAGAAATGTTGACGAATCAATTCATATCACATTTCATGAAATAACAACACAAAGTGCTGAAAATGAAAACTTGAATGATATTACACATCAAATTGAGGATCCAAACATATCAATAAAAGATGATGTAAATTTTGAAATTGAATAACATAATGATGAGACACAACAACCTATTACTAGAATAATTAAAGTTCATCGTCAAGACTCAATCATTGGAAATCCTTTTGATAAAGTAAAAACTTGATCATCATTTAGAAATGTTGGAAATAGGGACTTTGTATCAATTGTTGAAACTAAAAAGATATATAAATATCTAAAAGATGATTACTGGATAATGACTATGAAAGAAGAGATAAATCAATTCACTAAAAATAATGTATGGGAATTAGTGACTAGATCTCAAGATAAAACCATCATTAGAACTAAGTGGGTTTTTTGAAATAACCTTAATGAAGCCAGGGAAGTGGTTAGAAACAAAGCTAGGTTGGTTACTCAAGGATATAATTAACAAGGGATAGACTTTTATGAGACTTATGCACATGTAGCTAGACTTGAAGACATTAGAATGTTGTTATCTCTAGCTTCCCGTAAAGACATCAAGCTTTTTTAAATGGATGTAAAAGTTCTTTGTTAAATGGAATCATAGAAGAAGAAGTTTATGTTTCCCAACCACCTATTTTTGAAATTCCTAATCATCTTGACCATGTTTACAAAAATAAGAAAGCTTTTTATGGTCTAAAACAAGAACCCCAAAATTGGTATGAAAGACTTAAGAATAATCTCATTGATAATGGTTTCTCTATTGGAAAATCAGATTGCACATTATTCTTCAAAACTTATGAATCCGATTTTCTAGTTGTTCAAATATATGTTGATGACATTATCTTTGGTTCTTCAAATGATTCTTTATGTAATCAATGTAGTGATATCATGCAAAAGGAATGTGAAATGAGTCTTATGGGTGAATTAACATATTTCCTTGGTTTTCAAATAAAACAAACAACTGTTGGAATTTTTCTAAGCTAAGAGAAATATACTAAGGAAATATTAAAATGATTTAATATGGAAAATTGCTAACATGATACTACACCAATTTCCACTTCTACAAAAACTGATAGGGATGAAGATGGTGAACCCATTGATGATTCCTTATATAGGGCCATGATTGGTAGCTTGATATACTTGACTGCATCTAGACTAGATATTATGTTTGTCGTTGGACTTTGCACTAGATGTTAGTCAAAACTAATGCATTCTCATTCTCAAGCCGTTAAAAGAATCTTAAGATATCTCTTCGACACTGTAAATTATGGTTTGTGGTATCCTAAAGGTCAATCATTAGATTTAAAAGCTGATGTCGATGCCGATTATGCTAGTTTTTATCTTCATCGAAAGAGAACAAATAGTAGTTGTTTCTTACTGGGAAGAGCCTTAGTGTCTTGGTTTAGTAAGAAACAAAATACAATTGCCTTATCTACCACTGAAGTCGAATACGTGACTGAAGGCTCATGTTGGTCTCAAGTGCTTTATATGCAAGAAGTTTTGATTGATTATGGCTTTGCATTTTCCTCTATGCGTATTTTCTTTGACAATACTAGTGCTATAAACTTGGCTCATAATCCCATTTTACATAGTTGTTCAATGCACATTGAAATTAGACATCATTTTTTGAGAGATCATATTTCCAAGAATAATATCTCTCTCCATCATGTTGATAAAGAGGAGCAATTGACTGATTCAGTATATTACAAAAAAGTTACTTATTACTACTCTAGAATATGTTTTCTTTGATATATTTGCTCAAGGTCGTTGATATTTTTTTTTTCATTTTTGCAATTAAAGTGATTTTCTTGCATGCAATAATAAAATAATAAAATTATTCCCTTATCATATTTGTCTACAATGTTTTAATATCATGAACAAGCACTTATTCAAGATCAATCCATTCCAATTATGAAATGCTACTCACATTATGATATCCAGTCGACAAAATACTTGACTGAGAAAGTCTTCAATCGAAAAAATTCTTGACCGAATGTCATGCGGTGGGACCCTCAACTGACTATGTGAATTTTAGTTGAGAATCTTCAAGATACTACTTGGACTGAAAATTTTACCCATAGGTTCCTCGGTCGACAAAATTCTCGACCGAGTCTTCGACCGTTGTGATTTAAAAAAAAAATTCAAACTTCGGATGACTAGCCATTAAAGAGTCATTAGGGAAGAGTGTCGTTGGGGGCTCATTTGATGAGTTTGTTGAGCGGGCACAATTCTGTTATGCTATAAATAGCACCCCAATATGACCATTCTCTTCACAACTCAAGTGCTCTCTTCTCCATCACCTCTTTATCATTTCTTAGAGCTATCTTTAAGCAACCTTCATCCCCTACCATATCTACCTCTTCTTCCACACTCTTTGATCAAGATGGTTTCCTCTTCATCTCGTTGTGGTAAAAAGAAAGTTGCTGCAAGGAAGGGACACACACCTACTCTAGCATTGAGCATCATCAACGACATCCCCTTCAATGATGCTACTGCTGGAGAGTGCTACTTGAAGCTCACCTCAAAGTCTCCTCTTCCTTGATGGCCGGTCGAACTCAATGACTTCATCACCCTTCTTGATCGTTCCCAACTTTTCATGGTGCAAAAATTGAAGGATTTTCTTATCCCTTCCTTTTGTTTCTGGTCTACCCAAGCCGTAAATGAATTCTACGCCAACCTCACTAGAGATTCCAATGACATCTATTCGTTCACTTCCATCGTCGATGGTCTATCCTTTCTCTTTTCTAAAAATGATATCCTCAAAATGCTAGACATAGATGCTGAAGCATATGGAGATTTTCTTGACTTAACCAATGGAAATCCCATCTCCAAATTCTCCAACAAAGAAAAATCCTTAGCCTTAGTGATATCAAAAAGGCTATCTTTGTTCCTAATATCTCATCACATGAACACAGGAGAACCTATTATGCTACCTCCTTAACCCCTGAGGCTAGGATAGTGGACCTCACTAATACCCATAATATTCATACTAGAGCCAATAAAACTAAAATTCCCCAATTTAGGATGTTTCTTAACTATCCTATACTTGAAAGGATTCCTATAAACTTCATTCACATCATCCAATCCAACATGTTTGATTTTTCTGGGAACCCACCTTATGCTGATTTTGTATGTCAAATAATCCAATATTCCTTTCACAAAACATAGAAGACTTAGTCAACAAATGTGATAGACGTCCCCAAATAATTATGCAAAACACTATTGATAAAATGGGCATTGACTTTGGGAACAAAAGAGATAGAACTCAAGGAGAAACAACCACTCATCCACCTCCTACTCATCCTATACATTCAATAGAAAACCTTTCCGATGATGTTTCCTATCTTAAAGGAGCTACATATCAAACTGGGAGACATCTAGACTACAACCACAATGCAATGACCTATATAAACCAAAGGGTGTAAGCCTTAATTCCTAATGTTCCCGACAACTATCCTTATGCACAATATCCCAAGAGCATCTATCCTTTCTATCCTTACATCCAATACACTCAAGTTCCACCACCACCATCAAGTGATCTTACCCATACCCAATATTCACCAATCCAACTTCAATACATAACTGCTCATTTCTGATTTGATCAGGCATCTACATT
Source organism: Alisma plantago-aquatica (assembly GCA_963693085.1). NCBI lineage: Eukaryota > Viridiplantae > Streptophyta > Magnoliopsida > Alismatales > Alismataceae > Alisma > Alisma plantago-aquatica. The sequence goes on along the minus strand of OY856415.1, from coordinate 51,514,022 downwards.
TCTCGAAGCATATGCTCTCACAAAGATAGGTGCACTTGACTAGAAAACACTTGTTAAGTATTATGGTGATACTCCATTCTATGGGAAAGATCCTGAAGTTGACCTAATCCTAAATTCTTTCAAGTTATATTTCTATTGTTTCCTTTTGTCGTGAGTAGTAAGATCTATGTAATGACTTTATTATCAATGAAATTGAGCTTGCTTGTGTTCACTTGTTCATGAAAACGAAATCTTTGAAAAATTTATATTGATTTTGAATTGTTGCTTTCTTTGGACATTTTCTTCATACTTTGTTTTTCAAACATGTGCATTCTATTGAGAGGGAGTATTCCGTTTGGGGGGAGTAAGTTTAAAATGACAATATGGCTGTCTTTTGAAATGACAAAGGGGGGAGAAATAAAACAAAATATTTTCATGAGTTTTAAGATCTCTTCGCTTGACATTAATTGGTGATACATTACCTTAAGATATGGATATCATGTTTCATATCTATTTAGCTATATTAGCAAAAAAATTATGAAAACAAGAGAATCTATCCATCTTAGGTATATCACAGGTATGAAACTCATCTCATTTCAATTATTTTGCATATATTTTAGGAATGTTTGTCATCTTCAGAAAGGGGGAGATTGTTGGATAAATTGGACATTAGCATACCCTTTGTTTTGATGATGATAAAGTTTCATTCTTGTGGATCTAACATGCTACTTGAGTATTTTAGGGTTCAACGAAATAAGGAGATCATACTAAGTGCATAATTGAAGATAAATACATTAAAGACCAATGTGATTAAATGTTTATATTTTTGTGATTGTACTCGAATGTAAATACTTGTACAAAGATATTATGTACAAGTACTTAGATATCATGTAAATAAAGATTTAATCTTCTCTGTCCACTTATAACCTTAGTTAGGACCCCCCTAGATATTAGAGTCATTATCATCCATTAGAACAAATACTTAATAGGTGGTTCAAAAACCTAAACAATACCCATTCCAGTCAAGAAAGTAGTCGACCGAGACAACCTCAGTCGAAGATATTGTCGAATGAGAACCACCTCAGTTGAGCACTTAGAGCACCGACCAAAAACTTACATATTTGTGCTCTAAAGTGTATTTCAGTCGAGTATATGGTTGATCGAACAAACCTCGGTCCAAAGCATACGACTGTTAGACCAAGTAGTTGGGAGTTGGAAATAGACTTTGGCACACATTTGCATTCAACCCAGGTTCAATTGAAGAAAATCTTGACCGAGACATTGTCGTTCAACAAATTTGTCGACCAAACAGGGTTCTGGATTGTTCTTCCAAGCTCAAACAATTTAATTATTTCTAGCAACTACTTTCTCCCTAATAGATAGTTAAGCACTAAGAACACTCTAGATACTCCCTAAAACGTCCCTAAACACTTGAAAACCATTCCTATAAATAGTAGGGGCCTTAGGACACCTAAAGCATAGAAGCTACACTTGAGCATCCATCCTTGTGAGCAACAAAGCTAAGCAACACTTGCCACTTCATCTTTAAGCTTTAAGTTCATGTCCTATAGCCATAACCTCTTATCCACCATCCAAGAAATGTCCATCCTAAGTGGTGTGAGAGGTCTGACGCTTGATATAGGATCAAATAACAATACTCCATTGGTGTACTTCCTTTATTTCAATCTCCATTCACATGTTATGCTAATTGTGCTCCTTGGATACTACAAGTCGTGGAGGTTGCTTGAGGGAGCTTGATTGGAGCTACTTCTTGGTGGAGAAGGCTGCTCCAAGGTTGCTTAAGAATACTTCAAGAAGGCTGCTTCAAAGGAGGTTGGAGCTATTTCTAGGTGAGGGCTATCTCAAGGTGGTGGAGCTAATTCAAGGAGGAGAAGGATGCTCTAAGGGCTTGAGGTTAATTCAAGAAGGCTGCTTCAAGTAGGTCAAGGCTACTTCTACGTGAAGGCTACTTCAAGGAAGATGATAGTATTTTATTATAAGAGAAGTGGAATCATTATGATGGCTATTGGAGATGGGGACAAAATACCAATGAAATAAATCAATGTGGAGGGCCTGTTTTGACTATTTAAAGATAAACGTAATGATAAAAAGACCATTTCGTGCTACAATTTACTGATGAAATTCTTGACAGAATGAGAGGATAGATTTTATATTATTTTCTTGATAATTAGTCCAAATAAGATTTTATATTGTTTTCATGATATTTATTCTGAGTACCTTTAAGTGGTAGACTGCCCTAAAGACCAAGAAAAGACTACAACCACTTGTCCATCCATGATATTTGCTTACAGGAGGGTGCCTTTTTCTCATTATAATGCACCCTATACATTTTAAAGGTGTGTGACATCTATCATTTCTGGTATGATTGATTAAGTACTCAAGCTTTATATTGATGACTTCTTCATACTTGAAAACACATTTGATGATTTCTTATCTCATCTCATTATTGTTCTTGAGAGGCGTGTGGAAATTCATTTTGTACTACCTTGGTAAAAGTACCACTTCTTGTTCCCAGAGGGGACAGTGGTAGGCCACACAAATTCAAATATAGTGATTGAAGTCAATATAAAATAGTTGGGAAGATGTCTATTTTGACTACTACTCCACTATGAGACATGTACGCTTCTTACTGGAAAATTTCAAACTTTACTTTTGATTTCTAATGGATTCTAAAACGAATTCTAAGCCCATTTTTAGATTATTGAAAAGAGAGACAAACTTGTTTTGATGATAAATATAGTGGCAGTCAATCACTCAAAGTCAAAGATTATTTTTTCTCTTGTTATGCAGCCGCCTGACTTCTCTATACCATTTGCAATAATGAGAGAAATATATGATGAAAATTTGGGGATGTGTTGAGTTAAAGGATTGGTTGTGTGCCTAGTACCATATACAACTCAAACAACATTATCAAAGATGCCCAAACAAATTACATCACTACATAAAAAAAGTTTTCTCCATCATCTTTTATCTTGACACCTTTTGTTTGTATGTGTTGTAGAACAAGGTTATCATCTACACTGACCATGATACCTTGGAGTATATAATCTCAAAATGATATTACAATTCGAGGTTAATCCTATTGGATCATATTGCTCCAAGAGTTAGAAATAAATTTGTTAATAAGAAGGGTTGTGAAAATTTTTCCACTAAGAACCTATCACAAACTGAAATCCCATATGATGAAGTGGAAGGAATCACAGAGGAAATTTCCCATTTTAAGCTCTTTATAGTTATCTCAAACCCAAGACCATGGTGCATATATGTAGAAAAATTCATGGGTAGTGAGAGAGTGGTGGGACATGGGCTAGTAAATAGAGGAAAATACAATATGCATACTTTGATAATTATGTATGAGATGACAACATTTTTTAAATACTATTCTGGTCAATTGATTCCCAAAAGTGTGTAGCTCGAGATTCTCAACATGTGACTCCCCAATGAATGTTGGGACCATTTTGGTGGAAAAGAATCTACCATCAAAGAACTACTTTGTGGATCTTATTGAACTTATTTCTTCAAGATCTGACATGATCTATGTATCACTCACCTCAAGTGGCTAACGCTAACCACAATTCCAAAGAGGGACATGATGCCACTCTCCTCAATCATGGTGGTGTTAGTATTTGATTATTAAGGTATTGACTTTATGAGTCCCTTATCCCATCCTTTGGATTTGTGTATATCATGTTGGTTGTGTCTTATGTATCAATGTGGTATGAATCTATAGACATGAGAACAAATAATCACAAGGTGGTATGCAAATTTTTCTAATCAATCATTTTCAACCATTTTAGAGTTACTACAACCATGATAAGTTCAGAGGTAGTCATTTCATACATAATTCTTTCAAGAGCTTAATGAATATATTTTGTGTTTATAGCCAAGTGGCTACACCCTATCATCCTTAAACAAGTGGGCAAGTTGATTTTGCCAATAAATATATAAAGCTTGTTCTTGAGAAAATAGTAAGGCCAAACAACATAGGTTGGTAATTTTGTCTCAATGCTTCTTTATGGGCATATGGAACAACATACAATGTCTTTATTGCACACTATTTATGTTAATATATGGGAAAAGATGCCATTTTCTAGTTGAACTACAACAGATGGCCCTTTGGGCATTGAGAGGTATGTATAACAATACCAAAGTGGACAAGATATGTAGAAAATTACGACTCAATGATCTTTAAGAGATGAGGCTTCAGGAATATGAGATGTTAATGACATACAAAGAGAGGATGATGTTAATACACGGCAAGATAATCCAAAATTAAACATTTGAACTAGAACCTTAGATTTGAATGTACAAATCACATGTGAATTTGTTTCATGGAAAGCTTTGGTCTAGGCGGGAAGGTCCCTATAAAGTGAAGCATGTGTACCCCTTAGGAGAAATTATGATTCAAGATATAGACGATCAAAATAGTCTATAATTGAAATAGAAAAAAGCTTAAGCCAGTTGTCGTATTTGGTCCCAATAAGGCAATGAAAGATTTGTCATTATCATGCTATTAGGATTTATTCTAGAACGAAAGAGCAACACATCTGGATGAAAGAGTAAAATTGAGCATAAGTGTTAAGAAACTTACATGGTCTGATAGATTTTAAGAACTTACCTCGTGTTTTGGTCATACTTTTGATTTTATACTTTACAAGAAACACACACACACACCTTACTTGCTTGTTTTTCTTTGTTTTTGCAATTCCTAAGAATTGAGACATAACAAGAAGAATGATAATAAAGTTGCAATGTGGTTTGATAGTTGACAATAAGTATGAATATTTTTAAGTTGAACTAAATATGTGATGGCAAACTCATATAGTGGTTGTTACATATAGAGAGGTCGTGTTGACCTCCACTTAGTTTTTTACAATGTCTAGTGTTAAAAAACAAAGACCAAATGGTCAATGTTCCTACTAACAGTCATACTACATAGACCCAGAAAGGCTGTTTTAGGATGGAAAGACCATGCTAATATATTGACATTTCACAGTAAAAATAAACAAAAGATATACAATACATAACAATAATTGTTATCTAGAATGTTTGAGGTTCATCAAGAGCTAAACATCCATTCTATGTGAGAATAGTTGCATGAAAGAAAAACATTTCATTATTGAAGATGAAGAAAAGAATGGGTCCAAAATGACCGTTCCAAACCAACTATGCTAGCTAAGCCCTAAAACGTCCATTTTGGTCTAGATCCCACCACCTAAGTCATCTAAAATGAGGGAGAGTAAAAAAACCTCTAATAGTTTTTTGTCATGATAGTGCACAACCATTCTGTGCTACCTGCCATATCCTTTGTCTCCCAAGACATGTAGATATTTGATCAGGCTTCTGTGGACTATCTATGACCTCTAAAATCCCTTACCTGCATCATCTCCATTTCACTTATTTTTCCACTAAATTTGTCCATGTACAATTGCATTAGAAATTGTTCCTCACTTCTACAAAAAGTTTTATTTCTTGTATTTCACTAAAAGGACTGGGGAAGAAGGTATGTGAAGGGATGGAGAACATTGTGCCTCACTTCGACTACTCTGATAGTGCTTAAAATACACCACCACCATCCCACACTAATAAATTACCACCTCCCATATTCCAACACCTCTAACAAAAAACTCCACTATATACTCCTCCTCCTATGACAATGATGACACCATTTGTGATTCCAACTATAGTGGAGGAGATGAAGTTTCAAGAAATACTTGAAGAATGTGGTGTACTTTAAGGGATGCGCCAACCACATAGAAGAGCAAGGTGCACTTCACCATTCTGAGGTGATGCATTGCTACTACATCCTTGACCTACACAGTACAAGGAAAAAGGAGGCTGGCGGTAAATGAAGAGAAAGAAGAGGATGATGATATTTTTGTGTTCTGATGATGTCAGATGACTCACCATAGAGAGGGGTGATAAATCTTGATAGGTGTGTAGGGTTTTAGGACTATGATGATGAAGAGGAAGAGCCATATTTAGAAGATTATAAGATAGAGGTAAGGCACTTGATACTCTGATGCAACACGAGGATGGATAAATTCACACAAGGATAAGGATTGACATGACTAACTTCATTTTGACAATAATGAATATAAGTAAAACTTTCCATCACACATAATGGATCAACATGGATATTATCGTTTGTCACATGATTGACCTCAAAATCTTGGGGTAAAAAGTAAGACTCATATTATTCAAAAATAGGGTTTTACATGTATTAAACCATGTTAAGGAGGTTCCCAAACATAGTTTTGAATTCCAAATAGAATTGTATGTAGAATTTTAAAGTCATAATCTTTAGATTGGATCATTTATATTGTTTCATACAATAATGAAACTCATCTTTGAAGATCACTATCGAAACTGAATGATATTTAGGTATTTATGGTAGTTGCTTTGAATTCCATAGAATTCACTGATCAACATTGACAATTTCCACTTAAGTTTTTAAGTTAGGTATCATTTTCTATGAATCAACTTTGATTATGGTTTTTTTTGTTATACGGAAAAAATACCCTTGATCTATGGAATCCACACTCGTTAGATTCGAGGTCAACATTGGACCCACCCAAAGCTGAAATGACCATTGACGTCTTCATCATTTGATCAATCAACACGTGAGCCACGAGGGTCATCATTTCCAGAGAAGAAGGGGAAAATACGAGAATGGGAAGTAGGGATAAAGAAGTAGCTGGTCAACCGATCCAAGCTAGGCCTCACAAATAATATGGATGATAGATAATGGGCCGATGTGGACAATGGATAGAGAAAGAGGTGAAAGAGGTAGGTTCAATAGTAAGAGAAGGTTACATAGTTATGTGGGGAAACAAGAGCTTTGCAGTGCATAAAAGAGGTGAAAGAGTTGTCATGACGAAGATGCTAAGTTTAGGGGTTTTATAATGAGGTTTATTGCTAGATAGGGTTGCAATGTTTTCTCCATGAGAGGGAGGTTGTATGGACGGGTTATTATTCATGATTAGATAAACATAACATATCTTTTAACCTATAATCTAGGATGGATTACAGATAGGGATTTGATGGGAAAAGAATAAGGGAAAAAGGAAGTGAGATGGGGCAATGAGAGAGGAGTGTAATTTAGGACTACATTTCCTAAAATGTCCAAATAGGGAAAGGTTGATGATAACATCACAGGTATAGGATCTCCATCCTATAGTCCATGTCTACCCTTTAATAAAGGGGGTCGTGCACAAGGTTAGATCATTAGCAGCTTGCATTAGTTCTCTCACAATTGATTAAATAATGAATCATATTATAAGTTGTTAAATTTATGTATCTTTTGTAATTTTTATGTATTAAATAATAAATGTGATCAACATGAAGTTTTAATCACTAAATCCTTGTAACTATATCTTGGCCTTGACAAAATTTTATCACATTAGGGAAACATTTGATTGTCTGACTGATACATTTGTGAAGGCATAGACATATATACTCCATCTTAGATAATTCATGCTTTAGACCACTAGAAGAGTCCGGCTGACTTGAAATAATAAGATCTTACTTATTTATTTATCATCATGCTATCATAAAAGGCATCAGTCTCTAACAATTTATATCAATATCCAAAGCTTTAAAATTTATGGGAGAGTGGCACAAAAATCTCTAGGGTCTAAGTACATAGTTCACCTAGGTTAGAAAATAATGTACAAAGATATGTATAGGAACTTCCTATGGAAAATCATAAAAATTGACATTGTTCTTCTATCTCAAAAGTTTAAACTTACAACATATCAAGAATAAATAGATCAAAGGCCAAGATTTATTATACAACCCTTGCATAATATAAATTCAAATGGAAGAACATCACCATATACTTTTATGGGTTTAGCTGGGACTAGGAAAGGGAGAGCTTGCATATGGTTTGTAGTCATACACTTGACTAGATAGTCCTTTTGTATGTCAATCAAGACGACAACTAAACTTCTAGAGTTAAAAGAATTGTATATTTGGGAGTTTATCAGGATGTAGGGGATTCTAGAGTGTATTGTGTACGATTGTGATGAAAAGTTAACTTCTATTTTTGGAAATGAGTGTAGCAAGAGATGGGGACTCGGGTGAATTTTATCCAACATATCATCAAAAAAGTGATGGACAATCCAAAAAAACAATTCATGTGTTGGAGGACTGATTAAAATGATTTTTTATCGACCAAAAAGGTTCATGGGATTGCTACCTTCATTTGGTAGAGTGTCCTACAACAAAATTTATCAATCATGTATTTGCATGCACTTGTATGAAACCATATATGGAAGGTTGTGTAGATATTCAATTTACTAGGATGAAGTAGGCAACATATATGTTTTGAAATATTAGGGGTTACAATTATGTCTTGGGAATAACAATCAAACAAACATATATTGAAAAGGGAACATGACTAGTAGATTCCATATGTTGATGCAAACATGAGATATGTATTGTTTCTAGGAGGTGAACACGTGTTCTTGAACATTAGTTAATTGAAGTTATTGTCAAGAATAAAGGAAAGCATAATCCTTGATATGTAAGTCCACTTTATATTTTCCATAGTATTGGGAAATGTCTAAATACATTGATCTTGTATCCACAACATAGCATAATGAGCAATGTTTTCCGTGTTACTGGTCTAGAGCAATATGTGAAGGACCTTTTTCATGTCCTCAATCATCATCCAATTAGTTAAATGACATCCTTCTATACCTAGATGTCCAAGTCAAGATACTTGAAAGCCAAACCAAGGTACCCTAGCATAAGAAGATTGATATTGTGAATGTGCTTTGGAAGCACCAAAATAGTAATGATGCCATGTGGGCACTCAAGATAGACATGGAGAATATATTTCTTGCTCTCTTTGGATATTCATGAATTTTCACTAGTACATTTTTTACCTCTAGTGTCACTTTTCTTAATGCTGATTTCTAAAGAAAACTGTCACTATAGACCTATAGAGTAGGTTGGTATAACACAAAAGTCACTAATATTCAAGTCTTTCCAATTAATAAAAACATGGGTACCTATTTTCCTATAACATCAATTTCTTTGTGAAGAACCCACGTCTAAGATAGCCCGTGAAATTTAATTTTAAAATGGAAATTTTGATATAAGCCTATTGCATCTGTTGTATAAAATGGACAAAAAATCCCTTCCCTTGACATCAATTTTCCTCAAAAAATATTCTGTCATTTACTTTTACCATAGAAACCGACGTTGTATGTCAAGTACATTGTGAAAAAAATTTCCTCAAAAAACATTGTCATCTATTTTTACTAAAAAATCAGCGATAAAGGGTTCCCACCATGTGTCCTATGAAAAATACCCCCTTCCCCTAAATTGGCTTTTGATGTGGGTTTTTCAACTACAACTAATGACTAAAGTTTTAACAAGGTCATCTTTTTTATTAGGGATAAGTACATGTAGCGTCAGTTTTTTGGTCAGTAAACAACAAAAAAGATTGAGCTATGATGTTGGTTTTTTGTGTGGAAACCAATGGCTAAAGTCTTAGTGATTGACCTTTTTTGTTAGGGATATGTACATTGGTCGTCAGTTTTTTAGTGGGGAACCGACGATAGAGGATTCCCTATGGCATCGACTTTTTACTAAAATTAAGGAATAAAGTTTTTGTCGTCAATTTTCTAAAACAATCGACGACTAAGAATTACTTAACAACACAATCAAAACCCCATTTCTCTATTTCATCATGTGATTTTGTTTCCCCCTTCCATGAAACCTATAACACCCCTGATCTGGGTTATACCTTAACCCTAGGTGTTTTGATTAAGAAAGATGATTAAATGCTTAATCTCATCTTGTGAAAGGTAATTATGGTTCAAGAGGAACTTATATTACAATTCTTATCCTTTTTGAACATTGTTGAAATCAATGTTTTGCCTGTTTTGGACTAACGTGCAAATTACCCAAGTTGAGGGGTTTAAGTGCAAATTGTGCATGATAATATGTTACTCATGTGTTGAATCATCATGAGAGTAAAGATGATGCTGAGGTATGGCTTATGGAAGCCTAAATACCAAGAAAGAGCTGATAAAGCAATGTATGTGCATGAAAACCTAGTTTTGGTGTAATGTGCAATTTACCCAAACCCAGGGTGTAATATGTAAATTACCACTTCAATAAGGTCCCTAATATTTCTTGGCATCAAGTAGAGAAAATAAAATGAGAGGGGCGCCTCATTTGAATTAAGTTGGAGGAGAGAGAATCTTGATATTAAAATAATCAAGATTTAATCCTAATTGAAACCCTAATTCTATTTAGTGTAAAAACAAATATAATAATTGAAGGGCCTTCAACCAAAAACGAGATGGTTGAATTTGCTCAAGTGTGAACACATTTGTGACTTTTCTAGGCCACGAAAATATCTCAAGCAAGTAGATAACCCACTCACCATTATTATAAAGAAAAGCAATATCCACTCAAATTGGAATATTATTATAATATGATCTAAGGTGCTTAATTTGCTTTTCTTTAAATTGATGGATAATGAAGAGGAATAAGAGGCAATGAAGATAGCCTCGTCCTTAAGGATTTTGAGGGGAATTTGAGGGGGAAGAGGCGGCCATATTTTTGGAATTTAATGCATTTTAATAATGCATTTTCTCTCTCATCAAGTTTCTTATAAAAGTACCTTTACCAAGCCAAAACAAAGGCTATTTCGGATTCTTTTCTTTACCCTTGCTTGGAAAACGACTAAGGAGCTGTGGAGGAGCAGGAGGACGACCCCAACCTGCTGGTAAGGTCCTTGACCTTCGTTCTCCTTGATTCCATGGTGGAAATAAAAAATAAATCATTGATTTCTTCTTATTTGGATCTCCTCTTCAACCCTAGCCAACTTTTTCATCCAAAAGCTTGAGGACGAGCTTAGGGGGAGTTTATAGAGCTTCATCCACCATTAATGGCGTGATCTTGAAGCTTTGGAGCTCAATTGGAGGCGGGTTTTATAACTCAAACCCTTAATCATTGCTATTGCATCAATCAATTATGCTTTGTTGATTGTTTTCTTCAATTTGATACATACTTGTTTCCTTTCTGCAATTTCCATCAAGAACAGTTGCTGTTCTTGGTTTTTCGAAGGAAGGGGATGATGACATCATCCTATATGCTTATCCAAAGAAAAGTACCAAGCCAAATGGTCTTGATATCTATTCCAAATCGTTTTAAATTGATTACCTATGCAGTTTCAGAAAACTGTTTTAGGGAAAACGGTTTCAAGACCGTTTGATATGGTTGAACAAGCGTTGACCGTTTGGGAATCTTGTTCCTAATTATGTAGGATAATGACCCTCCAAATTTTAGGGGTTAACTCCAAAGGAATCGTGAGTTGAAGGCCAATCCATTAGATAAATCAAATTGAATTAAATGCTGATTTTCAACCTGATCAACTTGACCTGTTTGGGAAAACGGTTTCAAGACCATTTGAGTGTGTTGACCAAGCATTGACCGTTTGAGATTCCTGTTTATAATGATTTTGGTTAATGACCCTCCAAATATGAGGGATTAACTCCCAAGGAATCGTGAGTTGAAGCCTAATCAATTAGGGAAACCTAATTGAATTAAGTGCTGATTTTCAATCTGATTTAATTGACCTTTTTGAGTAAACGGTCTCAATACCGTTTGAATGCATTGACCAAGGGTTGAATGTTTGGGATTACTGTTCCTAATGATGTGGTCTAATGACTCACCAAATTTGAGGGATTAAATCCCAAGGAATCGTGAGTTGAAGGCTATTCAATTAAGCAAACCCTAATTGTTTATGGAAGCAATAACTCAGTATACTATGTCAAACATAGTTGTTTGTATTTGATCATATGGTTGATGTAACCAAATCAAGTGGAGAGAATGATAGAAATGAATTCATACATGAGTATGATTCATATGTTGATTTAGGGTAGGATCCTTAGTAAAGAGATCAAGAAACCCTAATTGAGAAGGTTAACGAACCCTAACCCTGATTTAGGGAAATTTTGAGTAAGACCCTAATCTAGGGTAATAGTGTAGCCCTAATTAAGGGTAATAGTGTAACCCTAATTAAGGGTAATGACTTGGGTAACTCTAATTTAAGGTAATGAAATACCAAACCCTAATTAGAGGAATAATGAATCCCTAATTTATGGGTAATTGAATGAAACCCTAATTGGGATGATTAGTGAAACCCTAATTGAGGGTGATTCCCTGAGAAACTCTAATTGAGGATGATTCCATGTGAAACCCTAATTGAGGGCGATGTCATATGAAACCTTAAACCTAACACAGAGTAAAGCTATGTAAAACCCTAAATTTGGGCTATAGTGCATGGAGTTCTAATCATGGGCAATATGATGATAAATCATAACCCTAATGTCTGGGTAATGATATGAGTAAACCTTAATGATGAAATAATGAGTAATACCCTATAATGATGAAATATCTTAAGTGGTTGACTATAGGCAACCTTATAACAAGCAATGCCTTAATTTGAGATGAGTCCATATCATTGAAGATAGTTGGACAATTCTTGTGTGTGATCTATGCACATCATGGTAAAGGTGATAGGTTGGTGGATGAAAGTATTAAGATGTGAAATTCCTTATTATAAGATAAGTTAATAAACTCATGTAAGATAGAAGTGATGAGTGAAGTGATACATTGAGACATGATAGATATCACATTTAGCATTTCAGGGTTGATATACCTTGATGCATCTCAAATCCAATATTTTTAGATAAGATACACAAGGAGAGTGTTATGTAAATTGTCACAATGAAATGTAATGAGTTTAACATACTTGATAAGTAAGCTAAAATGAGTATGATGTAATCATACCATGATAATGATGAGAGATAAACTCATACCTTGTGTTGATGATCATTTAATGATAAATGATAAGAATATTAAATACTTGGAATGTCGATGGATGCTCCTAGATGTATGGAACAATATATTAGGGTTGTATTGATAAAATAAACATGAAACCCTAATTGATGTGAATAGTAAACCATAACCCTGTGGAGGAAATAGTGGTGTTACTATTATATTACATGAGTTAATATGTTATTGTTGCCTAGTGAGAGGTGACAAGATGTTTAATGGCCTTGTGAGCCATATGGTTAGATGTTACCTGGTAAGAAGTAACAAGATGTTTCATGGGCATGATTGAGCCCTGAATGAGGTGTATTCCTCTTATGTTGATAAGGGTTGATACCCTGTGCTATTGTGAAAAGGATTTATATCATGTGATAATATGATAATTGGTGTAATCTAATGAATGGCAAGTGAATATTACCATGTGATGAAGAGATGAGAAATTATGTTTCATATGTTTTATATATTTTCAGGTTTTGATATTTATATGATTTCTAGAAATGAATTAGGGTTTGTATGTCCACTTGTTTGATGCAGCCTTAATTCACCTAATTGGCATAACTAATTAAGTGCAACTCTAATCATGTAGTGCCCTGTGCCGTAGAACCATCTTCAGTGTCAGAACTTGTTGGATGGTGAAACGAGTATTCCTAAGGGAAACTCGGAGCGCATATTGTTGAGTATGCGGGGGTGGCAGGTTGAGGATATATATATACTTGTCATCCACAATTGCAGGTTACAGAGGATGGCTATGGTCATGCCTCAAATATTTGATGTGATTGAGGACAGCTGCGGTTGTAAATTGAATACACATCAAAGAACTTGGAGGACTGTGTGGAACTGCAACTCCAAATCCAGAGACAGCTGGATGTGGAGGAACATTCTCAAGCATAGAGACAAAATGGCCAACATTGTTTGTTTTAAAATTGGCGATGGTGCCACCATCTCCATCTGGAATGATCCCTGGGTTAAAGGCGACTTTCTCTAATCCCACATTGGAGAATCTCTGAAAATGAGGAATGAGCTCACATCAGACCTCCATCTTAACTCCCTGATAGCCAAAGGATCTTGGTGCATTCCTAAAGGTAGGGGGCTGACAGTATTACAAAGATAAGCAAGAAAATAAAATTACAGCAAGACAACCTGTGCCACTTTGTCGGATTGGAAACCTATTCCCTCAAGGGTGCTTGGAACGTCTACAGATCAAAGAGTGAGGAACTATCATGGGCTGTGGGTGTGGTCCCTAAAGCTACCAAATAGAGTGAAAATCTTTGGATAGAAGATGATGCAACACAAACTAATTACATAGTCATATCTCAAATCTAGAGGGACTACAACAACCTCGATGTACCAGCTGTGTAGAAGTAAAGAAGAGCATGATCTGCACGTTTTGTGGACCTGCAAATTCTCTACTGAAGTCTGGAGACTTGTGGACAACCGTCTGATAAAAACCACATAGGACCAGGCTGATTTTCTCAACTTGAGATCGGCTGAAGATAGAAAACTAGGCCTACTCATCTGCTACCATGTATGGAACCATAGGAATAGGACCTATTTTGAAGAAGAGATGCCTCTGCCCAAGATGGTGTGGAATAAGGCATTTTCTGATTTTAATCCTTTGCATAGATAGTTCAGTATCATGCATAGATAGTTTTCCTTTTATTCAGTTTGCACCTGTGCAAACTATACCCACTTGTACATATTCTTTAGTTGTACTTTGTTTCTCTAGTTAATATAGTGGCACACTTACTGTTAAAAAAAGTGATCAACAATGTGATAGGTGGTAAACATTCATCAATGTGAATGATAATAAATGATTACTGTTCAATTCAAACATATTATATTCTAAAATTGACTTATTAGCTAACACATGATTTAGTAGTTGTCTCCCATCTGATCATATATGGATCGATCATTGATGTCCATTAGGAATTATCACACTTTGGAGTTTATTATTGGTTTTGATAAATTTATAAGATTTATGGAGGAACATGGGAATCAACCTGGTGATATGTTTTATTATCCTTGTAGGGATTGAAGGAACAACTTGAAAGTCGACATTGTTGATGAAATGAAAAGTCATGTCATGTGCAATGGGATTGTAGAGGCTATACAAAATGGTACTGACATGGAGAGATTCCTACTATGAGATTAGTAGATATCAATTACAATATTTGTCTTGAATAAGAAATTGCTGACGACGATGTAGATGTGAACAAATTGATTCTAATAGACAAGGTTGATGTGATGCTAGATAGTTGTTGGGTAAATCATACCGATCCACCTTCCTTACTTAGAAACAATGTGCATGATGTTGAGAGACCGTTATATTTAGTTTGTACTAAGTTTACAAAGTTGAGCATTGTGTTGAGGTTTTATACTCTAAAGGCTAACAATATCAACACAAAGGTCAACTTTAAATCGAATGAAATTCTTCACATCTATGTTGATAGACAAAAGATTCACATCTATGTTGTCTTTATTGAAATAAATTCTGCCTGTCTTTGTTGAAATAAATTCTTCCTGAAGGCAACAAACTTCAATCTTAACATAGAGATTAAAGAAAATATTGTACCCAATGTGAATGGTGTCTAATAAGATATATGCATGATCAAATGATTGTGTGTTATTTTAAAAGGACTATATCAATTTGAAAGCAAAAAACTGTCTCTACTTATAAGGTGATATGGTATCTACCTATAATAACACGGTTTCTACACTTTTTTTCCCAATATCATGGAAGCATAGAATTTACCTTGGAATGCAAGGCAAAGAAAAACAATGATGGAATCCTACAACATGCATTTTATTCCCCACAATGGAAGAACATTGATTTATTTCACCCTGAATTTGGTGAAGAAGTTAGGAATATAAGACTTGGGCTTATTACCTATGGGATGAACCCATACAAAACATTAATTAACCAATATAGAACTTGACCTATTATGATTGTTATATACAATCTTCCTTTAGGGAAATATGGCTATAGAGAAGGCAACAAAACCAAAATTTTATTTACCATATTTCCATAACTAGCGGATCACGTAAATAACTATAAAATGGAAAGGATGGTTTTGAGGATATATCTGGTCCTAGAGAAAGTCCAGTGACAATCCTCATCATTGTAGTTGCACAACTCAGACTCCTGGTTGGACTTGATTCGTCTGACTCCTCCATAGACAACAGACTCAAGCATCATCTTATCCAGTAGCTCCTCTCATCACGGATTGCTGGTTGACGATGTCCTCCTTAGTAGGAGACAATGACCTCCCTCCTCTAGAGATGTTCACAATTAATCGCCTGGAACTCTTGTTGTTCTATTGGAATGGACAAGAAGGAGTTGTCCCTCCTGCTAGTCACCAACTTTATCTCCCATAACAATGATCTCAGTTGTTCTCTCCCTTTTTATCCCTCCCTAGCCGAGTAGGACTTGCTTGGGCTCTCTTGGTTACCACAACTAGAGAAAACAATGTTTGTCAAAGAAACTGATTCTCAATTGTCTATGTTGTACTTTGGGAAGCCCCCAGTACCCCTCTATTTATAGTAAGGGTTTGGGATAGGGTTCCTAGTATGTGTAGGAGTTGAAGGGACCAAAAGATCTCAAATTTTCACAACAATTATGAAATTTTGACAACCTATGGAATCCGAACCGATTGTCTAGCATCCCATATGACTGACTCACATGCCAGTAGTCATCTGATGCTTTCCCAGTCACACACAAAATTGGCAATTCATTTGCAATTAATATTACATTTTAATTCCTTGCACAACAAGTAATGTGCAACTGAAACAAACTTGGAAATATCTGGAACCTTCCCTCTGCTGAACTGGACCATCTTTCCCATGCGAGATGACCATCTCGCTCACCCATATGGTTGTTCATTGAGCCATGCTAGGCCGATCGGTTCAATCCATAGAAAATTTCAATTCGAATTAGTATTCCACCCAAAACGCCCATCTCTACCCTTGAGAAGGTTGTTTGGCATTCCAAACGGCCATCTCATGCCATGGGACGAGCGTTTGGTAGTGCCGTCAGGCTACTTCTTACATGAATCAATTGCCTAAACATTTTAGAAATTAATTCAACTACCATTCAAGATCAAACTCCTCTTTTAGGTCGAGACCTATGTGTGTGACCTTATAGGTCCCATATTACATTCACAGTGAATGTCCATAATAACTTATGACATCACAAGCAACGGGAGATGCCTAGTCACACATCAATGCTACTCAAGTAAGTGGAAAGTTGGAGAATAGCTTCAACCTACAATCTGTGTATGGTATTGTAGTGTTTGATAGTTCCTTTATCACTGATATCTAGATTGAGCTCAAGGCATGGAATAGTAACCCTCTTCATCATTCAATCTTGTTTCTTGAACCAAGATCAGGCTGCCTGAGATATATGTAAGCTCAATATCACATATTCACTCACATGTGCATGGCCATGCATTTCTCAGTCTCTCTTATCAAGAGGACCATGACATCAAACTCCTATAGGAGGGACAAATCCCATTTCTATCATTCACAATCTATCCCTATGTGTTAAAGTCACCCAATCATCACTTTTATAACAATCAATGTTTCAGGACTATGTTTGATGATGTCAAAGCATACCCAACGACATGTGATGAGTGTAATAATTTCATATCTAAGAACCACAACCACCGCCATCTCTGTGAGAGATGACTATGACTTCCATGATGATGGCTTCAATGTGTCAGTGTCACAGTGGGTCTGTATGATAAACTATTCTCTAATATGTATCTATGTGATTGGTTTGATATTTCCATATCATGACTAATGAGATTCTGTCATGAACCAACTCACACTATGATTGTTATTGTAGAGTTTCATCCTTCTAGAATAACAACCCATTAGGGACATAATGAGAATGTATATATGTACTCTTAACATCCGTATGATCTCATTTATTCCAAGTCATGTACTTGAAGACATACTACATCTAGTAAGATTATTCTCTAGACATTTATAATGTTACATCATTATCTCATAATTGAATTAAACAACATAAATTGGAAGTTTGTCTTTTATCAATAATCAAATAATTTTTATAAGTTATGCCTTTACAATCATCTCATGATTGGCTCTCTGGGCATACATACCAACAGACTCCCACTTGCACTTAGGGCCAATCACCGACAAACTATATTCCAAGTGATCTAACATGACTGTCATGCTTCTGTTGTGAAAGTGCCTTTATCAAGGGGTTAGCAACATTATTCTCGGTTGGGACTTTGCAAATCTTTACATCTCCTCATCGTATGATCTCTCGTATGAGATAGAACCACCTTTTTTTATGCTTTGAGTACTGATGTGATGTGGGTTCCTTAGCTTGTGCAATAGCTCCATTGTTGTCACAATATAGCTCAATTCTGTTGTTGATGCTTGGAATGACCCCAAGTTGTGTAATGAACTTCTTGATCCATACTACCTCCTTTGATGCATTCAATGCAACAATATACTCGGCTTCTGTTGTAGAATCAAAAACTGTATCTTGCATGGAACTCTTCCAGCTTAAAACTCTGTTGTTTAGGCAAAATACACTTATTGATTGTGATTTGTAATTATATTGATCACTCTGGAAGCTTGCATCAGTGTAACACTTTACTGCCAACTCTTCCTCTTCTTTGTATATAAAGAACTAATCCTTAGTTCTTCTCAAGTGCTTGATGATGTTCTTCATCGCTGTATAGTGAGCATCACCTAGATCTGACAGATATCTTCTCGTCATGCTCAAGCATATGAGACGTCTGAACAAGTACACAACATTGTATACATGATTGATTCAATCGTTGAGGCATATGGAATAAAACTCATGCATTCCCTTTCTTCACAAGAACTGGGACATTGGCTATTAGAAATGGTCACTCCATGCAACTTTAGAAGGTTTCCTCTCTATGAGTTCTCCATGTTGATCCACTTCAACACTTTGTGAATGTATGTGCTCTGACTTAGTCCAAGAAGCCTTCTAGATCTATCTCTATAGATCTTTATCCCCAATATGTAGGATGCTTCTCCTAAGTCTTTCATAGAGAATGCATTTCCATGCCATTGCTATACCTTTTATAAAGTAGGGATGTCATTCCCCATCAACAACAAGTCATCTACATACAATATGAGGAACGTCACTATGCTCCCATTAACCTTCTTGTACACACCAGGTTCATCATATTTTTGAATAAATCTAAGCCCTTTGAATATCTCATCAAAACAAAGATTCTAGCTCTGAGATGCATGATTCAATCCATAGATTGACCTTTGTATCTTATAGAATTTATTTGCATCTTTTGGATATATAAAGCCTTAGGTTGTGTCATGTACACATCCTCAAGAAGAATCCCATGTAGGAATGCAATTTTAACATCCATCTGCCAAATCTCATAGTCGTGATAAGCTGCAATGGAAAGCATGATCCTGTTGGACTTAACCATGGATATTGGAGAAAAGATTTCATTATAGTCAACACTTTGAACTTGTTTAAAACCCTTTGCAACCAATCTGCCCTTATAGGTTTGAACTTCTCCATCCATGCTGGTCTTCTTATTTAAGACCCACTTGCACCCTATGGGTTTTACCCCTTTAGGTGGATCCACAAAAGTCCATACCATGTTGGTATACATGGATTCCATCTCAGATCTCAAGTCCTCAAGCCATTTCTTAGATTTTGGCCCCTTAATAAAATCTTAATAGGATATTGGCTCGTTATCTATGACCAATTCACTACCTTCTAAGCTACAAGATATCCAAATATTTTAGGCTCTAGGCATGTCCTATTAGATCTACAAGGTTCTCATGTTACTTGAGGAATTTGATACTCCACAACACCTTATGATTCTCTCTATTCCTCATGTTCATCTATCAGTTCAATATTTTCTTGTTGGTATCAAACCTCTTCGATTTCCACTTGCCTCCCATTGATTCCTTTGGAGATAAATTCCTTTTCTAAGAATGCAATATCTCTGACAAGAAACACTTTGTTGTCAGATGGATTATACAATCAGTATCCCATAGTTTCTTTGGGATATCCAAAAAAGTAACATTTATCAGATCTTGGGCCAAGCTTTTCAGGAAACATTTTCTTGACGTAAGCTTCACACCCCCAAATCCTCAGAAAAGACATTTTAGGATGCTTCCCAGTCCATATCTCTGACACCCACTTTCAACCCGAATCAGTCTGACACCCAAAACACCCATCTCGATCCTTGAGACAGCTGTTTGGCACTCCAGATAACCATCTCATGCCATGAGATGGGCATTTGGCAGTGCAATTAGGTTACTTATTGCGTGAATCAATTACCTAAATGTTTTAGCAATTAATTCAACTTTCATTCAGGATCAAACTCCTCTTCTAGGTCGAGACCTATGTGTGTGACCCTATAGGTGCCCTATTACATTGGTAGTGAATGTTCATAACAATGTATGACATCACAAGCAATGAGTAGTGTCTAGTCACACATCAACGCTACCCAAGTAAATGGAATGTTGGAGAACAACTTCAACCTACATAACCCTCTTCATCATTCAATCTTGTTTCTTGAACGAAGAGCAGACTGTCTAAGATATATGTAAGATCAATATCACATATTGTCTCATATGTGCATGGCCATGCATTTCTCAGTCTCACTTATCAAGAGGCCTTGGACATCAAACTTTTATAGGAGGGACAAATCACATTTCTATCATTCACAGTATATCACCATGTGTCAAAGTCACTCGATCATCACCTTTATAACAACCCATGTGTTAGGACTATGTTTGATGATGTTAAAGCATACCCAACGACATGTGATGAGTGCAATGATTTTAGGTCTAAGAACCGCAACCACCACCATCACTGTGAAAGATGACTATGACTTCCATGATGATGGCTTCCATGTGTCAATCTCATGGTGGGTCTATCTTATACACTATTCTCTAACATGTATCTGTGTGATTGGTTTGATATTGCCATATCATGACTAATGAGATTGTATCATCAACCAACTCACACTATGATCTTATGTGTTATTGTTGTATATCAACCTTCCACAATAACAACCCATCGGGGACATAACGAAAATGTATATATGTACTCTTAACATCTGTATGATCTCATTTCTTCCAAGTCACTTACTTGAAGACACACATCATTGAGTAATATTATTCTCTAGACATTTATAATGTTACATTATTAATTCATAAATGAAATAAACAAAATAAATTAGAAGCTTGCCTTTTATTAATAACCAAATCATTTTAACAAGTTATGCCTTTACAATCATCACATGATTGGCTCTGTGGGCATACATACCAACACTTCCTCCCTAGTTGTGTATGAAAAATAAGTATGTCACATTGTCCTTGTTGATATTGGGCCACAAACAACCTAGTAATGGAATTGATGTTTTTCATGAACCTGTGGTTGACGAATGAAAGAAACATTGGGGAGAAGGTGTAATGACCTAAGATGCTTCATGTAGAGAGATATTTTAGTTTGCGTGCTATGTTGTTTTGCACTATTAATGAATTTTCAATATATGGGAATTTTTGTGGATACAACATAAAATGATTTAAATCATGCCCTATTTGTGAGGGGAACAATCACTCAATACAATTATGACATGGAAACTAGACTGTATATCTTGGTCATCAGAGATTTCTTCTAGAAGTATATCCTTACGAAAGGTTGCACAAAGCATTCAATGGATCAAATGAGGAACTGATTTCCCCTAAACCTATACCAGGGGAGGTTGTTTATGAAAGAGTAAAAGACTTTTTCAATGCATTTGGTAAGAGATCAAAATATACTATTCCCACACGAAGTGAGAAATCTTTATTCAAGAAGAGGTCAATATTCTGGGATCTTCCTTATTGGAGTTCTTGGGCAGTTAGGCATTTTATCAATGTCATACGTGTAGAAATAAATGTTTGTGATAGTGTCATTAGTATTTAATTGAATATACCAAGTAAGACTAAGGATGACATCAAATATAGAATAGACCTATGAGAAATGGGTATAAGGAAATAATTTGGAACTAAAATTAAAAATTATCAAAAACATATCTATGTCCTTCTTGCTACACATTATCTAGATAGGGGGAGAACTTTTTGTGAGTGCTTGCTTAAAATTAAGATACCACATGGATAATATTCCAATATCTATAGATTGGCATTAGGGAAGGATATGAAGATGAAAGGTCTTAAATATCATGGTTGTCACACTCTAATATAACAAATATTTCATGTGGCTATTAGATCTATACGAATGAAGTATGTTGGGTTTGCAATCACGTGGATTTATTTCTACATCAACACTCTATGAATAAAAGTTATTGATTCTGAGAATTTTGATAAGTTCCAAAGAGAAGTAGTCATTATCATGTGCCATCTTGATATGTATTTCTTCTTTCTTTGATATCATGGTATTTAACTAGGAAAGTGAAAATGTTGGGTCTGATTTTCTTGCATTGGATGTATCCTTTTGAATGGTACATGAGTGTTTTAAAACTGATGTTCAAAATTAAAATCATCTTGATGGGAATATTATTGAGGGTTATGTGGCTATAGAGGTTTTGGAACTTTGCAATGACTTTCAGAGTTGTAATGAAGCTTTTGCCAACAAAAAAAATATTGATCCCTGTTCCAAAAAAGGGACTTTAGTGAAAGTAATTTGTCATGAGTTTTGGGAACAAGAGAACATGTATGTTGTGTACAACATAAAAAATGTGGATATTTGTATTACAGAACATACCAATTTATCAAGACAAAATATCCCTTAGCTAGCACAATGTGGCTTCCTAGAGAGCATAATTCGACATTTATTAAGTGGTTTGAAGATAAAGTCTTCCATCAATTATCTCAAACACCAAATAATGTTGTTGAAAAAAATCAAATTGCTCACATTTAAACCAAATATGAATTTAATGTATTATGAAGGCTTTGACATAAATGAAATTTGATAATAAATAAAGAATAAAGATGATAAGAGCATCGTGCAAAGCAATGGGGTCACCCTTCAAGCGTCTTCATTGTATTTTTCCAGTGTGAAGGATAAAAGTCCACATGAAGGTAAAGTGTCATCTCATTAAAGACATATGGGAGTTTGACTACATAGATTTCAGAGTTCCTATATTTAGGTGTAATTGGGTTGATAACACCGAAGGAGTTGTAGTTGATGAATCAGGTTTTACATTAGTGAATTTTAAAAAGATTGGCGAGAAGGGTGAAACATTCATAATGGCATCATAGGCGAACCATGTATTCTACATTGATAATCCTGCAAATGAAAAATGGTCTATCATTTTTCATGGGAAAAGGTAGTTCATTGTAGATCCTATAGATAAGGAAGAGTATTATGACAAGTATGATGACTCCAGTCCATTCTCAGTTGCCTTTCCGACAACAAATGATGAAGCTAACAATAAGTTATATTACATGGAGATCATAGAAGGAATATTAATTGATAAAAGATACAATCAATACTAGAGGCTTGCCCTCTATTTTTAAAATGCTATATGTGCTTTTTACATTTTATTATAGTTGTATATGTCTCATATAAGACGTGTACATTTTATATTCTTTATCACTTATATTTGATTTTTTTGATTATTTTTTAGATGTTGCCTGACTTTGAGGATGAGCACCATAATCGTGTGTGTCATGAGGATGAGCATCATGATGATGTAAGTTGTTGTATTTTTTTTACATAGATGCACATTTTGATTTTTCTATTACAATTATTATATATATGTTCATTTTACATTCTCTATCACTTATATGTGGTTCTTGACAATTTTAGGATGAGTATCCCGAGGATGTTGACCGAGAGGGTCTTGTTGGATTCGTTGAGGAATAACATGATCATGCACATAGAAGAGGCATAACCTTGATGAACAAGTTACTAGTGCAAAGGGGTAAAAGATTGAAGTTGGATGTTGACTTTGATGATGCAAGAAATTCTATTGTGAATATTCACAATACTTTTATGAAATATCTAGGGGTCTTTACTTGTAGTAAAGCAGATATAACTATAGAGTCTCGGAATAAAGTTGACCCTTCCAAGAAAGACTAGATATGGAAGGACGTATGTGTGAGATATTATGTTGTCTTTAAAGATATTCACAATTTTATATTTATTAATATGCCATTAAGTATATAAAGTTTTGCAGAGCATCTTTGTGCTTGATGAAAAACTATATCGTAAAGCGGTGATACAACACCATGGTGGGGGATATTATGGAATTATTTGACAAGTCTGATAAGAGAATATAGAATGAAAAACAACAAATTTGTTTTTCCACTAAGAAATGTGCCTGTCATGACCTGAAGGTGTGGGAATCATTTGTTGCTTCAAGACAAATAGATGAATTCAAGGTATTTTACCTCCCTTAATTGTACATGTTATTCTTAATGACTACTTAGATGAATTCAATGTATTATGTAATTAACATATGGTTTGGATTAGTCATGATTTACATGATGCTAAAAAATAAAGGCATGCTAAGAATGTACACAACCAAAATTTAGGTCCAAGTAGCTACATCATTAAGAGGCAAAATAAACTGGAAGCATCTTCTTTTGAGAATTGTACTTATGGGTCTACCGTGTCGTCTTGTACTCCTACACCTTTACTTCACCACAAGGAGTGGATAGCTACAAGGACAAGCTGATATGGAGAAATAACCAACCCCGCAACCACTGTGGTAGCTACAAAAATGGTAAAATTTGACTTTACAAGTTTTATGTTCCTTTTTTACCTTGATTGTCAATCATTATCTTTTACTTACCAATTTCTAATGATGATGATCAGTGGGAGCTCTATGAGGAAAGAAAAGAAGGAAAGTTCATCCCTGAGGGTCAAGGGAAGAAGGTAAGTTCATCCTTGAGGGTCAATGGATGAGTTTCTTATTTCTCTAGGTACTCTAGAGCATCATGGACGTGTTAGGACTGCTAGAGTTGGTGTTGATATAAGATCCTTTTTGGGTCACCAGAGAAGCACACATTTGTTAAGAAAGGAGTCTTGTAACATCCCACTCTTTTTATGCAAATTTTCAAACTATTGTATTCCTTGCATGCTCTTTTTCTAATAAGATAATTGTTGAGGACCTTCATGTAAATTTCCCATGTTAGTTTTGCAACTCACTTTATTATGTCCAATTGCTCTCTTATCCTTGTTTTATTTAAAGAAAATGTTTTCGTATATATCTATGCTTTTTTTGTTTAAGAAAATGAGAATAAATGCTTTTATGTCAAATTTCCTATTTCATCTGGTAATTAGTGCTTTACATGTTTAATTGCTTGCTTAATGGCCTCCATCTTTTTAATTGAAAAGAAATAATGTTGAGTGCACATTTTCATATCTTGAAATTCTTATTTGATAAATTAATGGCATTATTTACATTCATCATGGTCATTTAAGTGCACATAATGGTTTTTTCTATTTTAGGCCTAAAAGTGTACAAGCAGTAAACTAATTTAATGGGAATGTTCTAGACACTCTAATGCACCTATGGTCAAAATTTGAACCCATTAGGACCATGTTTGACCTCTCAATTAATTTGAGAGAGGTTTGTATATGGTTTTCTAGAGAATTAACCAAGATTTAATTTATGTCATATATTTTCCTATAGTCTGTGCCTTAGATCTGTCACGCATTACATTTCTCATGTGCATGCACATTGGCCGTTGGATCAAGATCCAACGGTGCGCCTGTCTTCTTCTTCCTCCATTACTCTCACGAATGGAAGTCATTTCACAGGATGTTTTCACCGATCTCCCTCTCCCTCATCATTCCACCTTTCTCAGAGATTTCTTGACCAGCAGTTTCTCCTCAGTCTCCTGAGCCCAATGAGCCTCTACTCACCTCCCCTAATGTTCTATACATGAAACACCCATTTAGGGCTTGAACACCCTCTCTGCCATTGAAGCGCAGCCGCTGCCTCTGCCTTCCACACTGGCCGATCAAGACCACAAGAGCACCACCTATCATGAAGAGGTACTCCTCCTCCCCCAATTTATGCTCAGAAGCCTCCAAACGCACCGACCTACTTGATTGGCCCTCCAATGACCTCCACCTCATTGCAGTCCTTCTTTGGCACCTTTAATGCAATTGATGGGCCTGTAAGCATCTGTGAACCCTCCTCTCTCATTCTACTTCAATGGTTTGTCCTACCTGTGCCCGAAACTCTGTGTCCTATAGGGCCGTGGTGTGCAGCCTCGCCAGTGCTAGTCTCCATGGTGCCCCAGTGCGTCTCCTCCCGTGAAAACCTCCCCAACCATTTGCGCAAACCTCCGTAACTGTTTTCCACCCTCCGCTGTCACGTTTTGCCTGATTTTTTTATGGTGTCGGATTTCCGATCTCCTTCTCTATTTTTGGTTTTCCGATGACTCTTTTGGGTACCGCAAGTGACCGTTCAACCTCTTTAGGAGTATGAGAGCCTATCCGCACAATCTGGGCTCCTGGATTTCTAGTTTCCTTGGATTTCCTTCTTACCTGTGATCCCTGGCCTCACCGTGGTTGTGTCAAGGTGGTAGTATACCTCCTGACCTGTACCAAGGGTCGTCAGCTTTGATTGAGTGGTAGGAGGCTGATGGGAACATCATTTTCCCTTGAGGGGTTGTGTTCCATGATCCTGGATTGGTACCCAGTTGCCATGTGAACTGCTGGAGCCATGGCTCGCGTTGTGTAGGCGAGGAGCAATCGATGTCCTGAAATGACCTTAGTGCCCCTGTCTTTTTTTTATTTGACGATTCCCACCGCGAGGGTATTTTTGGGTTTTTTCCCATCCTCGCTTCTTTGATCGCGAGTCCTCAGAGGCAAGCCTCATTTCTGAGTTGACCAAGCCTGGTTGGTCCAACTCAGACCCAACCCACTTCTTTGGGTTGAGTTTTATATACATGGCTTTTCCCTAAATTTTCATTGGTTGTTTCTTCAAAAATTCATAGTAAATCTCCTATTTATTGGAAAATTACTCAAAAATATGTTTTGGAAAGGATTTTAAATAAGGAATCCGATTTTCTGGTTTTTATTGCTTGATTTCTCTGTTTTCACATCTCAATTTTTATATGAACAAATTAGGATTTGATGTTGTATAATGAATGATATTCATGTTAATTTCAGGTGTTTAAGGGAATCGAATCAGTCAAACAAGGTTTGACTTAGGTGCTTTTGTGCAAGGTAAGAGGGCCATGCCCTTGGCATAGTAAACTTGATTTATTGAATGATTATGATAAGTTTATGCACTTTATGCTAAAGTCATGATTAATGCATGTTTTATTTAATGTATATGATTATTGGATGTTGATTGTTATAATCTAAGTCTAAGAATAGAAATCACATTAAGATTATGAATTATGATTAAGATACATGAAAGCAAGATTGAGAGGGAAGAGATTCCCATCCATGCTTAAGAGGGAGAAATCCCATTAAGATCAAGTCTAAGTCATTAAGAAGATAATTAAGTCTAAGGAAGATCATGGTTAATGGAAATTGATTTAGATTTATATGCACCTTATTATGGGCTTTCTGAGCATTATGGGCTTTCAGAGCAATTATGGGCTTTTCGAGCATTATGGGCTCCTTATGGGGCATTATGTGTGTCCACATTTATGTTAAGTCACCTTTATAGTTCACTTTTATGCTTTATAACATGCCAATACCGCTTACTTACCATGTTTGTTTTTCCTTTGCATGGTTGGGGATGAGATGTCCGCAGACATTGGAGCTAAAGGGAAGGAGACATCTTGAGGAGGTTCCAAGGATCCAAGACCTTAGAAATTGTTGTCTGGTGGGATGTCCATATATGGAGATCCTATCTTTCATATGTTATCTAGAATATGTGTAGTTTTAGAATCATGATGTAGTTTGCTATCCAAGAACTTATGTATGAATCTATGTTTCAATAATGCCCAATGTTATTTGTTTCTTGATATGAGATCATGCATGTGACAATCCCTCCCTGAAATGCCAAGTACCCCACATTATGGATAATGTTGGGGATTAGGTTGTGCTTCCACTGGTTACGTATGAAACCCTAGAGAGGGGTGTTACAAGTCTAGTCAGAGGACCATGTGCGAGATATGATTGCTAAGGGAATACAAGACAAAATGAGACAATAGCATGCTTATCATCCTCTACTTCCTCACATAGTACCTGTGCCACCCACTCTCCATAACAGGTGTACCTCCCTATGATAGATGTCGTTGGAAGTAATCCCACACACCTACCACCTAGAACGCCCAACATAAGCCTTTTTGTGATATAATAGTCTTTCAGGTGAATTTATAATATGTTTGTGTTTAGATGTATATAACACTATAAAACTTTGTAGGGGTTGAGGCCATGCCGTCTTTTACTAGGAGATTAATATGTCTTTGCATTGGGTAAGGCTTACCTACCCCTTCTAGGTGAAATGATTCATGGTCATCTCATCCCCACTGATCAGTTTGTGTGTCTATTAGGCTTGTCTAGCATGCTTGGAAACACGCACCACTACTACATTCCCACCACGACCACGAGACAATAGGTAGTGCATAAGGCAACATGGTTGTGTGGCATAAAGCAGGAGTTGTTTACGCCAATGTATATTGAATTTTCATTGTGTTTGTATTTGTGATTATTTTTTCTTGTGTACATAATTGTAAATTTATATGATAATATATATATGCATGTCGTAGAACCTAAGAAACATCTACATTTCATCTGCTACTTCCTATGCCATATATTCTATTACATACTTGTATTAAAAAGGACCTATTTGAGTTGCTAGGTCCTAGGTGTAGGGGGTGGCGATTTAGATAAGTGACTTAGAATAAGGTTCGAATATGATGGTCCATAGGAGGACGCTACAGGACAAGCTCGCAATACTAGTGTATTCGTGTAAGAGATTGGGAGTTGTTTGCTTACACTTGGTTGAATACAACTATGATATAACTTTGAATTTGATGAGAGCTTATGGCCAAACACCTCATTCTATATATGTGAAACTATATGTTGATCTATTTTGTAATATATTAATGCATACATATACATTTAAAGCCACTTATATAGGGTGTTTAGAGAGTTCATGTTAACCAATGTGTCATTTTAGTTCCATCATTTATTAGCCATGTAGATAAAGACCCACAATCAGTTTGTGATTAGTGCTCTACCACATTTAAATATTTGGTACTACGAGAAAGAGTTTGATTGTGTCTCCTGTCAATGTTAGGTATGTTTAGGGAATTTTACTTATAATTTTGACTTATATATTACATTCCATTTTGGATTTTTAGGTTTTCTTTTTTTCTTTCTTTTCACTCAGTAATTACCATTTGGTGTTGTTGGTAATTGTCCCTAAGACGCTAACTTCATATTATTTAATGCATTTAGGTGGGGAAGTAGACAGTGGGGGAAGACAACAAAGAATGCATTATTTTACATGAGTAAATTTTTATATCCTTCAACATATATTAATGTCTGCATTGTTAATTATTTGACTATTTACTAATCCAATTAAATGTATTACAATAATTTATAGTGCTATAAAATAATTCTGAAGCAAAAATTGATAAGAAAAAGAAATCATTAACTTTGAAGGATATTGAGGTAGTTTTCTAAAAGCAATGCATAACCCAACTATGCTTACTTTTATTTATTAGCATTTTGGATAACTGTAAATTTATAGTGCTCTATTCAAGACAATGTTTGGGCATGTGAATACTTCATGATGCACTACATGGACATGATTATCAGGCATGTGGAACTAGAAATCCATTGTATACAAAAGGTAATCTATATAGTCTTGATCATCATAAGTAAATAGTCTCATTTGATAACACGAAAAAATAAAATAAAACTCTCAAATTATGTCATTCTGTTTGTACATATTTAACACGACATAGCTCTACACAATGAGAGAGATAGATGAGATATGAGAAGAGTGGGAACATGCCTTCATTAAGAAATTTGACTTCAAACTTTTTTGGGATAAAATATCAGTTTTCTAAACCTTGATTTAATTTATTTCTATATACATGTGGTGGTTATGACTTTCTATAGATTTAACGTTTATGCGAGTGGATTGTTGGGATATGTGAATGATGTGTGTATATATGCATGTGTGTGAGTGGATGTGCAAATGAATGAATATAGTGAGGATTTCTTTTTGTACATGTAAAGAGAATGTAAAATTAGAGAATAGATCTTGTATGTGTGTTATCTAAGTTGTGTATGTGCATGAGAATGGAATTAAGTGTTGAAGAGAATGGAATTGAAGAATGGAAATGTATGTCGGTAGATGAATTATGTGTATGTGTTTGTTATTTTAGGTGTGATGTTATATTGTTTAAATAAGCAAATCACTGATCTGCATCCTACTAAACAACCAGACAATATGTCTACAGACCTTCTGAATAAAAAAAATATAACTGTGGTATTGGTTTTTCAAAAAAATGATGTTACAGGTCTTCGTAGTTAGTTTCTTTAGAAAAATGATGCTATAGACTAGACGTGTCATCAATTTTCTACTGACATCGATGACATAGATATTCTAAAATAGCCGTGTTGGGCAGCGCGGTTGTGCTACAATATGGCTTTTAGTGTCGATTCTTCTAAGAAAATCAGTACAATATGATGGCAACATGATCGTACTATCAGTTGGTTTGTGATGTCAGCTATTCTAAAAGCTTGACATTTTATATATGTGGTGCTGGTTTTTTTTCACACAACTGATGGCACATCTACCCTTATATGTTAAATTTTAACTTGATAAGGAACTACAACGTCGGTCATGGTAATTGAACCAATGACATAGTTGGCTAGCTGTAGATTTAGTTGTCTTTCTGGGAACCATCGACACAGAGTGATTGCATAACTATTTATCAGTCTGAGTTGTTAGTTGTGTTGTTGGTTTCTATTTACACATCTAGTGTCACTCTCTCTATGTTGTTGGTTTGGTCATTCCCAAAAACCCAACATAGAAGGTCCACAACTTTAGTGTCGCCCACTTAGGTGTCGTTAAAAAATCAACGTTATAGGCCTACTTTAATTGACAGTAAATTTGGTATTTGTACTAGTGTTTGGGGACAAATTCCTTATAAAAAGAAAGGTATGTGATGAAGTTAGCTTTTCCTATTTTTATTCAATTTAGTATTTTAACCTTCATGTATCTTTATATAAATGTCTTTTCATATTTAAATTCATTCTTGATCATATATGTGTCTAATCCACAAGTTAGAGCTTAATTCTATTATATGCACATTAATATATAAAACCCTAGGTTTGGAATTAAGTCATTACTCACTTTGAAAAATTTTCTATCTAGTATTAAATCTCAGCATTTTTATATATTACCTTAAATGCTAAACCATTATCTAAATATGATCCACATTTCATTCAATTTGGACACTCCTACAGATTTTATGGTTGAAATAGAAAACCTATTTTGAATATCCTTTGTTCCCTCTACTTATCTATGTTATATATGTGAAATGCATTTTTTATTAAAGTAGCCCTTGTATTGGGAACTTATATTTAGTGATCACATGGTTGTAACATTTACTTCAACCTCCCTCCAATAATGGAAGTAGGAGATTTGGGTTACCCAATTGGCATCACATATCTTGGCCTCCTTGGTGCAACCTCCTCCCCCAAACTTTCCATTCCCTACAAACTTCCCCTTTCACTTTTATCACCCTAAATTTGAACACTTTTGAAGATCTATAAAGTGTGATTTAAACATCCATTATTCACTCTCTCACTCCCATAAGACAAGCTAATATCATACCCTGATTATCCTATAATGGCCCCAATATAAACCTAACCTAACATCATCTCTTTTCCCCTAATCACCCTCACTTTTATGCCACTGTTAGATCACTAAAGACCCCTATTTTGTTCTCTACCTTGTTGCACCACCATCATGGCCCACCTTTTGGAATTTTCTCTCCTCACCATCACATGGAAAATTGAGGCATTCATCAAGTCTATGATTCCAACTAAACACATCTAGCACATCCATAACCTATCCCTATTCTTGTGTTCCTATTTTATTTCCTCAGGTGACCCACCCTGCCGCATTTTACTATTTCCTCATGCATGATCTTTTGGGTAAAGTCATAAAACCACAACCACTATCTGAGTGAAGGGTCAAGTAAAGACTTGATCCAACAACTATAAAACATATAGTTAGTCCTCCTTATAGTAGGATTGGATACTAGAGAGAACTAATCTCAGTCTTGTGATAAAATGAAAGTCAGATGAGCCACAAAGATCCAACAATAATTCTGTTTCCAATATATACTATTAATTATAATATATAGCTTGATTTTTCAATAATTTTAGAAAATACATTCCTTTTTTGGGAAAAACACTTCATCTCCTTTGACTAGTGTGCCTCAAAAAGATCCATATCTTCATTCAAAACTTTCTTCACGACCTTTGTGCATTCATTAGAATCAAATCTCTCTCCAACAATCTTGAGAAACCATTTGGCAAGGTTATCTACATGATGATTTCCTTTTCTTGGAACTTTGACAATAGTTATAAAATGAGTCCATTGTTTGAGAATGTTGATATGTTGTATGATCAGGAAATACATTGTAAGGGAGGGTTGTTTGTTGTGGATACAATTAAATGTTTGGATGAGAAATGACCTCACAATCATTCCAATTGCCATGTTTTACCCAAGAACATAACCCTCAAGATATCTAGGAGTTCACCTTCAAGAGGGTCATTCCCTTAGTGCTAGCATGATCCTCTAATAACCCGTTGACCATTTGCACCTATAATAACATAAATTATGCTTGAATAATCCAAGTATTGCATAAGGTGGTATCCACACTAAGTTGAATTTTGTTATGTAAAGCAGGGGACAACCTAGGATGTTTGGGAGGGGTCCTACTAGATGGCTCAGATTTCCATGCTTAAATGATACTTCACTATAATTTTGATTTCCACATTTAAGTATCTCATGGATAAGATGAATTATTGAAGGAATTATTGTTCCTTGCTTTCCATATCTTCCATCATGCTATCATTACAGTAGCATTCTAGTTATATAGAATTGAACAATTTTGGAGATTACTTTTGATCCAATCTAATATATTCAGCTTATGGAAGAAAAGATCATTCAGATCTGGGTTTATATGTGTCCACACACTTTTGCACTTGGGATAGAGTATCTAAAGGTTTGTAGGGTTGTTTTTTGAGATAACTTGTAGACATCACATGTATCATTATTTTTTATGTGTTGAGTATTCCTAGAGAATTATTAAGGAATCTATGAAGGCATAACGACCATATGAATGTACATATACGATGAGGTAAGTTGTGGTTTTATATGATATCCCAATTCCCCAAATTGATTTCATTCTTGATGTAATTAGTGTGTTATACATATGCTCATTGAGAAGCAGCCTTGAGGTGGTTCTTCTAGTTGACACCAATAACATAAAGGTTGTCTTTGGGTACATGCATAGAGATAATACAATCAACATAATCATCCAAAAAGAAGGCTTCCATAAAATCAAAATCCCACTTTTCTTGTTGTTAAACCATACTAGAGACTCGTAGGTCCCTTAGGTCCTCTATAATTGTAATGTTTCTTTTGAGAAACAATGTCAATGCTCCCTGGAGCCATTTACAGTACCAAACCCTAGAATCATTATCATTACCAATGACTATAGTATTCATGTCCTGAGCCTAGGAAATCTATGCTGAAATACCTCTCCATTTAACTGATCCATGTTCTCAAATAGCATCAATCATCTTATATTTTGACAATAGCAAATTTTTCAAAATAGTATCTTTTCTGCTAAGAACTTTACTTGTGATCTTCATCAATAGATCTACATTCAGTTCTCTCATTGTTTTGATGCACATGCCTCCTCTTTGCGAGAGTTCTTTGATTATGACTCATGCTACTAGATGAGTACATATGCTATTTTAATTACCACTCCATATAAATTTCTTGGGAATTTGATCCAATTTGTCACATATTGAAATTGGTAGTTTTGTTCTTTGCATGATATGGAATTATGTGACAGTGAGAGTTGACTTTTCCATTTTAGTTTGCTTAGTGAGAGGAAGATTATTTTTATCCCATGTATTCACTTTTCATTGGAACTTATTGACTAGATCCAAATATAACTCCTTAGAGTTCCTCTTATGAATAATTGGTATCCCCAAGTGTTTTCCTAGTTCCCATGTTTGAGGAATATTAAGCCGTGTACTAGTCTCCCTGCAAGTAGGTGAAGGTGTGTTCCGTAAGAAGAAAACTAAGGATTTTTCTTGTGCTACTTTCTGACGAAATGCATTGTCAAAGCTTCTCAGACATTTGATAATACCTGAATCTTGATTCAAGGAAGCTTCTCTGATGAGTATCAGGTCATCCACAAAACATATATGTGATAATTTCACATTCTTACTTGTTATTGGTGGTTGTTCCACCTCCTCCCGTATAGGTTGAATGAACTGATCCTTGCACATAAGAAAGACATATGGAGATAGCAGATCTCCCTGGTTAACTCTATGAGAAGGTTTAATGGGTGACTAAATAACCATTCTAGATAATAGAAGAGTAAACTGAAGTTATAATTTGCATGGTGATATACATAAAGTTTTTCAGAATCAATGTTTTATTGAGAGTGTCAAAATTAAAGTCACAACTCAAGTTATCATCAGTCTTGCATATATCAATTTTTATCCCGTGTAGTGCTTTTTTAATGTCTTCATGTCCATGAAGTGAGTGATCTCTTGCATAAGAATGACATTATTGTGGAGAGATCTCCCAAGAACAAAGCTGGTTTATGTGGGAGAGATCCATCCATCTAGAAATGGTTTAGTACTCTTAATAGATATCTTTGATAGTAACTTGATGCATACATTGTTTGAAGATATTTTACAAAGATAATTGCATGTCGTAAGGAATTATTTTTTGGAATGAGGATAATTATAAAATATGTAGCTTTCGGTTCAACTCGGTGACATTTGAAAGGTTGCCAAATGAAATCAATAAGGTTGTATTTAACCATGGTCCAATAATGTTGAAGAAACCCTACATCGACACCATCAAGGCCTGGTGCCTTAATGGGCGACATAGAAAACGTTTTTTTAAGAATATCTTCTTCTTTGGGGATGATGGACATAGAATTTTTTTGGTAGTGTTGTAGGAATTGAAATCTACCTATATACTATTCTAACTTTAGTTTATGTGATCCCAAACCTGAATCGATAAAATGACTACAAAAATAACTATTCACCATTTTAGCAAACATGTTTTTGTCATCAACCCATTCACCATTCATGCTTTTCATTTTAGTAATTTTTCTCCTGCATCTTCTAGTTATAACTAAGGCATGAATGAACTTATTATTGCCATCTGCAAATTTGAGCATCCGCAATGGGATTTCTACCTTCACTTAACTTCTTCCAGTATGTAAACATCCTAAGTTTTTTATTTTATGTGAATGATCAAATTCTCCCCTTCTAGAGAATATACTTGTACCAGGTGCTTCTGTTTGAAAAGAAGTCTTACTTATAGTGATATCTTCGTCTTCCAACTTTCTCTACTGATCTGGGCATCCCACTTCATGGTTTCTTGAATAAAGATTTTCACATCCTCCATGTATCCTAAAGCTAGCATAGAGTTTTTGTTTTAAACCTTCTCAAAATCTACGTGTTCTTTCAAGTGAGAAGAATTGTGGTTTATTCTCATAAACTTTATTCTTTCAACCATTTTTGAGATGAGAATATGCAGATGGTTGGATTGGATATGTTCAATGACATGTAAAGTATCTTTGGGGAAACTATGAATCCCATTTTGGTTACCTAATTCTCTGTCCAGACTCATTTGAAGTAGACCCCTCATAAAGGTCAGCTAGCTCCCAGATCTACTAGATTACAATCAACTAAAGCCTCCCCAAATTACCTATAACTAGTGGAGTCTAGGGTTATTCCTCATGTCTTCTCATGGTGTAGTAGGTGACCAATGAAATCTCTCAATATGAACCAATGTTTAGTACATGAATCATTAATTGTATTAAGCCTATTCTAGAACAATCTTCTTCCAAAATGCACTGTGTGTCCATAATGTATGAATTGTCTATGGACAACAAGACTTCTATACAATGAATATCTTCCCTCAATAGAAACCAAATTCCTTCAGAAAAACCTTGTATTATACTCTATATGAGCGAGGAAAACCCAAGGTTTTGATAATATCAGCCGCTGCAACTCCACTTGTATGTGGTTCAAGATACAAAAATATATAAATATCAAATTTTTATTCAAGTTCCACAAGCTTAATTGATTATCATTATGATAGATACCTTGAATGTTCAATTTCATAATCATCATGATTTGACTTCCACTTGGTTGTTATCCTCGACTGCTTCTACACGTGCCTCATCTTCTAGATCTTTCTGATATGATTGTATCCCCATCTTTCTTTTGTTGCTTCTCAATTAGTTTGGAGGTAAAACTATCATTTATTTTTTGAGTAAATTCCAATGAAAGTGTTCTTGATACAGTTTCCACTCCTAGGACAATATTCTCCTGCACTGAAGATGAACTTTTGAAATGATTTGGCTTGGCTTCCCCCACTTCAACGACGATGTCTACAAAAGCATGGAAAATCACGTGGATCTGATATTTCTT
Organism: Alisma plantago-aquatica; assembly: GCA_963693085.1. Classification (NCBI taxonomy): domain Eukaryota; kingdom Viridiplantae; phylum Streptophyta; class Magnoliopsida; order Alismatales; family Alismataceae; genus Alisma; species Alisma plantago-aquatica. Next base: position 51,477,532 of record OY856415.1, on the reverse strand, counting down.
ACTAGGTTGATCGATTTCAGGCTTGTTGTTTGTACTTGAATTTGCACTTTCTATACGTATGTCTTGATGAGTACGATGCGACTGATCTTAGATTTTCTTATTTTGTTTGGTTTTGTTTTTCTATTCTCCCCAATCAATTTTGGAATTTTTATTTTCTTGGCTTCAATAGGTTTACCTCACAATTTCCTCAACCTCATCCTCATTATTAGTATCGTTCAACCCCTAAAAGCGGTTATGATGATTTACCTCATTGTCTTCCCGTACTGGTATTTTAATTCTAGGTATCTAGAATAAAGATTTCGTATGAATATCAGTACACAAGGGATGTTCATATGATTCTCGTATTCTTTCTAATGTGGTATGTTACCAGTACTTGGATCATTTCGGGGGTTAAGATTTATCATTGGAAATTCCCTATCCATATGGTTGAACTTTTTGTAGTTCATATAGATATACATTATATTTTCATACTGAACTTGGTATTTTACACTAGATATAGTAATTGAAGAGGATAAAGGTTTACGCCTGGAAATCATAATGGCAAGCCTCACAAAATGTCTGTTCCTTTGGAAAGAGGTGTTGACATCAATCTCAATAGTTGTCATTTTTCTACCACATTAAAGAATCTGGCATGGTAAATATGCATAGGTGGATTTCAGTTTAGGATCAATATGATCATTTTCTCTAGGATTTGAGCTATCTATGGTAAACAAGGGGTGCCATCTCTAAACTAAGAGGTATGATCTAGAAAGTGGCCAAGGCACATGTAAAAGAGAACAGATGTAGTCATCTTCCAATTGGAGTTGAACAAGAAAATAGTCATTATCCAAATCAATTAGGTTGAAGATCCTTATAGGTTTTCAAAGAAACATGATCATTTCTTTGAGAATAAGATACTCAATTTCCCTTTAAATTAGTTTAAACACAACAACATACTTCCAAGGTTTCAGGAGTCCTTCAATGTCTTCGTCTCGAAAATCAAAAGCGTTACATCCCTTACTAGGTGATATGAAGATATCTTTGGGTCTAAGCAAATCATCCATGTCTAGGGCTTCAAACAGATCTTGATTATGTTGATTGTCCACTACATCTCCACTGTATACTTGAGATCTCAACTTTTCTTTACCACTATTACATACTTGATCTTCATTGTTCACTAGATACCTTGATGTAAGGTTTTTGATTTGTTTTCACCATTAAGATCTAGGAATTTCTTGTTCAAAGGTATAGATGCATCGACCTCCATGGTTGTGTCCTGAAACATATTTCTTGAATTAAGTGATTGATGATGTCGGGTATGACCATATTCAAGATTCATGCCTATACTTTCTAAAAACAATTTTATAGATCGTGTTCTATCTCCATTGAGACCAGGCATGTTGGTAATAGTTGGGATTCCATCGAGCATTGTCCTAAAAAACTATATGTGGTAATCCTCAATCAAAAGGATGCTCTTCTCGATCCATATGTTTTCCTACATGTCCAATAGAGTGTGATCGCTCGATGCCATTTCAAAACCTTAACATTATTCTTCATATAATGCACATCACTTAAGTTTGGAACCTATGGCCAGTCAAATGTTTGTTAGTCACATAACCAACATGCTAGAAAATGCATTCCTTAAGGAAATGTATTCAATATGCAGTACATGATAATTGGAAAATGAGATGAATAACAAAACACTTTGAAATTCTAGACCTCTCTTGTGTTCTTGGGTATCCAAATTCAAATCCCTTTTTTATTGATTGAAATTCAATAATTATTTAATATTTCTTTTTTTACTTCTATGACCATAAAACTCAACCACGTCACACTTGAGATAATATTTGTAAACCCACATCTTAATATTGATAATACTCGATGATGACAACGGTAATACATATGATGGTGTTGATACATATATTATGATTAGTTTCTAATATGACCTATGTGTGGAAATTTTGTTTGTGTTGATAACAATGATGATAATGATAGTGATATCAAATACTTGAAATGATAATAATGTTGACAAGGAATCCATTATCACACATAGGGCAATATAGGAACAAATAGCCCTAAACATGGACATAATGAGGTGTAATGATTTGATATCCCATATATTGACCCTGATATCCATATCTTCATGCCAAGATCTTGACTTGATTCTTAACCATACCGTCTAGATCTACTCATAATCTTAAATATGAAAATGGTATGCTCACCCTCCAAATTTTAACAAACTAATGGTAGTTTGAATAAATACAAATGTATGCTGTTAACAATATGCTTGGCCCATGTATTTGTGTGTGCAAACTTTGTCTAATGTGTAATATATATATATATATATATATATATATATATATATATATATCAATAGAGAACTCAAACACAATTATATACCCATTATGCTACTTATTTGTAATGACGATGCAAGGTAATCACCCTTCTATTATGATGTCTATTAGAGTTATGGATCTTGTACATTAGTGACATCGTTAGGGATCTTTGTCATAGAAGAATCCATTGAGGATATCCTTTCACAAAAGGTTGACAATGATTAGCACACCTTATATGATATCTAAAAGTTCATTAAGAAAAGGAAGATATAGCCTAGTAGATGAAGACTATCTCACATTAGTTTGTTCCACCAAGTAACTTCAATATTATTGATATCCTATCTAGTGTTTCAAATAGCATTTCTTGACCCTTTTACGATGCATGAACCTCATTTGATGATGTGCCAAATGGTTGGTTTAACTCAAATTTTAAAACCACTCAAGTCATCATTAAGGTGGTCTAAGCCCATGCATTGGAAGGTAACTCCCCATTTCACGCAATAAACAAGGATTTTAACTTTTCTGACAGAAACATTGGCTTGATCAATGTTGTGACATCTCCCATGTTTATCCTAACGACACATGGACTCTATTCTTTGGGGTGATTCATACAAGTAAGAAAACAAAATAGGAGTTATTCTCATCAACTAAGCAAGACAATACACCATTATCACCTGGAGACTACCATTCAAAGCTACCAATAGTGTGACTGAGTATGAAGGATGCATTCTAGTCTTAGAAGAGCACTAGGGGACATGGATCTGAAAGTTTGATGTTATTAGAAATTCCCTATTCATTGGGTCTCAAGTTAGTCTTGAGTGGAAGACAAAAGATGAACATCTTAACTTGTACTAGGAAATCCAGTCAAAGTTGGCCAAAGAGTCTGATGACATCAAATTTACTCTATACAAGAGATAAGAATGTGTACGTCGATGAACTAGAAACCATAGCCTCTTGGATCGACATCCAAGATATTATTTTCTTAGTTGAGGTCAAAGATCTCCCTCAATTGACATATTGTATGCAAATCCTGGTTGACCCTTCATCAAATGAGGATCCATGGTTCCATGATATCAAGTGGTTTCTTGAAGGGAAACCTTTGACCTAAAGGTACATCCAAACATGATTATCAAATCATTAGGCACATGATGGTTAATAATGTCTTGGGAGATAGTGTAGTGTATTAATGTTCTACCAATCAGGCACTCTTACAATGCATCAATGAGAAGGAAGTTAAAGTTCTCATGTGTGGAGTCCACAAAGACAGTTGTGACAGTCATACTAGCTCAATTTCCCCATTAAATACATACTTATTGTAGGATATTATTGGAGTACAGTGGATGCAAATTGTACTTGATACATATGTAAGTGTTGGGTTTCCAACTACATGTTGATCATATCTACATACCTCCCACCCAACTATACATCATGGCGATGGCTTGTCCATTCATGGAATGGGAGTGGATACGATTGGAAAACCCACCTTAAGGACTCTAGTTGTATTGCTTCATATTGATCATCACCAATTATCTCATTAAATGGTTGGAAATGTCTTTGGTATCTATCACCTTGGGTTCATAAGTCATCAAAGATCTCCTTCAATAACAATATCACATGTTTTTAAATTCCTAGTGATATCATCTTCAAAAATGGTACCAAGTTCATTGAAAAAATGGCACAAGACTACCTAGAACATTTAAACATAAAGAATTATAGAATGTCTCTCTATTGATTCATAATGAAGAAAGAAGTTGTAATAGCCAACAAGAACCTCATAAAGATACTCAAGAAGACTATTGAATCCACTGAAAAATTGTAAGCAGTTTTCAATGTCTCTCTATCTACAAAACTGCCATTGATACTTAAATAGGCAGAAAATCCTACTCTCTAGTCTATGGTATTGAGGCTCTTCTACAAATCAATATTGAAGTTTCTTCCCTACAATACTCCATGAGGACAACATCCCCAATATGTATTGCTTTTAACATCATATATACTCTCTAAATGTGATTCAAGGAAAACTATCCATGTCTTAAAAAGGTACATTGCCAACACATCCAGAAAGATGACCCTGTGTTATACATGTATATTGACCATGACATTGATGATAAGTTCAATGTTCTAGGGGGGTACCATACATCATTCATGAAGTATATAAAATTGGATACATATGTAAATGGTGTGGGTATGATATGGATATGAAAACACCGATACCCTTACTCATCTAATTAAAGAGGGTCTAGGTCTAGTTCTAGAGCCTCATTATAAAAATCTAGACCCTCATTGTACATGTACCCATCATAATAGTGTGTCTTCTATTCCAGTATCCAAGTTAAAAGTTCTATATTAAATGTGATATTGTTTATACAAGAAAACATACAACATGTTCTATATAGTTTAACAACAAGATATTGCTATGTACAGGAAATAAATATCACATAATTAGGTTAAATAATGCAATACTTTGTATTTTACAAATTAATTGAGTTAATTGTTTACATAGTTGTATTCATCATCATAGTGTCTGAGTTATGTGGTGTATCATGTTAATATCTTGGTTTTAATTTTGTATTATTTTATTATGATTGTAACTAGAATTATTAGTTCTCAATTAGTTGAGTGATATCAACTTTATTTTAATTGCATTAGTTCATCATCTCAATAGTTACATTGATTAGAATAGTATAAATAATATTTCATTTAAGCTTATTATGTATAGAGGGTATGTGGTTATATTAGGTATGGGTCCAAGCATACCAAATAGTGGGCCCACTTAATATGGGTCTATGGGTATGTAGGCTCACGAGCATGCTGTTAGAAAAATTTAGACCTGTGACGGGTTCTTAAAAGGTCCGAATTTGTGGGTTTGTGGGTATACTCAGACCCATTTACAACCCTAGTAATGGATCCATATGAATCTAAGATAAAGAAGTTGACATCCATCTATTACTGATCGATGCTAGTTGCATCAAGAGGTACTACTTTCCATGACAGGGTAGTTGCATGAGGTCATATCCCAAAATAATATTGTAAATTTATTTTTGACTTAGATGGTGATAATCATGGGCCAATGGAGAAGATGATGTTCAACTCGTTAGAATGATGACATTGAGGTTAATCATATCATCATCACCATCTTTAGTCTCTTCAATTTGATAAATAAGAATTGGTAAAAAATAGTACACTTAATCAAGTTTACCCTAATCTATGTAATTTTTTTCGATAAACATTCTCTCTATTGGGAAAAAAAGATGAATATGAATCATTATCTACCCTTAATAGGGAAATTATGAATCTACTCCACCAAAGAGACCTCTATTGGTAAATTCTATATATGTATATTTAACCTTCATAAGAGAAAGGTTCACATACCACGTTATCAACCACCCAATGGGTCCAAATGAATGATGTGATGTGTACCTATAAGAAATCCCTTTCGTTCCAATGTTGATAAGGAAATTCCTTCATAACCCAAACTATCCTAAACTATAGGAAATTAAAATTTGGACAGTTCCCATCATTCTACATGATGAGAACATCTCCCCCATCCTAAGATGCCAAGAACCACTATCTCTGAGATATATTCGCATGACAAAACACCTTAGAATACATCTTGAGAAAGAAAAACCACTTCATACTATGTCAATAACCACTAAGGATGCAGCCTCCATCCTAAGGTTTTCAGTACCAAGGTCAAAAGTTTCAACATAGGATGATATAAAATGCCATGAAAAATACTTGTTCTTAAGTGTCAGCTTAAAAGAGACCCTCGCATCGTCCAAGCCCCTATAAAAGGAATACCAAGTCTTATTCACTCCTCTAGAAGAAAAATTCATGTGAGATATATTATGAATAAAGGATGCATGATCCCTCTTTATATCCATATTGCGTGTTGAGGATATTGGGTTTAGGTATGAATGAAAAAGTTGGCAAGATACATCCACCTATATACAATGAATCCACCACCTAAACCCCCATATCCTACCTTTGGTTTCCTTGCTTTGGGAAAATGATATCGTTGCCTCAATATGGATTTTTGTGCCCATACATTGAATTAGGATACTTATCACAAAGTAATACATGCCATATAAAAAGGATGTGTAAAAATAAAAAAGATAGAAATTATTTTTCTAAATATTTGTGGATAGAAATCCATGAAAACAATAACATTAATAGATTAGTAAAACTACAAACTTAAGAAAACAAACAAGACTAAGGGTCGACTCCATCCTATAGATAGCCCTCAGTATGTCACCACTAGGTGGGGAAACCTATGATGGCATAGTTCAAACTATACATAAACTTCATAGCTTCGAGGTTAGGCTTCCATAGTTAACATCAAATGATAGATCTCATGTTGTTGAAGATTGTGATAGACAATTATTTGTTTGATGGGTAGATCCTCCAAACTTCTCAGCACAAAACCACTAGATAATAAGTCACACAACATCTAATTATTAAGAATACAATAAGTTTGTGGCACCCTATAATAACCAATAAAGGTGAATCCATGCTTTCACTTGCTTCTACCCAGTGCCATCAAATATCTTAGTCATCCAGATCCGTGAACAAAACATTCCAATAGACCTTGAGCTCTTGGAAACCCAACATTTATCATTAGTGAATAATAATGATATAATTTCACTAAGTTTGCATCTGTTGCCAAGGGTAGAGTCAGACTTTTAGCAATCAATCTGCAAGGTTAGAACAATGTCCACTCCATCTAAGACTCTTCCCTCTATGCAGTCATCATGTTTCACAATATTCATAAATTCTAATACTTAAAACAAGATCAAGGATGGATGCACTCGCCTCATATGATAGCCTCTATGACTAGAAGCACTCTAATTGAGACCTTCTCCATAGGAGAGTAAAACAAGGCATGTCTAAACAAGGTAATGAGGAATGCTTCCAAGCGACCTTTCAAGCCACAAAGTCAGGAAGGACATCTATTTAATCCAATGGAGTCATGTAATTTACATAGTATCACACGTCGACTCTCACGTTCAAGAGAGAAACAACCACAATATATTTCATGCCAAAAAAGCTAGTTAGAAGATGTTCAAGGGACTCACAGATGCAATGGGTAAACCACCTATCATTCCATTATAAGTGTGTAATGTATCCTATCTCCTAAATCTTGGGGTCAACTAAGTTTGACTAAAATGATAGTCATCACCTCCTCATCTTAAAATATTATTGAAGTCCTTATCATTTGGCATCTTTCAAGATGTAAGGGAGGTTAAATAGTCCTTGCACATGAAGAAAAGCCAAGAAACCCCTATACTCCTCAGTCAAGTCTTTCTTCCAACATAGACATTTCCAGTTTGAAATCAGAAATAATAGTATGTCCACCCTCAGACACTTACTAAACATTCTCCTTGGTATCCAAAAACAATTAGAATATAGGTGCAAAAGACATCTTCAAGAAAGGATGTGGAAATAAAAAGAAAGATATATCACTTTGTGTTCTTGAAAGAAGTTTGGAAGATTCCCCTCCTTTGATTCACCATGAATCGAGAATAGAAGTAGAATTAAAAATGGACTTGTGATGCTAATATTGACCTAACAATTATACATTGTCCATATTATGATGATGACTTCATCATTCCATTCATGTCTAGCTAACATGTCTATTTGATATCAATTTCAAGTATTAGGTAAATGAATAGGATGTATTTATCAATCCCTATTTTGCTAAAAATCAAGTCAAATTCAAAAAAATGTAAGAATTGAAGAATAGATATTATCTATACTAGAATCGTGATGTAGATCATTTACGTTGAATGCATGAGTTGTAACCAATATTATTGCAAATTTGGATCTCTTATTTAGAATATTTATATACATTTTAGGTATCTATCACAAGCGATTACATGAGGTTGGTTAGTCAAGTTCCTCTCTTCATAACTTAGATGACAACTTTCTTTGGGCTTTTGATAGAAACCCTAGTCATTCGAGTTTTTCCTGGTACCAACTCAATTGGCAACAAGTATTAGATAGGCTAATAAAACTTTTGACAGAGTTTCTATTACTAAAATACTCAACTGAAAACTATCATTAAAGAGACTGTGAGCCTTGTCGACCAAGTTATCCAAAATGTAACTCGAATGAAAACATTATTCTGGAAAGTTCTAAAGAGTGATCCTATCCATTTAGAGTGTTTCAAACTTCAAAAATGGATTAATTGAAACCCCCAAAAATGGATACAATTCAATCCAAGTATCTCTACTGGATAATAGACAACCATAACTATAAAAGGGACCCTTGGACTTCCTAATAGTATGATTACTTTTCTTCATTGAATCTAAGTGAGTTAGGATCTTTGTTTGAGAAAATATCCATTGTGCTATTGTTAATGTTTTCCATTTTTGTTCCCAATCTCTCTCTCTCACACACACACTCAAATAGGTGATTTAAAGGTGACTTCCTTGAAGAAGGAGGTGGTGAATCAACGGTTGAAGATATTCTAAGAGAATGGGTACTTGTAGGTACATAGGTAAGAGCTTTGTAATGGTTATTGTCTCCTTTATCCAAAAAGAAATTCTTTCTAGTCCTTGTTCTTTAAAAGAGTGGTATGTTGTTGTAATATAAAGAGTGTGATAAGGTTCAAAATCCTAGATATTGAATCCTTTAGGCAGTGTATATACATATCCTACTTTGGAGTTTGGAACCACTATACATCTTAGTCTTCTTTGGTGTTTTCTCAATCTTTGTCTTCCTTGATTTTCATATTAGCAATATCTTTTAAAAAATATCTTGAAGGTATAATGAATTTTGTTAGGATGGTTTTAGATCTATTCACCATGTTGTAGAGCCCATAGATCCAAGAAGTGGTATCAAAGCTTGGTCTTCTCCAATAATTTACTTCCATCTATAAGAGAAGATGGGAAAAAATTTGTTGGGATCTCTCAACATAGAGGGTGGCTTCTCTATGATGCACCTATATTTGATGGAAAAAATTTCCTCTATTAGAAAAGGAGGATGCAGTTCTACATTCAAGGAATGAACTTTGATATGGGTAAGGTGGTTGGATTTTCCTACACTGAAATAGAAGGATAAATAGATACTTGAAGTGATACAAACTTAAAGAAGGCCCAACAAAATGCTAGAGATATTATCATTATATACTCCTCCCTCACTGTGAGAACTCGTTACACTAAACGAGATTACTCAAAACATAAAACACAATCAATCACTAATTAATCACATACCCAAAAATATGGGTAAGTTAAAACCGATTTCAGCATCAGCACCTGCTCATAAACATTTGCATAAGATCCCAAAATCTTTCTTATATCCATACTATGCCAAGAATTTGATACAAATTGATCTATCACCTTAGACACAACATATATACATAGGAGAACAATATTCATATATGTCACACAAACAAGCATTAACATGCTAACAAAATCCCAATTCATTTGAAACGCCATATACAAACTTTTCCCGCCCTGACCTGAGAGTATAGGGATGACTCTAGGACACACTAGACATCTAATCAACTTTCTCAAAGATTCATTACTATAGCTCCTCTTTTTTGCCACATTTTTGTTTTCGTCACTTCCGATTACCTAAAAAAAATGTGGCAAACCACAAGGGTGAGACCCAGTCCCAGCAAGAGATATAACCTCTAACAACGTTTATTGATTACAACATTTTTAACTAATTAAACAGTTAAGCAAATTAATTAGATATAACAAATAATCTCAACATCACTGATGATTATCAAAATACACAAGGGAGCAGATAATAACTATCATCATTATCCAGACTATCACCCTTTATCTTGTTGATAACATAAGAAATTCAGTAGCATATTCATATCTAGCGTCATGAGAAAGTCTAGTAACATAGCATCTCTATCATTATGAATTAGTCTAGCCACATAAGCATAGATAACAAGATTAGCATGTCTAATAGGTTGAACATATCAACATCATAAAAAGAGCTAACACCATAAGCACAACTATCTGGATAAGCATGATCAACAGTATATGCATCTCTAGTTACAAAGGCATGGCTAGAATGCTAAACATAACTATGAACATGAGATAGCTAGCATCATGATTATAATCAGGTGTAGCAGTACAGTTATCAACATAATCATGGATACTATATGTATGCATCTACAATTTTAAGCATATCTACAACATAAGTATATCTATTATCTCTTAATTGCACTAAGCATCATCTTTATGTAAAGAGATCAAACAAGGGTTATCATCCAATGTGAAGCGTCATGTATAACCCTAATTAGATATGCTATATGACTATATTACATCTTTTATTATGCCCTGAGGAATTTGAGGATACCACTCAAAATCCAACTGACCACTGCTAAGTCGAAATCAATGCCATACAAGATCTAGGAAGAGCTGGACTCCTAAGATCTTCTATGCCCCGGTCAGTACAGGTCTGCCACAGTGACACATAAGGTCAAGTTGCTAACATCCTAGTCTTCCCTTAGTACAGGTCACGACACTAGTGAAAGGAGGTGGGTACGCATACCCTACCATCCGATGTACAACCGCAGTTGTCCTCCAATCTTGTCACATATATAATCACCTAGACACTACCACAACCGTTCTCAATCACATTAGATTTATGAGGCATGACCATAGCCAACCTCCACAATATGCATTGTGGATTATAAGGATATATCCTCAACTTTCCACCCCCACATACTCAATAGTATGTGCTCTGAGTTTCCCTTAGGAATACTCATTTCATCATCTGGCAAATTCTGACACTCAGATGGATCTATGGCACAGGGTTCTAAATGATTAGAGTTTCACTTGATTAGTTATGGCAATTAGGTGAATTAAGGCTTCATCAAACAAGTGGACATACAAACCGTAATTTACTTCTAACAAGCATATAAATATCACAACTTTGAAAAGATATAAAACGTGTGAAACATAATTTCTATTATCATCATCACATGTTACTATTCACTTTCCATTCATGAGACCACACTAGTCATCATACTATCACAAGATAATAATATTTTTCACAATATCACAGGGTATCAAACCTTATCAACATAAGAGGATTACACCTCATTCAAGGTTCAATCATGCCCAAAGGTCATTAAGACCATCATACTATCACGGGATATAAATCCTTTTCACAATATCATAGGGTATTAACCCTTATCAACATAAGAGGATTACACGTCATTCATGGCTCAACCATGCCCAAAGGTAATTAAGACCATCATATTATTCCCTGCAAGATCATCATTATCTTTGCATGCCTTATAACAAGGCTCAACAACATCACTTATATATAATACACCAGATCAACACAATATTGCATTAATGAACTAGGTTATATTCATAAACAACCATAGTAGGGTTATATTAACATTAAGAACATTCCTTTATTGCATCAACATGCAATGAATCTAGATATGATTAACTCTCATCATATTCATAATGCACGTGTTTAGCATAAGAAAGTATCAACCATGTGGCTATGATAACCACCAATTAACATACCAAGGTTATGATCATGTTAAGGAGTTTATTCCACCATCATTCCATCATATAAGAATGTTAAACATGAATAATCATATTTATCTATTTGCATTAGAGTTAGGTTCAACATGATAAATTATATCAATGTTACTAAATAGCACTCATACCCAAACCCTAACTCACATCATCCCCATTGAATCATGGATGCATAAGGTGAAGCATCACCATCACATTACATACCATTCTCAAGTATGAACCCACACATAAATCAAGGTATAATGATTGGGTTATAGCATACTAGGGCTTCAACAACAGTAACAAAGTACTTCATGATTGCATTAGTCTTTCAAGGACTATTCATACCCAATTACCATCATTTAGTTATATTAAAGCTAGGTATAACAAGCTATACCTCATTAGGGTTACATATCAACACAATATGGTTATCATCCCTTCTATTCATATGAGTGAATAGGTAATACTACCTTATTAAGGGTAACCATCCATTTGTTCCATCATCATTCAACCCGTATCACCATACCCCAATGTCACCCAGAACCATTGGATGTTTAAAAGGTAAGAACTTTGGTTGTATACATAAGTAAACACCTTAGATAAACCATCTATGAAGTCCTTGATTTTTTATCTAGAAAGAGTCACCATGTAAACCTAGACATCCCTTGATTAACAACACAAAAAGTTCCTTTGAGAGTAGGGTAAAACCCACAATCGACTGTTCAGTTAAAACAAGCCATACATTGTCAACAAGTAAGCTCCTTAAGTTGATAATATAAAGAAACCATCTAAATCCCATTATTAGGACCAACATATTACATTAGCCATCATTCCACTTTATTGGAGGAATAAACATTAGATCTTGACCATTGGGTTAAGTTCATATATTAAATCCATCAATTAAGTATAGGTTCGACCATTGTATCAAGTGACCCAAGAAACCATTGGTCTAAGGCTTAATTGATGCTAAAACTATATGATTAACTCATCATAGATTGTAGAGACCTGATCCACAATCATTAGTGATGTTTAAATCAATATAGGTTGTTAGATCAACACTATATTCATTAATCAACATCAAATATTAAGCTGATGTCATCATTGATTGATAACATCAGTAGGGTACTTAATGGTTGATCATTATACTTCTAATTAATCCAAAACCTGACATAAGGGGGTGAAGATAGGTTGTCACCATCATTTGAAACCCTTGATCACGACCATGAGTTGTTGTGAAGACAACACCATAGGGTTGTTGCAATGGTACCATCATCAGGTCATGGTTTATAGCAGAAATTTGCTCTAAACCCTAAAATTGACCATTGTTTGAAAGGTTCTTAGCACCATAGGTTGTCAAAAAAACCTCATCCAAGTCATATAATACCTTAGGAATAATGTACACATGATTAGAGGTTCATATATAACTAAAATCAGAATAGGAAACATTATAAAAATTGAAATCCTAGTCAAGCATTGCTTTTTAATGCATGGATCATCATTTTCAAGCAAGAACATGATCTAGAAAGCTTATGGTAAGCAATAAACGTGGAGAAAGATATAAAACTTGCCTCTAATGAGAAGATAAAACCACACACAGAAGAAATCTCGAGCAGGTAAGCTATGAATTTGTCCATCTAGCACCTTTCTTCATCAAATGAGCAAACCCTTAGCATAAGGAGCAAGAAGGTAGGGTTTTAGATCTTTAGAGCAATTTATACCATGAAATAGAAAGGTTCAGACCTGGAGAAATCTAGGAGGAAGGATAACAAAGAAATAGATGGAGGAAAGAAGGGAATTCTTACATGTTTAGGTCAAGATCACTAGAAGGAAGCTTTTTCAACCCTAAAATGAAGTCAATTTCAACCTTAGAGCCTTTCTCCAAGAAGATCCCCCCTTTATTCTTCCTTGGGCAGAAAAATTCTCAGCTGAACATAGGGAGAACGAGGTTGGGAGGAGGGAGGTGGTGGAGAGAAAATGGCTCGTTTTATAGCTTGGGTATAAGTATATGACACTTTAAGATAAAGGAAAGGAAAAAGTTGAAGTTCCAGTATCCATGGCATTAATTTATTACAAATATTAAAGGACACACACAAGCAGATCCCCCACCATGTATATAAACCTGCATAGATTTCCTTTGTCGAATTTCCCAATCAATCAAATAATTCATTAGTTGATAGCTACTAAAGGTAGCTCATACGTGAAGCGGAAAACCCTAAATTACCATAGGAGAAAACACCTTAAAACCAAGGTTTAAATAGGAACCCCATTTCTAAAAAAGCTCAAGAATGATGATAGAATTCCAAGGAACATAATGCAAGTGATAAATTGCAAAGAAAACCTTAAATTGTAGAAAAGTCCAAAATGTGCATAAAATTGCATAACTTGCTCAAACAATGTCCAAATTGGACCAAATTTGAAACTTAATCTTGTCTTATGATTTAAAAGCATATCACAAGGTTATATTAGGGTTATAAGAATTCAATTATGATAATTAAGCTCATTCAACTCATTAAGTAGTTTTAGGGGCCTTACACTCACTTCATTCGAGTTCAATCAGATTTCATCTTGGAATAAAGTTCATTAAATTTGTGAAAAGCTTTGCATCACCTAAGAGGGCACCAAGGAAGTCAAAGAAAAGAAGGTATATATGCTCATGGTCTCCTTGAGAACTTCAAAATGGTAAAGAAGTAAAGTGTGGCTGAAATGTACTCAAGACTCAACACCATTGTCAATGGTCTTTCTTTCATCAGCCATGCTATGGATAGAGGAAACATTAACTCAATGATTCTTAGATCCCTTCCTCTCTGAAAGAAAACAAAGATGGCTACCATTGAATAAAAAAAACCTTATCTCACATTCCTACTAAAGAGATCATAGGAAATATCCATGAATATGAAGTGAGACTTGAAAAGCAAGAGGAAGAAGAAAGTGGATAAGAGAAAGAGACCAAGAGAAAGAAGTAGGCTGCATTCCAAGATGAAGTTGAAGATATTATGAAACAATGATTCCTTATCCAAGCATCATACTCAAGTGAATATGACTCCCCTAGTGATCTTGAAGCTCACTACTCAAAGGGAAAGCACTTAAAGAGTAAAAACTCTTCATTCTCTATTTTGAGATATGTTATGAATGTGGTAAAAAAAAGGCACTTCAAGAATGAATGTCCAAACGAAAAGAATCCAAACCATAAGAGAAGAGATAGGAAGAAGGAGGAATACAAAAAGGAGGGTAGATTCAATAAAAAGGAAAAGAAAGAAATATGAGGCAAGGATGCAGCCTATTCTCTTGGAAGGAGTCTTATTCTAGTTACTCTAGCTCAAATGAAGGTGAAAGACACATGGTCGTCATGGTTAGCACAAGTAAGTGAGGTAAGTGAAATAAATTTCAATTCACTTCCTAAAGATTCTCTTATTAACATGATTCATGCTTCACTTTCTTCTAATTCAAAATACAAGTCTAAAAGGTAGAGATTAGAAATATTATTGATGACTTGTATGGTAGTATAGAAGTGCTTGAACAAAATGAGAAAACTTACAATGCTAGAATAGAATCTTTAAAAGAGAAATTTCTTGATCTTGAACTCCAATATAATGGTGCAGATTGATAATTCCATTTGTCTTAAGAAAACTGATGGCCATAAATATTAAAACCAAACTTATCTTGATGTGCTTGTATTGCTTAGAATTGAACATGCTCAGTTTCATGAAAATATTAATCATATAGAATCTAGATCTATTTTAACTAGTAAATAAGTAGATAGTATTACACTTGAAAAGGAATCTTATCTAACGAAAGCCCTCTATTTAGAGGTTGACTTATTGCATGCTCGAGATGATCTTTCTAGTCTCTCTTCTATTGTTATAACACTTAGTGATGATAACCATATGCTTAGAGCATCCTTGCAAAAATTCCTCAAAGAGAAGCAATCCTTAAATTTAGTCCTATAACACTCTACTCAATAAGATGGTAGTAGTGGTCTGGGCTATGAGAGAGGTTAAAAGAGCAAGGGTAAGAGAAAGCAAGGGATTTCCAATATACCATTGACAAACTTCATGCTATATGGAATCGATCGTTTATGCTCATTGTAAATGTGGTGATCATTACTATACTTTTTGTTCTTATAAGATAAAGGGGACCAACCCAACAAAGTGCATAATGCACACGCTTGGGCCATAGGACACCTGATGACCATTATTCACAATGGGTGTGGATGAACCACTATAAGAATGAGTAAGCCATCACAATGGAGTATGGATTACACTGTGCAACACTGAGAAAGATGTCAAACTTGAGACACTATAGGGAAATCTGAACCAGGTTGAACATGAAATGGGTCCCCATGTTAACCGCAAATCCCAAAGTTTGAATGGGGCATTGATTCTTGTAGGAAAAAATTGGATTGTTGATAGTGGTTGCTCCAAGTACATGACCAATGTGATGAGCCATTTCAACACCTTTACAAGAAGAAAAGGAGGTTCAATGGCTTTTGGGGACAACAAGATTGGTGTAGTGTTAAGTGTTGGTGATGTAGGAGATTCACTATGCATAAACAATGTTCTTCATGTGGATGATCTACATCACAATTTAATAAGGGCCAGTCAACTTTGTGATAATGGTTATCGTGTTATTTTTACATCACTATAGTGCTTTCTTCTAGATTCCCTTATGTACAATGTCATATATTAGGGAACTAGAATTTTAAATCTATATACCATTTTTCTTATCTCTCTTAAGACTATTCTTGGAAAATACTTTGTTCTAGATATATATATTTGTGGCAACCTAGGCTTGGTCGTGTAAATATGTACTAATTAAAGATGTTTAGCAAAAAGGAATTGGTCAAAGGACATCAAAAATTGGACTTTGAGAAGGATATGGAATGACAAACTTTCACACAAGGGAAGCAAAATAAGTCCTCCTTTAAATCCAAAAGGAGTCCTTAGTACCGAAAGAGCTCCTGAAATTCTTCATATTGATCTTTTTGGACCCATGAGAACTCAAACACTTCATGGCAGCAAGTATTCCTTAGTGATTATCGATGATTTCTCTCACTTTACTTGAACTTCCTTTTTTACTGCAAAGAGTGATACTCTATATATTTTCTCTACTTTTTGCAAACAAATTTACAAAGCTTCGTGCTCAATTGTTTCTATCCATAGTGACAATAGGGGAGAGTTTCAAGATTATTTGTTGGAAATTTTTTGTGAAGAATCTAGTTACATACGCAACTTTACTTCCCCCCACAAACTTCCACAAAATGGAATTGTAGAGAGGAAAAATAGGTCTTTGCAAGAAATGGCTAGGATAATGTTTTTGTAGTATGACAATCACAAGAATTTTTGGGCCAAAGCTGTTAGCACTACTTGTTTTGTGCAAAAATGGGTTTTCACATATCCTTCGCTTAAGAAAACTTCCTATGAGTTATGGCATGATAGAAAGCCTTCTATTGACTTCTTTCATGTTTTTGGTTATCCATTTTGTATTTTGAATGAAAAAGTTTCTCTTGACAAGTTTGATGAAAAATCATACATGGGTTTCGTTCTTGGATATAAGACTACTAGTAGAGAATATATAATCTTTAGCTTTAAATTGTCTAAAATAGAAGAATCTATAAATGGTAAATTTTCCAAAACAAACACTTATATTTCCACGAATTCTATTTGTGATGATGTTCTAGATGAGGTGATACCCAAATTAAAAGAACTAGAAATCAACAACAAAGGTAAAGAGGTGAATGAAGTTGAGTGCTCAAGAAAAGATGAAAAGAAGAATCTTACTCCTCATTTTGCTAAAGATTAACCAAAAGAACTCATCATAGGAAATCTTTTTGAAAGAGTGAATACACAGGCTTCTTTCAACAAATAAAAAGATAATGAAGCTTTCATCACACAACTTGAGCCAAAAAATGTCAAAGATGATATTGAGAATGATGAGTGGATCCTAGCCATGCAAGAAGAATTTGAGCAATTAGAAAAGAATAAAATGTGAACTCTAGTGCCAAGACCAAGTGATAGAAAGTGGGTCTATAGAAACAAGCTTGATGAAGGTGTTAAGGTAGAAAGAAATAAATCAAGGTTAGTAGCTCAGGTTAACAACCAATAGTAAGGTATTGATTTTGATGAAACTTATGCTCCTATTGCTAGACTTGAATCTATTAGAATGCTACTTGTATTTGCAAGTCAGAAAAGTTTTCTATTTAATCAAATGGATGTAAAAAGTGTATTTTTGAATGGAGATTTATAGAAGGAAGCTTATGTGTCTCAACCTCCTGGATTTGAATATGAAGAGCATGTTAATCATGTATATGTATTATAAAAGTCCCTTTATCGACTCAAACCAACCCCCAGAGCTTGGTATGAGAAATTAAGGAAAATGGATATTGATAATTGCTATATCAAGGGAAAGATTGACTCTAGTCTCTTTCTGAAACATGCTTCTAACAATTTTCTTATAATTCAGATTTATGTTGATGATATTATCCTTGGCGGTGCTAATCTTGATCTTTTCAAGGAGTTTAGTTCCCTCATGTAGAGTGAATTTGTAATGATCGTGATGGGAGAACTTACTTTCTTCCTTGGGTTCCAAATCAAGCAAAGACAAAATGGGAACTTCATCAACCAAAGAATGTACACTAGTGTCCTCTTGAAACACTTTGGGATGGAGAATTCATAGCCAATAGACACTCCCATGTCCAACACCATCAAAGTTGACAAGGAAGAAGAAGGTGAAAAGGTAGATGAGAATATATATTAAGGTATGATTGGTAGATTATTATACCTAACTATCTCTAAATTAGATATCATGTTTAGTGTTGGATTATGTGCTAAATTTCAGTCAAGTCCTAGAAAATCTTATCTTCAAGCTATAAAGAGGATTTTGAGGTACCTAGCCAAATTTCCAATTGTAGACTATGTTATCCTAAGTCAAGGGACTTCACTCTTACAATATATAGAGATGTGGATTATGCTACATGCTTAGTTGATAGAGTGAACAAGTGGGACTTGATTCCTCCTAGGACCTTGTTTAGTTTCTTGATTTTCTAAGAAGCAAAACACGGTAGCTCTTTCAACTATTGAATTTGAGTACATAGATCATGGTAGTTTTTGTGCCCAAGTCTTATGGATAAACCAAATGCTCCAAGAATTTAATATTTTCTGTGATTCTTCTCCTATCTTTTGTGATAATAGTAGTGTGATAAATATGTATTATAATCATGTATTACATAGTAGAGAAAAACACATAGAGGTTTGCCATCATTTTCAGCAGAACCACATTTCTAAGAAAGACATCCTTATCACACATGTAGATAAAGAAAATCAACTTGTGGATATTTGAACTAAACCCCTAGATAGAGAGAAAATCAAATATATTAGATCAAAATTTCATATCGTTGCCATTGATGATACTTCCATGACTCCTAATAGAATATTATCATATGCCTCTGCTTGATATAAGTTGAAAATCATCTACTCATATTTGTCTTAAAATTGCCATGTTTTGATTGCCTTGTCATGCTTTTTTTTAACTTAATTGAAAAATGTTTTTCTCTCTCTATTTTAGTGCCAAGTAGTTGACGATGCTAATAAAAATGTGCCCCTATATGTTTTTATATACTTGCTAGGATTTTTGGTGGATTTACGTCGGGTTCTAGGACTTTAGACTACATTTTCTAGGTTTGAGACATCACATGTTGTCAAATATGTTTTCCCTATGGTAACTCAAACGACAAGCTTTATAGAGAATTAAATAGTAACTGGTGTGATCTGAGTTACCCAACCAACAAACTCATTCGACAACATTGTAGAATGACTGATAAAAGGGTTCATCAGGCCAAGTTTCTCCATTTCAACTAGAGAAACTCGGCTGTCAACCCCTCTTTCTCATTCATTTGATAACCTGAGCCCTTCTAGCCTCAGATAAAATGATGTTATAAGGAATGATTGGACTACCCATATCACCAAGGTGAACCTCCTTTTCCGGGAGCCCATCACTAAAGAAATCCATAGTTAAGTGTGCTTAGCTTGGAGTAGTACTAGGATGGGTGACCAGTTGGGAAGTTGAACCCATCTTGCGTGTGAGTGAGAAAAAAGTGTGTAGTTAAGTCTAGTAGTGGTTTGTGGGACCAGTCGTCATTCCTGAAACTCTACTAGATCCTTGGGAAGTGTGCCCAGGCGTTACAAATGGTATTAGAGCCATAACCCCCCCAGTAGGTGGGGCCCACATGGGCCAATTACATGCCAGTCTTTGAGCTGTGCGGTCCAGGCATGTTGGAAAGGGCTATCTGTGGTTTGAAGCCACCCTTGCGCCGGTATCCGTGGTCGGGAGCTGGGTGTGCATGGCCATGTTGGGTCTACACTGAAATGGGGAAATGTTATGAGGCCACGTAGTTGAGCCTTGACGAGGACATCAAGAGTCTAAGTGGGGGAGATTGTAACTTCCCAGGATTTAATGCCTCTAATAAATGATCTTAAAAAGAATGATTGGACTACCCATATCACCAAGGTGCACCTCCTTTTCAGGGAGCTCATCACTAAAGAACTCCATAGTTAAGCGTGCTCAGCTTGGAGTAGTACTAGGATGGGTGACCAGTCGGGAAGTTGATCCTAGCTTGCGTCTCAGTGAGGACAAAGTGCACAGTTAAGGCTAGTGGTGGTTTGTGGGGCTAGTCATCATTCCTAAAACTCTACTAGAGCCTTGGTCATTGGGCCCACGTGTTACAAAATGGTATCAGAGCCAATTCCCCTCCAGTAAGTGAGGCCCACATGGGCACGTGGCATTTCAGTCTTGAGTCGTGCGGTCCAGGGATGTAGGAAAGGACTGTCCATGGTGACGTAGCCACCCTTACGCTAGTATTCAATGATCGGGAGCTGGGTGTCCATGGGCCATTCTGGGTCTGCATTGAAAAGGGGAAATATTATGAGGCCATATAGTTGATCTTTGATGAGGACGTCAAGAGTCTAAGTGGGGGAGATTGTAACATCCCAGGATTTGAGTCCTTGGATAAAAAGATGTTATAAGGAATGACTGGACTACCCATTTCACCAAGGTGAACCTCCTTTTCTGGGAGCCCATCACTAAAGAACTCCATAGTTAAACATGCTCAGCTTGGAGTAGTACTAGGATGGGTGACCAGTCTAGAAGTTGAACCCGTCTTGCGCTTGAGTGAGGAAAAAGCATGCAGTTAAGGCTAGTGGTGGTTTGTGGGGCCAGTCATCATTCTTGAAACTCTACTAGAGCCTTGGGCAGTGCGCACAGGCGTTACATTAACTCTAGCTTCTCTGACCCCAAATTTCCCACTTTCTCCAACCCTAGATCTCACTGTGACCTCTTGATGCCCCTTTCTCCATGTTTGTGTGTCTGCAACTCCTCCTCTTCATAAAATTCACCCTCCATGGCGTCAACTAGGAGGAAAAGTTGTCCATGGTGACGTAGCCACCCATGCGCTGGTATTCTGTGATCGGGAGCTGGGTGTCCATGGGCCAATCTGGGTCTGCATTGAAATGGGAAAAAATTATGAGGCCATATAGTTGAGCTTTGACGAGGATGTCAAGAGTCTAAGTGGGGAGATTGTAACATCCCAGGATTTGAGTCCTAGGATAAAAAGATGTTATAAGGAATGATTGGACTACCCATATCACCAAGGTGAACCTCCTTTTTCGGGAGCCCATCACTAAAGAACTCCATAGTTAAGCGTTATCATCTTGGAGTAGTACTAGGATGGGTGACCAGTCTAGAAGTTAAACCCGTTTTGCATGTGAGTGAGGAAAAAGCATGCAATTAAGGCTAGTGGTGGTTTTTGGGGTCAGTCATCATTCCTGAAACTCTACTAGAGCCTTAGGCAGTGCACACATGCCTTACATTAACCCTAGCTTCTCCAACCCCAAATTTCCCCCTTTCTCCAACCCTAGATCTCAGTATGACCTCCTGATGCCCCTTTCTCCACATTTGTGGGTCTGCAACTCCTCCTCTTTATAAGATTCACCCTCCATGGTATCAACTAGGAGGAAAAGAGACTCCTCTACTTCTACCCTATACAAACCCTCTAATCCTTTGTCGATGGTGGAATTCAGTTTGTCAACACACATGTTGTCTCAAGGTACAAGAACTCTTTCCCCGTCTCCATTTTCTTTTTGACTCTTAGTAGACTGCATGATAGAGAACCTTGGCATCAAACACATCTTTCTTAGTAAATGTCTTGGACCATTGTGTATTGAATGACTTTCCTTCTTTCGTAATTACTCTAGAGTGAAAGTTGTTCAAGAGTTCTATGTGAATCTCACATGGAACTACACAACACTAGTGCCTTCATCAGACATTATGATCACCCTTTCCTATATGTTCTCTGGAATTAGGATCCAAATCATTGATGGTACTCTATATTATTATCTCATTGGATCCCTTCCATGAGATTATTTGGAAATCATATATCCTAATCATGTGGACTTGCTTTACCCTAAAATATTCTGCAAAATTTTTGATCTTGAACCATCCCTATGACATTCACAAGTTTGTGAAGAAACCTAAAATCCCTTTTCGGAAGAATAAAATCCTACCCTCCAAATCACTTGAAATGAAGATACGCATCTTACCTCTCATTGTTAATTGCAATGTCCATCCCGAAAAGAATCAAACTAACATTGTTGAAAATATAACTGTGATAGTGTACTACCTTCTCAAGAAGATCAAAGTTAAGTGGGCTTATTATATCCCCCTCTACATGACCTATTTTGACTCAGAGAAGAACACCAAGGAATCACACTCTCCATACCCTATCATGATCTGTGGTCTTTTTCACACGCTTATTGAGAAACCTCTTGTGATTGATCTTTTCTATCCTATTGGTAGGAAAGGTGTTTCTATCTATGAAACCTCAGTGAAAAAGTCCTTCTTTATCTCTTCCACTCTTGGTGCTTCCTCTTCTAAGACCGGTCAGCCTACCCAACCCCCACCTTCTTCACCTCGACCCGATAAGGTTTCTTTCTCTATATCTAATGAATCTCTTCATGGGGTGCATGATGTACTAGAATCCTATCATCTGTAGGTTCAAGAGCATCCCCACCTAGACCTGTTATAACATGATATTTTGTGAACTTTTTACACCTATTTTATTTCCATATTGACATCCCTATTATGGATCTTCCTATGTATTTTAATGTCTTTGAACAAAATTTGATTCAACTTAATATCCTTTCTCACTCCATGCAAAGTCATAATAGGTTGTGGTCACAACATCATCTTGACCATAATGGTCCATGGATGTCTCACCCGAGACTGATTCAATGAGCAGCAGTCTGTCTCCACAACTATGACTGTACATCAAGAGTCTCTGCGTTTACCAACCGTGACATCAGTCGTGACCAAGAAGATACGTTGCGACCACCATGCATGGTTTCAAATGAGAGAAGATGTCATGACCGTTACAAAGGTTGTGACCGTTATAGTAGAAGTAACCACAACACAGTCAGGACTACAACAATCATCGTGACTGAGACATTACCTCAACCGCAACTAAG
Organism: Alisma plantago-aquatica; assembly: GCA_963693085.1. Taxonomy (NCBI): domain Eukaryota; kingdom Viridiplantae; phylum Streptophyta; class Magnoliopsida; order Alismatales; family Alismataceae; genus Alisma; species Alisma plantago-aquatica. The sequence continues at coordinate 51,454,204 of OY856415.1, read as the reverse complement.
ACAACACCTCCTTGCCTCGACCAAGACAAACATTACAACCACCACTAATGGTCACGACCGTGATAATGGTCTCGGTCTAGACATGAGTCGTGACCATGGCAAAGAGTTAAGTCAGTGGGTAGTGCCTATAAATAGGACCCAACCTCACACATACAACCAGGGTGGATCATCAAGAGCGATGAAGTGCTGCCCAACTCTAGAGCCATCCTCATTCATCTCCATTAGTCTTGAAATTCCAAAGATGAAAGTTAGAGGAGAGAGAATATCTACCATCCTCTTCTTTGAGAGAAGGAGTTGTTATCTTCCATGCCTATACTAGATCTAGATCTGAAGAAGTACGATTGCTGTATCGCCTCCTTCCTTCTTTAGATCTATCATATCCCTCACGTTGTACCTCCCCCCTCTTCGTTTGTCTTAATGTATCTACACTTTTATAGTACCTTCATGTTTCTTGTTCACATGAGTGGCTAAACATTATTCTTGGGTTGGGAGTAGCCACTAAGGCTCTTCCAACATGTATATACTTGCATCCTTATATATATATATATATATATATATATATATATATATATATATATATATATATATATATATGGGCTCATCTTTCATACCCATGTGGGTAGCTACCCGCGCACCCTTCCTGATTTTTTTTAAATTTCACAATTGTAGAGGAGCATTTTATCTAGCTCCCAAAAATTTTGATTTAAAAATAATATCATTTGCCCCACCAAAATAAAAAAAACCCATCCACATATTTACTGACTGTATATTTTCTGCACAGTTACTTTTTAGTCACATAGTTACTTTTCATATCAATATAGTTACTCTTTTGATCAGAAGAGTTACTCTTGTGTACCATATAGTTACTCTTTTGGATGTGCGAGTAGCCAATGGGTAGTGAAAATCTGGTTACCCGCGCGGGTAACGAATGAACAACCTATATATATGTATGTATATATTCTTAGTAATGGTTATCTTCATACTCTTGTTCTTAAATACTTCACTTGTATGATTAGATACCATCTTGTGATGTATGGTTGTTAATACCTCAAAAGAGTAGTATTAATCTTAACTAAGTGTTATGGAGTTGCATGAATGCATGAAAATTTTGGAATGCTTAAGCTAATGATCATATGGTTTTCTTTGTGATTGTTTGCTTGCCATAACGAGAGAGAGAGAGAACCTTATAATCTAGATATATCCTAAGCTTGAGAGAGGAGGGAATAGACATATATGATGATTGCTTTTAATCTTGCTAAGGGTATACAAAAGGGTGTTGCTATTTCATGTTGGTGAGAGATCTTATTAGGTGAAACCCAATCCAAGTTTGCATCCATACTTTGGTTACATCTTTCTTATTTTACCTTATTCTCTTGTTTTGTTTTCTTAACTTTAATTTTCTTGTTTGCTTTGTTTGGAGTAACATCATTTCTTAGGGAACACATTCTTAATCTACCCCTTCGTTTGGTGTATTTGTGTATAAGGCTCTATGTACCTAACAAATACCAACCTTGTCCTTATGTTTTGACCCCGATCTATTGCATATGACCCCATATAAAAGTTGTGGGGGACTGAGTGTTGGGTTATAAATATAAGAGGCTAGCTATTCTAGATCTGGCCCATTTTGGTCGAGTTATTTAGGCCGGTCAACATTTTGGCGCCGCTGCTAGGGACAAAGAAAAATGATATTGTTAAGAGCTCGAGTCTACTCACTATACACCCATGCCTCAAGCTTAGAAATAAGCTTGACTACACAAACCACTAAATCTTCCATATCTAGATTGCTTAGAATACTTCATTTTACACATCTAGTTTTCTAACATGACTGGGAAAACTATATAGGTAGCTTGAAGAGAGGAAGATTGTGAGCCTAAAATTTCTTTCCTCTCACGTCAACATGTCTCCTCATAGAGAAGGTGGGCTTTCTAGAGAAGATCAGAATATAAGAGTCCAAAATAACCCGCCACCTCCAGAAACTGAAGAAGAACATGTGGAATGTCACTCAGATGGTCAACACCCTGATGATGAAGAATGTGAAGAGGAGTGGCACGATCACAAACACGGCCACCCCCACCATAGAAGACACAAAAGGAATCATTGTGATCGTGAACGTGACAATCATAATAGTGAGGAAGAAGATGATGAAGAAGATAAAATGCTTAGAGAGTTGACTGCAACTAGAGCTAATGAATCAAGGTTCCCAATTGTTATCCCATGGTTTGATGTAGCTAATTTTGAGTTGAAACATGTAGTCATCGCGATGATCCAGAATAGGACTTTAAGAGGGAATTCAAAGAATGAGAATCCTTACCATCATCTTGACACCTTCAAAAATATCTGTGACACTATCAAGATGAGGGGAGTTCCTAAAGAAGTTATAAACTGTAAGGGATTAATCTTCTCTCTAGAGGACAAAGCTCTGTCCTAGTACCTTAGCCTACTTTATCCACCTATTAATGGATGGAGGCCTCTTACTGATGCTTTTGTCATAAAATAGGCAAAAGATCACTTCCTTAATGTACAAAAATTGAGAGAATCTTCATGAAGCATGGGAAAGATTGCAAGAGTATCAAAGGGATTTTCCTCATCACAACCAACGTAAGGGTTTTCTCATGACAACATTTTACAATGGGCTAACTCCCACAGAGAGAACTTTGCTAAATGCTTCCAATGGGAGTGATTTTCTTGGAAAGAAGTAGAGAAAAACTATGAAGATCATAGATAACATGGTTGCACTGTAAATAGGCACAGACTATGAGAGAAGCGATAGGGGTGCCGCCAAGATGGCTAACTCTGAATTCCCTTCTGTCTAGGCTAAGGCTCTAGAAACTATGATGACTCAAATTCAAAGAATAGCTACATATGTCAAACAATTAAAAGATTATGGAGGCAAGGGCATGAAACCAGTCGAAAAGGTAATTAATTATGTCACATGTAGTGAAGTATGCCAAAAAAGCAATAATTGTATCTACACGTAACCAGGAGATAGTGAAGAAAGAAAAAGTGAATAAGAGATAGAGAACATATCCTTTGCAAATTTCAAAAACCCAGACCACCCCGACTTCAATAATGGTAACAAAGATGCTGCTGATAATTCTAATCAACTGGATGGTTCATCTATGCCACCATTAGGATTCGAGTGGAGAGGTGGACATACCCGGTATACCAGAACTACAACTTATCATCATAATAGAAACAATTATCAAAGCCAAGGACAAGGTCAAGGCCAATACCAGAACAAGAACATAAATACCCAGAACCAAGACCAAGGTCAAGGCAAGAGTAGTAGTAATAGCAAACCCAACATGGTTCCAGATCTTTTGAAATTTGCAAAAAGACAGACAACTTTTAATGAATAGCTAACCCAAAGTGAAATTACAAACACCAGTTTTCTGAGTACAATTCAAACTCAAATGCTAGACATGCAGACTCATCAGAAGTAAATTGACCAGCAACTAGCACAAATTTATGAGATCATAATGAATCCCCAAGGAAAGCTCCCCTCCAACACGGAGACAGAAAAGATGGCTACCATTCGATCTGGGAGGACACAGGAAGATTCTAGTACCAAGGACACCACAAAGAAAAAAAACTATAATGAGCCATAACTTAAAATATTTATTGCAGATGTATAATCTAAAAGAAAAGAGCCAACTAATGAGGACAAAAATGTAAAAAAGTCAAAAAGAATAAAAGGTCAAAGACCAAGACACCAGATCCTTTAGAAGAGGTTTTTACACAAAGAAATCCCTTTGCCCCAAGAGTCCCATTTCCCTACAAGCTGATTAAAGCCCACCCAAAGAAAATATATGAGAAGTTAATGGAGGCAGTAAAGAAATTACACCTGGATATTCCATTTTTGGATGCAATTGAATATATTCCTACATATGATGAATTCTTCAAAGATCTAATCACGAAAAGAAGGAAAGGGGACCACATCGAGACAATACATATGGCCAAGATATCAAGTTCCTTTGTCCAAGTTGAATCTCCTACAAAGAAGAAGGATACTTGGGCATTAACTATCCCTTTCAACGTTGGTGATAACATAGAGAGAAAAGAGTTACTTGACCTGGGAGCAAGCATATGTCTGATGTCTCTCTCCTTAGCCCAAAGGCTCATACTAACAAACATGGTGAAGACTGGAATGAGAATTGAGTTGGCTGATCACACTTTCACCAAGCCAATTGGGATAGTGGAGGACATCCCAATTCACATTGGGTGATTCTTTATATCTTGCGACATAGTAGTGATTGACACCAAAGAAGATCCGACTTGTACAGTGATCTTTGGAAGACCCTTGCTTGCCATGGTAGAGCCCTGATAGACGTGGCGGAAGGGTTCATCACTCTTTGAGTAGGAAATGATCATATCGACTTTCATGTTCAGGATGCTAAGAGAGGACCTTCTTTATTTGAGTCGGTCTACTTCATTGACAACTATAACCAATACTGTGAAGAAGTGTAAGAAGATAAGGCAATTGTTGATCTGCTCATGCGAGCCTTGAACAACCTGACCCCAGTCTAGAAGACCCTAAATTGGTGGAGATCCTAGATTATTTGAATTAACTAGAAGAAGCGTTTAGTGATGACAAAGAAATAACCTTCCAAATAGCAAAGTACGTGTCACTAGAGCAAACCCTTGAAGAGAAAGATGATCCAAAACTGAAGCTAGAGTTAAAGCCACATCCTGAAGGGTTGAAGTATGAATTCCTTGATGATGAGGAAAGAAATCCGTTAATATTTAATGAAGACTTAACAAATGAACAAATGGAATAATTATTGAAGGAACTCATACTGGCAAAGGAAATCCATAGGATTTTCTATGGAAGATATTAAGGGTCTCAGTTCGGCTCTATGCATGCATATAATCAATTTTGAGGAAACTTATAAACTCCTTGCTCAACCACTAATGAAATTGAATCAAATACTGAAAGGAGTTGTGAAGAAAGAAGTAATAAAGTTGTGTGATGCAGGGATCATCTACCCCATTAGTGATAGCAATTTGGTCAGCTCGATCCACGTTGTACCTAAGAAGGGAGGGATGGTTGTTGTAAAATGAAGAAATGGGGATGAAGTGGCCAATCAGATTGTTACCGTGTAGATAACGTGTATTGACTACCACAAGCTCAATGTCGCCACAAGGAAAGACCACTTCCCTCTACCTTTCATGGATCAAGTCTTGGAAAGGTTAACACATCATGCATATTTCTACTTTCTGGATGGATACTCTGGATTTTAACAAGTACCAATCCACCCAGATGACCAAGAAAAGACTACATTCACCTACATCTATGACACCTATGCTTTTAGAAGAATGCCATTTGGGTTGTGTAATGCATCTGCAACCTTTCAGAGGTGCACAATTCTTAGAAGATATAATGGAGGTTTTTATGGGTGACTTCTCTATCTACAGAACAAACTTCAATAGATGTCTTAAGAATGTTTCCCTAGATTTGCAATGCTATGAGGAAAAACATCTAGTCTTGAATTGGGAAAATTTTCATTTAATGGTTCAACACGGTATAGTGTTGGGTCATAAAATATCATAGAAAGGAATAGACATTGATTTGAGCAAGATAGAGGCTATATCCAAACTTCCACCTCCAAAATTAGTTATGAGGGTGATGAGTTTCCTGTGAAATGCTAGATATTATAGAAGGTTTATTAATGAGTACTCTAAAATAGCCAAGCTGTTATCTAACCTGTTGGTAAAGGATGCAAAGTTTGCTTTCTATGATAAGAGCCTTCAGGAATTTAATATCATGAAGAACTCTCTGACTACATCCTCTACCCTACAAGCACCTCATTGGGAGATTATCTTTGAGATAATGTGTAACACCAATCACTATTCCATTGGATCTGTGCTTGAGAAAAGAAAATATAAGAATCATCACAAGATCTATTATGCCAGTCAAACTCTCGATGAGTCCCAAGTCAACTACATTACCATAGAGAATGAAAAAGAGGTATCTGATTATCAAACTAAAGAAGGTGAAATTAATGAAAATGAGCTACCTGAGGTACACCCAAATGGGCCACCTAGACATATAGAGCCCTCCTTTACAGACTTTGACATATGGGCTTGCCAAGACCTCTCATGAGACTCATTACTACTAATCATGGAAACATTCAAAGAAGATAGTAATCATAGAGAAGTTATCTTTGAACAACACAACATCTATGTCATCAAGGACGACCTCCGAGATACACTAAAGATAGGAGGTTACCCAAAAGTAAGCATGATGTTTGCATATCAATCACGGCTAGGTGACAACATGCGTGATGCACATATGACCTATTTCTTGCCTGTTGACGACATACTAAAGAACAAAAAGTTAGGAGAAAAGACCACCTAAAGCAGCGTCTAATAGCTTCTCTGCCTGATTTCATTTTCCTACTGATACCGCTTGATAACTATTGAACTCTCCTTGTAGTCAACATCATGGAAAGGACTGCCATTCTTTACAATAGCTCTGATTCATCCTTTGCACTGAGCAAGTATACAAACAACACTACACTGGAGATGCCCACTGAAGAGAAGGCAGTGACATGTGTGTATACAATTGTAGAAATGATTTGCTAGCATTACCAAGGTAAGGAAACTTCAAAGACTACAGATTTCAAGAAGACACAGTTTTTCCATAGAAGTCTACAACAGATACCCTTATCCAATGATTGCGATTTATATTGCCTAGCCTAGACGGAAGCCCTATCCCTATGAGAGATGAAGGTTGAAAGCCTACAAAATGAAAGATATCACACTCTCCAAGGAGGCTACACCAGCATGCTACTGCATTCAAAATGGGCAATGTTTGAAAAATAGAAAAAATAGCCCGTTTATACCTACAAGCTCATTTTTGACACTCCAGGACGGAGTGCATGATAAGTTTGGGGTAGGAGTTATAAATGGGCAAGAGAGGAACACTTCCATCCTCTCAAATCCTTTCTCTCATATCCTTTTTGTCTAAAGTTTTGAACATCTTTTACATATATATATATATATTTATATATATATATATATATCTATATATATATATATATATATATATATATATATATATATATATATATATATATATATATGATTGCTTTCATAAACTTGCTTCCTCCTATTTTGTAGGAGAAATTTAAGAAAAACACATTCGATCGAAATGTTGTAAATCTAGAAATAATTTGAATTCAATTTCCCTTCTTCTTAGACTTGTTTGTCCTCCTGCTACTTTTAGCATAATCGTCTCTAGAGTGATGCAAATGAGCTACTAATATAAATAAAAGAAAAAACACTACAACAAAATGTTGTGAAAAGCAGAAGAACACCCTTGAATCTATGGAACCCATGGAAATAAGGAGGACTTTACCAGCTACACTCCTAACCAATCATCCTAGCATGATAGTACTAGCTAGAAAGTATACAACTCCTACAAGAGGGAAACAACTACCCCTTCCAGTTTTAGTTATCCCCGCTTTGGGATAAAAAGAGGCTTGTCCACCTAGAAATACTACCAACTCTTCTCCAAGCCTACAAGCAGGATAAAAATCCAAAAGAAAGAAAATCATGAGAGTTGTGCCTAAAAAGATGTTGATGGACTCCACATGGCTGGTGTATTACTACACTTAAGAATGTAGATATGTCGTGCCAAGAAGTGGAGTCTGGAATCTAAGTTTTTATGCACCTACGTTCCGAAGAAAACCTAACAAAACCACCCGACTCTACATCAGGGCCCAACCGGGCAAACTGTCTTTACAATAGCATCGTGGTTGGGGTAGATTGAGGAATGCAGGAAAACACTAAAAGCCTAACCTACTCAAGCATGATAGCTTAGAGACAACCAAAATAAAGGTAGGGTGTGAAAGCTATCCCTTGTAGGAACTGTTTACAAGTATATCCAAAAACCAAGGGTAGAAAGGTCATTGAAAGGGAGCATCCTTTACTACAAAAGGCAGGGGACAAGGTGCAAAGGGAGAGTCACTCTATGTAGAGTCATAATAGGTCACTGTCACAACATCATCTCGACCATAATGGTCCATGGATGTCTCGCCAGTGACAGATCCAATGAGTACTAATCTTTTTCCACAACCATGACTATACATTAGGAGTCTCAACATTTACAAAGCACAACATCAGTCATGACTCAGAAGATACATCGCGACTGCAACACATGGTTTTGACCAATAAGATATGTCATAATCGGTACGAAGGTCGCAACCATTACTAAAGAATTAACTACATCAAAGTTTTGACCATGACAGTCATCGTGACTGAGACATCACCTCAATCGCAACCAAGACAACACCTCCTCACCTCAGCCTAGATAGACATTGTGACCACCACTGATGGTCATGACTGCTAAAATACACTTGGTCGAGACATGGGTCATGAGTGTGACAAAGAGTTAAGTCAGTGGGAAGCGCCTATAAATAGGCACCGACCTCACACATATAAGCAAGGGGGATAATCAAGAGCGAGAAGATCTACCATCCTTGTTCATCTCCATTGGTCTTAGATCTCTGAAGATAAAAGTTGGAGGAGAGAGAAGATCTACCATCCTCTTTGAGAGAGAAGGAGTTGTCATCTTCCAATCCTACACTAGATCTAGATATGAAGAAGTATTGTTGGTGTATCACCTCCTCCCTTCTTAAGATCTATCATCTCCCTCACATTGTACCTCCCCCCACTTTGTCTGTCTTGATATATCTATACTTTGGTAGCAATGTTATGTTGTCGGTTAAGAGGAGTGGCCAAACATCTTGCTTGGGTTGGGAGTATCCACTAAGACTCTCGCAACATGTATATACTTACATTGTTTTGAATATATATATATATATATATATATATATATATATATATATATATATATATATATATATATTCTTAGCAATGGTTATGCCCATACTCTTATTCTTAAATTTTTCACTTGCATGATTAGTTACCATCTTGCGCTGTATGATTGTTAATACCTCTAAAGAGTAGTAAAAATCATATCGAAGTGTTATGGAGTTGCATGAATGCATGAAATTGTTAAAATGCTTAAGCTAATGATCATATGGTTTGCTTTGTTATTGTTTGTTTGTCATCGTGAGAGATAGACAACCTTATAATCTAGATCTATCCTAAGCTTGAGAGAGGAGGTCATAGATATATATGATGATTGCTTGTAATCTTGTTAAGGCCATACAAAAGGATGTGAGTATTTCATGTTGGAGACAAATCTAAGTAGGTCAAACCCAATCCATGTTCCCATCCATACTTTGGTTACATCTTTCTTGTTTTATCATATTCTCTTGTTTTGTTTTCTTAACTTTAATTTTCTTGCTTTGATTTGTTTGGAGTAACATTTTTCCTTAGGGAACACATTCTTAATCTACCCCTTCATTTGGTGTATTTGAGTATAAGGCTCTATGTTCCTAACAAATACCAACCTTGTCCCTATGGTTTGAACCCGATCTAGTAAATTAGACTCCCTATAATAGTTGTGGGGGCATGAGTGTCGGGTTATAAATCTAGGAGTCTGACTACTCTAGGTCCGCCCCATTTTGGATGTGTTATTTAGGCCGGTCAAATTAGTTCACATAATGTCCAACACGACCCCATCCTTCCTATCTCCTTATCCACCATGCTAGTTCTACTGTTCTTTATGGTTTTGGTTTGTATTGTGTACATGATTTCTTTTTATTCCAATCATCATTCTATTTACATGTAACTCTTCTTTTACTAGTTACTCTATGAGTATCAGTTTATGAATTCTTATATTTTGATTGTGAGCTCATGATATCAATTATCTCTCTCTATTTGGCTATGTCCAGATGTGGTGTTTGTGTGGTTATGATGGTTGGATAAGACCTATATTAAGTATTCTATCCCCATGTCTTTTTGATATGACAGGGGGAGAAACAACTTGGATACATATTGAAATTGATATATATATATATATATATATATATATATATATATATATATATATATATATATATCTTTTTGGTTATGGGAAATTGGTTGAAAATATCATATATATGGTTTGGTTGGTTTTCAGAGGAACTAACCATACATGTATAAGTAGGCATGAATTAAGGGGGAGATGTTGTTATCATACATTCATGTATCTTCCTACGATTCAAAGGTAAAGATCTTAAAATTTCATTCCTTTTAAATATGTTTAGGAATGGTTTTTCATCTTCAAAACGGGGGAGAATGTTGACCTAATCGTTATAGACTGTCCAGATTTTGATGATGAATTAATTATTCCATTCATGTGTCAACTACATCTATTTGAGATGAATTTCTGGTATTAAGTAAATGAAGAGGATGTATTTAAAAAACCTTGGTTCGTCGAAAAAACAAGTCAAATTCAATACAAATGCAAGAACAAAAATCATGATGTAAATCATTTTTGTTGAATGTATGACTTGTAACTAAGATTATTTGGAAATTTAAAGGCACTTCAGTTGAATATTTATACACTTTTGAGGTATTTATCATAAGACATTATAGGGATGTTATACAACCAAGTTCCTCTCCCAGTAACATGACTGAAAACCACTTTTGGGATTTTGACAGAACCATTTGCCAGCTGAGTTTTTTTGGGTACCAAATCGACCAAAAACTAGCACTGGAAAGGCTAATACAACCATTAGCCGAGCTCCTACTATTTGGAAACTTTATTGACAAAATTTATTAGCGAGAGAGTGAGCCTTGTTGGCCAATTTATCCAAAAGATACCTCGACCGACAAAAGTGTTAAGGAAAGTGTTGAAAATGTGTATCTCGATGTTTAGAGTGTTGCAAACTTCAAAAATAGATCTGTCGCTATCCCCCAAAAATGGCTAGAATTCATTTCCAAGTGTCTCTACTAGCTAGTAGGCAACCTCTACTATAAAAGGTATCCTTAGAATTAATTCCAAGTTTGCCTTCTATGCACTCTTTCTATAGTTGAGTGATTGCACCTACAAGAGCCCCTAATATCCCTCAAGCTTGATAAGTTCTCTACATCCAACCTAAGTGAGTTAGGATCCTTGTTAGAGAGCAGCTTGATTGTACTATTATCAAAGCTCTTCATTTCCCTTGCCAATCTCCCTCTCAACTTCTTGATATGAAAGTTGTTGGATGTAGGGCTCTAGAGGGGGGGTGAATATAGCTTCAAAATTATCACAAGATAAGTTAGACCTTCAAATTATATCAATCAAAATCGATAGCTTAACTGCAATTTGAATTCCTAACTGACAAGCATAGCAAGGATGAGAGAAAATGAAACAAGCACTTGGACAAGGTGGTTTAGAGTGGTTCAACTATCCAAACTAGGAGAGAGTCAATCCACTACCTAGAGAGGTCAACCTCTAGGACTTCACAATCTGTGTATACTTATATTCCATTCATAAGAGATACAAGGAGACCATCATACATTCAAGCACTTACCTATTCAAGAAAAGAGTCTTCAACCTACACAAGTACTTACCCACCTGATCAAGATGTCTTCGGCCTTCAACAAGGACTTACCCACACTTGCATCAAGTCTTTCGCCTTGAAGGAATTTGCCCACTCTTCTTGAATCTGGGCCTTACCCTTCTCATTCACTTGGAGAAGATCTACAACTCTTCTTCAACCTTGAAGAAGAACACCAACAACTTCACCTTCACTCAGAGTAGCTTGCTTCACCTTTGCTTCTTTGAGAAAAGGGGCAGGGAAGATGGAATGGAATGAGAGATTTACAAGCACAAGGAAGTACAACAAGTGGCCTAACTCACTCATAATCATGAAATGCTTTGAAAATGGGAGAGAGAGAAAGGGGCTCAAGGAGTTGCAACACACTCAACTATAGCAAGGACTTAGAATAGCATGAATTGACAAACTTGGAATGAACTCCAAGAGGTCATATTTATAGAAGGGGGTGTTCCCTTGAGCGTGGCAAGTGCAAAATATAGCCATTTTCCAAGTTACAATAGATCTATTCTCACTCAAAACAACTCACCAACGGTTATAATCATGTTTTCTATGTTTTTTGTACAATACATTCAGTCAAGTTTCAATAAAGGTAACTCGACGCATCCATTAAGTCGCAAAGCCAATTTTCAAACTATCAATCAAGTTTGTTTTAGGAAACTCGAACGATCAGTAAAAATTAGTTTTTCTTAGTTGATCGATTGGTCGAGTTCTGTGAGTGTGCCACTGGACCAATTGGTTTATCTAGAAAATCTATCACTGGATCGGTCGAGTTCCAAATCGACCGCAGTCTGTGACAAATTTTCTAAATTGACATTTGAGTGATCAAACATTGGAATTAAGTGTCCATAGTTTTTTATCATCTTAGTTACAAGTCATATCATCAATAAAAATGATTACAAAAATCATCTAAGGTCATTTGGAGTAATTTCCCAAATTGTACATTTGCATTGCTTTTGACTTGAACTTGAACAAGCTAGGGCTTGTGTAATTTGATCCTTTTCATGTACCTAATGCCTAAAATCAATCTTGGACAAACATATTAGATACATAGAGATGGAATGGTTAATTCATTATCAAAATATGGGAAATGTATAACTCTCAAGTCAACATTCTTCCCCTTTTTGACAATGAAAAATCATTCCTCAATCTATGCTTGCTCTTACCAGTTGGGTTTTATGGCCTCAGAGTAGGCAGTGGAAACAAAAAATTTACTGGCCATTAACCCATAATAGGAGATCGCATCAATGACTATGTAATGGGAATGATGGTTTTAGTGAGATATACTTGGTCCTAGGGCTTGCCCAGTGACAATACCTCGCTGCCATGTGTGGTCTTCAATGCCATGTCTTGGACAGTGTCTGTGCAGCTCATGGTCTTCGCCATGGACTCTGGCCTCCGCCTTGGACTACGGCTGACGTGTCCTCCTGAGCAGAAGACATCCCCCGCCTTTGTAGATAGTGTACCCAGAACTCCTGCTATTCTAGAAGAATTGACAGGAAGGAGAAGACCCTCCTATTGGTGTACTAGCACCAACCCTCTCCCAAACTCATATTGCTTTTCTACAGTTGCCTTTCCCTCACTATGTCTCCCTAGTCAGGTAGCAGTTGCTCGAGCTCTCTTGGCTATCAGAATCAGAGAGAACAAAAACTTTGTAAACCAATTGATGTTTTGAGTTGTGTGTTCTGAGAAGCCCCCAATACCCCTCTATTTATAGTAGAGGGGGTTTCCAGTCTGTACGAGAGTAGAAGGATCCAAAAATTTCATGAATAGTTTGTACTACAGTAGGCGAACTGATCGGTTCACAACTGAATTGATCGTTTGGGCGGGTGAGCCGATCAGTTCATAACTGAGCCAGTCATCTGGATAGGTGATCCAATCGGTTCACTCAGTCAACCAATCATTTCACTTCCTAGACTTTCCCACAATTTACTTTCCTCAATCGTTTCCAATTAATTTAAAGATTACTCCTTATTTGAATTGAATTGAACAAGTGAAAAGTGAAAGTTTTCCTCTAATTGGACAAATCTTTATTTCCTCAGTTGGTAGGAATGTGAGATGCCCAGTTCACCAAGTGAACCGGTCAGTTGGCTCACACCAACCGATCGGCTCACTTGGGTGAACCAGTCAGTTGGTAGTCCTGACATTGCCAATGTAGTCTCCAATCGACCTGACACTCTAACCAGCTAGTTCAACACTTGAACTTGATAGTTTTGAGTCTGGTTAGTCAATTGTATGTTGAATTGAGTACCTAAACACCTTTAGTCTCAATCTAAATATCATTCATATACAATCTCCTCTTCCAGGGGTATCCTATGTGTGTGACCCTACATGTTCCAATTAACGTTGGTAGTGAATGTTCATAACAATTTATGACATCACAAGCAATGAGCATAATCGAGTAACTCATCACTGCTACCCAAGTAAATCAAAAAGTTTGAGAACAACTTCAACCTACAATCTGTGATTAGTGTTACAGTGATCGTATAGTTCCTTTGTTGCTGACATCCAGATTGAACTTGAGGCATGGAACGTCATCCTCTTCAACATTCAATCCATGTTCCTTGACATAGAGCAAACTGTCTGAGATGCATGTGAGTTCACATATCATATATTGAATCACATGAGTATGTCCATGAGTATGGCCATACAATTCTCAATCTCTCTTATCAAGGGCCCTAGATATCATACTCCTTGTAGGAGGGACAAATCCCTTCTATATCACTCAAAGTCTATCCCCATGTGTCAAAGTCACCCAACCATTACCTTTATAACATGCATTTTTCAGGAATGCGTTTGATGATGTCAAAGAGTACCCAACAACATGTGACAAGTGCAGTGATTTTAGGTCTAAGAACCACTATCGCTATGAGAGACAATTTTGACTACCATTCCATGGTATCCATGTATCACTCTAACGGTGGGTCTGTCTGATATACTATCCTCTAACATATATCTGTGTGCTTGACTTGATAACATATATCATGACTAATGAGACTCTATCATTAGTTAAAACACACTCTAGTATTATGCATTACTGTTGTCTATTTTTCTTCCACAGTAATATCAGACTAGGGACATGACAAGAATGTATGTACTCTTATCATATATATGATCTCATTGCTTAGGTTCTTAACCTGAAGACATATGTCATCGAGTCACATCATTCTTTGGACATCTATCATGTATGTGTCCTCATCTAATGACTGATAAAAACATAATAGATGGAATTACCTTTATCATTATCAAATCAAGTATCATATGCCTCATTGCAATCATCATATGATTGGCTCTCTGGACATACTATACCAATAGACTCCCACTTGCACTTAGATCCAATCACCCAAAAATCATATTACAAGTGATCTAAACATGTCCATCATGTTTCTGCTATAAAAGTGATTTTATAGCGGGCAAGCAACATTTTCTTCAAGTCGGTATATTGCATGTTTCACATCCCCTCATTGTACGATAGCTCATATGAGATGGAAGTGGTGTAGTATGCTATCTGAAATTCCTTTGCCTAACAAGTAGTTCCATTGTTGTCACAATATTACTACTGAGACAACAATGGTTGGAACCTCCCATAAGTTCATCCATATAAAATTCTAGATGCATACACTATTCTCTACAATGTTCGTAACACCAAGGTACTTGGCTTCTTATTGTAGATTTAATCAATTGTTTTATGTTGGAACATTTCCAACTAAAATTCTTATTCCAAGGTCAAACACAATTTTGTCATTTTCGAAGCTTGCATCGGTGTAACTCTTTACATCCAACTCTTCCTTATTATCATATCTAAAGAACTAATCCTTTTAGTACTTCACAAGTACACAAAGATGTCCTTCATGGTATTCCAGTAACTCTTACTGGAGTTCGACAGATATCCATTTGTCATGTCCAACACATACAAGATAACTAGATATTTATATCATCTAGTCATACAAGATGATGGTTT
This sequence comes from Alisma plantago-aquatica, assembly GCA_963693085.1. Classification (NCBI taxonomy): domain Eukaryota; kingdom Viridiplantae; phylum Streptophyta; class Magnoliopsida; order Alismatales; family Alismataceae; genus Alisma; species Alisma plantago-aquatica. The sequence goes on along the minus strand of OY856415.1, from coordinate 51,438,808 downwards.
CATATCTTCTTGTCATGTCCATTACATGCAAGATGATGAGTTTGTATATTCTTGTCATGTCCAATACATACAAGATAATTACTTCATATTTTCTTATCATGTCCAATACATACAAGATAACGAGATGAGTTCATATGTGATAGATCCAATTGTCAATGCATATGACATCTATCCATGTGTTCCTTATTCTTTATAAGAATTGGGACACTTGGCTCTTGAGAGACTAACTCCATGGAACATGGATAGGTTTTCTCTCATCATGTTGAACCCTTTCAGCATTTTGCTGATGTATGTTCTCTTTCTTAGATAAAGAATCCCTCTTGATCTATCTCTATAGATATTGATTCCTATCACATAGGATGCTTCTCTAAAAACCTTTTAGAATGCACTTGGTTTCCAGATTTTGTAGTATAAGGATGATACTCCCCATCAATATGTGGAATATATATATATATATGCTCCCACTAAATTCTTGTAATCACACATTACATCTTCATTCTAACTCAAGTCAAACTCTTTGACTATCTTGTCAAATTGAAGATATAGTTCTAAGGTGCTTGCTTCAATCCAAAGATTGATCTATGCAGCTTTATAGAATTTATTTGCATTATTGGATTTATAAAACCTTTAGGATGAGTTACATACACATCCTGCACAATATTCCATTTAAGGAATGTGGTTTTAACATCCATATGCCAAATCTCATAATCATATTAAGATATAATGGTAAGCATTATCTTGATAGATTTATCCATGGTAACTGCTGAAAATATTTCACCATGTTCAACACCTTTAACTTGTTAGAAACTCTTTTCAGTAATCTTATTCTCCATGTCAGTCTTCTTCTGGAAGACCCAAAAGTACCCTATGGGTTTTACCCCTTCAGGTGGATCAACCAAGGTGATACTTTGTTGATGTACATGGAGTCCATCTTTGATTTCATGGCTTCAAGCCATATCTCAATTTCTGGCTCTCATTAGCTTCTAGGTAGACTGTTAAATCATCATATGATCAACTCACCGCCTTCTTGTCCATCGGATATCATATATCATTCAAGCTCTAGGTGTGCTCTACCAGAACCATGAGTTTTGTGTGTTAGTTATGGAACCTTGAGATTCCACAACATTTTTTGGTTCTCTTTATTCCCAATATAAAGCATGTGCCTAAAAGGAAATTTGAAGTTTTATTTAGTAATTACACTCTAACTTATCAAGGTGTGATTTCTTCTTTCTAATACACTTCTCATGATAAACTATCATTGTGTTTCAGATGGAGTCCATCATGATGCATTATCATGATCTTCCAGAAGGTTCTCAAACTCTGGGTTAATAGTATTTCTATATCGATCATATTGAAATTTAATACTTATACCAAGTTTGTTATGTACTTCATTTATGATCTCCTTGAACACTTCAAGAGATTCATGTTTGTATTTTATTAAATACAAACTACCATATCTACTGAGGTCATCAATAAATATATTGAAGTACTATTGATTACCTTTAGCATTTATTCTAAAAGGTCTATATATATCAATATGTATAATCCTTAATAGAATAATCGTTCTCCAACTACATCTAGTAAAGAACCTTTGTCATATTTCATAATGAATGTGATTAGCATGTCTCTATTGGTTCAATAACAAAATTGAGTCTAGATAACCATCATATGGATTTATAGAAATGCAATTCTCATTTATGCACTACAGATGACTATGTTATAGGCATTCAAGTTGAGTTATCATGTCATTCATTACATGTGTCACACACATTTGTCTCTTTAACTATCAAGTATAGTTGATGAGACATAGGCATTGCCATCAAAGATCATATCTTTAAAATGAAACATCAGTCCATAAAACTCTTTCCCATACAAGATGTATGATGATTTCATTCATGGTAGGTATATAATAGAAATTCACTAATTCTATTACATGCCCATGAATGTCATAATGTAACTGTAATGATCGCAACTCTTGTTCGATACAATTTTTAGCTTTCTTCCTCTCAGGTCCTGAAGTAGAGATCTCTATCTCTTTCTTCTGCCCGAGATCCTTTATAAAGATGTCAGTTCCCTTTCCAATGTCAAGTAGGTGACAATGGTGGTAGTTTCTTTCCTTATCTTTATAAGTGAACAAGGACATATTCCCTTTTACACTTAGCCCTTCTCCATATCTTGCGTGATGAAGATTTGGACCTGAGCTTGGCTTTAGAACACTTCTTGACTTTGCTTTAGTCTATGGACTTCACTCTGCTGATCATTATCACAGGTTTTTTCCTTTCTTCATTCATGCTTTGGCATCAACATGCCAAGAATTTCAGACAGTGGTTTGGCTAAGTTATTCAACATTTGATATGTTGGTTATATGATTCACACAACAATTTGTAGAACCATATGTTTGGTCAACTCTTGACCTATAAGAAATCATAGTTAATCTATATGCACAATCATATTGAGCATATGTAATTATAGTTGACCTCCATCTGTCTAATTATACTCAAATATCGCTTTGAAGACATTATACCTTTCACTCTTTACACGATTCTTAAGATGTATAACCATCTCAAGAATGTCCATGGTTCAAGCTATTTATGCAACTCATAGTTCATATATCTCAACATAAGGTTCTTGATGTCTTAGGCATCATTGGCATACTTCAAGTAAGCATCCAATTTTATCCTTATGCACATTTAGAGTGGTTCTACTAGCTCTGTTCTTTCAAGGACTTTAGAGTTTACACTCACCATTAAGAACACTTCTCAAAGGTCCCAAACCAAATTTCAAGTTTATCCCATTTATGAACTGATCACAATGATAATGTATTTGTGTTTGTCATTTGGATTCTACAAAAGAATTTTACAACTTTTCAAAACATTTTTTATTTGTTTGATTTGATAAATTTGACTTAATTAGACCTTTAATTAATTATCTCTCCCACTATTTTGATCAAATTGATAATCCTCATGTATCAATTCAGAAAATTGCAGCGTAAAACCTTCTAGTGAGAAATATCCTGACTTCCTCTAAGTTATGGACCAGCGAGGGCTGTCACCCACAACTTGATTCTTTCAGGTAGGAAACTTTTTCCAATTGCATCATATGCAACTCTTGATAGATGATATGCGCAACTCTTTTCCATAATCATCTTCATGCCTCTGGGGTTGGGCTCTCCAAGACACCAGTTAAGTCGGACCTAAAAGCCAACACGATAGATATGCACCATGCTTTGTGCAAATCTACATATCTACCATCACACTTCCACGTGATGGACGGCGTACTACGCTTTGTGCAAATCTATGCTTGGTCGATCAAGATTTTCATGTGCCACTTATGGAAGGCATCTAAGTCTTTAATATTGTATTTGAGGGGTTTGGTATTTATATAAATATACATATCCAATCACCACATTATTATAGTATGCATCATATACTTGCTATAACCACAATGAGAAACATGAAATATCGATAAAAGCAATGATTATTGCCATCCTATTGTAATTCCTTTGAGCCACAAGGAATTACGGTCATCTAAGGTCTACATCATATGCAACCTGTTGTTGATGAAGATCTTTGTGCTTGAACCATTTTGGGTTGGTCAACTCATCCTATGACACATCTGGATTACCTCCTGGCTAGTTGGTTGGTCAGACTAGCCTCCAATGTTTGGACACCTCCAAGAAGCGGTTTGGCCATCATACGGTCAATCTGGCTCCTTCATAATCCTCCTCGGTCCTACAGGCGGTTGACTCGTCTAGTGTTGAGTGTCTTCTTCTTCGATGTAACAGAAAATAAACTATCCTACTTTTACATAATCTTTGGGAAACCTCGAGTTACATTCGAGAGGAGAAAAGGTGGAAGAGAAAGGATCTCGAGTTACATGTGGAATAGAAGGTAGAGGCTCAGTATGCAAACTAAGATGCAAACAACCATAACCAACCAAGCACATATAGGGTTTATAGGCCATAACCATGCTACACATGCACCATCAAAACTATTTTAGGGTGACTCGTATCAATTGCATATATACCATATCATATATGTATATTAGTTTGTGGTCGCATGTGGTATTTAATCGGATATGCACATTAGTCATTTTAAATATTCACATCATATGCAATAAATAAATGACAATAAAACCAAAATCTAATCATATCGATTTATCCAAAACACAGTACGTTGATGTGGCACTGATACCATTGTTGGGTTTTATGGCCTCAGAGTAGGCAGTGGAAGGAAAACAATTATTGGCCATTAACCCATAACAGGAGACTGCATCAATGACTATGTAATGGGAAAGATGGTGTTAGAGAGATATACCTAGTCTTGGGGCTTGCCCAATGACAATACCTTGCAGCCATGTATGGTCCTTAATTCCATATTGTGGGCGGTGTTTGTGCAGCTCCTGGTCTTCACCATGGACTCTGGCCTCCACCACGGACTGTGGCTGACATGTCCTCATGAGAGACAAACATCTCTTGCTCTACAGATACTCCACATGGACCACTTGGAACTCCTATCGTTCTAGAAGAATTGGGAGGAAGGAGATGACCTACTCTCCCAAACTCAGATTGCTTTTTTGTCGTTGTCTTTCCTTAACCTACTCTCCCAAACTCAGATTGCTTTTCTATAGTTGTCTTTCCCTTGCTATGCCTCCTTAGTCAGGTAGCACTTGCTTGGGCTCTCTCGGTTACCAGAACCAGAGAGAACAACAACTTTGCAGAGCAACTGATGTTCTAAGTTGTGTGTTCTAAGATGCCCCCAGTACCCTTCTATTTATAGTAGACAAGGTTCCCTATCTGTTCAGGAGTAGAAGGATCCAAAAATTCCATAAATAGTTTGTATTGCAGTAGGCGAACCGAACGGTTCACAATTGAACTGATCATTTGGGGAGGTGAGCCAATCAATTCATAACTGAACCGGTCTTTTGGGTAGGTGAGCCGATCGGTTCACGCAGTGAATCGGTCATTTCACTTCCCAGACTTTCCCGCAATTGACTTTCCTCAATCGTTTCCAATTAATTCAAAGATTAATCCTTATTCCAATTGAATTGAATAAGTGAAACATGAAAGTTTTCCTCCAACTGGGAAATTCCTTATTTCCTCAGTTGATAAGACTGTTAGCTACCCGATTCCCCAAGTGAACTGGTCAGTTGGCTCACACCAGCCGATCTAGAGTTGTTCTAGAGTCTTGAGTATGTGGTCTGGTCAAACTGGTCAAGTGAAAAAAATATTGGGTATGTATCAAATAAGCACATACATTTTGGATTCTTCTAGAGCATTTTCCTGGTAAAGAAGAGTCCATTGGTCAATGCGAGAGGGTAAGGAATGTGAGGCACATCACAAATAGGAGTCCTACCTTCCAGATCCATGTGAGGCAATTTTAGCATGACACCGAGTTGATAATGGAGTTTTGCAATACCACTAAAAATCCTAAGGTGATGAATCCTTAGGTTTAGCCTTGCTAGTACTATGGTAAGGACTCCACCCACGTGTGTTAAGACATGCGGAAGTCTTATCATAGTATAGTTAAGGGTCGAATCCTCGGGACAACGGTCTTGACGAAGTCAAGATGGAAAACGTTTTAGCTCTACTTAACTACTTAACAGTTGATATTTAGATCGAAAGTTTGATGTTGGTTTTAAAGCTAAATGCGAGGAAAGCAAAGCAAGAAGGTAAAGATTAAAGTTGTAAACAATTGATAAAAACCACTAGGATGTTATCGGGTTTCACACCACTACACATGGATCAAGTCATGCAACATAATAAAACAACCTGCAAAAAAGGGTCAAATCAGTTAGTATCTTGTAGTCCTAGCTTCCTTTCGGATAACTAGCTACGAGAAGCGTGGAGTATTGCAATGCCAGCCATCCCATAATGTATGGTCACATGCCTTGCATTACTCCTTCATGAAATGTGTTCCTCGACCTTACCAAGGTTGCACTTCCATACGTCAACTGATTCCATTTCATAGTATGAAAGTGCAACGATGGGGGTGAGTTTACTCCACTCCTGAAATCACTTCTAGACACCGAAACAGACGTATGGTGACTACATACATCCATAACCAACATTCAATCGATATATAGATCTAAGGGTACAAACGTTGACGATTCATACCAAAAGACAATATGTAACACAAGTTGATGATCAAGCAACTAGTATTCATTAAGCGATTGAAGTCAAACTGAAAGGAAGAGTATCTTTGTTACAAGTTATTGAATTACATAGCATGAAATGAAAACATGGGTAGCGGGGCTACTCCCCGCACCCTAGTGAATGAAACTACTCGCTCATGGCAAAGGAGGTGAGAAGAGAGAGAAAGAACGTCATCTCCACGGAGGAGGGAAGGTTGAACCCTTGGTGAAGAGAGCAACGATCTTCACACTTCGTGGTTGCTTTGATGAAGGATTTTCTCTTCCCACCTTCTCTGTTGAAGAGATGGAAAGAAGAGAGAGAAGGAAGCTTGATGATGAGCACGGATCCCAAAACTGGCAGCCTTGGGGCAGTGGACAGAAGATCAGAGTGCTCTGGGTCTGGAGAGGCAGCCTTTGGGCGTCTTGGAATTCGATCCCCTTTGAAGTGGCCCTTGAGGTCCTATTTATAGGCTCAAGTTGAGCCCAAACGGTCTTGAGACCGTTTGGTCTCAAACGGTCTTGAGACCGTGAGGCTTCTCGCGGTCTTGGGACCGTGAGGCTTGTCGCGGTCTTGGGACCGTGAGGCTTGTCGCGGTCTTGGGACCGTGAGGCTTCTCGCGGTCTTGGGACCGTAAGGCTTCTCGCGGTCTTGGGACCGTGAGGCTTCTCGCGGTCTTGGGACCGTGAGGCTTCTCGCGGTCTTGGGACCATGAGGCTTCTCGCGGTCTTGGGACCGTGAGGCTTCTCGCGGTCTTGGGACCGTGAGGCTTCTCGCGGTCTTGGGACCGTGAGGCTTCTCGTGGTCTTGGGACCGTGAGGCTTCTCGCGGTCTTGGGACCGTGAGGCTTGTCGCGGTCTTGGGACCGTGAGGCTTCTCGCGGTCTTGGGACCATGAGGCTTGTCGCGGTCTTGGGACCGTGAGGAGTCTTTGTGAATTTTTTTTGTGTTTTCTGTAATGAAAAAGAGGAAAAGTTAGTTTATTGATGTATCTGCAATAAAGTAAGAAGGTTTAATGATTCTATTTAGTTTATCTAAGAAAGAGTATGGAAAACTAAAGATAACTAATAAGATAACGTCACAAAATGAGAGGTTATCACCCCCCCCTAACTTAGAGTCTAGCTTGTCCTCAAGTTAGATAGAGCTAAGGCATGTAATGGCGAGGCGATTTTATTTGATTTAGGGTTTTCATACTCTTGCTTCAATTCTAGGTCAGAGATCTACTGAGGTCTTATCAGGGCTTCTACTTACACTAACTCTTTCGAGTATCAAAAGTTGCATGGATCTCAGGTTCCTTTTATATCGTGAATCTCGCATTGGGATCACCTTTCTTATTGTGTGCATGTCATCGACTCCAATCAGTTTTATACTTCTTTGGAGAAACCTATTGGTAGCTAGAGTGAGAATGAGGGCTGGCTTAAAAGGCTTATTGTGTAATTCCCCCCTCAAGTGGGGAAGGGTTTGTCTATGCTTTTTAGAGATTCACTACCGGGCACGACACATCTGCCTTTATGAGGGCAGCTGAATGTACCGGCCGGGTGAGCTCTTTTATCAGCCTTATCATATATTAGGAAACCTTAGGATCTCATTACCGGGCACGACACATCTGCCTTCATGAGGGCAGCTTTATGTACCGGCCGGGTGAGATCTTTGTTGGCTCTTCATATAGGTCCTTATGCATGGCACAACTCTCATGTTTTTATTCAGCACTCTGGCTTTTATTCAAATCTCACAGGCTTGGGAAGTGGGTTTTGTTAGGGTTTTTGATTGGGCGGCCAAGCCTCTTTTATTGAAAAAAAGAAGAAAACTGTTCTTGGGGTTCTTGACATGCACTTGGTGGTCTGCTCGCGAGATTTTCTTGATTTTGGATTTCCCTGATTTCCCTCTTGACTTTGAGAGTATTCGGTTCGCTTTGGCCCTGAAGTTGACCTGTGAAGAGTCTGAGATAGAGTTGAAGCAAAAGTATAGAAACCAATAGTGAATGAATTTTATGGATTCGCCATTTCAAGCCTGTAAGCTAATCTTATTATTTATATGAGGACTACTTTATCTCTAACTTAGGTAAGGGTGATACTTTTCATGATGAAAGTTATACTTAGAAGTTGTTTTATTGAAAAAAAATACTGGAAAAAGTCTAAGTACGAAAAGAAAATTTGAAAACGATGTGCGGAAAAGAAAAGAAAAATGAGTTAGAAGAGTTGGAGAAGAATGATACCTCGCCCTTGTCCAGTGCACTCCCCCCTAACTTATCACACACTCTGTCCACAAAGTGTCAAAGGGATAGGATGAGAGGTGCATGGACAAGGGCATTTAGGCGTCAGTTAATCCTGAGCTTGCCCCTGGTGCTTGGAGGAGCTTAGCTGCGAACTGTCCACGCAGGGCGTGATAGTCTACGTCAGTCATATCCTCTACTGGTTTCTGAAGAACTAGGATGGTATACATCCAATAGAGGACATGGAAGCCGCAGTCGTTGGATTGTCGGATTTGCTGGGGACACTTGTGGCAGAAGGAAGGGCGGTGAAAGTGTTCTTTGGCGTAAGCTTTTGTGTGCTGACTAAGGAGATCAATTAATCTTTCAGCACATTCTTTTGCCACTACCTCTATGGGTGTTTTTGGCGTTACGACGTAAACTTTCTGTCGTGGGTTGTACTGGCTATCAGAACTGTTATAAATTGTAATTGTTCCATCTGGTAGGTCTGCTGCCAGAAGTAGCCAGTGTTCATGGTAGAGGAAGGGTAGCATGATGAACTTCGGCGTTGTGTGTTGTAGATATGAGATTAGTGTTTCGGCTGCGCCGAAGTTCTTTAGCTTTAACAGATCATCCTTCAGATATGGAGACGCCATGTATGTTGTGGGGTGATCTTTGTCCGAGTAGAAGCTGATAGGCGGACATAAGGCCAACAGAGAGGGATCCTTTAATTTGTAAAGATTCTCACAGAGTGTCTGCCATTATAAGAATGTCACCAGACATGAAAACGAGCTCATCATTCGCGGCGGAAAGCTTTGACATAATGAGCCGTAGTTCGTAGCTGGATAGGCCTTTGCAAGCACTGAGATCAAAGTCTGGAAAAGATGGTGTGATGGCAGACAACGGGTTGTTGGCATCTTTGCTTTGCTCGGTAGCGGAGGCCGGTCCTTTTGATTTCTCTGATTCTTTTAGAGTTTGGCGGAAGGGTCGCCGCAGTGGTCGTTGGATAGCAGAGAAGAGGTAGCGAGGGACATCATCTGGTGCCATCGTTAGGTCCTTGAAGAACTGTCTGTCGCAGATGAGTTCCATCGCATAACGTCCTCTCAAGGAATGAAAATCTTCAGTGACCAGGGCAGAGAAAGGGATTTCTTGGTTCAGCGCTTGGATGTGACGAATGGTGCAAAAAGCGCAATCCCCGGATCCTTCTGCGGCTTGAACTGGTGGGTTTATAATTTTGAACCAGGGCTGGCACCAGTCTTGGCGGAGAGATGGGCGTGCAGCCCAAATTAGCTTAAGTAGCCGAAAGGGTATGCATCTTGCTTCGCCGGCTGCTTCACCCACAAAGTTTATCGTACCGGCGGGTAGCTCGGTGCTGCAGAAGTTATAAACTGTGGCGTCCCGAGCCTCTGTATCGACAATCATGGCTAGCCAATGGTTTAAAATTTGGAATGGCACAGTAAGATAACGTGCTCGTCGTGCTAGCCCGATACGCAGACGTTCGATGGATTTTTCTTGGATGTCCTTGTATAGGAGGCCCAAGGATAGGGCGGGTGAGGCATTGAAGACAGGCTGCTTCCTTTTGTGGCTTCTGTAAATTTCGATACAGTTGGCGAGGAGGACACGGAAGATAGACATTGGCATCGTCGACCCAGGTCGCAGGATTTTGCGAAAATCTTCACGTGTCAGCTTGCGCTTCGTTTTAGTGTTGTGGTAGATAATATCATCTCCTGCCTTTGTATCGTCCACGATAGTATTCAGTATAAAGATATCCTGGGCATCTAAAGTGGAAATGGCCGCCATATCAAGGTCATGCATTTTGTGCGGCAGGGGTGGTGGCGGGGGAAGCTCCTGTAGAGGGGGGGAAGGATGTACTTCTGGAGCTTCCTCAGAGCCAATAGTATCGTTGTCTGAGTCCGAGGCAGAATCGAGCTCTTCATCAGTATCCAATTGCACTCGTTCTGACTTGTACTCGTCGAGGGGTGAGGTTGCCGTCGTGGTGGCCGCTGAGAGGGGCAAGACAGCTGTTGTAGGAGGAGTGGCGGAGATTCCGATTATGCATTGGTGGAATTCGGCGAAGGCTGCTTCTTTAGCAGCTTCTCCGATGGATCCCATAGCAGAGTAGTCAAGAAATTGATCCCCATATGATATATTAACATTATCATGGTGTGGGGAGTTGGGATCCTTATTACCGTCATGGTGATCTGTTTGTTGTCTGGGTTCTGCTCCTTGGCTTGGACCCTCCCCAGCATCAGCTGGTTTGTCAGAGTTTTCATCTGAGGAGGTACTGTTGGTGGAGTCTGCTGAAGAATCAGAATCGTCATCATTATCATCATCATCTTCATCGTCGTTAGTTGTCTTCTTTTGTGCTTTCGTTTTGCACAGACGATGGATGGATTGGAGTTCATCATAAGCCACTTGCACGTGCTCGTGTGTTTCGAGCAGTGCTTCGTGGGTTTCTTTAATATCTAGAAAACGCTGTTCAGCCGAGAGGAGTCTTGCTGTGAGATCTGTTACTTGAGCTCTTAGCTGAATGAGCTCATTATTTGATGACTCCTCCTGGCGATGATGTAGCTGCGTGAGGGTGGTGGTGATGTCATCCAGGCGCGTGCTGAAAGCTTGTTGTTGTTGCTGCAGCTCGCGTAGGGTCTCTGGCAGAGGTGAAGTCTGCGCAGAAATCCGATCGACTTGTGTTGCCAACACTTCATGCTGGCGTTGTACTCCCTGGATCAACTTGGGCAAGTTGTTGCAGTGGCCGTCGATGTGGTCAACTTGCTTGGCCACTGAAGCTTGACGTTGTTGGATTCCTTGGAGGATGCCTGGCATGGTGCGGTTCTGCTCGCCGATCTGGGCAACCTGCTGAGTTAGACCCTGCACACATGAAAAAATAGAATGTAAAATGTTAGATGGGTCGGTGAGGAGGTTTCGGATGGTGTCAAATTGACGTCCGAATTCCGCACCGACGTTAGCAAAAGGGACCCCAGTGATTGAAGGGTGAGGTGGCTGGGGTTGGGGTGGAATGATAGTGTCATGCGGAAAAGACACAGGTGATGGACCCGCGAATTGCATGGTGACTGTAGATGGAGTCACTAGCGATGTCGGGGTGGTGGAGGATGGAAAAAATGGTGGCATTCCCGAAGATGGAAATGGATTCGGGAATGTTGATGGAAAGTCGGTGGATGTGAAGGAGGAGAATGCGGGCATTGTGGTGGAGAATGGGGTGCCCGAAGTAAAGAAAGGTGGAGGTGGTGGAGAGGTGGTGAAGGAAGGTGGAGCGGAGGAAGATTGAAGGGTGGTTGATGGTGGTGGGGTGGTGGAGATTGGGGTGGTGGAGGGCGGAGAGGTGGTATTGAGCTCAGCATTTAGACTCATTATAAAAGAGTCTAGTGATGAGGATGTAATATGTTCGTCGGGGAGGGGGGGTTCAGATTCAGGATTAGGTTTCGATGTGGGTGTCCCGGACAGCTCATGAGCTTTGACGAGCCTTCTGGAAGGTCGTTTGACTAGGAGCTTTGCTGTTTTAGCTGTCGGGGCAGTTATACTAAGCTCAGCCTGCCCTGCCTTTGCTTTCTTTTCTCTGGCTTTGACTGAAGCGATGATTGTGGCGATCTCATCTTCAGTGAACAGGAGCTTGTCTTTATCATAGTCAGCAAGCTCAGGAAGTGGCAGCAGGATTCGTGAAGATTTTGTGGGGCAGAAAACGTAGTGCAGCCTTCCATCCTTTTCTTTTAAGATGTAGGAGTTCTTTAGTGTCTGTTCATTGGTAAGGATGTCGCCTTTTATTGGGCTGCATTTGGGTAGAAGTCTATCCATTTTGAGATATTTGATGATAGATGTGATATGACCACCCGTGCAGATTTCTTTCCCGAGGGCGAAGGCTGAGAGCTTGATCAGCATGTGCCGTCCAATGTTGACAGGCAATCTGTTGAGGACTGACCAGAGGACAAAAAGGTCAGATATGAGAATATTTCCCCCTTCGGATCTAGGGAAAAGTGCGCCGAGGATAATTTTGTGTAACGTGTGCACTAGGCCAGAATGAACGTTGGAGGCCTTGCTTGTCCTTGCATCGAAGGTTGGTAACCCCGTTAAGGACTTCCAGAAATTATGCTTGTTGAAACTGGGGTGGTCTGTGCCAGCAGCTTTGGCTTGCTTCAGCTGGTCTTTATTATCGATGAAAATTTCGTTCAGGATATTTTCGGTGATGACCACCTCATTGTTGAAGATTCTGGAGGTTATTCTACGGTCACCACCGTCCCTTTCTTTATGCAAGATGTCCACCACTTCTTTGTTGAAGTATGTGAAGAATTCAGTAGTTGGCTCAGAGTAGGAAATTTCCGATACAAAGCAGAGTCGGGAAAGGTTGGAATTGTCAAGAAGAGTGAGGATTCTGTGGTAGATCCCCATCTTCATCAGTATGATGGGGCAGGCATACTTGGTTGGTTTAAGGAGTTGGCTGATGGGGGGAATGATTTGGAGGTGAAGGTTCTCGGGTGGTGGTGCTGTGGTGGTGATGGGAGGAAAGATAGGAACAGTTATTGTGGCAGGGTTGGTGACGGTGGTGGAGGATGGTGGGATGTACCCTGCTAGTATTTGTTCTCTTGCACAGACAGGGTGGACCTGCTTCCTGGCTCTCTTTTTAGATGTTGGCTCAGTTGTTGGTTCTGGAGCCAATCTCTTCCCCTTACTTTTTGTAGTGGGTGATTCTTTCTCAGGGGAAGGCTGGTATTCGGAGGCCTCGTCGGATGAGGTCTCTTCGACCTCCTCGTCAGAAGGTTCTTCATCTAGGCAGCGGTTGATTCGCTTGATGTCTTTCATGACAGCAGTCAGGTTTACTTCTGCTGGGACTTTTCTAGTTCTTTTGAAGTCATCAACTAAGCTTTTCAGATTTGCTCGTTCAGCAATGAGCTTCTCTTTTGTCCAGAAGGGAGCGTCTGTTGGTCCTTGCTTAGCAGGTGAAGTCATTCTGAAATAATTGATAAGAAACAAAAGTTAGAAATCTCTAAATTTTGAAATTATAACAAGGTAAAATTATGTTGAAATTGAGTTTTATTAGTTTGATTTAGTTCAAACGGTCCTGAGACCGTTTGGTCTCAAACGGTCTGGAGACCGCGAGGATCCAAACGGTCTGGAGACCGCGGGGATCCAAACGGTCTGGAGACCGTGAGGATCCAAACGATCTGGAGACCGCGAGGATCCAAACAGTCTGGAGACCGCGAAGATCCAAATGGTCTGGAGACCGCGAGGATCCAAACGGTCTGGAGACCGCGAGGATCCAAACGGTCTGGAGACCGCGAGGATCCAAACGGTCTGGAGACCGCGAGGATCCAAACGATCTGGAGACCGCGAGGAAGACGAACCGCGCGGGAGACAAACCGCGCGGCCGTTCGTTGGCTAAGAGCTGCGGAAACGATGATGGCGACAACGGCGGGAGGGAGCTTCGAACGCGAGTTTTAAATGGTGGTGCGTCAACCTGTCGCTGCGGTCAGTGGGTCGGCGAAGGGGGAGCTGCTGCAGAGCTGTCGACAAGCCGGGAGTGACGACGAGCTAGGAACGCCGACGACGAAGTCGAGAACGACGGCGAAGCACTTGAAACAGCGACGCGCGGGAGTGTAGAGACGAAGGTCAGAGTGGAATGAAACAGGAGAGTTCGAGGATTCGAGAATCAAGAAGAGGGGCGCGTAGGTGGGGGAGGGGATATTTATAGGTTTTTTTGGAGCCCTCTCGGTCAGGTGACCGAGAGAGCTCAAACGGTCTTGAGACCGCAAGGAGCCTCACGGTCTGGAGACCGCGAGGAGCCTCACGGTCTGGAGACCGCGAGGAGCCTCACGGTCTGGAGACCGCGAGGGGCCTCACGGTCTCTAGACCGTTTGACCTCAAGATCAAGCGGATTTTTATGTATTTTTGGATTTAAGGAAAGCAAAAGAAAAAGGAAAAACAAAGATAAATAAAAGGATGCTTAAAAACAAAAGAAAAGGCTAGGGAAGGTGATATTCAGGCCTTGGGTTGCCCCCCAAGAAGCGCCTTGGTTTAACGTCGCTGGCTCGACAAGATTATTGCTCCGGCTATGCTGACTTTATAGGGTCATGAATTTCGATGGTTTGTCTTGATAACTTGTCTGCCGGAGTGTGGTACTTTTTTAATCTGTGGCCATTTACGGTCCTCTCTCCTCCATTATCGTCAATAATAATGACAGCTCCTGTTGGGTATATATGTTTGATTGTAAAGGGACCCGACCATTTGGTACGCAGTTTTCCAGGAAACATTTTTAATCTGGAGTTGAATAGGAGGACTTTGTTTCCGACGATTATATCTTTTCTTTTGATGTGGCCATCGTGCCACATCTTAGTTTGTTCTTTGTAGATTCTTGCGTTGTGGTAGGCTGTCATTCGTAGTTCTTCTAACTCTTGGAGTTGAAGTTGTCGGAATTCACCAGCACCTTTGAGATCGAAATTTAGTTGCTTAATGGCCCACCAAGCCTTATGCTCCAATTCAACTGGCAAATGGCAAGACTTCCCATACACTAATCGAAACGGTGTTGTTCCGATGGGTGTTTTGAAAGCTGTACGGTAAGCCCATAGAGCGTCGGATAATTTGGTTGACCAATCGGTGCAGTGTCGATTGACGGTTTTTTCCAGAATAACTTTAATTTGCCTATTGGAGACTTCAACCTGTCCACATGTCTGTGGGTGATATGGTGTAGAAACTTTGTGGTTGACTCCATATTTTCTTAATAAGGCTTCAAAGCTCCGTTCCAAAAAATGTGATCCGCCGTCAGATATAATCGTTCTTGGGACGCCGAATCTGGGAAATATTATCTCTTTAAACATCTTGATTACCGGTTTTGAATCGCAAGAGGTGGTTGGTAGAGCTTCTACCCATTTTGAAACGTAATCCACAGCAACCAAGATATACTTGAATCCATAAGACGAGGGGAAAGGGCCCATATAATCTATTCCCGATACATCGAAAAGTTCGATTTCTTGCCATATGTTCAATGGCATTTCATTCCTTCTGGTTATTCCTCCGGAAAGTTGGCATTTGTCGCATGATCGCACATATTCATGTGCGTCTTTTGCAATGGTGGGCCAATAAAAGCCAGATTGCAAGACCTTGAGGGCTGTCTTCTTAGAACTCATGTGCCCCCCAGTAGGGCCTGAGTGACAGTGCTCAAGGACCGGAGTGATTTCTGTCTCTGGGATGCATCTACGAAAGAGTCCATCTGTGCATAAGCGAAAAAGATAGGGCTCGTCCCAGAAATATTGCTTAGCGTCGTGAATGAACTTCTTTTTATCGTGATAAGATGCGGATGGGTGAATGATTCCTGTTGCCAAATAGTTGACAATGTCGGCATACCAGGGAAATCCATTGGAAACTTTCATTAAGTGGTCGTCCGGGAGGGAATCTTGGATAGGAACTTTGTCTTCATCCTCAACTCTAATACGGCTGAGATGATCGGCGACGACGTTTTCCACTCCGCTTTTGTCTTTAATTTCCAAATCGAATTCTTGGAGCATTAGCACCCAGCGGATAAGTCTAGGTTTTGCGTCCTGCTTCTGAATCAGATATCGTATAGCGGAGTGGTCAGTGTAGACAATGACTTTAGCTCCTATCAGGTATGAGCGGAATTTTTCGAATGCGTAGATGTCAGCTAAAAATTCCTTTTCTGTAGTGGTGTAATTTTTTTGTGCTTCATCCAGCGTTTTAGATGCGTAGTATATAACATGGGGTTTCTTGTCGATTCTTTGCCCTAAAACGGCCCCTATGGCAAAATCGCTCGCATCACACATGATTTTGAAAGGTAACGACCAATCTGGAGCTCGTAATATTGGTGCAGAAATCAGGGCATCTTTCAGAGTTGTGAAACTTTGCAAGCATTCTTGGTTAAAGTTGAACTCTGTGTCCTTGGTCAGCAGTTGTGTCATGGGTTTTGCTATTTTGGAGAAATCTTTAATAAATCTTCTGTAAAATCCAGCATGTCCTAAGAAGGCACGGACTCCTTTTACGTCTTTTGGTGGCATCAATTTTGAGATAACGTCAATTTTTGCTTGATCCACCTCGATCCCTCTGTCGCTCACTCTGTGTCCTAAAACAACACCTTCTGTTTCCATAAAATGGCATTTTTCCCAATTTAAAATGAGGTTTGTTTCCTCACATCTTTGTAGGACTTGAACCAGGTTGAGCAGACAGTTGTCGAAGGAGTCTCCATAAACTGAAAAATCATCCATGAATACCTCCATTATAGACGCTGTCAATCCCGCAAAGATAGCGGACATGCATCTTTGGAAAGTAGCTGGTGCATTACAGAGCCCGAATGGCATTCTTCTGAAAGCGTACGTCCCAAAGGGACAGGTAAAAGTAGTTTTTTCTTGATCGTCCGGATGTATCGGGATTTGGTAAAAGCCGGAATATCCATCGAGGTAACAAAAGAACTTCTGATGAGCTAGGCGCTCGAGGACCTCATCTAGGAAAGGCAGGGGGTAGTGATCTTTTCGTGTTGATTTATTAAGTTTCCTATAATCAATGCACATACGCCACCCTGTAACGGTTCTAGTGGGCACCAGTTCGTTTTTGTCATTAAGAACAACGGTGGTTCCCCCCTTTTTAGGGACCACCTGCACTGGGCTTACCCACTGAGAATCAGAAATTGGGTAGATAATGCCTGCCTTTAGAAGTTTGAGGACCTCGAGGCGAACCACCTCTTTGAGGTTGGGGTTTAACTTTCTCTGGTGTTCTCGCGATGGTTTAAACTCTTCAACCATGGGCAGTTTGTGCATACATAGAGCAGGGTTTATGCCCGTCAGATCAGTCATTTTATAGCCAATTGCTTTCTTATGCTTCTTCAGTTCATCGAGGAGTCTGTTTTCTTGATCATCCTCCAGAGTGGAGCTGATGATTACTGGACAGAGCTTCTCATCATCAAGAAAAACATGTTTAAGTCCCTCGGGTAAGGCTTTCATTTCTGGAGCCTTAGGTGGCTCAGTGGCTTCTATAATTGTGATGGCTTTAAGTTCTTCAAACGTGGCTGTCGGAGCTTCTTCAGCTTTTTCTAAGTATTGCAGGCACTGTTGTACTAGTTCACTGGCCGAGAATTCTACATCCGGATTTGTAAGAATATTTTCCAATTCGTCGGATGGTTCAGACATTTCTAACTGGGACATTTGATAAATAGCATCCAGGAAAAAGACTTCCTCTTGAATGCTTGGACCTTTCATGTTGTTTAGAACTCTGAACTGGAAAGCCTCCCTCCCAAGTCTCAGAATAATAGTTCCTGCTTCGACATCAATGAGAGCTCGGGCGGTAGGTAGGAAAGGTCTTCCAAAGATTATCGGATATCTCAGGTCTTCTTGTATGTCCATAATAACAAAATCACACGGGACATAAGAATTTGTTCCTATTCTGACAGGGATGTCTTCGATAATGCCAAGAGGGGCAGTTATGGTAGAGTCGGCTAACTGGATTGTCATAGTCGTAGGTAACAAATCAGTGAAGCCTAATCTTTTACACATTGAATAGGGCATAATAGATATGCTTGCTCCTAGGTCTGCCAATCCTTTCTTGCTGGAGCCATTTCCAATGGAACACTGAATGCCGAAGGAACCTGGGTCCTTCTTTTTCTTTGGCATTTTATTAAGCAGAATATCTGAAGTGGTCTGAGCAAGTTTCACTGTTTCATGCTCCTCTGTCATATACTTTCTCGACAAGAGGGTTTTCAGGTATTTTGCCCAAGCGGGCACTTCGGAAAGGGCATCAAGAAAAGGAATATCAATGTATAACTTTTTCATAGCTTCTTTAAATTTTTGGAACCTAGTGTCCATTTTGGTTCCTTTTAGTCTGTCTGGGTAAGGAATTCGTGGTGGGACTTCTGAGATTGGTTCCTTTTCCTTTTCGTTCTCTGTAGAATTTTCTGTTTCTCTGCTTGAATTCCCTGTTGGGGAAAGGATGGCTACGTTATCATCATCATGGTCGATTCTTGTGACATCAGGCAGGACACAACCAGACCGCGTGGTGACGGCATTAAGTTGTTCTGGTCTGTTTGGGTTATGACGGGGGTTTGCCTCTGGTTGCCCAGCAAAAGTGCCGGCTTGAGGTTTCAATTGAGCGGCAATCTGCGCCAGTTGGGCTTCTACGGCTTTTTGTTGAGCTTGTTGGTTTGCAAGCATGGTTTGTTGCGATTGAAGCATTTGTCTAATCAAGGATATCTCATCAGATGATTGGGGAGGAGCACCCCTTTGTTGATACTGAGTGACTTGTTGTCCTGGTTGTTGTAGAGGTGCAGTTAACTGTGGTTGCAGGGGCTGCTGCAACTGGGGTTGCTGTGGCTGCTGCAACTGGGGTTGTTGCAACTGAGGGTGCAGTCCTGAATGGGCATATTGGTAAGAAGGATTCCTGGGATAGTTAGATATTTGAAAACCTTGTCTGTAATTCCCTTGATTGAAGTTATTCTGAAATCCTGGTGGTTGTCTATTGAAAGATCCACCTTGTGCCTGCTGCTGTGGGTTGGCAGTCCCTGCAGGATTCCCGTATTGGAAACCAGGATGGTTCCTTGGTTTGTCTGGGTTGTAATACACTTGGCCAGGTATTGAATGTATGGAGTTAACTTGCTCTGGCATTTGATCTTCGGGATGCTCGATGATGGGTTCATATTGCGGCATAGGTGGTTGTAAATCCATCATGACATTGTACAACAATCCACATGATAATGTGGGATGATCAGATGCATGACAGGCTTCACAAGTTCCAGTAGCTGCCTTAACTTGTTGAACCTGAGAGCTTTTCTTCTTATCATATTCCCCGAAAGAAGTTTCGAGGGCTTGTTGCTTGCTAGCAATAGTCTTCAAAGCCTCAGCAATGGCCTTGAGTTCCATGGATTCTTCCGCTTTGTAAACCTTGAGAACGCCTTTGGGTTGGTTAGATGACCTTCCCCAATTGGATTGGTTCTCGGCCCCCAGCGTAACTATATTCCAGGCATCTTCATAATTCTTTCTCATAAAGTTTCCTCCAGATGAGGAATCTAGGAATTGCTTAATATCATCACTTACTCCTCTGTAAAATGTTTCTATTAGTTGATTTTGAGAATTGCCATGGTGAGGACACTTTCTCAGGAGTTCTTTGAATCTTTCCCAAGCTTCAGCAAGTGTTTCTCCAGGTAGTTGGGAAAAGTGATTAATCTGTCCCCTAATCTCATAGGTTAGCGAAGGTGGGAAGAATTTCTCAAGAAACTTCTCTTCTAAGGGAGTCCAGGTAGTGATGATGGGGTGTCTATCCAAAGCGTTGTACCAGCTTAGTGCTGTTCCAGATAAGGTGAAGTGGAAAAGGTGTAACATGATTGCTTCCATTGCAATTCCTGCTTGGGGTACAAGTCGGCAGAGTGACTTGAATCTCTTAAGGTGATCCATGCAATCATCTCCGGGTGCTCCGGAGAAAGAGATGCCTTGCATGATCTGGATCCACTGCGTCCGAATTTCAAAGTGTGGTATGTTAATAATCGGTGGTCGGACAGGATGATCGTCTTCATAATTCTTTGGGACTGCGTAGTCCCGAAGTTGCTTGTTTCTTAACGCAAGTTGAGCAGAAGCATGCTCTGCTTGGATGCGGGCTTGTTCCTCAGCTCGGATCTCACCCTACACCTGAGCACGAGTGTCGGCAATAAGTTGTGCTCGTTGTGCTGCTATGGCGGCGTTGACTCTTTCTGCAACAAGGCGTTGCTCTTCGGCCATCTGTCTGGCTCTTTGGCGGTTAAGTCTATTCCTTCGGTGAAAACTTCTTTCTACCTCAGAATCGTATTCTGGTTCAGGGGAGAATCCGATGCTATGCGGGGGTTGCATACACGTTTTCTACCTGAGTAGAAGGAAAATCACACGTTAGGATAATGGAAGGAAATGAGAAAGATCAAGAAGTATTGGAGTTGTTATTAAGAAAAAGTGTAAAATCCTAATCAACCAAGAAGTTGGTAAGTAAAAACTAAAAAGTTCCGTTGTCCCCGGCAACGGCGCCAATTTTTAATGGAGTTTTGCAATACCACTAAAAATCCTAAGGTGATGAATCCTTAGGTTTAGCCTTGCTAGTACTATGGTAAGGACTCCACCCACGTGTGTTAAGACATGCGGAAGTATTATCGTAGTATAGTTAAGGGTCGAATCCTCGGGACAACGGTCTTGACGAAGTCAAGATGGAAAACGTTTTAGCTCTACTTAACTACTTAACAGTTGATATTTAGATCGAAAGTTTGATGTTGGTTTTAAAGCTAAATGCGAGGAAAGCAAAGCAAGAAGGTAAAGATTAAAGTTGTAAACAATTGATAAAAACCACTAGGATGTTATCGGGTTTCACACCACTACACATGGATCAAGTCATGCAACATAATAAAACAACCTGCAAAAAAGGGTCAAATCAGTTAGTATCTTGTAGTCCTAGCTTCCTTTCGGATAACTAGCTACGAGAAGCGTGGAGTATTGCAATGCCAGCCATCCCATAATGAATGGTCACATGCCTTGCATTACTCCTTCATGAAATGTGTTCCTCGACCTTACCAAGGTTGCACTTCCATACGTCAACTGATTCCATTTCATAGTATGAAAGTGCAACGATGGGGGTGAGTTTACTCCACTCCTGAAATCACTTCTAGACACCGAAACAGACGTATGGTGACTACATACATCCATAACCAACATTCAATCGATATATAGATCTAAGGGTACAAACGTTGACGATTCATACCAAAAGACAATATGTAACACAAGTTGATGATCAAGCAACTAGTATTCATTAAGCGATTGAAGTCAAACTGAAAGGAAGAGTATCTTTGTTACAAGTTATTGAATTACATCGCATGAAATGAAAACATGGGTAGCGGGGCTACTCCCCGCACCCTAGTGAATGAAACTACTCGCTCATGGCAAAGGAGGTGAGAAGAGAGAGAAAGAACGTCATCTCCACGGAGGAGGGAAGGTTGAACCCTTGGTGAAGAGAGCAACGATCTTCACACTTCGTGGTTGCTTTGATGAAGGATTTTCTCTTCCCACCTTCTCTGTTGAAGAGATGGAAAGAAGAGAGAGAAGGAAGCTTGATGATGAGCACGGATCCCAAAACTGGCAGCCTTGGGGCAGTGGACAGAAGATCAGAGTGCTCTGGGTCTGGAGAGGCAGCCTTTGGGCGTCTTGGAATTCGATCCCCTTTGAAGTGGCCCTTGAGGTCCTATTTATAGGCTCAAGTTGAGCCCAAACGGTCTTGAGACCGTTTGGTCTCAAACGGTCTTGAGACCGTGAGGCTTCTCGCGGTCTTGGGACCGTGAGGCTTGTCGCGGTCTTGGGACCGTGAGGCTTGTCGCGGTCTTGGGACCGTGAGGCTTCTCGCGGTCTTGGGACCGTAAGGCTTCTCGCGGTCTTGGGACCGTGAGGCTTCTCGCGGTCTTGGGACCGTGAGGCTTCTCGCGGTCTTGGGACCGTGAGGCTTCTCGCGGTCTTGGGACCGTGAGGCTTGTCGTGGTCTTGGGACCGTGAGGCTTCTCGCGGTCTTGGGACCGTGAGGCTTGTCGCGGTCTTGGGACCGTGAGGCTTCTCGCGGTCTTGGGACCGTGAGGCTTGTCACGGTCTTGGGACCGTGAGGCTTCTCGCGGTCTTGGGACCGTGAGGCTTGTCGCGGTCTTGGGACCGTGAGGAGTCTTTGTGAATTTTTTTTGTGTTTTCTATAATGAAAAAGAGGAAAAGTTAGTTTATTGATGTATCTGCAATAAAGTAAGAAGGTTTAATGATTCTATTTAGTTTATCTAAGAAAGAGTATGGAAAACTAAAGATAACTAATAAGATAACGTCACAAAATGAGAGGTTATCAGTTGACTAGTCAATGTGAGAGGGTGAGGAATGTGGGGTGCCTGATTGATCTACATTGTGCCTTTGAGAAACTTATTGATGCATACATATCACTTCCTTGTGGGTCCAAGTAAGGAGGAAAGAGGGTACATGGGTCAGATGGGTGTCTTTTGAGTTTAAACTTGACATGATCTAACAAAACCCTAGGTTGGTTTGAGTTTCAAATCTCTATCTAGGATGTGCACCTATAGGTGTTCTACCTTATTTTGTCCCTTGTGGATGTGCGCATCAGGTTCATGTGGGGTTCAAACTTCTTACATGTGCAAGACTGACAATATGTTGTTCATAGTATGAAAATTTGAAATCAAGTGGATATCACTTGTGAGGCTTTTCTACATTAGCAATCAGGGCCAAGTGCCCAAATAAAAAAAATTCTCAACAAGTCTTGATTTGGAAAAGTGAATAAAAATTCCTTTAAAAAGGCTAAACACCTATTTTTGGATCATATATTATCTATGTCATCGAGTTACATCATCTACCACATCATTATTTAGACATGTATCATGCATGTGTCATCATCTCATGATTGAGACAAACATAATAGAAGGAATTACCTTTATCATTATTAAATCAAGTATCATATGCCTCATTGAAATCATCATATGACTGGATTTTTGGGCATACTATACCAACATAACCTACATAGTTAGTCTATCTACACAAAACAACATTACATATATGCTATTTGGTCCTTTATCAAGTCACATGATAAAGCATATAATGAACTAGAAAAGAATCACATAGGAAATAAGAACAATATGGTTGAGCTTCAAAACATTGAACTTCTCTATCCCTTTTGAAATTATTAAAAAGGAAGGGGGTAGACGAGCACAAAAATAGGTCTTCTCCAAGTACAACCAAACATACATCCACAACATGCCATATCAAAGTGTGCACCAAATAGAAATGAGAGAAGCAAACAATCCAAGTCATAATCAAAATATGGTAGACATGGAACCAACTCATGAGATATAGTAAATCAAAGAGTAAGTGTAAAAAGGATTAAGATTACAACCTAGAAAGCATGTTGTCAAAAACAACTACAAGCCAAAATGATGAAACTAGATAATAAAATAGTACAGTTCAGAAAATGTGCCTAGATGGTTTTAATAAAAAATAGCCTAGAAAGATATGTATAATAAGCATCTAGATTAGAAACTAGAAAATCTAAACATCTAGGTCATCTATGTCCACATCATCAACATTGTCATCAGAGGCTTCTGGTTTATAGTCATCATCTTCATCTGAAGGTGCAGCAGAGACAGCAACATCACCTTCATAACTAGAGGCACCAGCAAAGCCATTAGAACCATCATCATCCTTAGAAGCCTCCTCATCATCAACAAAAACCTCCTCATTAGCCTGGTCTGGCATATCCTCATCAACAAGGGAACCAAAACCACGACCAGACCAACGGTCATCTTGCTCAACCCAATACATGCCAAGAGGATGAAGCTCATTGGCATGTGGGAAGGAAGGAGAAGACCTACCAAGACTAGAAAGTAGAGTGGACAAGGGGACAAAAGTCAGCGGCAACACTCCAGGGGTGGATCCACCAACAACAGAGGGTGTAGCAGCAGAAGCAACAGACAAATGGGTTGGGTAAAAGTGATCATATTCATAACATACATAGTCACCTCCTGGGTAGGGCTGGTAGGAGGAATAAGAATGTGTACATGATAGGTTCATGTATGACATGATAGCACATAGGTCTTGATGTAGGTGCTCCTAAACCTGATGGTTGTATGCCTGTTGATGCATCATGTATCCCATAAGGGTTTCATTAGATACATGGAACGAGGCACAAGCATGTCATGTAGGTTAAGGTGATAGATGTTCATGGGTGGAGGTACAGGTAGAGGCACCAGGTGGTAGAGGATGGGATAGGAACAAACTTATGAAGTGTGGTCTTGCTGATGCAAACTCCTTTCCGTGAAGGTTTGTAATGAAGGTCATGGAAAAGGGAATTGCCAGTGGCAAGCTGAAACAGACCATAGATCAGGGCTGGGTAGGGAGGGTGGGTGCCACAAGTTTTCTTTCCTGAGTCAAAGTAGGTCATATGGTGGAGAACATATATTGCACACTTGACTGCTATGTTCTTGAAGAGATAGTACATAATTACCGTAGTGTTTTATGCAATTTCAATCTTATTATTCTTGGGATGAATATTGTGGTTAACAACTAAGGCAAGTATGCAGTTCTTGAGATCTAAGACAGAGGAGGGAAGGGTACACTACTTCCTATATGGGAATTGAGGCTTCTTCAAGAGCTTATGAATATCAAGGAGAGTAAGATCATATTTCTTATAGAAGGCCTCAAGCTCAACTAGGTCAAAATACTTAGTGTAGTCCTTCCTCCATGTGTCAGTCACTTCAATACCTGAAAAGAAGATGTTCATGGTATCCTCAGAGACTTGGAATTTCTTCCCTATGATCATCGAAGTGAGGACTACTTGAGTAGTGGGTGATGGTATGAGTGTGTCATAATTCCATTACAAGTTACCATAGAATTCATGAACAACTTTTATGCTAGTTATGGAATTGTTATAGCACAATCGTTCGACACACAAGGCAGATAGATGGTGATTGTAAAGAACCTTGGCCACTTGATCAATGACCCTTTGTGTATGAGGTATGGCTCAAAAAGGGCATGGAAAAGAAAAGGATTCCTAGCAAGGAGGTCCTTGTACCTATTAAGAGCCTGATTGGGGACAAAGAAGGTGTCATCAAGGGGAATGAGATGTGAGTTGGTAGATGACGATGGTGCACCAGCTGGGGTGGTCCTCTTTCTCCTATTGGATGCCATGGAGACAAAATGGAGAAGATGGAGAGAATAAAAGCAAGATAAACACCATCAAAACCCATCCACACACCTTGGGTTGATAGGAAAGAGGTAAAGGGAGGTCGATCTAGGTCAAACTAGGGCTAGGGAGAGGAAGGTCATGTCTAGGGTTGAGAGCTTGAGGGAGCTAGAGGTTGGATCGATCTATTTTTCTCTTGTTAAGAGGGAGAAAAGTCAACCTGTTACGACCCCACCTCCCGATAACCCCCAATTAAGGGAGACCAAGAGGTTGAAGCCACACCCATTAATCCCAGATCAAAGGTTCGACATATAACCATAAACAATTATTAAATCCTAACAGACTATACTGAAAATGGTAATAAAATTTTTCTTTGCATACCTTGAAAAGTTGGGAACAAACTAACTTCTAACCTCAGCTGAACTATTCTATCTAATTCCTCCTTGTTCTTTAATTCTTGAATTCACAAGGTGTCGCTTTACTGTTTGTACTTTTCATTGTACCTAAAACACCGACAAACAAAACGTCGGTCAGCCGTAGCTGGTATATGGGGGAAATAATAAACATGCAACTATGATAACAATGTAATCATTCAATTACTTATTTAACAACCAATATTACATTTTAGATATAACTCCACGATCCAAGGGTACCCTATCCTCTGTATTGTCCCCATTAAACCCCTCATGATCCACCTATAAGTGAACCAGTTTCTAGGGTTGAGTCACATGGCACTACTCGTAAGTAGACCACTCCTTAACTCGGGATTTGCTAAAGAGTCTCTAACTCACGGTAACCTAGACCTTACTATAGGATTACCCCTTTTTTAGCCTTTTCAAAGTAACAGAGGTGGACCCGGATCTAGCCAGTTATATTTGCACATTTATGGTGATAATCATAGTCAATTTATAGTGGCATGAAATAAATAAACATCCAACAGTTTAGTTGAATTCAATGCGATTAAACATTCGGGAATCCATCGGGAAACTATAGCGGTTATTCATAATCGTAACTACATACCTGATCCATAGTAACTTGATGTACATGCATTAACATTCATCACAATTAACAAGCAATCAACAATATCTTGAAAATAATGCATAACATCCAAATGTCATTGTTTTATCCCAAACTTCCTCAAGATCTACTTGGATTCCACTTTAAGATTTCTAAGTCATCCTTTAGGGTTTTAGCTTTCACTATGCATTTATTACTATTGATGTTTGTTTAGTCCACAAACCCTAATTTCAACATCATAGATACCATCAAAAGTCAATTAAGTCCAAAATGTCTCTTTTACACTAAAAGTACTATCTTTATCATTTTTAAGTCATTTCAAGATCATTCATGTTCAGGTTTCCTTGAAGTGACATCTCAACAAAGAATTATGGTTCGATTCTTCAGGAACCCTAAAAATTCCACAGTAATGATCTTTTATACTCAAATTGGATTTATAATAACATTACATTGTCTTATTCATGGGTTTGCACAATTAAAATCATTAAAAGACATATCCTCCTAAACTAGGGTTCCTAAGCCCATTAATGCACACTTAGGTATATGAAACCCTAATTTAAGCCAATTATGTACAATTATCATCCTTTTATTATCAATAGGTTAATATTCATTCTAAACATTCAGAGAACATCACTATATACAATTATCATCAATTCCAAGGGTTTTTTCACTAATTAAACCAGTAAATATGATACTTTATACACTTTTCCAATTCCAGCATATTTAAGCACATAAACTCTAAATTAGACTAATCATGTGCAAAGTTCTTCCTTTTTTAACATAATGTACTTTTTGCACTTAACAGGTTAATATCAACTCTAATGATCCATTAAAACCTATTAAATACTTTATTCATATCAAAGTAGGGTTTCTTTAATCATCATTATGTTAAAGTTGATAAATTACACTACTTTTCAAATTTAAAGAGGAACTGGCTTATAAACATATTTTATTTAGATTCCTCACGTCTTTCTGATCAATTTTCATATATAAACTTTTGTCATCTGAGCTACGAATATTTTACTACAATTTTTGCAAATAAATCATAAAGCGACCAATAGGGAGGTGCCACGTAGGCAACCAACCCCATGCACGTTACCTTGTGCGCGCCCCATCTTCATTTATAACGAAATGTCAATTTTATCCCCGCATAAGTGACGCCTTCTACAGCCCGTGGAGGGGCAGTTTCATCCAAGGCCACTTGGCCTTCTTCAACCTCGCGTCCACGGTTTGCGGTCACTGCAACAGACCTAGGGTTGGCTCTCGCTCCTCATTTCAGACCCGATCTTCGCCGGAGATCATCCCCCTGTCTCTGCCGCCCTTGGCCGCACAGGAGGGTACCTCTTGGGCCCCAGGTAGAGCGGTGGCTCGGGCTGGTCTGGTTCCGCAAAGCAGGGCTGACCTGCAGCCAGACGACGGCTGTGCGCCAGCCTTAGAGCACGGGGAAGACGACTGCTCCCTTCCTGATGTCGTGGGAGTGTCAGGTCTCCCTCGTGACCTCCCCACGACACATAGTTGCTCTGGGGTAGCGTGCATCCTCTTGGTTAGGGTTGCGTGCAAAGAAGAAGGAGGAAGGAGATAACTACGTGGAATCCTTTCTAAACTCGAACCAAAACCTTACCCCTTTATAGGGAAAAGAAACGAACCCATAGTTTGGCTTAAACACGACTCATAGAGTCTCTTTCCAAAAGGATTTATTTTCCTTCAAGGACAAGTAATTCTTCTTTCTCTCTTTAACCTTTTGATATCCTCTGTTATTTGAGTATATAGGAAATTCGAAATTCCTCTTTCTTATCGTCTTTATTCTTGCTCTTTAATCTCTTAGAACGAATTTCTATTTTCTTTTAATAGAAATTACTTCTTCTTTTTCATAATGCCACCAAAAACATTAATAAAGTATCATATTATCTTTAATTTTTGCAAATTTGGTATTCTCTCTCTCTTTCCTCTTTATTGGGGATCCTTGGACCCCAAGAAACTCTATTATTTAGAAATTCTTTTCCAAGGATATTTATTATCCTTCTAGATGCATCTTAATGCATTATTTCACATTATCTTGTTTATTTCTTATTATAATATTTCCTTTTGAGGATTTATATTTATTTCTCTTTAATTTTCCTCATTGGTATTCCTTTTATCATTAGTAATCCTTGGGATACGAAATTCCACCAAGGATAACTCAATTATACATCTTTTCACTTATTTTCCACATTTTATCATTATTTTCCAATTTCTTTCTTCATAAAGAAATACTTAATTAATCTTTTCTTTTCTTATTGCTTTCTTTTTGGAACCTTGGACTCCTTAGTATCCAAGGAACCCAAGAGGCACGATATCCTCTTTGTATTTGCCTTCTAGAGGTTTCCACATATTTCTTTTCTTAGAATTTCGATTATTCATTTACTAATTGAATTTCCTTGGTATTTGGGCCCAATCGCCAACAAAGCCCAAAACACAACCAATCAAGGCTATTGTGAATGGAATCCATTTATTCCAAACAAATCACATCATTATTTTTTCAATTACCCTTAATATGAGAAATTGCATTTCTCACCAATTGAACCCAAAAATTGGGGTTATAACATCCTCCCCCTCTTATAGGAATTTTGTCCTTAAAATTCCAACAAGCAAACAAACAATTCAGGATAAGACTTTTCCATGTCCATCATTGGCTCCTATGTGGATTTACCGTACTCATGGCGCATCCAAAGAACCTTTATCATCTCATATTCTTTTCTCTGAGTCCTTTCATTCCGGCGTCTATAAACTGCACAGGTGACTCAGGCCATGTCAGCCTCCCTTGGGGCTCACTAGGTTCATTGCTCAGCACATGGTCGGGGTACCTCACATAGTGCTCTAAATTGGACACATGGAAAACATCCCACATTACTTTATCCTGAGGGTAGGGTCAAAACCTAACCATCTCCACCCATCCATCTCTAATGGACCCATGTATCAGGGACTCAGCTTTCTCGACTGCAGCTCAGAGGGGTCGGATTCTCACATTATATTCTCCCACAGTGCACTGCATGTTAGTCTACTTCGCATCTGCTCACGACTCTTGTCGTCTCTAGGATCCTTTCAGCCATTGCATGATCAAAGTGACTTCATCTACACGCACTGTGGTCCCTTTTCTAACCATCATATGGTTCTTTCACCAACATCACCTTACTGAAGTGGTGACCGACACAACCTCCCTTATAGAGCTTCTTATAAAACCCGATACTGGCTATGGTGGTCATTGTCACATCTTTCATAGGACAAGAATTGTCTCTAGATATCACCCTATACGAGTACACATGCCCTCATCAGACCCTTTAGTCTGAATCATACTAACCATAGTTAGGGGTGATAAACTATACTAACATTGAGTTCTTCATGTACCTACTTCCACTTTATGGAAGTGAACCTCTAGGCCAAACTCAAGATCCTTTAAACTTACATCATGATGTAGTTGAGCCATCTCTCTCATGGGTAGTTCAACCAGATCTGTCCCTTAACAGAACTCTTTCTTTCTCATGTCACCTAGGTAAGGCGATCTACCATAACCCATATCGCATCTCGACCTTCCTTGGTCCTGAGGATACTTGAAACATCCATAGAGATGAACTCCCATCCCCCCTCAGGGACTCTTTTGTCCTCTATATCGATACACTGGGTTACTGGGGTTCGTCCTTTACCTCAGCTTGCATGACCATATACCACATGCAACTTTATCTTAGGTATCTAAAGTGCTATTGCCATTTACCATGGTGTATGATGATCTTCAAACATGATTTCAAGTATGTAATGATTCCTCAAGATCGATTCCTCAGACACCCAAAACCACTCTAGTCGGGGTTTCATCACCTTCTTTTCCAAAGAAGTGCATCTGAGGTTCTACCACCATCCTTTCATTGTATCAAGGACTAGACTGGCTAACTAAACAACCACTAACCTTCCAATGTATCTTGTTACATCTGAGTGTTACCCAAACACCTCTCCCTTTCGAACTTAGGGTTAGCCAAGCAACCTCTTCTAGCTTTTAGTCCAACAAGTCAGATGTATCTTTAACCAGAGCATCCATTACCACTTCACATTCTTAGGTATTAGGTAACATTGAAGACATACACTTTCATGTATTTCACTTATCATCTCACCTCAAACTCTATGTCTATCTTCATTAAGAAAACTTCTTTGATTTCATCATCATGGTGATCAAACTCTACCTGGTATAACTTGTAAGTTCTACATAGTTCATGATAAAAACATCCTCATAAGGGGACTACCTCATTCCTCATAATGTTTACAAACCATCCATGTATCATTCACTTTACCAGGGTAGGTTATCCTCTATATCCCCATTTCTCGTGGCAACATTCCAACCTACATCATCTCTTATCTTTGGTGTATGGCATGCGTAATGTCCTATCTCTCACTCCCATAACAAGAGGAAATAAGCATTTGGCTGCAGTCCAAATACATAGTTCTTCCTGTTCCAAGAGAGGAGATGGTACATCCCACCTTGCCAATACACCTTTGCATCTACGTTGCAACGTGCCACATATGTCTCTACATCATGATATCCAACTAGTCTTGAACCTACTGAGGTTTACACACATCCCGTAGTCATCTCCTCTAGGTCTATAGGGTGCCGACACTTTTGGGGTCATCCCTCTTCCCTCATGCATCAAGGGAGTGCCCTACTCATCTGCCCTTTGGGTCCCATGAGTTCATTAAGGTGATCAATCTCCTAACCCAAGGCCCTCAGACAATGATAGCTGTTACCTCCCGACCCTATGGTCATGTGCAACTGGGGAATTAGGCAACTCCTACTTTCATCGGTCTTATCCCTACCTGATCCTAGGATAGACTTAGGATTCTCCATTATAGTACATGTTCACTTAGAACCTTACCCAAGTCTTCATCATCTCTCTTTCTGCATTCATGGGCTGACTTCCATCCTTTCCTCAGGATCATGGCAACCTGCCTACCTTGGTCAAGCCCTATACCGGTTACCTCCATGGTAACACATCTGCATGCACTTAGAGATGGATATCTATGGGTGTGTAGATTCAATCTCATACTATGTACCTTTCACTTAGATTCTCAAGATCCTATGAGACCTCTTTAGGTTACTTTGAACCAACAAAACTGATATACACCCTTCCAAAGGGGTCCCTCTCCCAGGATGGGAGGAAAACTATCTCTAAGGTCACAAAATCTCTTAGGTCCATGGTTTACATCCACACGATCCTATTTAACCCTAGCAAGCCATTAAGGCACAAGCAGATCACTTACTGTGCCATGCTAGGTCATACTTGTCCTCTTTCCTCAATGTTGGATCAAGATCATACCTTTCTTTATCATCAACTTAGCTGTGAGGGGTTCATCAAACACACCTTAAACTTCAGGGGCTCTTCTTTTCCTCTATTCATGAGGATTACTCTGCTCGCTTCTATAGGAACTCAACTTCTCATCATGAGCCTTAGGTACGCCACTTCCCCTCTTAGGCCTAGGAACCCTAGGTTCACTGCATGCTCTGTCTCTTAACTACAAACAAAGCATGAAAAAGGCATGACACGCACTCCTCGTCATCCTTCAACTCAAGCAACACTTAGAGTTGGGTCCTCCTTAAGGACAACCAACAAGGTACAAGGCCTCATAACATGCTACTAAACCTTTCTAGGTCTGAGGAACTCTTTTTCCTACCTCAGAAGGTAGACACCTATACTATAGGCACATAGGCACCAAATGCTTCATCTTCACTCCCTAGGGTTTGGTCCTTCTTAAGGCAACCAAGATATCATCAACTTATGAGGCAACCACTGTCATCCATTGTTCAGGGTTTTAGGCTTCAAACCTTCTTGCTGGGTTTTCTGCTCTCTCTAGAGCTAACCCTACATCCAACCTCACCATTAGAGGTCCTCTCTTCACGAAAGATCAACCTACAAAGCATTATTTACATGGGTGAAGCCTAGGTTTGCATTTATGGTTGCTCAAGATCATCTATAACCCTTTATGCTCCATCATAATTCCTTATCCAGGGTTTCATTCTACCGTCAGCACTATGACGTGCCTTAGGTGCCATCTATGCCCTACTCGCACAAGCTCATAGGGTTTCTATGGTCCCTCACTAACATCGTCATCTAAGGAGCTATCCTTTACCCTAACATGCATGACCCTTCCCAGGGTTGGGTTGCCAAAGGTGCTAGGTCACCCATGGATCATATGGCATCCCAAAGGCATGTCCTTTCAAACACCTGGTCCAACTCATCTCTCTCTAACCTTCACTTAAGGTTAGGGTTAGCATCATCCTCAGAGGATGTGCCAGGTCTCTACTTGCAATGGATATCTCTATCTCCAAGACTAACTTATCCTCCTGACAAGAAGGTCTAGCCTTAGGTCTCTTCTGAGGACATGACATCTTATGTCATACGTCCTAAGCATGTATCTATTATTTATTTTGCACTTATTCTATTAAGCTTATGTCCATGATATCTTGTTTACATACCTTTCATTAATTTAGTGGAGGATTCCTTAAACCTTATTAACCTTACCCATACCTCAAGAGGGTGAGGAGAAGAAAGAAAACCCTAATCCTTTAGGTCCTTATCAGAATTTTATGATGAGAAGGGATGAATAAGATGAGAAGTCCTAAAAGTATCTTATTTCGATTCATACCCTAAGACTTTGGCCAGGCGGTCACATGGGTCTGGGAGTCCTCGTATTCCGACTAGCGGTGCGGAGGAAAATCTTGCCAGCCCCCGGTCATGATCCCATTCTAGACACCTCCATCTTTTGGATACTCCTCTAATAACTCCCTTGGGTTCTATGGAGTTTGTAAAATTTAATAATTATTAGTGGTTAAATGAGGAACCTATGCTCTGATACCAAATGTTACGACCCCACCTCCCGATAACCCCCAATTAAGGGAGACCAAGAGGTTGAAGCCGCACCCATTAATCCCATATCAAAGGTTCGACATATAACCCTAAACAATTATTAAATTCTAACAGACTATACTGAAAATGGTAATAAAATTTTTCTTTGCATACCTTGAAAATTTGGGAACAAACTAACTTCTAACCTCAGCTGAACTATTCTATCTAATTCCTCCTTGTTCTTTAATTCTTGAATTCACAAGGTGTCGCTTTACTGTTTGTACTTTTCATTGTACCTAAAACACCGAAAAACAAAACGTCGTTCAGCCGTAGCTGGTATATGGGGGAAACAATAAACATGCAACTATGATAACAATGTAATCATTCAATTACTTATTTAACAACCAATATTACGTTTTAGATATAAATCCGCAATCCAAGGGTACCCTATCCTCTGTATTGTCCCCATTAAACCCCTCATGATCCACCTATAAGTGAACCCGTTTCTAGGGTTGAGTCACATGGCACTACTCGTAAGTAGACCACTCCTTAACTCGGGATTTGCTAAAGAGTCTCTAACTCACGGTAACCTAGACCTTACTCTAAGATTACCCCTTTTTTAGCCTTTTCAAAGTAACAGAGGTGGACCCGGATCTAGCCAGTTATATTTGCACATTTATGGTGATAATCATAGTCACTTTATAGTGGCATGAAATAAATAAACATCCAACAGTTTAGTTGCATTCAATGCGATTAAACATTCGGGAATCCATCGGGAAACTATAGCGGTTATTCATAATCGTAACCACATACCTGATCCATAGTAACTTGATGTCCATGCATTAACATTCATCATAATTAACAAGCAATCAACAATATCCTGAAAATAATGCATAACATCCAAGTGTCATTGTTTTATCCCAAGCTTCCTCAAGGTCTACTTGGATTCCACTTTAAGATTTCTAAGTCATCCTTTAGGGTTTTAGCTTTCACTATGCATTTATTACTATTGATGTTTGTTTAGTCCACAAACCCTAATTTCAACATCATAGATACCATCAAAAGTCAATTAAGTCCAAAATGTCTCTTTTACACTAAAACTACTATCTTTATCATTTTTTAGTCATTTCAAGATCATTCATGTTCAGGTTTCTTTGAAGTGACAACTCAACAAAGAATTATGGTTCGATTCTTCAGAAACCCTAAAAATTCCACATTAATGACCTTTTATACTCAAATTGGATTTATAACAACATAACATTGTCTTATTCAAGGGTTTGCACAATTAAAATCATTAAAAGACATATCCTCCTAAATTAGGGTTCCTAAGCCCATTAATGCACACTTAGGTATATGAAACCCTAATTTAAGCCAATTATGTACAATTATCATCCTTTTATTATCAACATGTTAATATTCGTTCTAAACATTCAGAGAACATCACTATATACAATTATCATCAATTCCAAGGGTTTTTCACTAATTAAACCAGTAAATATGATACTTTATACACTTTTCCAATTCCAGTATATTTAAACACATAAACTCTAAATTAGACTGATCATGTGCAAAGTTCTTCTTTTTTGAACATAATGTACTTTTTGCACATAACATGTTAATATCAACTCTAATGATCCATTAAAACCTATTAAATACTTTATTCATATCAAAGTAGGGTTTCTTTAATCATCATTATGTTAAAGTTGATAAATTACACTACTTTTCAAATTTCAAGAGGAACTGGCTTATAAACATATTTTATTTAGATTCCTCACGTCTTTCTGATTAATTTTCATATATAAACTTTTGTCATCTAAGCTACGAATATTTTACTACGATTTTTGCAAATAAATCATAAAGCGACCAATAGGGAGGTGCCACGTAGGCAACCAACCCCATGCACGTTACCTTGCGCGCGCCCCATATTCATTTATAACAAAATGTCAGTTTTAGCCCCGCGTAAGTGACGCCTTCTACATCCCGCAGAGGGGCAGTTTCGTCCAAGGCCACTTGGCCTTCTTCAACCTCGCGTCCATGGTTTGCGGCCACTGCAACAGACCTAGGGTTGGCTCTCGCTCCTCGTTTCAGACCCGATCTTCGCCGGAGATCATCCCCCTGTCTCCGCTGCCCTTGGCCGCACAGGAGGGTACCTCTTGGGCCCCAGGTAGAGCGGTGGCTCGGGCTGGTCTGGTTCCGCAAAGCAGGGCTGACCTGCAGCCAGACGACGGCCGTGCGCCAGCCTCAGAGCACGGGGAAGACAACTGCTCCCTTCCTGATGTCGTGGGAGCGTCATGTCTCCCTCGTGACCTCCCCACGATGCATAGTTGCTCTGGGGTAGCGTGCATCCTCTTGGTTAGGGTTGCGTGCAAAGAAGAAGGAGGAACGAGATAACTGCGTGGAATCCTTTCTAAACTCGAACCAAAACCTTACCCCTTTATAGGGAAAAGAAATGAACCCATAGTTTGGCTTAAACACGACTCATAGAGTCTCTTTCCAAAAGGATTTATTTTCCTTCAAGGACAAGTAATCCTTCTTTCTCTCTTTAACCTTTTGATATCCTCTGTTATTTGAGTATATAGGAAATTCGAAATTCCTCTTTCTTATCATCTTTATTCTTTCTCTAAAATCTCTTAGAACGAATTTCTATTTTCTTTTAATAGAAATTACTTCTTCTTTTTCATAATGCCACCAAAAACATTAATAAAGTATCATATTATCTTTTATTTTTGCAAATTTGGTATTCTCTTTCTCTTTCCTCTTTATTGTGGATCCTTGGACCCCAAGAAACTCTATTATTTAGAAATTCTTTTCCAAGGATATTTATTATCCTTCTAGATGCATCTTAATGCATTATTTCACATTATCTTGTTTATTTCTTATTATAATATTTCCTTTTGAGGATTTATCTTTATTTCTCTTTAATTTTCCTCATTGGTATTCCTTTTATCATTAGTAATCCTTGGGATACGAAATTCCACCAAGGATAACTCAATTATACCTCTTTTCACTAATTTTCCACATTTTATCATTATTTTCCAATTTCTTTCTTCATAAAGAAATACTTAATTAATCTTTTCTTTTCTTATTGCTTTCTTTTTGGAACCTTGGACTCCTTGGTATCCAAGGAACCCAAGAGGCACGAAATCCTCTTTGGATTTGCCTTCTAGAGGTTTCCACATATTTCTTTTCTTAGAATTTCGATTATTCATTTACTAATTGAATTTCATTGGTATTTGGGCCCAATCGCCAACAAAGCCCAAAACACAACCAATCGAGGCTATTGTGAATGGAATCCATTTATTCCAAACAAATCACATCATTATTTGTTCAATTACCCTTAATATGAGAAATTGCATTTCTCACCAATTGAACCCAAAAATTGGGGTTATAACACAACCGAACCTAACTTATGTTTTCTCTAGGTCGGCCATCAGTCGAGTTCTGTGACTCGGAAACCTGACCGATAGGCTCTTTAAAAAACCTCTCGACCTCCGATTGGTAGAGTTGGCAACTCGATCGATGGTCCAACTGAGCCAACCTTAGAAAATCTAATTTCTAGCCATATGAGTGCTAATTAAATTTATTTTTCATGTCCATTTTTCATTTTAAACATACTTAGGCACATATCACTCATCATTGGATACTATTTTTGTTACAACCCCAATTTTGGGTTCTTTTGGTGAGAAATGTAATTTATCATATTAAAGATATTGGAAAAAATAATGATATAAATTGTTTTGAGTAAATGGATTTCATTTACAATAGCCTTGATGATTGTGTTGTGGGCTTTATTGGCTATTGGGCCCAATAACAAGGAAATTCAATTAGTAAGTGAATAATTGAGTTTTTGAGAAAAGAAAGATGTAGAAACCTCTAGAAGGCAAAAGAACTTAATACAAAGGTGGATTTCGTGCCATATAGGTTCCTTGGGTCCCAAGGAGTCCAAAGTTGCAAAGATAATGTAATAAGAAAAGAAAAAGATCAATTAAGTATTTCATTATTAAGAAAGAAATTGAAAATAAGGGTGAAATGTGGAAAATAAGTGGAAAGAGGTATAATTGAGTTAGCCTTGGTGGTTTTTCGTATCTAAAGGATACCTAATGTTAAAAGGAATACCAATGTGGAAAATAAAAGAGAAATAAAGAGAAATCCTCAAAAAGAGATATTTTAATAAAAAATAAACAAGATATGAGAAATAATGGATAAAAAGTAAGTAAAAGGCTAAGGGATACTCCCAAGATGGGATTTCAAGCCATTAAGGTTCCTTGAGGTTCAAGGAACTCAGAATAATAATTTAATGGTAGAGGAAAGAGAAAATATGTGACAAATATATATAATTAAGTGATATCTTGCACCTAAAGAAAAGGATAATGGAGGAGGGAGTTATAGAAAAAGGATAGTGGAGGAGAGAGTTATTGATTTTAAGAGTTTTCTTAAAATCAAAGAATAATCATTGATTTTATTTGAAACAGGAATCTTGGGCCCAGCCCATGCGCCTGTCACGCGCATTGCGGGCCATTGGATTCAGATCCAATGATGACCCCTTCATCTCCTAGCTCGCGACATGTTCAGAAAGTAGGATCAAGAGATCAGGTTTTTTGGGGGTGATTCACTTGATGATAAAAGAACGAGCAATTATGGAAACACTTCCATTGGATCTAGGAGATCAAGCCGATCACACCCACCCTAGATTTCACCTAGGTTTGTGGCTTCTAGGAGATTCAACCGATCTCCAGGAACCTTGCCGCCAGGGGCAAGTATAAATAGAGGACCTTAGACCCTCTGCAAAGGAAAAAGTAAAACCTGGACCTGCGGCTGAGAACCATGAACAATCTTCCTCCCTCAATTTTTCCCTTGACCCCTGTTTTCATCTCCATCCCATCGGCCGCTTCACCGAAGAAGCTTCAACCCTACCCCATATGTTCCAGCTGCCACTCGAGCAATCAAGGTGCCCTATGAGTTTAGAGGAGTGCTGCAAAGATGAAGGTGCCCTCCGTTGGCACTGGGAAGGCTGAAAACTCGAAGTCAACCATCCAATTGACCGAGCCAGTGACATGGTTTGCAGATCAGGGTAGCGTGTGGAGGTTGAAGAAGAAATGAGGAAATGACTTCCTTACCCCCAGGAGCACGTGGCCCTAAAGTGGGAGTGTAGGGGTGAAAGTGTCTATGGACCCGATCCAACTCATTGCTCGCGAGGAGAAAACCGCCAGGTGGCAGCCTTCGATTGGCCCAAAGGTAATTAACCTTGTGAAAATCATAGTTAATGATTTATAACCCTGTTGATAAAAAGTTATACATGAAAATTGATCAGGAGAAGATGAGGATTCTAATAAAAATATAATTAAATCCTAGTTTTTCTTACAATTCAAAAGTGTGTAAAGTGATTACCTTTAATGGTTTAATTTATGAAAAACCCTAACAATTGAAGATAATGAGATTTCATGATGTTCTCTGGATACTTTAAGACGATATTAACTTGTTAGTCACAAGAGAGAGAATTTGATCTAAAAAGATGATCTTATTATATTTTTGGTTTAAGATAGGGTTCCATGTACATGAATAGGCATTAATGGGCTTAAAAGCCCTAATGTGGAGTAATATGGATTTAATGACTTTTATTTCAAGAAATATGAATATCTTAAACATGAATATATTGATCTAAAGTTTGGAATAGATAACTTAAAGAGATAAAGTTTTAATATGTAAAAAGGATGTTTTAAAGTCTCATGTGAGCAAAGATATACTTGAAAACCTAGAAACCCTAATCTAGGTGTTTATGTCTTTAATACACTATATTTTGAAATCTTATGTATAAGATGAAGTTAGAACTAATCATAAGCCAGATTGGTAATAAAGAGGCTTAGATATGAATGATTAAGTAATTAGGGTTTTGGAACATGGAAACAATGTTTTAGGGTTTAGTTGACCTAAAAGGTAATAGTTAAGGAACAAATATAAAGAACGTTAAGGATAACCTGAATTCAACATAGGTACACTCTAGGTGGGAATTCCAATTCAATAAAGTAAGTGCATGATGAACGTATGAGTAATTAAATTGCACATGTTTTTTGGTTTCTTGTCGTGCCTGTTTAGTTGGGGTGATTAGTTGCTTGGCTTGGTTGGTTGTTTGATTAATTGGATATTCTGCTTACAATCCTTGAGAATTCCAAATTAGGTATGTGGTTAATTATGAATAACCGCCTTAGTTTCCTGAGGATTTTCCATATGGTTAATCACATTGAATGCAAATTATCAGATTGGATGTTGATACTTGTAAATCATAAAGTCACTATGATTATCACATTAATAATAGAAGCATGTATTCTGTCACCTACATGCCACCCTGATGGATGATGCCAAAGGTCAGGCCCGTACGGGTAGACCAATGGGCACCATGAGTGGTGACCCCCAGGCACCAAGCTCGGGAATGAGAAGGTGGCCTATGATATTGCATGACTAGTGGGAACCATGAGTGGTGACCCCTAGGCACCATGCTCTGGATTGAGAAGGTGGCCTTAAGTCATTGGCAAAAGAAACCCTAAGGTGGGTATGCCAGGGTTAGGGAAAATGCGATGGAGAATGTCATACTAAAAAGTGTAAATTGGCTTGTTAATTAACTTGATTGTGACAATTAGATTGTTATCCGTATGTGCAAACTTTTGGTTGTCCCAGCATACCAGTATATTTTAATATGCTGACCGACGTTTGGTTTGTCAGCGTTTTAGGTACAATCCTAAAATGAACAAACAGTAAAATGACACATTGTGAAAATAAAACATAAAGTGCAAGGAAGATTAGATAGAGTAGATTCAAACTTGGATAGATAGATTCCCAAAGTTTTAAAAGGTATAAAAAGTTTTAATTTTCTACCAAATTTTACTTTAGTTAGTAGAATTTATTAATTATTATTGATTATATGTCGAACCTTTTATCTGGGTTATTGGATAATGGCTCTGACCTTTCGGTCTCCCATAATTGGGGGTTACCGGTAGGCGGGGTCATTACATTTGGTATCAGAGTGAAGGTTCCTCTCTTAATCCTTAATAATTATTAAATTTTACAAATTCTGTAGAACCCAAGGGAGTTATTAGAGGATTATCCGAAAGACAGAGGTGTCTAGGAAAGGGTCACGACCGGGGGCTGGCAATATTTTCCTTCGCACTGCTAGTCGGAATGAGGACTCCCGGATATGTGTGACTTCCTGGCCAAAGTCTTAGGGTATGAATCGAAATAAGATACCTTTAGGACTTTCTCATCTTATTCATCCTTTCTCAACTCAAATTCTATTGAGGACCTTCAGGATTAGGGTTTCCTCTCTTCTCCTCACTCTTTTGAGGTACGGGGAAGGTTGATAAGGATTAAGGAATCCCCCACCAAATTAATAAAAAGCATGTAAATAAGATGTCATGGTCATAATCTTAATAGAGTAAGCGTAAAGGAATAGATACATGCTTAGGCCATATAACACGAGTTTTATTTGCCCTTAGGAGAGACCTGAGGATAGACCTCCTTGGCAGGAGGATGAGTAGAGAGAGTTAGTCTTGGAGGTAGAGACCTCCATTAAAAGTAGAGACCTAGCACATCCTCTGAGGATGATGTTAACCCTAAGTGAAGGTCAGAGAGAGATGACATGATGAGTTAGATGACATGGTTGACCGAGTGTTTGGGTTGGACATGCCTTGGGATGCCATATGATCCATGAGAGGTTAGATAACCTAGTACCTTTGGTTACCCAACCCTGGAAAGGGGCATGCGTGTTAGAGTGAAGGATAGCTCCTTCATTGATGAGGTTAGTGAAGAACCTATAGAAACCCTATGGGCTTATGCAAGTAGGGGATAACATGCACCCAGAGTGCGTCAGTAGTGTGAGTAGTAAGTTGAAACCCTGGACAAGGGAGTATGTTGGATAGCTAACAAGATAAGCATAAAGGGATAGGGATAACCTTGAGCAAACAAAAGTTTGAACATAGGCTTCGTAATGTAGAGGTATGCTTGTAAGCTTGATCCATCTTCATGGAGAGAGAACCTTTAGGATAAGGTTGGTTGTGGAGTTAACTCTAGAGAGAGAGAGCATGACCCCGAGCAGGAAGGTTAGAAGCCTAGAATCCGAGATATGAGGGAAAGTGGGGAGTTGAGGATGATGCGACCTAAGTGAATGTTTGTGGTTGCCTCATGACTTGATCCCTGAAGGCTGATGATATCTTGGTGGCCTTTAGAGGAACCAAACCCTAGAGAGAGGATGATGCTTCTGGTACCTATGCGCCTGTGGTATAGGCGTTTACCTTCTAAGATGGGAAGAAGAATTCCTTAGATCTGGGGAGGTTTAGTAACAGATTGTGAGGCCTTGTACCTTGTTGGTTGTCCTTGAGGAAGACTCGACCCTGATGTGTTGCTCGAGTAGAAGGATCATGGGAGTACATGACATACCTTGGACATGTTTGATTCGTGGTTAAGAGGTTGAGAAGATAGTGGGACATTAGGAAAGTGAACCTAGGGTTCCTAGGCCTAAGAGGGGAAGTAGTGTACCTGATGCTCATGATGAGATTTGAGTCTCTATGGATTCGAGCATGGTACTCCTCATGTGTATAGGAAAAAGGAAACCCCTTAAGTTAAAGGTATGATTGATGAACCCCTC
Organism: Alisma plantago-aquatica; assembly: GCA_963693085.1. NCBI lineage: Eukaryota > Viridiplantae > Streptophyta > Magnoliopsida > Alismatales > Alismataceae > Alisma > Alisma plantago-aquatica. The sequence continues at coordinate 51,397,311 of OY856415.1, read as the reverse complement.
ACAACTAAGTTGGTCTAATGTTGAGGAAAGAGAACACGTATGACCTAGCATGGTTTAAAAGGTGGTATGCTTGTGCCTTAGTAGCTGCTGGGTTAGGCATGCTCATGTGAATGTAAACCCTAAGGACGCTTTTGACCTTTTTTATCAAGGTGTAGATTCCTCCCATCTTGGGAGAGGGACCCTTTGATAGGGTGTTTACCAGTTTTGTTGATTTTGAGGTAACCTAAAGAGGTTTCATAGGATCTTGAGAAGCTAAGTGAAAAGTACATGGCACGAGAATGAACCTGCAGACCCATATATTACCATCTCTATGTACATGTGGATGTGTTACCATGAAGGTAACCGGTATGGGGCCTGACCAAGGTAGGAAGGTCGCCATGACCCCTGTGAAAGGATGAAAGACAACCCAAAAATATATAGAGAGAGATGATGAAGTCTTGGGTAAGGTTCTAAGTCGATCATGTACTATGTTAGAATCCTAAGTCTATCCTAGGGTCAGGTAGGGATAAGACCGCTGGAAGTAGGAGTTGCCTAATTCTCTAGTTGCACATGACCATAGGGTCGGGAGGTAACATCTGTCATTGTATGAGGGCCATGGGTTAGGAGATTGATCACCTTCATGAACTCATGGGACCTAAAGGGCAGATGATTAGGGCACTCTCTGGATGCATAAGGGAAGAGGGATGATCCCAAAAGTGTCGGCACCCTAAAGACCTAGAGGAGATGACCAGGCATTGTGCTTCGACCAACTAAGTTCGAGACCAGTTTTCCATGAAAGAAATTTTTGATATCATGATGTTTGTGATGTAGAGACATAAGTTGCACGTTCTAACTTAGATTGGAAGGTGTACTGGCAAGGTGGGATGTACCATCTCTACTCTTGGAACAAGAAGAACTCTATATTTGGACGACTGCCAAATGCTTATTTCTTCTTGTTATGGGAGGGAGAGATGGGACAATACACATGCCATACACCAAAGGTAAAAGATGATGCGAGTTGGAACATTGATACGAGGTATGAGGACAGAGATGATAACATACCTTGGTGAGGTGAATGATACATGGATGGTTTGCGAATAATAAAAGGAATAATGTAGTCATCTTATGAGGATGTTTTTATCATGAGCTATGAGTCATACAAGGTTGAATTCAAAAACTAAGAGGATGATCTCAGAGTTTTCTTGATGAAGATAGACTTAGAGCTGAGATGAGATAATAAGTGGAATACATGGACGTGTATGTCTTCAACATTACCTAACACCTAAGGAGGTGAAGTGGTAATGAATGCTCTGGTTGAGATATAGTTGCCTAGTTTAGCTGGAAGCTAGAAGAAGTTGAGGTTGTTGGGATAACCCTAAGTTTGAAAAAGAGATAAGTATGGCTAACACTCAGATGTAACGATATCGGTTGATCAAGTTAGTTTTTGTTTGGTTAGCCAGCCTAGGCCTTGATGCAATAAAAGAATAGTTGTAGAACCTCAGATGCACTTCTTTGGATAGAAAGGTAATAAAACCCTGATGAGAGTGGTTTAGGGTTCCTGAGGAATCGATCTTGAGGAATCATGACATATAGGAGATCATGGTTTAAGATCACCAAACACCGTGATACTACAAAGATAGTAAGTGATAGTAGTACTTGGGATGCTTAATATGATATTGCATGTAGCATGTGGCCATGCAAGTCAGGAGGTGAAGGATGAACACCAGTAACCCGATGCATGGATATAAAGTATAAAGTGTTCCTGAGAGGGAATGAGAGTTCATCACTGTGGATTTTGTGAGTCTCCCCTAGACCAAGTAAGGTCAATATGCAAAATGGGTTATGGTAGATCGCCTTACCTAGATAACATGAGAAAGAAAGAATTTTGTCAAGGGACATATTCAGTTGAACTACTTAAGAGAGAGAGAGATGGTTCAACTTCACCATGATGCGAGTTTAAAATTTCTTGAGTGTGACCTAAAGGTTCACTTCCATGAGGTGGAAGTAGATACAGGAAGAACTCGATGTTAGTACCTCTTATCACCCCTAACTAATGGTTAGTATGATCTAGACTAGAGGGTCTGATGAGAGCAAGTGTGCTTGCTCAGGGTGATACAAAGAGACAATTCTTAAGATGTGATGTTAACCACCATAGCCTTTATCGGGATGAAAGAAGTTATAGAAGGAGGTTGTGTCAGTCACCACTTCATTAAGATGATGTTGGTGAAGGAGGCCTCAAAAAGGTCAGAAAAGAACCACATTGTGTGTAGATGAAATCACTTTGATTGTGAAATGGCTGAGAGAGAGCCCAATGGTGACATGAGTCACAAGCTGATGCAAAGCAAACTGACATGCAGTTCACTGTGGGAGAATATGTGATGTGAAAATCTGACCCCTCTAAGCTACAATTGAGAAAGTGGGTCCCCGACATATGGGTCCATTTCAGATGGATTGGTGGAGATGGTTGTGTTTATCCTTGCCCCTCAGGATAACATGATGAATAATGTGTTCCATGAGTCCGATCTAGAGCACTATGTGAGGTATACAAGCCATGTGTTGAGCATTGAACCTATTCATCTATTGAGAGGCTGAAATATCCTGAGTCACCTATGAGGGTACGATATACCAAGGTAAGCAAGAACTCAGATTGAAGAGTATGAGATGATGAAGGTTCTTGGGAAGCACCATGGAAAGGGTGAAGCCACATGGGAGCCCTGATGGACATATGAAAGGCTTATCCTGAATTGCTTGTTTGCTTGATAGAATTTTGAGGACAAAATTCTTATAAGAGGGGAAGGATGTTACAACCCCAATTTTGGGTTCTTTTGGTGAGAAATGTAATTTCTCATATTAAAGATATTGGAACAAATAATGATATAAATTGTTTTGAATAAATGGATTTCATTTACAATAGCCTTGATGATTGTGTTGTGGGCTTTATTGGCTATTGGGCCCAATAACAAGGAAATTCAATTAGTAAGTGAATAATTGAGTTTTTGAGAAAAGAAAGATGTAGAAACCTTTAGAAGGAAAAAGAACTTAATCCAAAGGTGGATTTCATGCCAAATGGGTTCCTTGGGTCACACGGAGTCCAAAGTTGCAAAGATAATGTAATAAGAAATGAAAAAGATCAATTAAGTATTTCTTTATTAAGAGAGAAATTGAAAACAATGGTGAAATGTGGAAAATAAGTGGAAAGAGGTATAATTGAGTTAGCCTTGGTGGTTTTTCGTATCCAAAGGATCCCTAATGTTAAAAGGAATACCAATGAGGAAAATAAAAGAGAAATAAAGAGAAATACTCAAAAAGAGATATTTTAATAAGTAATAAACAAGATATGAGAAATAATGGATAAAATGTAAGTAAAAGGCTAAGGGATATTCCCAAGATGGGATTTCAAGCCATTAAGGTTCCTTGAGGTTCAAGAAACTAAGAATAATAATTTAATGGCAGAGGAAAGAGAAAATAGGTGACAAATATATATAATTAAGTGAAATCTTGCACCTAAGGAAAAGGCACTTTTTCTTTTAGATAATAAACCCAATTTTAGCAGAGGGGTAGATTAAGTCATAATAGACTTTCTCCTAAAATTTTATAGAAAAAAGGATAATTGAGGAGAGAGTTATTGATTTTAAGAGTTTGCTTAAAATGAAAGAATAATCATTGATTATATTTGAAACAGGAATCTTGGGCCCAGCCCATGCGCCTGTCACGCGCATTGCGAGCCGTTGGATTTAGATCCAACGATGACACCTTCATCTCCTAGCTCGCGATAGGTTAGGAAAGTAGGATCAGGAGATCGGGTTTTTCGGGGGTGATTCACTTGATGATGAAAGCACAAGCAATTATGGAAACACTTCCATTGGATCCAGGAGATGAGGCCGATCGCACCCACCCTAGATTTCACCTAGGTTTGTGGCTTCTAGGAGATTCACCTGAGCTCCAGGAACCTTGCTGCTAGGGGCAAGTATAAATAGAGGACCTTAGACCCTATGCAAAGAAAAACGTAAAACCTGGACCTACGGCCGAGAACCATGAACAATCTTCCTCCCTCAATTTTTCCCTTGACCCCTGTTTTCATCTCCATCCCACGACCGCTTCACCGAAGAAGCTTCGACCTTGCCCCATCTGTTGCAGCCACCACTCAAGCAATCAAGGTGCTCTATGAGTTCGGAGGAGTGTTACGAAGAGGAAGGTGCCCTCCGTTGGCGTTGGGAAGGCTAGAAACTCGAAGTCAACCATCCAGTTGACCGAGCCAGCGACATGGTTCGTAGATCAGGGTAGCGCGCGTAGGTTGAAGAAGAAAGGAGGAAATGACCTCCTTACCCCTGGGCATGCATGGCCCTAAAGTGGGAGTGTAGGGGTGAAAGCGTCTATGGACCTTTTCCAACTCGTTTCTCGTGAGGAGCAAACCACCAGGTGGAAACCTTTGATTGGCCCAAAGGTAATTAACCTTGTGAAAATCATAGTCAATGATTTATAACTCTGATGATAAAAAGTTATACATGAAAATTGATAAGGAGAATGTGAGGATTCTAATAAAAATATAATTAAAGCCTAGTTTCTCTTGCAATTCAAAAGTGTGTAAAGTGATTACCTTTAATGGTATAATTGATGAAAAACCCTAAGAATTGATGATAATGAGATTTCATGATGTTCTCTGGATACTTTAAGACAATATTAACTTGTTAGTCATAAGAGAGATAATTTGATCTAAAAATATGATCTTATTATATTTTATGGCTTAAGCTAGGGTTCCATGTACATGAATAGGCATTAATGGGCCTAAAATCCCTAATGTGGAGTAATATGGCTTTAATGACTTTTATTTCGAGAAATATGAATATCTTAAAAAGGAATATATTGATATGAAGTTTGGAATATATAACTTAAAGAGGTAAATTTTTAATATGTAAAAAGGATGTTTTAAAGTCTCATGTGAGCGAAGATATACTTGAAAACCTAGAAACCCTAATCTAGGTGTTTATGTCTTTAATACGCTATGTTTTGAAATCTTATGTATAAGATGAAGTTAGAACTAGTCATAAGCCAGATTGGTAATAAAGAGGCTTAGATATGAATGATTAAGTAATTAGGGTTTTTGAACATGGAAAAAATGTTTTAGGGTTTAGTTGACCTAAAAGGTAATAGTTAAGGAACAAATATAAAGAATGTTAAGGATAACCCTAATTCAACTTAGGTACACCCTAGGAGGGAATTCCAATTCAATAAAGTAAGTGCATGATGAACATATGAGTAATTAGATTGCACATGTTTTTAGGTTTCTTATTGTGCCTATTTGTTTGGGGTGATTAGTTGCTTGGCTTGGTTGGCTGTTTGATTAATTGGATATTCTACTTACAATCCTTGACACTTCCAAATCAGGTATGTGGTTAATTATGAATAACCACCTTAGTTTCCCGAGGATTTTCCAGATGGTTAATCGCATTGAATGCAAATTATCAGTTTGGATGTTCATACTTGCAAATCATAAAGTCACTATGATTATCACATTAATAATAGAAGTATATATTCTCGCACCTACATGCCACCCTGATGGATGATGCCAAAGGTCAGGCCTAGATGGGTAGACCAGTGGGCACCATGAGTGGTGACCCCTAGGCACCAAGCTCGGGAATGAGAAGGTGTCCTATGATATTGCATGACTAGTGGGAACCATGAGTGGTGACCCCCAGGAACCAAGCTTGGGATTGAGAAGGTGGCCTTAAGTCATTGGCAAAAGAAACCCTATGATGGGTATGCCAGGGTTAGGGCAAAAGCGGTGGAGAATGTCATACTAAAAAGTGTAAATTGGCTTGTTAATTAACTTGATTGTGATAATTAGATTATTGTCCATATGTGCAAACTTTTGGTTGTCCCCACATACCAGTATATTTCGATATGCTGACCGACGTTTTGTTTGTCGTCATTTTAGGTACAATCCTGAAATGAACAAACAGTAAAGTGACACATTGTGAAAATAAAACATAAAGTGCAAGGAGGATTGGATAGAGTAGATTCAAGCTTGGATAGATAGATTCCCAAAGTTTTAAAAGGTATACAAAGTTTTAATTTTCTGCCAGATTTCAGTTTAGTTAGTAGAATTTCTTAATTATTATTGATTATATGTCGAACCTTTGATCCGAGTCATTGGATAACATCTCTGACCTTTCAGTCTCCCTTAATTGGGGGTTACCGGGAGGCGAGGTCGTTACAATTTTCAATAAAACATACATTTGCAAAGAATACCCAAAAATAAAGCAAAAAGAACATGAAATTTGATTTTTAGCATATTAGCAAGAAATGGTGATCAAAACATAGGCAAAGCATATAGAATAGATGGAAACTAACTAGAAGACATATCAGATTCATTCAAAGAAGTTATGAGTAGTTTAGATCTAATAAAGTTAAATTTCTCTCTAGCTAGAGGTTTAGTGAAGATGCCTGCCAACTGATTTTTTGTGTCAACATGCGTCATATAGATTTCTTTTTAGCAATGTGATCACAAAGAAAATGACGAAGAACCTCTATATTCTTAGCTCTATTATGCAAGATAGGATTATATGACAAGTTAATTGCACTAGTATTATCACAATAGATAGGCAAAGCATCGAAATGAATGTTAAAATCTTGGTGCATTTGCTTCATCCATAGGACCCAGGAACAACATCTCTTGGCTGCAATGTATTCAGCCTCAGTAGTTGATAATGCCACTGTGCTCTATTTCTTGGAGAAACAAGACACCAAGCATGGTCCTAGGAGAAAGCAAGTGCCACTTATGCACTTCCTATCAATCAAGCATCCTATGTAATCCACATCACTCTAAACTGTAAGAGTAAATTCCCTTGACTTGGGATACCATAAACCAAAATTTGAAGTTTTGGCTAAGTACCTTAAAATCCTTTAATGCCTATAAGATGTGATTTCTTAGGATTTGAATGAAAGCAAGCACACTAGCCAACACTAAACATTATATTAGGTCTAGAAGTAGTCAAGTAAAGTAAACTTCTGATCATATCTCTATAGAGTTTCTCGTATACCTTCTCACCTTCTTCATCCTTATCAAGTTTGGCGGTGTTTGACATGGGTGTGCCCATTGGCTTGGTTTTCTCCGTCCTAAAGTGCTTAAGTAGCTCACTTGTGTACTTGCCTTGGTTGATGAAGTTCCCATATTTGGTTTTCTTGATTTGAAATCCCAAGAAAAATGTGAGCTTACCCATCATACTCATCTAAAATTCACTCGTCATAAGATCACTAAATTCTTCGCAAAGATGAAGGTGAGTTCCTCCAAAAAAGATATCTTCAACATATATTTGAATGATAAAAAAATTGTTAGAAGTGTGCTTTAGAAATAAGGTAGAATCTACTTTGCCCATGATATACCCATGATCTAACAAAAAGTTCTTTAACTTCTCATGCCAAGTTTGAGGTACTTGTTTGAGTCCATAGAGAGCTTTTTGCAACAAATAAACATGTTTAGGTAAACTATCATGTTCAAAGCCTGGGGTTTGTGTAACATACACTTCCTCCTCAATTGTACCATTCAAAAACACACTTTTAACATCCATTTGATATAGAAGAAAGTTTTTATAACTAGAAAAATCAAGCAACATATGAATGGACCCAAGTCTAGCTATAGGTGCATATGTTTCATCACAATCTATACCTTCCTGTTGATTGTAGTCTTGAGCCACTAACCTTGGTTTGTTCCTTACCACTTTGCTGCTTTTATCTGGCTAGTTGCGGTCGACCCACTTGGTGCACATGATCTTTCTATCACTTGGTCTTGGCACTAGGGTCCATACTTTGTTCTTTTCAAATTTCTCCAACACTGCTTGCATGGCTAGGATCCATTCATCATCCCCAAGAGCTTTTGTGATGTTCTTTGGCTCAAGTTGTGAGATGAAGGCAATGTTGGCTTGTTCTTTATTGAATGCAGCCTGAATCATCACTCTTTCAAATGGATCACCTAAAATCAACTTTTTTGATGATTCTTTGTAAATGGGGAAGTTGGATCCTTCTTCTCTTCATATTTCTCTTCTTCTTGAGTGACCACTTCTTTTCCCTTTTGGGTGATGTTGAGTTCTCTTACAATAAGAATTACCTCACATGGAACATCTTCATTTAGAACAATATCTTTGGGAATAGAGGGGTTAGTCTCAATAAACTTAACATTTATAAATTCTTCTACTTTAGCAAGATCAATATTAAACACTCTATAAGCCTTACTAGTAGTACTACAGACAAGAAAGAAATCCTTCTAAGATTTTGGATCAAACTTGTCGAGAGAATCTTTCATATTCAAGACAAAACAAGGACATACGAAATGTGGAAATACTCAATGGAAGGATCTCTACCACGCCATAGCTCATAGGGGTTGTTCTTTAAATAAGGATGTGTAAAAACCCAATTTTACACAAAACATGAGGTACTAACAAATTTAGACCAAAACTTGTTTGGAATGTCATACTCTAAAAGCATGGTCCTAGCCATCTCCTATGAAGACCTATTATTCCTCTCTACAACCCCATTTTGTTGAGGTGTTTCAAGTGAAGAGAATTTAGGTGCATATCCAGATTCTAGACAAAAATGTTCAAAAAGATTATTTTCAAATTCTCCCCCATTACCACTAGAGATGGAAAATATTTGGCAAGAGTCTTCATTCTCAACTCGTTTACAAAAACTCGAGAAAATATCAAGCATGTCACTCTTGGAAATGAGAAAGAAGGTCCAAGTATATCTAGAGAAATCATCAACAAAAACAAGGAAATATGTGGAACCATGAAGCGATTGAGTTCTCATTGGTCTAAATAGAATATTGTGAAGAAGATCAAGAGCTCTCTGGGTACTAAGGACTCCTTTGGATTTGAAGGAGGACTTGGTTTGCTTTCCTTGGGTACAAGGTTGGCATTCCTCATCCTTTTCAAAATCCAATTTGGGAAGTCCCTTGACCAAGTCTTTATTTGCTCAACTTCTTCAACTGATGCATAGCTACATGACCAATCCGACAATGCCAAAGAGAAATATCATTTGAATTGACTACTAGGCATCTGCCAACAACATGATTAATAGAGTAAAGAACAATTACATAAAGATTACCACTTCTAGTTCCCTTATATATGACTTGATAGGTGTGGGAATCTAGAATCAAGAATTCAAAAGAAGTAAATAGCACAAGGTAACCATTATCACATAATTGGCTTACACTAATTAAATTGTGATGTCGGCCATCCACAAAAAGAACATTCTTGATACACAAAGATTCACCTACATCACCCTCACCTTTGACCTTACCTTTCTTGTTGTCTCCAAAGATAACCAAACCTCCTTTCTTTTTGGTGAAGTTGTTGAAATGGCTTATATCACCTGTCATATGCTTACTGCAACCACTATCAACAATCCATATACCTTTTTCCTGGAAGAAAGGAGAGTGTCGGTTCCCAACTCAAACTTTGGGATCCAGAGTTAGCTTGTGGACCCATTTCATCTTTGGGTTGGTCCCCTTGGGATTTTAAGGACAATAAGTAGAGTAATGATCATCACACTTGTAATCAGAAAAAATCATAAGGTTCTTAGTGTCGGAGGACTCTCCAATTAAAAAATAAATCTCCTTGTTCTTTTTCTTACCTTTGGCTTTTTTCTTTCCTTTAGATGCTCTCCCTATAAATCCCAAACCACTGGTACCACTATGTTTCATAGAATGGTCAAGGATTTCATTTAGGGAATTTTTTCACTTTAAGGAATTTCTACAAAGAGGCCCTAGTCTATGATTGTCATCATTAAGAGATATGATAGTAGAAGACCAACTAGAAATATCATCTCTAGCATGAACAAGGTCAGCCTCTAAATAGAGGGCTTTAGTCAAATAAGAATCTTTCTCAAGAGAAATGGAAGCAATATCATTACTAGGCAAGATAGGTATAGAAAATAAATCATTAATTTGACCATGCAACCTAGCATTTTTAGATTTCAACACTTGAATTTTGTTAATATAAACATCCCTCTCATCCCTATGAGCATCTAGAATAAGCTTAAATTCAACATTTTTAGTTTTAAGAGTTTCAAGCTCATTTAGTCACTTTTGGTTTTCTTCCTTAAGAGTTTTAATTTCTTAAGGTAGACACCATTCTCTACTTTAAATACATTGTATTGGGGCTCAAGATCAAGATTTTGGCCTTGCAAGTTATCAATGCTCTCAAGATGAGTTTTCCTATTAATCTCAATAACTTCAAGTTTAGCATACAAATCATCAATAATTTTTCCTAAACTTTTTCTTTTAGATTTACATTTAGTAAAAGATGAACGGGTAGAAACAAGCATATCAATAAGAATTTACTTAGATAATTCATGCAAGCTTACCTTACTTAGCTCACCAATATCTTCACTAGTAGAGGCCATGAGTTCAAGGTGGTACTCTCCATCTTCTTTAGATCTAGAGCCACTTGAGGAAGATTCCTCCCAAGCTGCATGAGTTACATTCTTGTGTCTTTTCTCCTTCTTATCCTTCCTCTTGTACTTGCTCTCTTTCTTGTACTCTTTCTTCTTCTTGGAGCTGCCCTTGTGGTGTGACTTTCTTGACATGGGACATTCACTCTTGTAGTGTCCCTTTTGTACACACTTGTTGCATCTAGGAGTAGAGAAGGAGGATTTAGTTTCGTTGAAGTGCTTTCCCTTGGTGTAGTTAGTTTCATTCTCATTAGAACCATCATCTTCACTAGAGGAGGAGGGAGATGTTTGGCAAGAAAGTTGTTGTTGAAAGATGTCTTCCATCACTTGTGCTTTGAAAATATTATCTTTGATCTTTTTGTCTTGCTTCTCTTCTTGATTGACTTCTTCATCTTTCTTTTCAAGCCTTAGATCATGAGCTTGGAGGTTTCTAATGAGATCTTTGGTTGGGATGTCACCAAGGCTCCTCAGACATTCAATGGAGGTCACCTTTCACTCCCATCTCTTTGTTAGAGTTCTCAAGATCTTGGAGTTGATTATACCTATATCCAATGTGTTACCCAAAGAAGCTAGGCCATTTATTATCACATTAAGCCTAGATTACATCTCCACAATCCCTTCTTTCTTGTCCATCTTGACGTTCTTTAGAAGTCTATTCAACATGTATATCCTAGCCTCCTTGACTTTCATTGTGCCCTCATAGGTAATGCACAAGTTATCCCGAATCTCATAGGCAGTGTCCTAAGATGAGATATGGTTGAACTCCGTTGGGTAAGGGTTGCATAGAGAATGCTTTTGGCTTTGACATTGAGATGGGCTTCTTTTAGTGCACCTTCATTCCATGTTGAAATAACTTCGGTTAGCTCCTTGTATGGTGTGACCATCACCTTCCACATATCAAAGTTCATGCCTTGAATGTAGAACTGCATACATCTCTTCCAATAGAGGAAGTTGGAGCTATCAAAGACCGAAGGACACATGGAGAATCCTCCCTCTAGGTTGAGTGAACCAAGTAGGTTGTCACTCATCTTCTCGAATCATGGGAGATTGTTGGAGAAGATCCTTAGCTCTAATACCACTTGTTGGATCTTGGGCTGTAAAGGGGGGGGGGGTGAATAGAGCTTCAAAATTCTCACAAGATAAGTTAGACCTACAATTTCTATCAATAAAAACCAATAGATTAAGTGCAATTTGAAGTCCTAACTAGTAAGCATAGCTAGGATGAGATAAAATGAAACAAGCACTTGGACAAGGTGGTTTAGAGTGGTTCCACTCTCCAAACTAGAAGAGAGCCAATCCACTACCTAGAGAGGTCAACCTCTAGGATTTTGCAATCTGTGTATACTTATATACCATTCGTAAGAAATACAAGGAGACTACCATACATCGAAGGACTTACCTATTCCAGACAAGAGTCTTCCACCTACACAATGACTTACCCAGTTGATCAAGATGTCTTAGGCCTTGAACATGGACTTACCCACACTTGCATCAAGTCTTTGGCCTTGAAGGAATTTTCCCACTCCTCTTTAATATTGGCCTAGCCCTTCTCCTACACATGGAAAAGATCTTCACGTCTTCTTCAACCTTGAAGAAGAAGAACAACAACTTCACCTTCACTCGGAGTAGATTTCTTTACCTTTGCTTCTTTGAGAAAAGGGGTAGGGAAGATGGAATGGAATGAGAGTTTTACAAGAACAAGGAAGTAGCTCTCTTACAACTAGCCTAACTCACTCATAATCATGAAATGCTTTGTAAATGAAATATAAAGGGGCTCAAGGAGTTCTAACATGCTCAACTATAGCAAGGACTTAGAATAGCATGAACGAGCAAACATGGAATGAACTCCAAGGGGTCCTATTTATAGTTGGGGGTGTTCCCTTGAGTGTGGGATCAGTTAAGGGAAAAATATAGCCATTTTTCAAGTTACAACAAATCTATTATCGCTCAAAACAAGTCACCAATGGTTATAATCACTTTTTCTACATTTTCCGTATAATACATTTAGTCAAATTTCAATAAAGGTAACTTGAATGATCCACTATGTGACAAAGCCAATTTTCAAACTATCGGTCGAGTTTGTTCTAGGCAACTCGACTGATGAGTCAAAATTAGTTTTTCTTAGTTGATCGACTGAGAAAGTTTTGTGAGTGTACAACTCGACCTATTGGTCTCTCCAAAAAATCCATCATTAGATTGTTCGAGTTTCCAACTCGACCAATAAACAACCTGTGACAAATTTTCTAAATTGACATTTGAGTGATCAAACGTCAGAATTAAGTGTCCCTAATTTTTTCTCATCTTAGTTACAAGTCATATCATCAATACAAGAGATTACAAAAATCATCTAATGCCATTTGGAGTGATTTCCCAAATTGCACACTTGCATTGATTTTGACTTGAACTTGAATAAGCTAGGGCTTGTGTAATTGATCCTTTTCATGTACCTAAAGCCTAAAATCAATCTTGAAAAAACATATTAGATACATAGGAATGGAATGGTTAAGTCATTATCAAAATATGGGCAATGTATAACTCTCAAGTCAACAAAAGTGACTTCCTTGAAGAAGGTGGTGGTGAATCAAAGGCTAAAGATCTTCTACAAGAATCATTATGTCCTTGATGAAGGTGAGAGATTCTCGGTAGGTAGATAGGTAAACCTTTATAATGGTTATTGGATCCTTGATCTGAAAAGGAATGCTATTTTAGCCCTTGTTCTTGAAAAGGGTGGTCTTTTGTTGTAACTCTCCCTAATGAATATACAGAGTGTGACAAGCTTCAAAATCTTAGAGAATGACCCCTCTAGGTAGTGAATGTACAACTCCTAGTTTTGGGGGTTGTAACCAGCATACATCTTAGTCTTCTTTGGCATTTTTCAATCTCTCTTCCTTATTTTTCATGATAGTAATATCTTTAAGAAAATATCTTGAAGGTCTAATGGATTTTATATAAGTGATTTTAACTCTATTCACCCCCCCTCTAGAGTCCATAGATCCAATATCTACCATGGGCAAGGGGACATGCTTTTAAGCGCTATAAGGAGGGGTGTGGATCTGACATGTTTTGCACATGCCAAGGTGTATGGTAGTACCACACCTTCCCTGTGAAACTGCATTTTTTTCTCCCAACAGGGATGCATGGCCCACTTAGGTTTGGGAACTGGCCATCCACAGTCAAGCATGTGTGCCATACATGGCCTAGTCAGCCTAGATAGATTATTGATACAAAAATAAGTGTTTAGTATTTTTAAAGGCATTTTTGTTCACTTTGCTAAGTCGGGACTTGTTGAGAATTTTTGTATTTGGGCACTTGGCCCTGATTGCTAATATAGAAAAGCCTCACAAGTGATATCCATTTGGTTTCAAAATTTTCATACTATGAACAACATATTGCTAGTCTTACACATGTAAGAAGTTTGAACCCCAAATGAACCTGATGCGGACACCCACAAGGGACAAAATAAGGTAGAACACCTATAGGTCCACACCTTAGATAGGGATTTGAAATTAAACTCAAACCAACCTGGGGTTTTGTTAGATCATGTCAAATTTAAACTCAAAAGACACCTATCTGACCCATGTCCCCTCTTTCCTCCTTCCTTGGACCCACCAGGAAGTGATATGTATGCATCAATACGTTTCTCAAAGGTACAATGTAGATCAATCATGCACCCCACATTCCTATTCCACTTGCATTGACTAGTCAATTCTGTGTCACCCTAAAATTTCCTCACATGGATCCAGAAGGTAGGACTCTTATTTGTGATGTGCCTCACATTCCTTACCCTCTCGCATTGACCAATTGACTCTACATTACCAGGAAAATGCTTTAGAAGAATCCAAAATGTAGGTGCTTGTTTGATACATACCCAATATTTTTTTTACTAACCAGTTTGACTGTACTACATACGCAAGACTCTAGAACAACTCCAACATCCTATCTAATGTCATGCCACCTACCAATTATTTTCACTAGGGAAATACTCCAAACCGGCCACTAACCATATGTATTCTCCTAGTCACTATAAATATAGTAACCCAACCACCACTTATAGACACTAGAATTACCTAGAAGGTTAAGAATTTCCTTCTATTATTTGTGAAAGGCTATGAAACAATGCATTAGGTTGGCTAGAGATAAAAAGGCTAGAGGAGAGTGGATAACTAGAGGGAGAAAACTCTTAGGCTAGAGGTTTCAATGTCTACAACTTTGATATCTAATACCACATCACTAGGATATTAAAATGGATCCATCGCTTGAGAGAAAATAGCTCTCTTTCTCTCGAAAAGCAACCAACACAGGTGCATGTATCGACCACAATGTTATATCCTACCTCCCTCCCATTTTTACCATACATAACTGGAGTGAGGATATGAGAACCTAGGGTGACATCACTAATATAATCTTAATATTACTAACATCATTTTTATATGTTTTTTGTTTGTTATTCTCATATCTCCTCCTTATCCCTTCTCCCTTCTTCCAACCCCTCAATGGTGTGATGACATAAGCATCTAGGGTTGACGATCACGTATATAATATTTTTATTACAAACACTTGATTTGTATGATGTCTTTTCTTAATCTAATTAAAAATCACACACACATGCCTCTTTAGAAAAAAAATCCATAATCCAGTTGAGGCGTACAATACACAAGGATGACATTGGGGTGCCTAACAATTCCCCACACGTAGCTTTGATCCATACCCATTTCTCTAGTTATACTTGTTTTCTTTATCCACCCAATTTTCAGAAGTGCAACTTTGACAATTTTACTAGCCTCTGACATAAACTTGTTGGTGACTCTATTTTCTTAACCTATCTATTAGTCTCCACCCAATGGCTTCCTTATAGGCACTAAAACCACACATACAATGTCTTTTGAATTGAGTAAGAAGTAATGAGGTTAAGTGTAAACAATATAAATTTAAATGCATATCATAAGATCATATTAGGAAGTTCATCTCAACTTGTCATGAATTGTGTATTGCCTAATAGAGTTGGCTACTTTTTGAGAAAAAAAATACTCATTCATGTTTCGGGTGGAGTTTGTTTTGATACAGTCTCACAATTGTGTGAGTATGTTATGATTCTCTAGCCTCAGATATTTTCCATCTCAATTTTACTAAAGGGCCTCACTTACTATTTTTAATAAGCTAGTTTTGTACTCATTCTTAAGCTTGTAGTTTTATATGTATTTTGGCTTCTGCCTCATTTAATACATATAGATATATCAACTAAAATGAATAGTAAATATAATGTAGTATTAGTACCTTCCAATTACATTCAATGAGAAGGTCACGTACATCAATATGTATGAGTTTTGATAGATCAATGGACCTCTGATAACACCCATTTTGGGGCTATTTAGGGTCCATATTTAGTTGTCATACCTTCCTTCTGAACTATTTTCCTCTCTGTTTTATCCTGTTAATGCACAGAAGTAACCCACACTATGATCCTGACTCTTTTCCCATCTTTTGTAGAGATTTCCCTCATTTTTCCACCCAAAATCTGCAAGAAGGCCCGTCCCGGCCCATCTACAATGAGCACCTGCATCAGCCCTTTTACTGGTCGCCCGACACTCCCAATTACCCGTCGCAGTTGCTGCCCGATATGGCAGCAACCTGATACGGGCATGTTGCACGAGGAGCCCCGACGAGCGTATGCTATCTACCTGACAGGGAGCTTTGCCAGCCATGACTCATCAGCCTGATATAGGCATGTCACGCGAGGAGCCCTGATGAGCGGTACACTATGTACCTGACAGGGAGCTTTACGCACCATGACTCATCAGCTCGATGGGACTGTGTCATGCGATGCGAGTTAGTCATCGGAAGTAGCTGCCCGCCAGGATCACATGATACACTCACAACCCGACATGCGACACCTGTCGTTCCAGGCAATAGCATGTCAACCATCCCCGAAGCCACGTAAACGGAGTCGATGAAGGACACATGGCCCCACAAGGACCGCAACCTCAACCAGTTACTACCTATAAATAGCAGCTATAGGACTCTGATGGGATGGGTTGGAACCCCACGAGAGCTAACTTCGGAAAGACATCAGGAGCTAGTGTGTCGTGTTCCAAGGCGTGTCGGGCGATACTAGGTGAGCACACCCCCAACTCAAGTGGGGCGGGTGGAGTTCACTTAGAACCCATCTCGGTAGCCGCAATAGCATGCTACGACCAGGAAGGCCACCCCTACCAGGTCCCTAGATGGGACTGAACCCGAGATGGATCACCCTCTATACACTATACAAGTAACCTGAGAACCTAGGTGATTCCTAACCTGACACGATATCGAACCCAATAAGGACTAACTGTTATGGTATGTTGCTCGAGAGGGCTGGCTGCCCGACATGACCGTATCAGGTAGGGAGTTCTCTCGATATGCCTTGGCCATCATGCCTATCGCAGAAGAGGGTCAGCTTCCCGACATGGGTGTATCGGGCAGAGCTCCTCCCTGGTATCGGGTTAGCAGTCCCTTAGAGGTATGGTATTGTTTATCACCTTCCTAAATCAAGGAAGCCAATCCCTATCTTCCCTTTTCAACATTTTACTTTCATTATTTATGCATTGTAACTAAAACGTCTTTACATATCTATGAGTTTGGAATTAGTGGAGTTTAATACATGTTGTTCTGTGTTTGGTTCCTTTTTGTTGGATGATTTCTTTATAGCATCTGAAATCTAGCCTTTTATGCATGGATCATGTATTGACTATCTATCGAATCGTGTTTCCCGTTCGACTCCCTTGAGAGAGGTAAGTCGTAACTCTAGAGTTGGTCTGTCACAGAAGTGTGAGAGTACCTAGGGTCAAGGCAACCTCGGCTTATCTTCCCACTCCAATGTACACCCACTTCCCTTGAGAGAGGGAAATGGTGCATAGTTAGAGGTATCCTCTTTGAGAGAAGAGGCTACATGATGTTTTTCATTGATGTTTATTATGCCTAAGTTTTCTTACTTCGTGCTTTACCTCAACGACAGTTTTATCTCCTCAAATTCTATTATTTAAAACACCGATAAAAATCTCTAAACCTTAAAACTTAAATCCTTCTTGTAACTCCTTTTGGAGACAAGGTCTTTGTTTGTTTCCTTATGATTAGTTCATGTTACAACACCCCCCTTTTCTTGCACCCCTTTTGATGTGCTTAGACAAGTGAAACTCAACTTCTAAAGCACCATTCTTCTGATACTTGTGCTCGACCCTAAACTACTTCGACCCTGTGCTAGTTTCAGGTGTCTTAAACATTTAGGTATTATAATTTTCTAAAGTCTGAAAACCTAGACTTGATTCCATTCTTGAACCCATGTTTAAGGCTCGTCAACTTTTCGTGTTGTTTCCAGGGATAGGCAAAGAAAACTGTTCGAAAAACTTTAGTTTCTCTTGTACTTTGCCAAAACCTTGTACATATGCATATTATGCTGCAATTGTTTACTACACATAATATTTACTATTCATAATTTTTACAATGCTCTTATACCTTTATTTCTTTCCAAGTATTCCTTTATTTCTTTCTAGGTCATCCAATCTCTTGACAAGTCATGGCTAACCAAGCCCCTGAAGCTCACTCTCTTTGCTCGTTTGTTCAAGTTTGAGCTTATGAAGAGAGATACCCGATTGTAACGTAACCTTTAAATGTCACCAACTTCGAACTGAAGCCCTCCTTCCTCCAGCTCTTACAGCATAATAAGTTCGGTGGAAACACCTCTGAGGAGAACCTGTATAATCATCTAACGACATTCAAGAGGACGTGCAACACCTTTAAGATCAACAGAGTCCCACTGACACATATCTACATCCAGTGCTTCCCGTTCTCGTTGAGGGACAAGGCACTAGAATGGTACACCAGCTTATAGGATGGGATCCTCCCTGATTGGGAGCATCTTGCTAATGCTTTTATCGCCAAGTTCTTCCCCATCGAGAGGACCATCAAATCTCAAAACAAGATAATGAGGTATTCCCAGAAGCCCTCAGAGAATCTTCATGAGACTTTGGAAAGATTTCGGAGCTACCAGTGTGAATGCTTGCATCATGGTTTTTCGGAACCAAAGCTCATCACCACATTTTACAATGGGGTGTGCCCTGCTGAGAGGAAGTCTTTGAATGTTGCCACTGGCAGTGATTTCTTGGGACTTAGTGCCCAAAGATCTAGGGAGATTATTGAAAACATAGCTACGAACCAACAAGACGGAGAATACGACCGAGAGTCACTAAGTCACACTACTCTAGGTGAATCTAAGGCTATGGAGGCCCTCGCAGCCAAGCTTGATAAGATGATGACAGATGTCCACTCCCTCAAGGAGCAAGGTTACAAAGGGAAGGTTCAACAGGAGGTCGTGAAGAGTTGTGTCACCTATGGAGAGCCCGACCACATGTCAGATTTCTGCCCCCACACCACGTCCCAAGAAGATCTCAAAGGGGACTTTACAGAGAATGTGAGTTATGTTCAATACCGACAGCCCGACCATCCTGGTTTCTCTTATGGGGACACTAGTGTTGCTAAGAACTCTCACCAGCTGGTGAGTGGGAAACCTTCGGGAGGACCATCAAATCAGCAATGACAAATAGGGTTTCGGTAACAGAGGGCCTTCTAAAAAAACAACCAGCCTCGACCGTCTTGGATGACCGAATTTATGTCCTTCTCCAAGAGACAGAATGCCATCAATGAAAAGATGCACAAGAGCTCATTGGATAGTAAGAATCTTCTCAAACTAATGCAACAATAGATGGGTGGTTTTTCTACCCAGATAAGGGAGCTCTAGCAGCATAACAAATAGATTGATCAGCATTTGGTAAGCCTCACCCAATCCATCAACCATCAGGTAGGGCGTTTCCCCTCCAGTACTGAAGCCAACCCACGAGGACATGAGACTGAGAGAATGGCCGTTTTGAGGTCAGGAACGATAGTTTCACCTGCCGTTGAGAAGACAGTAATGTAAACAACAACACCCGTCGAAGGAGTTAGCACAGAGGTTGTTGAGGAAGAAGTTCCACAGAAGTCAAAGAAAGTAGTCAAAGACAAGGTTAACGACGTCTCTTCTGAAGAGCACCTAGATAAGTATGCACCCCGCATACCATTTCCACATAAGCTGGTAAAATCCCAACTGAAGAATAGGTATGCAAAGTATTTGGCCGCTATAAAGAAGTTGCTTGTGGACGTCTCGTTCCTAGATGTCATTGAAGAAATGCCCACTTATGCCAAGTTCCTAAAAGACTTGATAACATGAAAAAGAAAAGGAGAATATGTAGAGACTGTGAAGCTCGCCAAGATGTCTAGTTCTTTTGTCAAAACTAATACGCCTTTAAAGAAGAAGGATCCAGGGGCCTTCATAATCCCCTTTCAAGTTGGAGATAATGTAACTCGGAAAGGTCTAGTAGACGTAGGGGCCAGCATCAGTCTGATGCCTCTGTCCCTTGCCAAGAGAGTGGGGCTCACTGATATGGTAAGCACCAACATGAGGATACAACTAGCTGACCATACCTTCACCCGTCCAGTTGGTGTCGTTGAAGATGTTCCCATCCAAGTGGGACATTTCTTTATCCCTTGCAATCCTGTTTTGATCAATACCATAGAAGATCTGAGCTACCCTATCATTTTCAGGCGACCCTTCCTTGCCACCGGCCAAGCTCTTATCAATGTCGAGGCGAGAATGATTACAATCCGTGTTGAAGAGATCACATTGATTTCAACATCAGTGATTGTATGAGGGCCCCCCTCGTTCTTTAAATCCTCCTACTTTATTGATAGCTATCAACAGTTATGCGACAAAGTACAAGAAGAGAAGGCCATGGTAGATCCTTTGATACTCACCTTAACTGGGGAGTTATGAGAGATCGATGATCTTGAGGTCAGGGAATTGTTGGCTTATCTAGATGTTGAAGAAATGACTGAGGATGAAGATCCTATTGAGATAGTTATATATGCCGCTCTTCGAGAAGCCCCTGCTGAAGAACAAAAAAAGGAAGTCCCACCATAGCTAAAAGTCTTGCCGAAAGGCCTTCATTATCATTTTCTAGATCAAGAGAAGATGCACTCGGTAAACATCAACTCAGGGTTGACTGATTGCCAAAAAGATTAGTTGCTCAAAGAGTTAAGGCTGTGGAGGAAAGCCCTGGGCTACTCAATCAGGGACCTCAGAGGGATAAGCCCTTCGGTCTGCATGCATCAGATACATCTAGAGGAGGACTCTAGGCTGTATTCCTAGCCACAAAGAAAGCTGAATGAAAAGCTTTGTGAAGTCGTTAGAAAAGAAGTAGTTAAGCTCTAAGATGCTGGAATTATCTATGCTATCAGTGATAGCACGTGGGTGAGTCCAATCCAAGTAGTTCCCAAGAAGGGAGGGATCACCTTGGTCAATGGAGATGATGGGGTCAAGGTGGCCTCCAAGATGGTCACTAGATGGCGGATGTGTGTAGATTATCAGAAACTTAACACCACCACCCGCAAGAACCATTTCCCCCTTCCTTTCATCAATTAGATGATGGAATGCCTAGCCCATCATTCCTACGTCTGCTGGCTGGATAGGTACTCGGGTTTCTACCAGATCCCCATCCACCCTGATGACCAAGAGAAGATGACCTTCACTTGCATCTACATAACTTTTGCCTTTATAAGAATGCCCTTTGGTCTCTGTAATGCACCTGCTACCTTCTAGAGGTGTATGAACGCCATTTTTGTAGATTTGCTCGAAGACAAGATGGAAGTGTTCATGGATGATTTCAGTGTGTACGGAAGCTCGTTTGATGACTGTTTGAACAATCTGTCCCTCATTATGAGAAGATGTGAAGAATAGAGCCTCACCCTCAACTGGGAAAAATGCCATTTCATGGTACAAGAGGGGATTGTTCTTGTACACAAGGTGTCAAGTAAAGTTATTGAAGTCGATCCATCCAAGGTTGAGGCGATAGCGAAGCTCCCATCGCCTACTTTTGTTACAAGTATTCATAGTTTTCTGGGTCATATCGGTTACTACCGACGGTTTATAAAGAATTTTTCAAAGATAGACAAGCCTCTTTCTAACCTTCTGGTAAAAGATGTGAAGTTTGACTTCATGGAAGAGTGTATGAAGGCATTCTCAACTTTGAAGGGTGCTTTAATATCTGCACCAATTCTCCAATCCCCTGATTGGAGTCTTCTATTCGAACGGATGTGTGACGCCAGTGATTTTTCTATAGGGGCCGTACTAGTCCAAAAGAGAGACAAGAAGCATCATGTTATCTTCTATGTGATCAAGACCCTAGATGAGGCTCACCAGAATTACATGACTACAGAAAAAGAAATGCTATCTATTGTGTATGCTTTCGACAAGTTTAGTTCCTACCTCATGGGTTCCAAGGCAATAGTGCATACCGACCATGGGGCTATTAAATATCTAATTCAGAAGAAGGATGCAAAGCCCAGACTGCTACGTTGGGCACTGTTGTTACAAGAATTTGACCATGAGATCAAAGACAAGAAGGGCTCAGAGAATGTGGTTGTAGATCATCTATCCAGGATTCAGGTAGAAGATGATCACCTGTTGCCCATCAATGAAATCTACCCCGACAAATCCATCTACGTAGCCCAGTCAGCCAACCCTGAGGGGCCATGGTATGTAGATTTCTACAACTACCTGGCCTGTAAGTAGCTTCCCCCAGATATGACTTATAATTAGAAGAAGAAGTTCTTCTCTAATTTAAAGAACTATTATTGGGATGATCCCTTGTTGTTCAGGAGTTGTACTGATGGGTTATATAGAAGATGCATACCATAAGAGGAAGTTTCAAATAGTTTGTTCGAATGCCACTCCTCTCCATATGGAGGACATATGGGAGGTGAGAGGACAGCTACCAAAGTGTTACAATATGGTTTCTATTGGCCAACCTTGTTCAAAGATGCTCATGCATTTGTAAAGTCTTACAATGAATGCCAGCAAACTGGGAACATTTCCCGTCGCAATGAGATGTTGCTATCGCATTGGATTGAAGTTGAAATTTTCAATGTGTGGGGTATTGATTATATGGGACAATTTCCCTCATCCTACAGTTTCAAATATATTCTCGTCGCGGTTGACTATGTCTCTAAGTGGGTTGAAGCAGTGCCCACCTCTACATGTGATGCTAAGGCAGTGATCAAACTCTTCGCCAAGATTATCTTTCCAAGGTTTGGAGTTCTGAGGATCGTCATCAGTGATGGCGGCTCTCACTTTGCTGAAATACAGTTTCAATTTCTCTTACGTAAGTACGACATTCGCCACAAGGTTGTGATGCCATATCATCCACAAATGTCCGGTCAGGTGGAGGTCTCCAATCGGCAAATCAAGCAAATCTTGGAAAAGCCAGTTGGCAAGTCCCGTAAGGACTGGTCGGCTAAGTTAGACAACGCTCTCTGTGCATACAAGACTGCTTTTAAGATGTAATTGGGCACCACACCTTACCGCCTGATATATGGAAAAGCCTGCCATCTTCCTTTTGAATTGGAGCATAAAGTGTTCTGGGCAATCAAGCAACTCAATATGGACCAAACACTGGATGGAAAGAAAAGGTTTCTTCAACTACAAGAGCTTGAGGAGATGAGACTCCATGCCTATGAAAATGCTAGGATCTACAAGTTGAGGACCAAGATCTGGCATGATTCACATATGAGGAAAAAGGACGTCAATGAAGGTGATAAAGTTTTGCTATTTGAATCTTCTATCTGTCTTTTTCTAGGGAAGCTATGGAGTAGATGGTATGGACCTTTCACCGTTGCAAAAATTTACCCCTCTGGGATGATGGAGCTCTACAATAAGGATGATCTGGAAAAAGTCTTTCCAGTGAACGGGCATTGAGTAAAAAGGTTTTATGAAGACGAAGCTTTTGTTAGAAGATCAAAGATGGCCCTGTAAGAAGCTAGAACAAAAACCACTTGAGCAGAATAAAAGGATTTGATGTTGTTGAGCTGATGACAGAAACTACAATGCTCATTAGGAGGCAGCCCGAGTTTTGTTTTCCTAGCATAGGATGTTATTTCCCTTCCTGAAGAAAAACATTACAAACATTATCATTGTAATAAGGCCTAAGTTAGTGCATGCGCCACGTGCACAGACTCCCTCATTTTATGGGCCACTGACTTAGTTTTTATAGCTTTGATGAGTAATACTATCTAAGGCTGAAAGCCTTCTTTCATGTCAATGATGTTTTACCCATCAACGCTATGTGATTTCAGTATTCTACCCTTGTTTTGTATTTCATTTTTACTCTTTTGAGAATCTTATCGGGCATGTTCCAACCTATCCCCTTCCTTCTTGCCTTTCCCGACACCCGATTGCTAACTGGACTACCTTCACCTCTATTGGACAACATCGTCAGCCCCTTGAATTATGTATCGGGCAAGCTGCGAATATCGCGTGTTGCGCCGTGTCAGGCATCTCTATCGGCCAAACTTGTACTGGCCAGTGCACCCTGCGTTGCACGATAAGTGCTTGGTAGTATCAGGCAGAGGTATTGTGCGACATGCCTATCCCACGCGACATGCATTCCACGTAGCGTGAAGCTTGCTTAGGAAGCCAAATCACCCTACGACGTGACAAATTAGACTGATTTTACTACATCTTGGGAAATGATTTTCCTCCTCACGCGAAACGTGCCCCTGTTTTTCCTGATATACCCCCGCTCTCCATGGCTATATATAGTAACTCAAGTTTAGCTGTGTCGGGCACCTGCATTTACTTTTCACCTACTCCCGTATCATGAATCATGGCTTTACTTTAGCTCCCGTGTCGGCCAATCTCTTCGCAATACCCGTATCGCACACCAACAACCTCACCCGATACATGTATAACACGATACACCTTATCGAGTAATCAATCGATCATGTCGTGTGACGTATCAGGGAGACTGTATCGCGTGACACCTCATGTCGGGTGAGACGTGTGTCGCGTGACACCTTTTTACACGATGCCAGTATCGAGCAACGAATTCTCTTTGCGTCGGGTTTCACCTTTTGAGTTTCTTTTTCACCGGTCCTTTGAACGCATCACGTGACACATTTGTCGCATGCTCCCGAACGATACGATGTGTATCGGGCATGACTCATCGCCCAGTTTTGTTTCATGACGTGGGTCCAACTTGTATCGCCTGACTCGTGTCGGGTGGCACCTCATATCACGCGACACCTCATGTTGGGCGGGACTCGTATCGCCCCCCCCCATTCTAAGTTTTTCGCATGATAGGCTTGCGTTTACTCAACCGCTTTGAGATCATATTGCCCTTCGACTCTTTTCCAGGCGATACGAGTATCACGCGATGTCCAGATCGAGTATCCATATCAGACTTCCATATCGGGCAAGCCTTGTTTTACTAGACGCAACTCGATGTCGGCTTGCACTACCGGCCAGATCCCTATTGCACAACAAGATGCATTTACCTCCACCCGATACTGACTTGTTGTATCGTGTATTCTTGAATCAGGACCCCTTTAGACTTTAACTCATATCAGTTTTTCAAGCGTCGTCTATCTGGTGTCGGGCGATATGACTTTCTTGGTCTACCGCCCAATACCAGGTAAGGTGAATCAGTCAAAAATCTTATTACATACCCACTTTTGTTCAAACATTACAGACATGGCTCGCACCTAGCAGACAGTGATCCAGGTCGACGAGCAAGGCCGGAGGATCAACCCCGAAGTCACATATGAAGCAACTATATCCAGGTAGAAGCACCCAAACCCCGATACAACGGGGACATCTAAGACCGAGAAGCGGCCCAGGAAAGAAGTAGCGACAGCCCCATCAACAGCGACAGAACCCCTAGCCCACTCTCCAGGCCGGTTCGTGCCCCAAGATGCAGAGCATCAACAACAGTACATAGAGATGACGACCAAAATCTATCGGCCAACCCAGTTCTGCCACCAACCTTCTTTCCACCATCTCAGCATCTTCAACAGGCTCAACAATGTCTTAGAAGCTGTCGGGCTAAGGAACATATGCTTTAGCTACACCGGCTCGTAAACTAAACTCACCAAGTAGTTCATGTCCTCTCTCCTCCAGGTGCCAAACAAACCATAAGAAGTTGCGAGATTCAGCAGGGCAGATAGGCTGCAGGGGCGGTTGTACAACGTTGAGTATGATATCTCAGAGAAGTTGCTCAACGAGATCTTCACCTCCACTGAAGCCAAGATGGAGATGCTGAATAACGGTGCCAGGACCACCGAAGGTGACGGCTTCAACCTGGTCGACCTCTGGAGGAATCTAACCAACGAATCATCATTCAAGCTGGGGAGCAAGGTGGTGGCCAACAAATCCTTCTTCTGGAGGATCGTCCACAAGATAGTGGTGTGCCTCCTATTCATCAAATACGAAATGAGAAACCTCTACACCGAAGAACTCCATCTCATGTGGTACGTGATGGAGGGAAAGGTGATAAACTTGGGGCGCTTCCTACTGAGTTGGCTCCACCCAATAAAGGATGCCACAAAGGAGTACTGCATGGGAGGCATCGTCAACCTGATCGTGGTAGGGTTGGGATACCCAAGGGATCCGCGCAGCCTGTCAAGGACGCAAGGTGATGACAGGATAGATATGAAGTTATTGCAACGAGCCAACATAATAAAAAAGGAGGGTCGCCGCTACTTCTAAAGATTTGCAAGAACCACTACTCTCCTGCCCCTCCCGCTCTTCACCAACTACAATGTAGAGAAGTTGGTATTCACACCAACGGAGATCGAGTGATGCGAGGATTTTGAGTCGCATTTATAGACTTGTTTTATATGCATTTTATGTGTTTATTGGTCACTTTTGTGGGTAATATCATGTGATTCCCTTACTCTAGTCTATAATCTCAATTAGTATCAAATCTCTCGTATTTTACCTTTTTGATCATAAATGATTATAATAATGGGTTTTATCTTATTTGATTCGGTTTTGTCTTGCGATTTTAGGAAAAACAAGTATACACAGTTGTCGATACCATCGACCTGTGTTGATGGTAATGACACAGTCACAGGTAGACAGCCGAGATGAGCCAAGATGAGTCGATACTATCGAAACTACATTCGATGGTATCGAGATACCTTCAGAAAGGTCGCGATCAACCGGTCGATACTATCGACATCAAAGTCAATACTATCGACGCGCCCCAAATTTAGTGACGGAAAGGTGAAAAAACCGACACCTATGGGTGTCGATATCATCGACCCGTGTCGATGGTATCGAGTCAGCATAAGGCAGGATGACAGAAAAGAAGGAAGGCTTGCCGATATCATGAGGGGTCGATACCATCAACCCACATCGATGGTATCGACGCCGTCAGATTAATGTTTGTTTTAGATCGGCTCGAATCCAATGGTGGTGAGATTTTGGCGACCTAACTTGGTGTTTATACCTAATGACGGTGGCCAAGAGCCATCTATCACGTCATTAGGCACTGCACACGTCCCGAGAAGGTGTGGAGAGAAGAACGGAGCCCAGAAGCACGCCCCAACCGTTCTGAGAGCCGAAGAAGACATTCTCCACCGCCGAAAGGTTGTAGATCATGCACTCTACACCGAGGAACGCTTGGATCTTCTCCGTTCAGGGGTTTACATTACTTCATCCACGTTTTTCTCCATGTTTCCCCTTTCATCAATCATGTCTTGCTCTAAGATGAACATGCGGGGCTAATCCCCTTTATCTTTAGGACCGGGAGTAGCCCGGAGAATCATTGTATGACGTTTTTATCATAGTAATTCATATTTTGTCTCTTAAATCTGTGGTATGATTTCGTTCTCTCCATTATATCATTATGATTGATCACCCTAATGATAATCCAATGCCTTTAATTGCTTTGAAAGAAGAATTAACGGTTGAAAAGAGATGAAATCCACATTAACTCGTAAATTCCTTGAACAAGGTGATGCACGATTAACGGTGGAAACCCAGTGGTCGATTCTAATGCACCTAGTTTAGGATATAGGTTACTGCGATGGTGGAACCAACCTAGACTTAGGTAGTGAATTATATCACGACAGTGAACAATTCTGACTACAAGCCACTACCCGAAATAAGAGGTGAAGCTGATTAACTTTGTGGAAATTCATACAATGAAAACTTGTGGTGAAACCGCAATCTTAAAGATCTCCATTTGAATTGATTAAACTAAACCCTTAATCGATTGCTCTGTTTTATTTTATTTTCCTTTATTTTTCAACAATTCTCAGAACCTTTTAACTGGTCTAGTTGATTGCGAGCAGTTAATAGTAGTCTACTGATAATTTAGTGTCCCTGAGTTCGACTCAGGCCTCACAAAGGCCTATACTACATTGACGCGTGCACTTGCGTTTTACGCACGGAAAAAGCATGTCAAGTTCTTGGCACCGTTTCTGGGGACACGACAATTTTCAGCACTACGAGTGCTGCAAGCAGCCACTCTAGGCCACTTTTTATGTTCAAAATTATTTTTTAAAAAAATTATCGATTATTTTTTGCATTTAGAAATCGTCTAGCACTGTACTGAATCCAATTTATTATCTTGCAGGTACTAGTGCATGGTGAGGATGCATAGCACAGACTACACGTAGCCATCACCAGGAGTTCCACTGTTGGGACCAGACGACGAGGAGAACAACGTTCAAACCCAACTTGAAGATATAGATTCAGATTTTGAACCAGAAGCGATGGCAGAAGAACAAACAATATGGGAGAAGATAAAGGTTTCTTCCTCGTCAATATCAAAAGGGCCAATAAAGAAGCAAGCCATCAACATTCCAACCTATAAGATTGATCCAGCACTAATCAACCTGGTCAAGTCTCAAGCATTCCACGGGCTGAAGAATGAGGACCCTGTCGCACACATCAACACATTTTTGGAAAACTGTGATATGATCAAGATTGATAGGTTTCCACAGGAGACACTTTACCTGAAGCTGTTCCCCAGCTCGCTGGCAGGTAATGCACATGAATGGCTGCATAACCTGGATGATGAGACCATTGAAACATGGGACCAGATGATCGAGGTGTTCTTCGAGAGGTTCTTTCCGCCCGAGAAGACCAACGATCTGGTTCGTAAGATCCGTAACTTCAGCCAGAAGGCCGGGGAGACTTATTCTGAGACCTAGGAACGTTTCCAAATAATGCTGAGGAGGTGCCCACATCATGGGCTTGACAAGGAGAAACAAGTCAAGATTTTCTATTTTGCTCTTTCTGTGCATGATAGAAGTAACCTAGATTCCGCAGGTTCGGGGTTCTTCCTAAACAACACAGGCACAAGGTGTTGGGAAATTTTGAAGAACATGGCCAAAAAACAATCTTGGGGTGACAGAGACGCAGTGGAGCAGGTTCGAGATGCATGTGAGTCAAAGGCCATCAAGGAGCTGAATGAGAAGATGGACCTTCTATCCAAGAAACTACTTGCAAAAGAAGACGTAGAATCTGAGGATGAAGCTCAAGTGAAATTTATGTGCCAGCAGCAGGGGTACATAAACAATGACGATTCTTGGAGGAAAGACAAGAAATTTTTATGGAAGGACCCAAATAATTTCTTGCAGGACACTAACGCAAAACCCCAACCGTCACTAGAGGATAAGAGCAATGAGTTGCTCAACCAAGTAATCAAGTAGAATAAAAAACTAATGAGCACGTTTGGCCAACAGATTAAGCAACAAGGAGAATTTATGAATCAATTTGGGCAGACCTTACAAAGCCATGGGGCTCAGATGAGGACTATAGAGATATCTTTGGCGCAGATGGCAGCTGAGATGGCAAATATGAAAAAGCCAGCGCAGCAAGGTTTTCCAGGAAATACAAACATTCCAGGAGGAAACCAAGAAGCTAAGGCAATCTTGCTACAGAGTGGTAAGAAGATTTTAAACCCCAGGGCCGATGAACCGAGCACACCCCAGCCAGAAATCACAAGTGAGGCCATAGAGGAGGTTCCAATTCCAATCACAGAGCTGGTAGAGGATGTCACATCAGAACCCGTTGCTCAGGAGGAGACGCAGAAGAGGACACCATATGTGCCGCTACATCAAAGGGCACAGACTGTCCCAGTCCCATATCCAAAAAGCGTGCAAGCCAAGAAATTGGATGCTCAGTTCAAGAAATTCCTAGATAGATTTAGGAAGCTTTCTGTCAACATTCCACTGTTAGAAGCGATAGAGCAGATACCCTCTTATGGAAAGTTTTTGAAAGACATAATCAGAAAGAAGAGGAAGATTCCTGATACCGAGGTTGTGGTTCTTAAGGAGTAGGTGAGTGCTTTCATCTTGGGTACATTGCCACCTAAAAGGTTGGATCTGGGTTGCTTCGATATTTCATGTTACATCGGTAAAGTGAAATTCAGCGAAGCACTGTGTGATTCAGGGGAAAGTATAAATTTGATGCCTCTCTCTACGTTTAAGAAGCTGGGACTGAAATAATCAAGACATAGCAATATGATGATTCGGTTGGCAGACAATTCTGTGGTGAAGCCGTACGGTATTTGCGAGGATGTTTTGGTTAAAGTTGACCAGTTTGTATTTCCAGCAGACTTTGTGGTAATGGAAATGCAGGACGAACAAGGAAATGAGCTACTCCTTGGAAGACCCTTCCAAGCTAATGCATATATGATACTCGAGATGGGAAGAGGTCATTTGATATTGGGTATCACTAATGACCGCTTTGAAATGGTTATGCCCCCAAGAACAACACCATAAAAAATAAAGGAGCAGTGCCACATGGTGAAACACTTTGATTAGAATATTTCACTTTGTCTAGGGAATCTGTTTCTACATATGGCTCATGTAATGACCAAGGTAGAGAAGGGGACACTGGCTGTAGAGATTATGGAATAGACCAAATTCATTTCTTTTCGCAAGGCTATGGGTTTTCCAAATGATGAAGAGGAGGAAATCCCTCCTTCTACTGAAGACGAGGCCATAGCATGTTATGTCCTTGAAGCATATCCAGAATTGCCTCTTGAAGCTTGCCTTGTCAATATAACACATGACTGGATAAGAAGTAAGTCACTACAAGAATGTGCCAAGATGCTTCAGGTGTTGTCGTGTTTTTATGCTTGGTACTATGAAGATCTTGGGGAACTCCCACCGCCGCTTCAGTTATCCTTGATCAGTCCACCAAAATTAGAATTGAAGCCACTGCCGCCTCATTTGAAATATGCATTTCTAGCTGAGGGTGAAAAGCTACCAGTGATTATCTCGGCATATCTGAGTGACGAGGAAGAGGATCAATTGATGATCGTGCTGAAGAACCACCGTGGTGCATTTGGGTGGTCAGTCGCAAATATCAAGGGGATCTTCCCTACACTTTACCAACACAAGATCCAGCTCAAGGAGGGAGCTAAACTGGTAATACAGCCACATCGCAGACTCAATCCAAGCATGATGGAGGTCGTCAAGAAGGAGGTAATCAATCTCCTTTCTGCAAGCATCATTTACGCGATCTCCGATTCGACGTGGATAAGCCCCACACAGGTAGTCCTTAAAAAAGGGGGAATAACTGTTACTCACAATTTTTTAAATGAGCCACTCACGACCCATTTGGTAACCGGGTGGCGTGTGTGTATTGATTGTCGTAGATTGAATTCTGCTATGCTAAAAGATCATTTCCCTCTTCCATTCATTGATCAGATTTTAGAGTGATTAGCAGGTTAATCTCACTTTTGTTTTCTAGATGGCTATTCGGGCTATAATTAGATTTCCATTGATCCTAAGGACCAAGAGAAGTCCACCTTCACTTGTCCTTATGGAACATTTGCATAGCGTTGTATGCCCTTTGGTTTGTGTAACACACCAACAACCTTTCAGCGTTGCATGCTTGCCATTTTCTCTGATATGGTCAAGAACTGTTTGGAGGTCTTCATGGATGATTTTTCCATCTATGGTGCATCGTTCGATGAATGTTTATATAATTTGGATAAAGATTTACAAGGATGTGAGGATACACATTTAGTACTCAACTGGAAAAAATGCCATATGATGGTTAGTGAAGGGATTGTGCTTGGACATAAAGTGTCTAGCTAGGGGTTGGAGCTAGATCTGGTAAAGATTGAGGTGATTTCCAAATTACCCCCACCGAATACGGTGAAAGGGGTAAGGAATTTTCTCGATCACACATGATTTTATCGCCGCTTTATCAAAGATTTCTCAAAAATCACTAAACCGTTATCTGAACTGCTGGAGAAAGATGCGGTGTTTGATTTTAATGAAAAGTGTTTGCATGCTTTTAATGTGCTCAAAGAGAAATTAATTTCTGCACCGGTTGTTTAAATGCCGGATTGGACAAAGCTGTTTGAGTTGATGTGCGATGCTTCAGATTTCGCAGTAGGGGCCGTTCTAAGACAACGTGTTGACAACAAACCCGCTGTGATTTTCTATGCATCCAAAACCTTAAATGAAGCACAACTTAATTACACTACAACTGAAAAAGAACTTCTCGCCATCATTTTTGCATTTGAAAATTTTTGGCAATATCTTGTAGGGTCAAAAGTTGTGGTATGGACGAACCACGCCGCCATAAAGTATTTGATGGAAAAGAAATATTCCAAACCTAGGTTGATTAGGTGGATCTTATTGTTACAATAATTTTGTTGGGTTTTACGGGAGGCAGAGAAGGCAGTGGAAACAAAAATTCCCCCCCCCCAAACCCAGCACGAGGAAATGCGTCAACGTCTATATAATAGGAAAGGATGGTTTGTGGAATCATACCTTGTCCCGAGGCTTGCTCGGCGACAATACATCACGGCTTGCGCGGTCTTCACCTTCGGTCTTGGACGGTGTCTGTGCAGCTCCTGGTCACACCGGGACTGACTCCTCCTCCTCCTACCGGACTGTCGGATGAAAGTTGTCCTCCTAAGCGGCTGAAACCTCCCGCCTCTGAAGTAGTCCACACGGACCACCTGGAACTCCACTCTCCTTGTCCCACAAGGAAGTGGAAGGAGTCACACCCTCCTGTTGACGTACTAGTCGCCAACACACTCTTCTGCCTCTAGTTGCAACTGCAGTTGTCCTTCCCTTACTGCACCTCCCTTTTACGGGAAGCACTTGCTCGGGCTCTCTCACGGTTACCAAAACTAGAGAGAACGACAACTTTGCAGAGCAACTGGTTGCACTGAGTTGTACTTTGAGAAGCCCCCAATACCCCTATATATAGGAGGGTCATGGGACAGGGTTCTCTATCCCGGGCAATGCAGGACTAAAAGTAGGAGTAGAAGGGTTCGAGATTTTCCACAAAAAGCAACCAACACACAACTTGAACTGATCGGTTCACAAGTGAACCGTTCGGTTGGGGACCTAAACCGGTCGGTTGGAGCACCAACCGATCGGTTGGGACCCATGAGCCGATCGGTTCACTTCTGAACCGGTCGGTTCGTGGTCCTGGTCGGTTCCCGATTGACTTTCCTTCTTTTGTTTCTAATTGGTATCGAATACCAATCCTTGTTCCAATCAAATTGGGCAAGTGAAACGCAAGGAAAATTCTCACCGACCTGACTTTCCCAACTTGCTCGGTTGCACCAGTTGAACCGATCGGTTCAACACTTGAACTGCTCATTTCACTCTGTACATGAGCCGATCGACTCAACACTTGAGCCGACCGGTTCAGCAACCTCAGCCGACCGGTTCAACACTTGAACCGATCGGTTGGGAGTGCTGGTTGTGCAGAATTAGTCAATTGTGATTTCAATCAATCCGATACTCCAATCAATGTGTCCAACACCTTGAACCATATGATATTGAGCTATCAACTGATTGAGTGTTTAATTGTACTACTAAAGTCATTTAGTAATCAATGTAAACGTTGCTTATGGACAAAACTCATCTTCCAGGTTAAATCCTATGTGTGTGACACTGCAGGTCCATTTCACATTGGCAGTGAAAGTCCATAACACTTATGACTTCACAAGAAAAGAGCGGTGCCTAGTCACACATCAGTGCTACCCAAGTGAAAGTAGAAAGTTGGAGAACAACTTTCAATCCTACAATCTGTGAATGGTGTTATAGTGAATGTATAATTCCTTTATCACTGATATCCCGAATGAACTCAAGGCATGGAACAGTCATCCTGTCAACGTTCATTCACTTTCTTGATCTCAGAGTAGATTGAATGAGATATGAATGACATCAATATCACATACTGATTCACACATGCGTCTGCACACCTATCTCAATCCTACTCATTAAGTGGCCTTGGATATCAAACTCCCTCAGGAGGGACAAATCCCATATCTATCACTCACCCCTCAAAAGCCCCATGTGTCAAAGCCACCCAATCATCACCTTTATAACAACCCATGTTTCATGACTGCGTTTGATGATGTCAAAGTGTGCCCAACGACATGTGTTGAGTGCAGTGATTTCAGGTCAAAGAATCACACTCACCACCATCACTGCGAGTACTAACTGTGACTATCATGTGATGGTTCCATGTGTCAAACTCACGGTGGGTCTGTTCGGTACACTTGTTCTCTAACAAGTACCTATGTGTTTGGTTTGATATCTCTATATCATGACTAATGAGATTTTGTCATCAACCAACACCATAATCTAGTCTTGTGTGTCATTTCTGTCTATCTGCCTTCCACAATGACATCCGACTAGGGACAAAACAAGAATGTACAAACTCTTAGCATCCGTATGATCTCATCGTTCAGGTCCTTAACCTGAAAGCATACGTCATTGAGTACTATCATTCTTTAGACATTCAATCTATTCTATCACTATCTCAAATGACTGAACCAGAAAGAATTGGAAGCTTGCCTTTGATGTTTATCAAATCAATCTTAATGTATCCCACCAATCATCCCATGATTGGCTATCAGGGCATACATACCAACAGACTCCCACTTGCACTGTGAGCCAATCACCCTTGAATCATATTCATAGTGATCTTCAAACATGTCCCACATGTTACTGTGCTCTAGTGCTAACATAGTGAGTAATGACAACACCTTGCCAAAGTTAGTATTAATTGCATGTCTCTCATCTCTTCACTGTACGTCACTCGTATGAGATGGAGTTGTCGTAATATGTAATCTAGTATTCCTTTGCTAACCTTTAGCCACATTGCATGATCAAGGATTCTAGACTTGTCATCAATGAGCGGAATATCTATAAGTTCATCTCATGAACTTCCAGATCCATATAGTATCCACTACTGTTCTTTAACACATAGATACTCGACATTCCTTTTAAATGGTTTTATTGGAACACTTCCAATTATCAACAAACTTTCACTTTTATATATCCTATATATATTTTGCGATTTATTTTCTGTCCTTTCGGAAGTTCGCATCAATGTAACTCTTTACATTGAACTCTTCCTTATCTCCATAGAACTAGTACCTCCCAAGTACTTATCAAGTTCTCATGGTGTTCCAGTAACCCTTACTGGAAGTAGATAGACATCCACTCGTCATGTCCCACATACGAGTTATCAGGATGAGCATATCATATTGTCATGTCATACATACAAAATGATGAATGCATTTTGTTCTTCCCATGTCCATACATGCAAGATAATGGGATGATTACATACATGATAGATCCATATCTATTCTTAGTGTTCCCATTCTTCATAATAATTGGACACTTGGCCTTGGGATACTAACTCCATGTAACATGGACAAGTTTTCTCCCACTAAATCTGTGCATACTGAACCCTTCAGTACAGATTTCCAATGTATGCTTTCTCTTTTCAGGTCAAGAGGTTTTCGAGAACTATCTCTACAGATCTCTATTCCTATCACATAGGAAACATCTCTATCTTCCTTAAAGATAATTTCCACTTTTGGATTTCCATTTTAGAACATTTCCATTCCACATCAATATGTGAAATGTGAATACGCTCCCACTAAATCACAAATCCCTTCTTTATCTTTGACATATCAGTCAAACCCTTTGACTGTATCATCAAAGTAAAGATCCAATTATGAGTTGCTTGTACTCAATCAATCACATTGATTAGTCCATTGTAACTTATAGACTTTATTTGCATTAGTGGATTTATAAACCTTATAGGTTGTTTCACGTACACATCCTTGTTTTATTCCTCATAGGAATGCGGTTTTAGTATCCATATGCCAAATGTCTTAGTCATTAAGTTGCAATCAACAAGCATCATCCTTCTCAAAATGTTATCCATGTGTCTTAACACTTAAGACTCATTTGCACTTATGGATTTCATCCAATGAGTGTTACCATCAAGGTCATACCTTATGGTTCACATGGAAATCATTTAGGATGTAATGATCATAAATCATAACTCAAAATTTGGTTCCTCATATTCATCTAGATAGTTGACTCATCACATGAACAACTCATCACATAGATAATTGAGGTGTATCTGTTAAGGATATAAGAACTCACAACCCTTGTGATTCTTAATTTCCTTTATTAGTATGGGGTATTCTTTTATTAAGAAGAATTCAGTTATTCGATAATCATTCTCTAACTCCTTAGAGTATGATTCCTTCTTGATTTAGACATCACCATGCCTTAATCATGAGTTCACTATGATACATTATCATAATCACTCGTAAGGATCTCAAACATTTGGTTCAAGTGTTTCATTCATTGATCTCATCAGGAATTAACACTTTACCAAATCTGCACTTCATCTATGATAATCTTGAACACTTCAAGATATTCATATTGGTATTTCTCTAAATACCATTTGAAGTATTAGCACTTACTCCAATAGGTATGTAAATACATCACATGTATTATACCTAATAGGATAATCATTCTCCCACTACATTAGTGAAGATTGATTAATCATGTCCAAGATATTCATGTCTCTTATTGGTTCTCTAACCAAAAGAGTCTAGATTTATCCATCACATGGAAACTAGAAATGAATTTCTCATGATTGATGCTAATTTTATTGTTTGAGTTATCTATAACTTTTAGGTATCATTTTATCTTATGCATACTATGTCTCACAAGATAAAAAAGGCATTGCCACAAAGATCATATCTTTAAGATTGAAACATCAACTTTATTAATTGCCATCATTGTCATACAATGTGTAAAAATAAAGTGTTTCTTTCTTTTGGCAATATATGAAATAGCAGTTCTCAACTCTATTTCGTGCCCTTTAGGCTGAAATAAACTGAAAGGTACTCCTATCTATGGAAGCAACACTTGTTCCAATGATGGATACTCCTTTCTTGGTCCTTTCACAAAGGCCATCACTTCTTTGCGGATCTTGCATATCATATATGATAGATCCATATCTTGGTATCATATACCTCAGATAAAGAAGTGGTTCATTTCATGATACCTTAGGTGGAGATCTCCATATCCTCCTTCATCTTCTTTTGTTCTTCCAGATATAGAGGGAAATTCCCTCATACACCCTTTCCCCATGTTCCTTGAGGCTGAAGACGGCTTGGATCGCTGGCTAGCATCAGAACACTTCTTAGCTTTCCCCTTGCCCTTGCCCTTGCCCTTAAGACTTACCTTTTCTTTGATCACATCAAAGATTATGGTTTGCCTTTCTTTATCTTTGCCTCTACTATCCTCAACATGTCCAACAACTTTGTCAACGCTTGTCAAAGTCATTCATGTTGTAGTTTATCATGAACTGTATGATTTTGCAACACTTGCAGTATCATACCAATAGCCAACTCTTGGCTCAGAGGGAATCCTTCTTAGTCAGGTTTTCCACATACCCAATCACATTGAGTGTGTGAATACCTTACTGGATCTCCTTCTGTCATGACATACTAGGACAGTATCATGGAGACATCATATGTCTCATGTTGTCTCTGCAACTCATAGTTCAGAGAACACAACATCAAGCACTCCTCATCAATGTCTTCCTCGGTATGCTTCCATAAGCACACTTTCAGTCATTGATGTGGTGGGATTGAGTTCATCTGGTCTTGGTATAACTAGGACTTATAGCTTTCTCTCTTTGATTGAGAACACTTCTCATTATCCTAACCAATTGTGGAATTATTCCCATTTAATTTGTTGGTCTCAAAGACCGATCGCAAATAAAGTGATTTGTCGATTAACCATTTATTTTAACAAAAGGAAATATATGCAATTTTAGTCCAAAACTCTTTTGACTTATTTGATTGATTTGAAAGTTTGACGATATAATTAGGCCTTTAATTAATTATCACTCCCACTATTTTACTTCAAATTGATAGCCCTCACCATCAATTCGGAAGATTGCAGCGTACAACCTTCTAGTGGGCAAGATCCTGAAATCCTCTAGGTCATGAGTCAGCTTTGGCTGATCGCCCACAACTTAGATCTCTCAGGTAGGCAACCCTTGCCGATTGCATCATATGTAACTCTTGTTGAATGAACATGCACAACACCTTGCTATGAACATTCCTTGCCTCTGGGCTTAGACGCTCTAAGAATCACCAGTTAAGTCTAACCCAAAAGCCGACACGGTAGAACATGCACCCTGCTTTGGCAGAACCTACATGTCTACCCTTCACACTTCCACAAGATAGACGGCACACCACGCTTTGGCGTAACCTACGCTTGGTCGATCGAGCTTTTCATGTGTGCCGCTAATGGAAGGCATATAAGACTTAATATTTTAATGAGGGATTTTGTTTTTATATACATATACATATCCAATCACCACAATACATAGTATGTATCATATACATGCTATATCCCACAGAAAACATGCACAAATGATAAAAGCGATGATTATGGCCATCCTAATGTGATTCCTCAAGCCAAGAGGAATCACGGTCATCTAGGTCAACATCACATGCAACCTGTACAAGATGAACATCTGTGCCTTGCCATCCGAGTTGATGAACTCATCACATGAATGATCTGTACTCTCCAGTCGGTCGTCTGGGTGCCACCAGCTGTTCGGTTGGCTCCTCCAATCGATCAGTTCGCCTGGACGTCGTGCATCTCGTCACGTCTGCCACCCGGTCATCTCGCTGCTCGATCGGTCATCAACCAATCGGTTCACTCCTTGAACCGACCGTCTGGAACGTCAACCGATCGGTTCACGCCTTGAACTGACCGTTTCAGCTGTTGTCTTGATGTTCGCTGGTCTTCAACATAACAGGAAATAAAATCTATCCTAATATTACATTTCTTAAAAGGGAAAACCCCAAGTTACATTCGGGGGGAGAAAAGGTAGGAAAGAATCTCGAATTATTTTGAGTTACATCAGGAATAAGAGAGGGAAGATTGGTGCGCAGACCGAGATGCAAGAAACCACAAACAACCACACACAGATAGGGGTTTATAAGCCATAATCACGCTACACACATCCACCATAAAAATCGTTTAAGCGCGACGCGTATCGAGTGCATTAATAATACATATCATATATGTAATTGGGATTTGTGGATTTAGGATTGGACATGGATAAAGCAAATATTATTTGCATCACATGCAATAAATAAAGGCGACAAATAAAAATCGATCATATCGATATTCCTAAAATATAGAGCAGTTGACGTGGCTCTGATACCACTGTTGGATTTTAGGGGAGGCAGAGAAGGCAGCGGAAACAAAAATTTTCCCCCCCAAACCCAGCACGAGGAAACACGTCAACGTCTATATAATAGGAAAGGATGGTTTGTGGAATCATACCTTGTCCCGAGGATTGCTCGGCGACAATACCTCGCGGCTTGCACGGTCTTCACCTCCGATCTTAGACGGTGTCTGTGCAACTCCTGGTCGCACCGGGACTGACGACTCCTCCTCCTACCGGACTGTCGGATGACAGTTGTCCTCCTAAGCGGCAGAAATCTCCCGCCTCTGAAGTAGCCCACACGGACCACCTGGAACTCCACTCTCCTTGTCCCATAAGGAAGTGGAAGGAGTCGCACCCTCCTGTTGACGTACTAGTCGCCAACACACTCTCATGCCTCCAGTTGCAACTGCAGTTGTCCTTCCCTTGCTGCACCTCCCTATTGCGGGAAGCACTTGCTCGGGCTCTCTCACGGTTACCAAAACCAGAGAGAACGACAACTTTGCAGAGCAACTGGTTGCACTGAGTTGTACTTTGAGAAGCCCCCAATACCCCTATATATATAGGAGGGTCATGGGACAGGGTTCTCTATCCCGGGAAATGCGGGACTAAAAGCAGGAGTAGAAGGGTTCGAGATTTTCCACAAAAAGCAACCAACTCGCAACCTGAACCGATCGGTTCACAAGTGAACCAGTCGGTTGGGGACCTGAACCGGTCGGTTGGAGCACCAACCGATTGGTTGGGACCCATGAGCCGATCGGTTCACTTCTGAACCGGTCGGTTCGTGGTCCTGGTCGGTTCCCGATTGACTTTCCTTCTTTCGTTTCTAATTGGTATCGAATACCAATCCTTGTTCCAATCAAATTGGGCAAGTGAAACGCAAGGAAAATTCTCACCGACCTGACTTTCCCAACTTGCTCAGTTGCACCAGTTGAACCGATCGGTTCAACACTTGAACCGCTCGTTTCACTCTGTACATGAGCCGGTCGACTCAACACTTGAGCCGACCGGTTCAACAACCTCATTCGACCGGTTCAACACTTGAACCGATCGGTTGGGAGTGCAAGTTGTGCTGAATCAGTCAATTGTGATTTGAATCAATCTGATACTCCAATCAATGTGTCCAACACCTTGAACCATATGATATTGAGCTATCAACTTATTGAGTGTTTAATTGAACTACTAAACTCATTTAGTAATCAATCTAAACGTTGCTTGTGGACAAAACTCCTCTTCCAGGTTAAATCCTATGTGTGTGACCCTGCAGGTCCATTTCACGTCGGCAGTGAAAGTCCATAACACTTATGACTTCACAAGCAAAGAGCGGTGCCTAGTCACACATCAGTGCTACCAAAGTGAAAGTAGAAAGTTGGAGAACAACTTTCAATCCTACAATCCATGAATGGTGTTACAGTGAATGTATAATTCCTTTGTCACTGATATCCCGAATGAACTCAAGGCATGGAACAATCATCCTGTCAACGTTCATTCACTTTCTTGATCTCAGAGTAGATTGAATGAGATATGTATGACATCAATATCACATACTGATTCACACATGCGTCTGCATGCCTATCTCAATCCTACTCATCAAGTGGCCTTGGATATCAAACTCCCTCAGGAGGGACAAATCCCATATCTATCACTCACCCCTCAAAAGCCCCATGTGTCAAAGCCACCCAATCATCACCTTTATAACAACCCATGTTTCAGGACTGCGTTTGATGATGTCAAAGTGTGCCCAGGGAAATGTGTTGAGTGTAGTGATTTTAGGTCAAAGAATCACACTCACTACCATCACTGCGAGTACTGACTGTGACTACCATGTCATGGTTCCATGTGTCAAACTCACGATGGGTCTGTCCGGTACACTTGTTCTCTAACAAGTACCTATGTGTTTAGTTTGATATCTCTATATCATGACTAATGAGATTTTGTCATCAACCAACACCACAATCTAGTCTTGTGTGTCATTGCTGTCTATCTGCCTTCCACAATGACATCCGACTAGGGACAAAACAAGAATGTACAAACTCTTAGCATATGTATGATCTCATCGTTCAAGTCCTTAACCTGAAAGCATACGTCATTGAGTACTGTCATTCTCTAGACATTCAATATGTTCTATCACTATCTCAAATAACTGAACCAAAAAGAATTGGAAGCTTGCCTTTGATGTTTATCAAATCAATCTTAATGTATCCCACCAATCATCCCATGATTGGCTCTCAAGGCATACATACCAACAAATTTGATATCGAAATTAAAGATAAGGTGGAACAGGTAGATGAGAAGGGCATTCATATACCCATTATCGAGACGTTCCCTGATGAACAACTTCTTTCTTTAAAATCTAAAGATCCATGGTTTTCTTATATTGTTAATTATCTTGCCTACAAAATTATCCCGGATGATGGGACATATCAAGAGAAAAATAAAATTTTCCATTCATTGAGATATTATTTCTGGGATGACCCAATTTTGTTGAAGCAATGCAGGGATGGTGTTTTGCGTAGATGTGTACCGGAGGTTGAATATGATAGTGTACTTCATCATTGTCATATTGTACCAATGGGGGGCCATCATGCGAGTTCCAGAACTGTGGCCAAGGTGCTTGAGAGCGGCATTTATTAGCCTACACTTTTCCAGGACGCATATGATTATGTGTGAATATGTGATTCCTGTCAAAGGGCAGGTAATATTTCAAAGCGACAAGAGATGCCCCTCAACATGTTTCATGAAGTTGAGGTGTTTGATCTGTGGGGTATTGATTTCATGGGACCCTTTGTGTCCTCAAACTCTAATTTGTACATTTTATTGGCTGTTGATTATGTATCGAAGTGGGTAGAGGCAATACCCACTAGGACTAATGATTCTACTGTAGTGTGTAGGTTCGTAAAAGAATACATTTTCTGTACATTTGGTGTACCGAGGATGATTATCAGCGATGGAGGTACCCATTTCAGAAATCAAAAGTTTGCTACGTTGTTGAGAAGGTATGGGGTAAAGCACAATATTGGTACCCCGTACCACCCGCAGACACATGGGCAGGTTGAAGTCTCCAATAGAGAAATTAAGAAAATCCTGGAGCGCACAATGGCTTCGACAAGAAAGAACTGGAGTACTTTGCTGCAAGACGCTTTATGGGCATATAGGATGGCGTTTAAGACTCCTATAGGAACTACACCTTTTAGGTTGGCTTATGGGAGGGCCTTCCATTTTCCGGTCGAGTTGGAGCATAAAGCGCATTGGGCGCTAAGGAAGTTGAACTTGAATTATGATGAGGCAGGGAAGAAACGCTTGCTGGAGATAAATGAGCTAGATGAGCTGAGGATGAATGCCTATGAAAGTTTGAGGATTTACAAGGAAAGAACAAAGCTGATTCACGATCGACAAATTCAACTGCGTGTTTTCAAGAAGGGAGATTGTGTGCTGTTGTTCAACTTGAGGTTGAAATTACATCCCGGGAAATTGAAGTCCCGGTGGAGTGGACCTTTCATCGTGGAGGAGGTACGGCCACATGGTGCCATCATGGTGTGTGATGGAGAGACGACATTCTTGGTCAATCGACAGAGGTTGAAGCTATATTTTGGTGAGGATTACAAGAGGAAAGTGCATGAGGTCAAACTCATAGCACTTAAAGATGCATGATAAGCTTGGTTTTGTCTAGCCTAAGATGTTAAATAAGGGTGCTTGTTGGGAGGCAACCCAACCATTGGTAGTTTCATATATTTTCATTTACTTTTACAAATTAGTTTGGTTTAATTTCGTTTTTAGTGTAAAAAAGGTACCTTGATTGTTTGTTCGGTGTGTAGGGCTGAGGCAGAGTCGATACCATTGACCTTTGTGTCGATGGTAGTGACATGGGTACAGTTAGGTGACTGCAGAAATTTTTCTGAGTCAATACCATCGACGGCCTCATCGATGGTATCGACCTACCATCAGTAACGCCAAGGAAATCGCCATATCGGGGTCGATAGCATCGACAAGGGTGTCGATACTCGCAAGATCCCTGAATATTTAAAGACGAATTTGTCTCAGTGAAGTCGATACCATCGATGGGCCTGTCGATGGTATCGACACGGCAATAGTGAGATAGTGGTGGCCAGGCCTCACGAGGGTGTTTGACCCACAAAGCGTCGATACAATCGACCCACGTCGATGGTATCGACGTGAAATGTCACCGATCTACGAGAGGAAATCAACGGCGATCGCTACATCAAGGAAGTCGATCTGTGGGATGGGTCAATACCATCAACACCCGTCGATGGTATCAACGCGTCATCGATCTAGGCCCCCACATCAGGCTATCGATAGTCATCGATACTCACAGAACCCGGATTGTGCTACAGGTGTCAATACCATCGACACCCCGTCGATGGTATCGACGGGTCCACAGCAGCGACAGACAAGGTTATAAAAGGAGGGATTGATTGTCAATTCTCTTCACACCTTCAGAGCTTCTTCCCTCTACTTGTGCGGTGAGCATTGTTCTACAACTGGAGGCCTGTTACAAGCAAAAAAGATCGTGATCTCTTCACCGAGCCCTGCACCAAGCGGAGATTATCTTCTCTGACCTTCACCGAGCTCCATCTCCTATCCTTTTCTTTTCTCTGCAACAATGGTGCGGATAGACGGAGCATCTTCTTCACGGGAGGTTCTGATGGAGATCCCAACCTTCGTTCCTCTGCCACAGGGATCCATTCCTCATCCAAGGATTGTTCATCCTTCCGCGGAGGTTTGGAAGGTGTACGAGGAGTTGATGAAGAGGAAGATTGAGCCAAACCGATATGTTGATCAGGACATGGTTCGTTACCTTGGGTTCGAGGCTAATCTCAATTATGTTCTCTAAGGTCAGGTGCACCAAACCAACATGACACCAGATGAAGTCCAATACTACACCGAGGGCCATCCATTTTCTGGTGAGTGGTCGACTTATAAAGAGCTCGTGGCGGAGTTTATGGCGTCACTTGATATCAATGTCGTGCCCAACGACTTGATCGCCACCGATCAGGAGTGGAAGAAAGGACGCGTGTCTTTCAGACTCTACAACAACAATTACACCCTCACTCTCGACCAGTTCAATTCTATATATAACTGGGCTCATCATGACTACCAGCACAGGAGGCCGGACAACCAGACTGATTATGACGACATCTTCTCCCAACTGGTGACCACGCCTCCAGGCAAATCTGTCAGTTACCACAACCCAACTGTCGTCGACTTCGAGCATCCGTTCGTGCGGGTTCTACATCGTATGCTTTGCACGATGCTATTTTCTCGTGATGATCTCTCACTGAGTAAATTTCAAGAGACAGATTTGTTCTTTCTGTATAAACTGTTGAAGAGCAAGGAGTGCAATTGGGGTGCGTTCTTCTTGATGTGCGTGTTGGCTGTGAGGAGGAGCACATGGAAGGCTCCTATCCACTTTGGAGGGCTCATCACACTGTTGGCTCTCTACCTTGGGTTCTATTTCTCCCAAATCGCTCCAATTTCTAATAGGAACAAGGTCAACTTGTAGCATCTACACCGCTCCAACCTCCTCATGCTCCGTGATGGTGTGGCTTATGCACATTGCCATGTCAATCATGAATATCAAGAATGTGTGCTTCCAGACCCCATTTTCAACATCG
Organism: Alisma plantago-aquatica; assembly: GCA_963693085.1. Classification (NCBI taxonomy): domain Eukaryota; kingdom Viridiplantae; phylum Streptophyta; class Magnoliopsida; order Alismatales; family Alismataceae; genus Alisma; species Alisma plantago-aquatica. Next base: position 51,352,848 of record OY856415.1, on the reverse strand, counting down.
AGGGCACGCATCACTTCTAGTGGCCTATCATCGCCATCGACGACTCTAATGAAGATGGCGGCAATGATGACAACAACGATGACAGCGACAAACATGAAGAGGAAGAGGAGGCTTTCACTCCTCTTCGGGCATGAGTAGCACCACGGAAGTGCCCCCGCATGCACCCGGGTGCATCTTCTTCTTCGCATCCTCCTCCACCTCAGCCCTCTCATCAAGGAGAGGATGTCTATTCGAAGCAAGGAATGTACTCGATGCTGTAGGAGATTCATCAGACCCAACAACAACATACAACTTCATTCGCTGGTATTCATGATACCATGAACCGGATTTTGAAAAACCAGAAAGCTATTTACGAGAATGAGCGTCTCCTCTTCGCCAACCAAAAAAATATCCATGACAGGTTTCATAGGATAGAGATGCAACAACAACCTTTCTACGACAACTACTGGATCCATAATTATTTTGGGGGGTATCCTCAACCTCCACCGATGCCCCAGTATGATCCGAGTTTCTAGGGCCAATACCCATCTTGGGACCCCCACAACCCCACAGCACCTGCCCCCACCTGCAGAATGATCTCTATCATTGTTCCACCTTTTAGGGTTTGTCAACTCTAAAATAGGAAACCACAATTGTACATTCCTATGATTCACAAAGAGTGGACAAAATTGGTTGTTTGAGCCTAAACTGACCAAATGATAATGAGACCTTAATTTGAAATAAGAGAGAGAAACTTCTTAATTATTACACAGGTCAATAAGGAGGGACACATAATATTTTCTAAAGGTTTAGTCAAATAATCTTGTGATCTATCCACCCCATTGTTTTCATACTCCACCATAAGAACTGGAAGCACATTACGGTTTTCATCTCTTTGATTGCATCCCATGTAGATAGGTCTTGCATTACAACTATTCTTACATATTTTTTCATTAAAAAAATAGAGTAGTTATACATGCACATTATCCTTAGGTGTGTGCCATTTAATTGCATAACTATCATTGTGTAGCTGCATTCACATCTTTTGTGCATATAGTACATCATGCATCTTATCTCTTTTGAAACATTAAAGGTGGTGAACTTGTTCCATAACCTCCAAATAGAATGCTTCAGATGCACAAGTATGTTATAAGAAGTGAGCCTGATAAATAATTCATTGTCACCTATGAAAAGAAGGGCTTGAAAAAAAATATTGAAAAAAAAGAAAAAAAAAGAATTGAGAAGTAAGTAGGAATGAGAGGGAGAAAGGAACATGTTCTCACTTGCATATTAAGAAGAATAAGAACATGGTGTACTTTTCTTAGATATTCCATCTCACCTTGAGACAGAATGATAGTGAATGCATCATTCCACCCAAATGTAGGCATTAGGGCATTTTCATTTGCATATGCATCATTTAGATCATTTTTGTTATTTGTGCATGTTAAAACTATATTATGCTACTATTTCTTCCACAGCCACCTATTCCATCTACCCGTTGCTCAAATTGGTAGGCCACCGTGATCATCTCTTCACTCATTAATACCAGGAGATCTGCTTCCATTTAGATGGTAGTTAGGACGAGCAACGTAGATAGAAGATCACAAGATGCATTGAGTCTGGACCGGAGGAGTTTATTATGTTAACTGCCTTATGTGATAGTTTTCATCAATTTTGAGGTAGATATCTTTTATGGATGATTATTGTCGCCTTGAGGGTAATTATCATCCTTTGGTTAGTAAGGGCCGGATTGTGAATGTATGGCGTGGATCATATGGCAAAGTCTGTTGTGATAATCTGTTCTTTAGTTGACCCTCACAATTCTATTCTAAAGTTTTGTTGCTCGAAGACGAGCAAGGTTTAATCTTAGGGTAGTTTGATGCGAGGATTTTGAGTCGCATTTATAGACTTGTTTTATATGCATTTTATGTGTTTATTGGTCACTTTTGTGGGTAATATCACATGATTCCCTTACTCTAGTCTATAATCTCAATTAGTATCAAATCTCTCATATTTTACCTTTTTGATCATAAATGATTATAATAATGGGTTTTATCTTATTTGATTCAGTTTTGTCTTACGATTTTAGGAAAAACAAGTATACACAGCTGTCGATACCATCGACCTGTGTCGATGGTATCGACACAGTCACAGGTAGACAACTGAGATGAGCCAAGATGAGTCGATACTATCGACACTACAGTCGATGGTATCGAGATACCTTTAGATAGGTCACGATCAATCGGTCGATACTATCGACATCAAAGTCGATATTATCGATGCGCCCCAGATTTAGTGACGAACAGGTGACAAAACTGACGCCTAAGGGTGTCGATACCATCGACCCGCATTGATGGTATCGTGTCAGCATAAGGCGGGATGACAGAAAAGAAGGAAGGCTTGCCGATATCACGAGGGGTTGATACCATCGACCCGCGTCGATGGTATCGACGCTGTCAGATTAATATTTGTTTCAGATCGGCCCGAATCCAATGGTGGTGAGATTTTGGCGACCTAACTTGGTGTTTATACCTAATGACGGTGGCAAAGAGTCATCTATCATGTCATTAGCCACTGCACACGTCCCGAGAAGGTGTGGAGAGAAGAACGGAGCCCAAAAGCATGCCCCAACCATTCTGAGAGCCGAAGAAGACGTTCTACATCACCGAAAGGCTATAGATCGTGCACTCTATGCTGAGAAACACTTGGATCTTCTCCGTTCAGGGGTTTACATTACTTCATCCACAATTTTCTCCAGGTTTCCCCTTTCTTCAATCAGCTCTTGCTCTGAGATGAACATGCGGGGCTAATCCCCTTTATCTTTAGGATCGGGAGTAGCCCGGGGAATCATTGTATGATTTCATTTTCTCCATTATATCATTATGCTTGATAACCCTAATGATAATCTAATGCCTTTAATTGCTTTGAAAGAAGAATTAACGGTTGAAAAGAGACGAAATTCACATTAACTCACAAATTCCTTGAACAAGGTGATGTACGGTTAATGGTGGAAACCCAGAGGTCAATTCTAATGCACCTAGTTTAGGATATAGGTTACTACGACAGTGGAACCAACCTAGACTGAGGTAGTGAATTGTATGATGACAGTGAACAATTCTGACTACAGGCCACTATCTAGAATAAGAGGTGAATCTGATTAACTATGTGGAAATTCATACAATGAAAACCCGCAGTGAAACCACAATCCTAAAGATCTCCATTTGAATTGATTAAACTAAACCCTTAATCGATTGCTCTATTTTATTTTATTTTATTTTATTTTTCAACAATTCTCAGAACCTTTTAACTGGTCTAGCTGATTGCGAGCAGTTAATAGTAGTCTACCGATAATTCAGTGTCCCTGAGTTTGACTCGGGCCTCACAAAGGCCTATACTACATTGATGCGTGCACTTGCATTTTATGCATGGAAAAAGCATGCCATCGAGGCTCTACCAAACCAGATGGCAGAGGTCGTTTGCACAGTCAGCATAAGCTTCCAACAAGTTGCAGTTTCCGTAAGAGCCGAGAGCCATCCACTGTCACCATGCAACGAGCGGCAGCTGCTACTAAATCCATTGTTGCTGCCCCTATACCATATGTGGCCACCACAACAACAACAATCGTCGAGGCTACAGAAGAAGTAATGGTGATCGTGGAGGTCGTCGACACAACTGGGGTTGAAACGATGATGATAACCCCAGGAGAAGTTGTCATGGAAGAGACGGCCGCAGCTCCTGAAGCTTCAATTGTGCCTTCGATGGAAGAAGTAGTGGTACAGCCGCACGCCAGCAATGACACATTCGTTGAGCTCCTAGAGGCAGAGCTCAGGGCTATGTAGCCCACACCGATGCCGCCACCAACGTCGTTGTTGGCAGCTACATAGGAGGTCGCTGATAGTCAGATGGTGGAACAATAGCCACCTTCCCCACACCCTTCTCCACCACCAAAAGATGACAACACAGAGGCAGCCACTAAGGCACTGATTCCCCACCTTGAAACAACACCCTCGTAGATGATTCAGATGGATTTGGCCCCGCTTGAAGACGCGCACTCTTTGGGCCGAACTTCCTACATGAGGAGCGTTACGAGGACGAGAGGCCGATCAACTACAGTCCCTCCATCACAGGGCCAGGTCCTCTATCAAGAGTTTGACAACTTACGGGAGGTAACGAGCAACCACTCAGCTACTTTTTTTCCCTAACCCGCAAGTTTAGTATTTTCCAGAGGAGGTTGAGCGAGCATGAACATCAACCAACTAGAAGCATTGAATAACATAATGCAGTTGGCGCTCCAATGCCACGACGCCATTGAAGAGAGGTTGAACCGGAGGGACGACCACCCCCATCCAAGACAACAGAGGAGGTCCCCATCGCCTCTAGGCATCGGCTCTCGGTCCTCATCTTTGACATCCTCTTCAGGAACATCGTCTTCTTCCTCCTCTGACAGACCCTCCACAACACAGGAGGAAGAAACGATGAGCAAGACTGCCGACGGGGTTCCAGGAGGATAGGAGAGCAACTGCGGTGTCGACATAGCTGCTCCCTCGCCCTCCTTAGATGAAGCTAAAGACATAGATGTATCCATCAGCCTAGCAGAGGGCTCTTCTGGTGAATCTGAGGGAGAAGGGGGTGACATATATTCCTCTAATGACAAGTACCCCCTAGAGCAAGGAGTTCGACGGTAGATGCATTTTCTGTGCTGTCAGAGATTCCCTTCTTCGAGATGGCCAACTTCGATAGACGGGCCATCGGCTACCTGACGATAAGAGACCAGAAGCTTCTGAATGTGGTCCTAAGGTTGCAGGTAGATGGAGAGGACGTCGTCTGGAGTGACGGTTACTTCTATGTACGATGGGAAGCGCTAAAAAGCATGTTCCGCTCCCTAGCCGTAGTAGGGAAGATCCTCTTCCAAGTCCTGGAAGGTGCTATGATTGAGAATTTAGGCACCAGGACAAGCCGACAGCCAATTTACAACACCACCCCAGCCTTGGCAAGAAGATTAATGAAAGGGGTGTACGAATCCATCTAGGTGGCCAACATGCTACAATACATCAAAGAACACAACCCAAACCTAGTGTTGCCCCCCTACAAGCATAGAAGAAACTGGTTCCTCTACGTGGTAGACCTCTGTAGCCGCGATGTCTAGCTCCTCAGTTGTTGCACCGAAGAGGTCCCACACTCAAGACACATATTCGTACGACCAGAAGACAAGCATCTCAGGCTTCTCCCGCTACATCTTCTTCGCGCCATCAAGCAAGGAGTCCAACGCCACAGCGGTGTTTGAAACTTCTTATCCCTCAGAGACTTCCCCATCCAAGAAGAGCTGAGAAGCAGAAATAGAGCATTCATAGTCCTACGTGCCATGGAGTTTCTCCACATCTTCAGATATATAAGACACCTCCAAGGCTAGAATTTCTATCAGCTCATAAGCACATACATGCTGCTGTTGATCAAGGACAGATGCTATTTCCTAGATGCAGGTGTACCCAAGAAGCTACTGGACAGTGATCGAGAAACTGAATCATATCAACCCAGTAGCCCCCCAGGAGAAGAAGTCGAGATGCCCACGGACGTCTATGGGGCAGGCAAGCGGATGGACGTTCTGTGAGAATTACTCACCAAGGAAGGCTCTGCTTCACCTACTGTATCTGAAGAATTAATCAGCAACTTCGATCACTCTACATGCACAACCCTATCACAGGAGAAGGTCAATGAAGTTCTCCTCAATCTAGTTGATTCTACAAGACAGGCAACGTCATAGTCCCCGTTGATGACCTTCGGGACTTAGTAAAGGTAGGAGGATGCCTAGCGCTATCAGTGGCGTCAGCCTACATCCAGATTCTACAGAAGAAGTTTGTACACACCTACATCACCCATGCAATGGTATTTAACGATATCTACCTAGATGATGAAGTAGGAGCGAAACAACTATTTCTGGATGAGATACAATACAACATGTCATGTATCATATTTTTTCCAATGTTGCATTACAACCATTGGAAGCTCCTGATGATGTACACTCGCCCGCGAGAAAGAATCTTCTACAACATCTCTAACAGAAACAAAGATCATTCGCTGTAGTGTACATCAACTCCGTTGACACCCCTCGAGCGCTTAGCAAGGAAATACTACATCAAGGTGGCAACGTTGATCCAGTCGTTCCTGGAGAACACGGTGAAAAATAGAACGAGCTTCAATTCTGCCACAATAGTCCACAACAAACTCCACAATCAAACGACTGCGGCATCTACGTGCTAGAATGGATCTCTAGCTCGGTGATGCTACAAAAAACACCCGACAAGCTCCACTACATCGACTATCATAGCATATGTGGAGAGTATGGGTTGGAGCTTCTATCTGAAGAAGGCGCAGGCACCAGCTAAAACCCTCATTGACATATGTCTACCCTTTCCTACTTATCTCACAACTCTAGGGACAGAGTGTGGGGTAAGTTTGGGGGGTACTATATCAGTGAGGGAGGTACCTAAAAATGACTTCCCCTTCTCGTATTTCCTCTTTCCCATATCCTATGTACATATACATAAATGTCTGATACAAAATAGAACTTATACAACTATTTGCCTCTCAACTATTGTACAAATACACTTCATAGTAAAAATACGATACCACTTCTTCGAGTTTGTCTTCTCTGTGTCTAAGGCGGTGCATGCTTTTGTTATGCTTCTTTCAAAAATGCAGTCTCAAATGACAAGGACTACAACTTTTCTATACCAATTTGGAAAAATAATCTCGCAACAGCTAAGAGATGTGCATGTGAAGGAAAAAGCTACCCAAACAGAAAACTCATCTTTTCCCCTACCGACCAAAAATCCCAAAAAGAGAGAAAATCCTTATGAGAGTGAATAAAAGCATGAGAGTTGTACCAAATGAAAAAACAAAACAACACACTTGTCTCTCCAAAAGTACCCATCTTTAGTCATGGTAGATCTGGGGCAGTGGTACGTAGGATGTGAAATCACTACTCTAAAGCCAACTGGCTTGGACTGCAGGGACAACTTGCCCATTAAAGGACCCATACCTAGATGGGCCGGTGGAAAACAAGAAAAACCCAAAAAGCCTTAAGCCTACCCAAAAAAACCCAACTTCCTACTCCCAAGTTGTTCGGTGTGAAAGCTAACTTCAAAACCATGCACCAAAAGTCTCGCTGAGGGTGAAGAGAAATTTTTTATTTAAATAAGGCAAGAAAAATAAAGTTTGTTGTCTATAGCCAGACATAATTTTGCTAGGGGCATTTCAAAAATTACTTTAAACCCCTTGTCCGAAGACTACGCCTGGCTTTGAAGAAGTATCACAAACAAAGTTTTAAAATAGATATAGATTGATTGAGGACAATCAAAATGCTAAGTTTGGGGGAGTTGATAACACCCATTTTGGGGCTATTTATGGCCCATATTTAGTTGTCAAACCTTCCTTCTGAACTGTTTTCCTCTCTGTTTTATCTTGTTATTGCACAGAAGTAACCCACACTATGCTCCTGACTCTTTTTCCGTCTTTTGCAGAGATTTCCCTCGTTTTTCCACCCAAAGTCTGCAAGAAGGCCCGTCCCGACCCATCTACAATGAGCACTTGCATCGGCCCTTTTACTGGTCACTCAACACGCCCATTTACCTATCGCAGTCGCTGCCCGATATGGCAGCAACCCGATACGGGCGTGTCACGCGAGGAGCCCTGACGAGCGATACACTATCTACCCGATAGGGATCTTTACCCACCACGATTCATCAGCCCGATATGAGCGTGTCACGCGAGGAGCCCCGACGAGCGGTACGCTATCTACCTGATAGGGAGATTTGCCCGCCATGACTCATTAGCCTGATGGGAGCCTGTCGCGCGATGCGAGTTACTCATTGAAAGCAGCTACCCGCCAGGATCATCTGATATTCCCGCAACCAGACATGCGATGTCTGTCGTGCCGGGAAACAACATGTCAACCATCCCCAAAGCCATGTAAGGAGAGTCGATGAAGGATACGTGGCCCCACAAGGACTGCAGCCTCTACCAACTGCTGCCTATAAATAGTAGATACAGGACTGTGATGGGATGGGTCAGAACCCCACCAGAGCTAACTTCAGAAAGACATCAGGACCTAGTGTGTCACGTTCCAAGGGCACCCCTGTCGGGTCCTTATAAATAGCAGCTACTAGGTGAGAACACCCCCAACCCAAGAGGGTGGGAGGAGTTCACTTAGAACCCATCTCGATAGCCGCAGCAGCATGCTACGACCAGGAAGGCCACCCCTACCGAGTCCCTAGATGGGCCTGAACCCGAGACAGCTCGCCCCAGATACAAGGAACCTGAGAACCTAAGTGATTCCTAACCCGACACAATACCATACCCGATACGGACTAACCGTTATAGTATGTCGCCCGAGAGGGCTAGCTGCCCGACACGACCTTAATGGGTAGGGTGTTCTCTCAATACGCCATGGCTGTCACGCCTGTCACCCGAGAGGGTCGGCTACCCGACACGGGTGTATCAGGCAGAGCTCCTTCCCGATACTGGGTTAGCAGGCCCTTAGGGGTCCGCTGTTGTTTATCGCCTTCCTAAATCAAGGAAGCTGATACCTATCTTCCCTTTTCAGCATTTTAGTTTCATTATTTATGCATTGTAACTAAAACCTCTTTACATATCTATGAGTTTGGAATCAGTGGAGTTTAATACCTGTTGTTCTCTGTTTGGTTCCTTTTTGTTGGATGATTTCTTTATAGCATCTAAACTCTAGCCTTTTACGCATGGATCATGTTTTGACTAGTTATCGAGTCGTGTTTCCCGTTCGACTCCCTTGAGAGAGGGAAGCCGTAACTCTAGAGTTTGGTGTAACATACTGAATTTTGGACTTTTTACCTTTTTGGTTCTCTTTTCCATCTTTTCCTTTCATTTATATCCTCTTTGGCCTTTCTGTTTAATTTGTGTAGAATATGACGGTTTAATGAATATTTGTTCACCTTTTATTCCAATATTTGGGTTTTATGCACAAATACCTCAGTGAAAGCTTAATAATGGGTTTAATATGTAAAACGTCCACTTAAGTAATGAAAAGGATAAAATATTTCGTCCTAGAACTTTCTAGTGCTTTTTAGAATATGAAAAAGGAGAGAAAACTCGAAATACACATAAAAGAGATAATAAGGACAATAATTGGAGATAATATGGGATATAATGGATAAAAGGAGATATTGAGGAATATATTGTCCCAAAAATCATAAGTGGAAACCCATGAAGATAATTTGGATGTCAATTTCATTTTCTTGACTTAAAATAAACTTAATGGCCAAGTATCATATAATTTGGATAATAAATAAATATATATAAGCCTTTATTACAAGATAATGGGAAATAAGCCAATCAAGTGAAATAAAATATCTAATATTCTCAAATTAGAAAAATAACACCAAATACGTATTCTAAACACAAAAATAAGCTTTTGGAAAAAATTGCATCAAATTTAGGCAACGTTAAATATTTTATTTTATTCAGGAGAGAGAAAATGACTTAAAGACCAAATATATGAAATATATATTGAAAAAAATGAATTAATGCCAAAATCGTGTTCCACATGTTTAGTTTTGCTTATAGGCCAATTTTACATTTTTAGAAAGTTTCTAGATACCTCTAATAAATTAAAAGGGTAAATAAGTGATAAAATTTAAATGAATTAAATAAAATAATAAAAAGTCTTCTAAAAATATATAACAAAGCCAAATTCCTATTCTACATGTTAAAATAGTCCTTTGGATGAATTTTGAATCAATTTGGAAAATATTTGATGAGAAGATAAATTTAGGAGAGATAAAGTATGCAAAACTTTCAACTCATTATTTAAAATAATAAACAATGGCAAAAAATGGAAATAATACCAAATTCGTGTCCAACATACTGTATATGACTTGTGGGTCATGTTTTGTAATTTTTGGATAATCCTAGAGTCATTAATGCATGAGGAAAGGGAAAATATGATTTGAATTACTTAACACATTAAATGTCTCCAAAAGGCAAAACTAATTCTATATTTGTATTCTAAGCAACAAAATCAGTCAGAATATAAAATTTGGTAATTTTTGGATAACGTTTGGACCTCCAAATGAGGAGAGAGAAAAACATTTAAATGAATATGTCCTCTTAAGTCGATTTTGAATAGAAATATAAAGATGGCAACTGTGGTTTCGCGCTGATCGTCGGTCGTTGGATCTTGAACTGAGGATCCGTGTGATGTCTTCTTCCTCTAACCGAAAAGGCAACAGGTTAGTTTTGGGAAAATTTTGGATCGCGATTTTCTCCCTCGATTCACCATCGTTTTTAATAATTTTTCATGCGGTAGTTTCATCTTTGAATTCTACAGCCAACGAGCCTTAAATCGTGACATATGGTTGAGAAACCAAGAAACCCCCAAAACTTGCTCCCCAAGCTTCGGCGGCCACTTCGAAAACCCTAACTCACATCTTCTTGCCTATAAATATTTTTTCCCCGAGCTTCCCCATCGACTTTACAACTCAACACATCGCTTAATTTTGGGTTTTGTCGTCGTTTTGACCCCCACCTAGCAGCCGAAGTCCCTGACGTTGCGGCCCTTGCTTCTCCATGTACACACAATCTTCGTCCAAATTAAAGGTATGGTTGAGTTCTTCTTTACTTCAGCTTTCATACACATATTTCGGTTTTGAGTTTGGTCTTGAATTGCAAAAATACCCAAAATCTTCCCCAAGTAGTCGTAGGTGTGTGGGTTGCTGGAGGTGGAAGAAGGGTTGGGTGGCTTTTTATGTTTTTACCCCTCGGCCTCTCTCTCATCTCTCTTGCAATGGATTTTATGATGTGTCATTCTTTGATTGGTTAATTTAAAACCAAAATATGTTTTAGAATCGGGAGAACGAGATCTATCTAACAAAAATACTTTTGTGGTCTGATTTTGAGTTTTTCGAGTTGATTTAATTAACTAATAAATATGGAAAATACTCTAAAAAATCAGTAACTCAAAAATATACAAATATATATGTTATTTTGATCAGAAGAATGTAAATAAGATAGTAGTGAGGTTTTCAGAGTCTAATTCGATCGTTCGTGGAAAAAGTCGATGGTTTTGAGGTTTTAAGCCTTTAATGAATATACATAGATCTAATACATAGATCTAATGATGAAATTAGGGAAATTGGATCTGATCTCGTACAAAGGTTATGAAAAGTGGTTTATGGCTCTAATGATAAGGTATGTGCATTTTACCTTTCAATTGGGAATATTTGTGTTGTGTCCTACTTTTTCCATAATGAGGCTTAATTGAATCATATTCCTTATACTCTTGATTCTTTTCTATACTTGCCTCATAATTAGTTTTGGAATATTGTTCTTGGGTCTTGGTACCCCTTTTCCATGTTCTATTTACATGATGCTAATACTTGCCATTGATTCTAGCATGTTGATTCTATTAGACTAACTAGCTATAGTAGTGGTACTTGTATATACAACCACCCATAGTTGGGGAATGTGTTATTTCTCCCCTGGGGAATGTGTTACTCTCCCCCACACATGAAATATGTGTAGGTGACTGGGAATGTGTTACTCTCCCCTCACCCTTTGGTTGAAGGTCCGGTATGTGCCTCAACCCTACTTAGTTAAGATAGTCAATATTAATCATACATGCAATCCTTTTGTGATATGTTGTTTATGGCAAGCATCTATTGAAAGCTTCTTTTTTATATATACGGCCTCATTCTCTTGATTGTCTTCTTCTTATTATTAACCCTAGCCCATTTTACATATTTTGCTTATCTTGTTACCTTTAGTATAGTTTAGTGACACATACTTTTATTTTCCTTTCCTTTTACTGGGTGCTTTCCCAACCACCGATATGTGGAGCAAGGAGATGGATATGGTATGAAGATGTTAGCGTTGACATGGACTAGAATATGGATATGTTGCTTGGAGACAAAAGTGGAGTAGTCCATACTTCCCTCTATCTAGATCCATGTTGTGTATGATGATGTAACCCTAAAAGGGAGATCTTTGATGTATTTTGTACAATCTTTTATGAAATTGAATTTAGTCTGAAATTTTATCTTCCGTTGTTATCCAAATTGTGTTTTGTTTACCATTGTTATTAGTAGAGAGGTTGATTGATTTCACTTCTTTACAACATGGTATTAGAGCCCATGGTAGTCGGATTCTGGCTATTTCCATTTTGTCTCCCTTGTTAGAACCTTAGATTTTCATAGTTTCCCTTAAGTTACATGGTTACCCTAGATTTGATCTTGGTTGAAAGGTTAATTTAGGACCCTATAGTTTCACCTTAGGGTCATGATGAATAAAACTCCAATATTCTCATAATTAAAATATGCATAACTTGATGTTGTTTAGGTTTTGCCTTTAGGCAGCTATTAGGGCATGAAGTTGAAGCAAAGGTGTCTAGAAAGAATCAGGGTTTTGGGGGCTGACAATATTTTCCTCCGCGCCACTAGCTTGGTTGACGAGAACTCCCGTGCCCATATGATATCGGCCTGGCCTGAGCTAATACGAATTGTCCAAAATAGTAAAAGCAATAGTAACCTTAGACTTCTATGTTGTATATCTTTGGGAACCCTAATTTGATTTGTTTGTGGATGGATACCAAGATAGTTTCTTATGTCCCTAGAACCTAGATCTTAGAGTTTAGGTGTTTGAGAAGATATCAGAGTGCGCAGTGGAAGCATGATGGATCATGAGAATGGTTTAGTTAGACTTATCTTTTAACCCTAATGTAGTTTGGCTTGATGGGTCGAACCCTTTAAGGGGTGGAGTATGGTTAGGTTGGATGTTCGAGTGGTTAGATTTCATGAACGAAATCATCTTTAGGGGGATGTAACCCTATAACATCTTGAAGTCTATCTAATCTATCTTTAGAAACACTAACTCCATACTTAGGAGGTTGTTGTGCTTGAATCCTTAGTGTTGTCCAAACCAGTAATAATGGTAACCCTAACATGTTTGTTTATATATAATGAACATATAATGGTCATCTAATGAATAATTCATATGTTCAAACCCTAATGGATAACCAATGCACATAATAAGAGTAAGTCACATATTAATATGAAATTATGGATCACTTGATGCTAACCATGCCATAAACTGTAATGATATGATGACTAAGATAATTATAACATAATTTGGAATTAATGCATGCTAAGGATGGATAAGTGAAATAAAATGGTCATGTTGACCTAAACCCTAAGTTGTAATAATATAAACCTAATATGTACATCTTTAATGCCTTTCATGATACATTAATGATGTTAAGTGCCATAATCAGTTAAGATACTTTGATACACATAAATGATATATATATAATCATCTAATCACATATTAATCATGTCATCAATATAAAAGCAAGTTACCTTGTTATCTAGTACACATGTGATTAGTCACTTAATGTGAATCAATTCATTAATATGTAATATTTTTCACCTTAATCATTGAAATACATGTAATGGCTTCAATGTGAATATGAAGTGATTGGATTCACATAAACGTGCAAAATGAATAATATAAATGAATAATGATTAATGATGACATTAATGTGAGCAATAAAGATAATGTGACATTGTGACAACGTTAATATGAATATAAGTGACTAATGTGACATTAATTGGAATAATTGTATGCTTAACCATAAATTGAATAGAATGTCTTATTTCATGTAAAATAATTTGTTATAATTAATAAAGTGGCAATATGAGGATAATGAAGTATAAATCCGAATTATTAAGTACAATGATCAAATATAATAATGAATGTTGAGATAATTGAGTGAACCCTAATTGTGATAAAATCCTTAATAAGTTAAATGAGAAATACATATAAATAGTTTAATGGATAATAACGAAATATAACCCTTTTGGCAATAAATTGAATATAACATGACATAATTAATATAATGTTGATAATGTGATATCATAATGAATATAATGTTAATGAGCCAAAAATGATGTTAAATCTCCTAAAAAGAATATCTTAATAGTGGAACCCTAGGTGATCCTTGAGAACCCAACCTATGTTGAGCTGTATGTGAAGTTTCTGAACCCTTAGGTGTAGTTGAAGTATAAGTTTTGGTGGAAGTTTTATAGTTGGAGGAACAACCTGTAGTTTCATGATGGGAGGTTGCACACTCATCCTTCCCTAATTGCTAGTGATTTTGGGGACGAAATCATCTTTAAGGGGTGGAGTGTTGTAACATACTGAATTTTGGACTTTTTACCTTTTTGGTCCTCTTTTCCATCTTTTCCTTTCATTTATATCCTCTTTGGCCTTTGTGTTTAATTTGTGGAGAATATGATGGTTTGATGAACATTTGTTCACCTTTTATTCCAATATTAGGGTTTTATGCACAAATACCTCAATGAAAGCTTAATAATGGGTTTAATATGTAAAATGTCCACTTAAGTAATGAAAAGGATAAAATATTTCGTCCTAGAACTTTCTAGTGCTTTTTAGAATACGAAAAAGGAGAGAAATCTCAAAATACACATAAAAGAGATAATAAGGACAATAATTGGAGATAATATGAGATAGAATGGATAAAAGGAGATAATGAGGAATATATTGTCCCAAAAATCATAAGTGGAAACCCATGAAAATAATTTGGATGTCAATTTCATTTTCTTGACTTAAAAGAAACTTAATGGCCATGTATCATCTGATTTGGATAATAAATAAATATATATAAGCCTTTATTACAAGATAATGGGAAATAAGGCAATAAGGTAAAATAAAATATCTAATATTCTCAAATTAGAAAAATAACTCCAAATTCGTATTCTAAACACAAAAATAAGCTTTTGGAAAAAATTGCATCTAATTTGGTCCACGTCAAATATTTTATTTTATTTAGGAGAGAGAAAATGACTTAAAGACCAAAAATATTAAATATATATTGAAAAAATTAATTAATGCCAAAATCGTGTTCCAAACATTTAGTTTTGCTTATAGGCCAAGTTTTACATTTTTAGAAAGTTTCTAAATACCTTTAATAAATTAAAAGGATAAATAAATGATAAAATTTAAATGAATTAAATAAAATGATAAATCTTCAAAAAAATAAAATAATGCCAAATTCGTATTCTACGTGTTAAAATAGACCTTTGGATGAATTTTGAATCAATTTGGAAAATATTTGGTGAGAAGATAAATTTAGTAGAGAGAAAGTATGCAAAACTTTCAACTCGTTATTTAAAATAATAAAAAACTTCAACAAATGGAAATAATACCAAATTCATGTCCAACATACTGTATATGACTTGTGGGTCAAGTTTTGTAATTTTTGGATAATCCTAGAGTCATTAATGCATGAGGAAAGAGAAAATATGATTTCAATTAGTTAACACATTAAAAGTCTCTGGAAAGGCAAAACGAATTCTATATTTGGATTCTACGCCTCATTTAATACATATAGACATATCAAATAAAATGAACAGTAAATATAATGTAGTATTGGTACCTTCCAATTACGTTCAATGAGAAGGTCACACACATCAATATGTATGAGTTTTGATAGATCAATGGACCTCTGATACCACCCATTTTGGGGCTATTTAGGGTCCATACTTAGTTGTCAGACCTTCCTTCTGAACTATTTTCCTCTTTGTTTTATCATGTTATTGCGCAGAAGTAACCCACACTATGCTCCTCATTCTTTTCCCATCTTTTGCAGAGATTTCCCTCATTTTTCCACCCAAAGTCCGCAAGAAGGCTCGTCCCGACCCATCTACAACGAGCACCTGCATCGACCCTTTTACTGGTCGCCCGACACGCCCATTTACCCGTCGCGGTTGTTGTCCGATATGGAAGCATCCTGATACGGGCATGTCGCACGAGGAGCCCCAATGAGCATATGCTATCTACCCGACAGGGAGCTTTGCCCGCCATGACTCATCAGCCTGATATAGGCATGTCACGCGAGGAGCCCTGATGAGCGGTACACTATGTACCCGACAGGGAGCTTTGCACACCACGACTCATCATCTCGATGGGAGTGTGTCATGCGATGCGAGTTACTCATTGGAAGTAGCTTCCCGCCAGGATCACCCGATACGCTCGCAACCCAGCATGTGACGCCTTCCGTGTCGGGCGACAACATGTCAACCATCCCCGAAGCCACGTAAACAGAGTCGATGAAGGACACATGGCCCCACAAGGACCGCAATCTCAACCAGTTGCTGCATATAAATAGAAGTTATAGGACTCTGATGGGATGGGTTGGAACCCCACGAGAGCTAACTTCAGAAAGACATCAGGAGCTAGTGTGTCGTGTTCCAAGGTGTGTCAGGCGATACTAGGTGAGCACACCCCCAACTCAAGAGGGGCGGGAGGAGTTCACTTAGAACCCATCCTAGTAGACGCAACAACACGCTACGACCAGGAACACCACCCCTACCGGGTCCCTAGATGGGCCTGAACCTAAGCGATTCCTAACCCGACACGATACCGAACCCAATACAGACTAACTGTTATGGTATGTTTCCCGAGAGGGCTGGCTGCCCGACATGACCGTATCGGGTAGGGAGTTCTCTCGATACGCCTTGGCCATCACGCCTGTCGCCCAAGAGGGTCAGCTGCCTGACACGGGTGTATCGGGTAGAGCTCCTGCCTGGTACCGGGTTAGCAGTCTCTTAAGGGTATGTTGTTGTTTATCGCCTTCCTAAATCAAGGAAGTCAATACCTATCTTCCCTTTTCAACATTTTACTTTCATTATTTATGCATTGTAACTAAAACGTATTTACATATCTATGAGTTTGGAATCAGTGGAGTTTAATACATTTTGTTTTGTGTTTGGTTCCATTTTGTTGGATGATTTCTTTATAGCATCTCAAATCTAGCCTTTTATGCATGGATCATGTATTGACTATCTATCGAATCGTGTTTTCCGTTCGACTCCCTTGAGAGAGGTAAGTCGTAACTCTAGAGTTGGTATGTCCTAGAAGTGTGAGAGTACCCAGGGTCAGGGCCACCCCGGATTATCTTCCCACTCTAATCTACGCCCACCTACCTTGAGAGAGGGAAATGGTGAATAGTTAGAGGTATCCTCTTTGAGAGAAGAGGCTATATGATGTTTTTCGTTGTTGTTTGTTATGCCTATGTTTTCTTCCTTCGTGCTTTACCTCAAAGATAGTTTTATCTCCTCAGATTCTATTATTTAAAACACCTATAAAAATCTCTAAACCCCAAAACTTAAATCCTTCTTGTAACTCCTTTTGGAGACAGGGTCTTTATTTGTTTCCTTATGATTAGTTCATGTTACAACACCCCCCTTTTCTTGCACCCCCTTTTGATGTGCTTAGACAAGTGAAACTCAAGTTCTAAAGCATCGTTCTTCCTATCCCTGTGTTCGACCCTGAACTACTTCGACCATATGCTAGTTTTAGGTGTCTTAAACATTTAGGTATTATAATTTTCTAAAGTCTGAAAACCTAGACTTGATTCCATTCTTGGACCCACGTTTAAGGCTCATCAACTTTTAGCATTGCTGCCGAGGATAGGCAAAGAAAACTGTTCTAAAAGCTTTAGTTTCTCTTTTACTTTGCCAAAACCTTATACATATGCATATAATACTGCAATTATTTACTACGCATAATATTTACTATTCATAATTTTTACAACGCTCTTCCACCTTTGTTTCTTTCCAAGTATTCCTTTCTTTCTTTCTAGGTCATCCAAGCTCTTGACAAGTCATGGCTAACCAATCCCCTGAAGCTCGCTCTCTTTGCTCGTTTGTTCAAGTTTGAGCTTATGAAGAGAGAAACTCGATTGTAATGCAACCTCTAAATGTCACCAACTTTGAACTGAAGCCCTCCTTCCTCCAACTCTTACAACATAACAGGTTCGGTGGAAACACCTCTGAAGAGAACCTGTATAATCATCTAACGACATTCAAGAGGACGTGCAACACCTTTAAGATCAACAGAGTCCCGCTGACGCATATCTACATCCAGTGCTTCTCGTTCTCGTTGAGGGACAAGGCACTAGAATGGTACACCAGCTTACAGGATGGGAGCCTCCCTGATTGGGAGCATCTTGCCAATGTTTTTATCTCCAAGTTCTTCCCCATCGAGAGGACCATCAAATGTCAAAACAAGATAATGAGGTATTCCCAGAAGCCCTCGAAGAATCTTCATGAGACTTGGGAAAGATTCCAGAGCTACCAGTGTGAATGCTCGCATCATGGTTTTTCGGAACCAAAGCTCATCACCACATTTTACAATGGGGTGTGCCCTGCTGAGAGGAAGTCTTTGAATGCTGCCACTGGCAGTGATTTCTTGGGACTTAGTGCCTAAAGATCCAAGGAGATTATTGAAAACATGGCTACGAACCAACAAGATGGAGAATACGACTGAGAGTTGCTAAGTCACACTACTCTAGGTAAATCTAAGGCTATGGAGGCCCTCGCAGCCAAGCTTGATAAGATGATGACAGATGTCCAGTCCCTCAAGGAGCAAGGTTACAAAGGGAAGGTTCGACAGGAGGTCATGAAGAGTTGTGTCACCTGCGGAGAGCCCGACCACATGTCAAATTTCTGCCTGCACACCACGCCCCAAGAAGATCTCAAAGGGGACTTTACAACGAATGTGAGTTATGTTCAATACCGACAACCCGACCATCCTGGTTTCTCTTATGAGGACACCAGTGTTGCTGAGAACTCTCACCAGCTGGTGAGTGGGAAACCTTCGGGAGGACCATCAAATCAGCAATGACAGACATGGTTCCTGCAACAGAGGGCCTTCCAAAAAAAATAAGCAGCCTCGACCGTCTTTGATGACCGAATTTATGTCCTTCGCCTAGAGACAGAATGACATCAATGAAAAGATGCACAAGAGCACAGTGGATAGTACGACTCTTCTCAAACTAATGCAACAATAGATGGGTGGTTTTTCTACCCAGATAGGGGAGCTCTAGCAGCATAACAAATAGATTGATCAACATCTGGTAAGCCTCACCCAATCCATCAACCATCAGGTAGGATGTTTCCCCTCCAGTACTGAAGCCAACCCACGAGGACATGAGACTGCGAGAATGGCCATTTTGAGGTCAGGAATGATAGTTTCACCTATTGTTGAGAAGATAGTAACGTCAACAACAACACCCGTCGAAGGAGTTAGCACAGAGGTTGTTGAGGAAGAAGTTCCACAGAAGTCAAAGAAATTAGTCAAAGACAAGTTTAATGACATCTCTTCTGAAGAGCGCCTAGATTAGTATGCACCTCGTGTACCATTTCCACATAAGCTGGTAAAATCCCAACTGAAGAATAGGTATGAAAAGTTTCTGGCCGCTATAAAGAAGTTACTTGTGGACGTCTCATTCCAAGATGTCATTGAAGAAATGCCCACTTATGCCAAGTTCCTAAAAGACTTAATAACCCGAAAAAGAAAAGGAGAATATGTAGAGACTATGAAGCTCGCCAAGATGTCTAGTTCTTTCGTCAAAACTAATACACCTTTGAAGAAGAAGGGTCCAGGGGCCTTCGTAATCGCCTTTCAAGTTGGAGATAATGTAACTCGGAAAGGTCTAGCAGACCTAGGGGCTAGCATCAGTCTGGTGCCTCTGTCCCTTGCCAAGAGAGTGGGGCTCACCGATATGGTAAGCACCAACATGAGGATACAACTAGCTGACCATACATTCACCTGTCCAGTTGGTGTCGTTGAATATGTTCCCATCTGAGTGAGACATTTCTTTATCCCTTGCAATCCTGTTTTGATCGACACCATAGAAGATCCGAGCTGCCCTATCATTTCCGGGTGACCCTTTCTTGCCACCGGCCAATCTCTTATCAATGTCGAGGCGAGAATGATTACAATCTGTGTTGGAAGAGATCACATCGATTTCAACATCAATGATTGTATGAGGGCCCCTTCGTTCTTTGAATCCTCCTACTTTATTGAGAGCTATCAGCAGTTATGCGATGAAGTACAAGAAGAGAAGGCCATGGTAGATCCTTTGATACACGCCTTAACTGGGGAGTTACGAGAGATCTATGATCTTGAGGTCAGGGAATTGTTGGCCTATCTGGATATTGAAGAAATGACTGAGGATGAAGATCCTATTGAGACAGTTAGATATGTTTCTCTCCAAGAAGCCCCTACTGAAGAACAGAAAAAGGAAGTCCCACCATAGCTAAAAGTCTTGCCAAAAGGCCTTGATTATCGTTTTCAGAATCAAGAGAAGATGCACTTGGTAAACATCAACTCAGGGTTGACTGATTGCCAGAAAGATCAGCTGCTCAAAGAGTTAAGGCTGCGGAGGAAAGCCCTGGGCTACTCAATCAAGGACCTCAGAGGGATAAGCCCTTCGGTCTGCATGCACCAGATCCATCTAGAGGAGGACTCTAGGACGTATGCCTAGCCGCAAAGAAAGCTGATTGAAAAGCTTTGTGAAGTCGTTAGAAAAGAAGTAGTTAAGCTCTGAAATGCTAGAATTATCTATGCTATCAGTGATAGCACGTGGGTGAGTCCAATCCAAGCAGTTCCCAAGAAGGGAGGGATGACCTTGGTCAATGGAGATGATGGGGTCGATGTGGCCACCAAGATGGTCACTGAATGGAGGATGTGTATAGATTATCGGAAACTTAACACCACCACCCGCAAGAACCATTTCCCCCTTCCTTTCATCGATTAGATGTTGGAATGTCCGGCCCATCATTCCTACTTCTACTGGATGGATAGGTACTTGGGTTTCTACCAGATCCCCATCCACCCTGATGACCAAGAGAAGATGACCTTCACTTGCATCTACAGAACTTTTGCCTTTAGAAGATTGCCCTTTGGGCTCTGTAATGCACCTACTACCTTCTAGAGGTGTATGAACACCATTTTTGTAGATTTGCTCGAAGATAAGATGGAAGTGTTCATGGATGATTTCAGCGTGTACGGAAGATCATTTGATGACTGTTTGAACAATCTGTCCCTCATTATGAGAAGATGTGAAGAATAGAGCCTCACCCTCAACTGGGAAAAATGCCATTTTATGGTACAAGAGGGGATTGTTCTTGTACACAAGGTGTCAAGTAAAGGTATTGAATTCAATCCATCCAAGGTTGAGGCGATAGCAAGCTCCCATCGCCTACTTTAGTTACAAGTGTTCGTAGTTTTCTAGGTCATGTCGGTTACTACCGACGGTTTATAAAGGATATTTCAAAGATAGACAAGCCTCTTTCTAACCTTCTGGTAAAAGATGTGAAATTCGACTTCACGGAAGAGTGTATGAAGGCATTCTCAACTTTGAAGGGTGCTTTAATATCTGCACCAATTATCCAATCCCCTGATTGGAGTCTTCTATTCGAACTGATGTGTGACTCCAGTGATTTTTCTATAGGGGTCGTACTCATCCAAAAGAGAGACAAGAAGCATCATGTTATCTTCTATGCGATCAAGACCCTAGAAGAGGCTTAGCAGAATTACACGACTACAGAAAAAGAAATGCTAGCTATTGTGTATTCTTTCGACAAGTTCAGGTCCTACCTCATGGGTTCTAAGGCAATAGTGCATACCGACCATGGGGCTATTAAATATCTAATGCAGAAGAAGGATGCAAAGCCCAAACTGCTACGTTGGGCACTGTTGTTACAAGAATTTGACCATGAGATCAAAGACAAGAAGGGCTCAGAGAATGTGGTTGTAGATAATCTATCCAGGATTCAGGTAGAAGATGATCACTCGTTGCCCATCAATGAAATCTACCCCGATGAATCCATCTACTTAGCCCAATCATCCGACCCTAAGGGGCCATGGTATGCATATTTCTACAACTATCTGGATTGTAAGTAGCTTCCCCCATCTATGACTTATAATCAGAAGAATAAGTTCTTCTCTGATTTATAGAAATATTATTGGGATGATCCCTTGTTGTTCAGGAGTTGTGTTGATGGGTTATATAGAAGATGCATACCATAAGAGGAGGTTTCAAATATTTTGTTCAAATGCCACTCCTCTCCATATGGAGGACATTTGGGAGGTGAGAGGACAACTACCAAAGTGTTACAATCTGGTTTCTATTGACCAACCTTGTTCAAAGATGCTCATGCATTTGTAAAGTCTTGCAATGAATGACAGTAAACTGGGAACATTTCCCGTCGCAATGAGATGTCGCTATCATATTGGATTGAAATTGAAATTTTCGATTTGTGGGGTATTAATTATATGGGACCATTTCCCTCGTCCTACAGTTTCAAATATATTCTCATTGCGGTCCACTATGTCTCTAAGTGGTTGAAGCAGTGCCCACCTCTACATGCGATGCTAAGGCAGTGATCAAACTCTTCACCAAGATTATCTTTCCATGGTTTGGAGTTCTGAGGACCATCATCAGTGATGGCAGCTCTCACTTTGCTGAAATACAGTTTGAATTGCTCTTGCATAAGTATGGAATTTTCCACAAGGTTGTGATGCCATATCATCCACAAATGTCCGGTCAGGTGGAAGTCTCCAATCAGCAAATCAAGCAGATCTTGGAAAAGACAGTTGGCAAATCCCGCAAGGACTGGTCGGCTAAGTTAGACGACCCTCTCTGGGCAAACATGACTACTTTTAAGACGTCGTTGGGCACCACACCTTACCACTTGATATATGGAAAAGCTTGCCATCTTCCTTTTGAATTGGAGCATAAAGTGTTATGGGCAATCAAGCAACTCAATATGGACCAAACGCTGGATGGAAAGAAAAGGTTTCTTCAACTACAAGAGCTTGAGGAGCTGAGACTCCATGCCTATGAAAATGCTAGGATCTACAAGTTGAGGACCAAGATCTGGCACGATTCACTTCTAAGGAAAAAGGATGTCAATGAAGGTGATAAAGTTTTGCTATTTGAATCTTCTATCCATCTTTTTCTAGGGAATTTACAGAGTAGATGGTCTGGACCTTTCACCGTTGCAAAGATTTACCCCTCTGGGATGATGGAGCTCTACAATAAGGATGATCTGATAAAAATCTTTCCAGTGAATGTACATTGAGTAAAAGGGTTTTATGAAGACGAAGCTTTTGTTAGAAGATCAGAGATGGCCCTGCAAGAAGCTAGAACAACAACCACCGGAGCAGAGTAAAAGGATTTGATGTTGTTGAGCTGATGAAGGAAACTACAATGCTCATTAGGAGGCAGCCCGAGTTTTATTTTCCTAGCATAGGATGTTATTTCCCTTCCTGAAGAAAAACATTACAAATATTATCATTGTAATAAGGCCCGAGTTAGTGCATGTTCCATGTGCACAGACTCCCTCATTTTATGGGCCACCGACTTAGTTTTTATAGCTTTGATGAGTAATACTATCTAAGGCTAAAATCCTTCTTTCATGCCAATGATGTTTTACCCATCAACGCTATGTGATTTCAGTATTCTACCCTTGTTTTGTTTTTCATTTTTACTCTTTTGAGAATATTATCGGGCATGTTCCAACTTGTCCCCTTCCTTCTCGCCTTGCCCGACACGCGGTTGCTAACTGGACTACTTCACCTCTATCAGACAACATCGCCAGCCCCTTGAATTATGTATCGGGCAAGCTGCGAATATCACGTGTTGCGTCGTGTCAGGCGTCTCTATTGCCCAAAGTTGTATCGGCCAAGGCACCCCGTGTTGCATGATAAGTGTTTAGTCGTATCAGGTAGAGGTATTGTGCGACACGCGTATCCCACACGACATGCATGCCACGTAGCGTGAAGCTTGCTTAGGAAGCCAAATCGCCCTACGACGTGATAGATTAGACTGATTTTACTACGTCTTGGGAAATGATTCACCTCCTCGCGCGACACGTGCCCCGATTTTTTCCGATATACCCCCGCTCGCCATGGCTATATATAGTAACTCAAGTTTAGCTGTATCGGGCACCTACATTTACTTTTCACCTACTCACATATCATGAATCATGCCTTTACTTCAGCTCCCGTGTCGGCCAATCTCTTCGCGATACTCGTGTCGCACGCCAACAACCTCACTTGATACATGTATAACACGATAAACCTTATCGAGTAATCAATCGATCGTGTCGTGCGACGTATCAGGGATACCGTATCGCGCGACACCTCATGTAGGGTGAGACGTGTGTCGCGTGACACCTTTTTACACGATGCCAGTATCGAGCAACGAATTTTCTTTGTGTCGGGTTTCGCCTTTTGAGTTTCTTTTTCACCGGTCCTTTGACCGCATCGTGTGACACATTTGTTGCACACTCCCGAATGATATGATGTGTATCAGGCAGGACCCATCGCCCAGTTTTGTTTCACGACGTGGGTCCAAATTGTATCGTCTGAATCGTGTCAGGCAGTACCTCGTATCACGCGACACCTCATGTCGGGCGGGACTTGTATCGGGGGCCCACCTATTCTACGTTTATCGCATGATAGGCTTGCGTTTACTCAACCGCTTTGAGATAACATAGGCCTTCGACTCTTTTCCAGGCGATACGAGTATCACATGATGTCCATATCGGTTATCCATATCAGACACCCATATCGGGCAAGCCTTGTTTTACTAGACACAACTCGATATCGGCTTGCACAACCGGCCAAATTCCTATCGCACAACAAGATGCATTTACATCTACCTGATACCGAATTGCTTGTATCGGGTATTCTTGAATCAGGACCCCTTTAGACTTTAACTCGTATCAGTTTTTCAAGCATCGTCTATCTGGTGTCAGGAGATATGACTTTCTTGGTCTACCGCCCAATACCAGGTAAGGTGAATCAGTCAAAAATCTTATTACATACCCACTTTTGTTCAAACATTACAGGCATGGCTCGCACCTAGCAGACAGTGGTCCAGGTCGACGAGCAAGGTCAGAGGATCAATCCCGAGGCCACATATGAAGCAACTATAGCCAGGTAGAAGCGCCCAAACCCCGATACAAAAGGGCCATCTAAGGCCGAGAAGCGGCCCAGGAAATAAGCAGCGAAAGCCCCGTCAACAGTGACAGAACACCTAGCCCACTCTCCAGGCCGGTTCGTGCCCCGAGATGTAGAGCATCAATAGCAATACACAGAGCTGACGGCCAAAATCTACCGTCCAACCCGGTTCTGCCACCAGCCTTCTTTCCACCAGCTCAGCATCTTCAACAGGCTCGACAATGTCTTAGAAGTTGTCGGACTGAGGAACATATGCTTTAGCTACACTGGCTCGTAAACTAAACTCACCAAGTAGTTCATGTCCTCTCTCTTCCAGGTGCCAAACAAACCATAAGAAGTCGAGAGATTCAGCGGGGCAGACATGCTGCAGGGGCGGTTGTACAACGTTGAGTACGATATCTTAGAGAAGCTACTCAATGAGATCTTCACCTCCACTAAAGCCAAGAAGGAGATGCTGAATAACAGTGCCAGGATCACCGAAGGTGACGGCTTCAACCCGGTTGACCTCTGGAAGAAGCTAACCAGTGAATCGTCATTCAAGCCGGGGAGCAAGGTGGCGGCCATCCACTCCTTCTTCTGGAGGATCGTCCACAAGATAGTGGTGTGCCTCCTGTTCATTAAATACGAAATGAGCAACCTGTACACCGAAGAACTCCATCTCATGTGGTATGTGATGGAGGGAAAGGTGATCAACCTGGGGCGCTTCCTACTGAGTTGGCTCCACCCAATAAAGGATGCCACCAAGGAGTATTGCATGGGAGGCATCGTCAACCTGATCGCGGCAGGGTTGGGATACCCAACAGATCTGCGCAGCCTGTCATGGATGCAAGGTGATGACAAGATAGATAGCAAGGTGATGACAAGATAGATATGAAGTTCTTGCAACGAGCCAACATAATCAAAAAGGAGGGTCGCCGCTACTTCTACATATTTGCAAGAACCACTACTCTCCTGCCTCTCCCGCTCTACACCAACTACAATGCAGAGAAGCTGGTATTCACACTAGCGGAGATCAAGGCTCTACCAAACCATATGGCAGAGGTCGTTTTTGCAGTCAGCATAAGCTTCCAACAAGGGGCAGTGGCTACAAGAGCTGAGAGCCGTCTACGTCACCACACAACGAGTGGTAGCTGCTGCTAAATCCGTTGTTGCTGCTCCTATACCATCCGTGGCCACCACAACAACAATCGTTGTGGCTACAGAAGAAGTAATGGTGATTGTGGAGGTCGTTGACACAACTTGGGTTGAAACGATGATGATAACCACGGGAGAAGTTTTCACGAAAGAGACGGCCACAGCTCCTGAAGCTTTAACTGCGCCTTCAATGGCAGAAGTAGTGGTACAGCCACATGCCAGCAATGACACATTTGTTGAGCTCCTAGAGGTAGAGCTCAGGGCTATGCAGCCCACACCGATGCCGCCACCAATGTCGTCGGTGGTAGCTAAATAGGAGGTCACTGATAGTCAGATGGTGGAACAATAGCCGCCTTCCCCATGCCATTCTCCACCACCACAAGCTGACGAGGAAGAGGCAGCCACTAAGGCACCGATGCCCCACCTTGAAACAACACCCTCACGGACGATTCAAATGGATTCGGCCCCGCTTGAAGATGCGTACTCTTTGGGCCAAACTTCCCGCATGAGGAGCGTTACGAGGATGAGAGGCCGATCAACTACATTCCCTCCATCACAGGGGCAGGTCCTCGGTCAAGAGTTTGATAACTTACGGGAGGTAACAAGCAACCACTCAGCTACTATTTCTTCCCTAACCCGCAAGTTTAGTGTTTTCTAGAGGAGGTTGAGCGAGCAGGAGCATCAACTGCTAACTCTAGTTTGCCTTCCTAGCCAACTAGAAGCATTGAACAACACAATGCAGTTGGCACTCCAATGCCACGACGCCATTGAAGAGAGGCTGAACCGGAGGGACGAACACCCCCATCCAAGACAACCAAGGAGGTCCCCATCGCCTCCAGGTCTCAGCTCTCAGCCCTCATCTTTGACATCCTCTTCAGGAACATCATCTTCTTCCTCCTCTGGCAGATCCTCCACAATAGAGAGCACCCACGGTGTCGACATAGCTGCTCACTCACCCTCCCTAGATGAAGCTAAAGACACAGATGTATCCATCCACCTAGAGAAGGGCTCTTCTGATGAATCCGAGGGAGAAGGGGGCGACATATATTCCTCCAATGACAAGTACCCCCTAGAGCAAGGAGTTCAACGGCAGATGCATTTTCTATGCCGTCATAGATTCCCTTCTTCGAGATGGCCGACTTCGATAGATGGGCCATCGACTACCTGGCGATCAGAGACCAGAACCTTCTGAGTGTGGTTCTAAGGTCGTAGGTAGATGGAGAGGATGTCGTCTGGAGTGACGGTTACTTCTATGTATGACGGTAAGTGCTAAAAAGCATGTTCCTCTCCCTAGCCGTAGTAGGGAAGATCCTCTTATGGGTCATGGAAGGTGCTATGATCAAGAATTTAGGCACCAGGACAGGCCAACAGCCAATTTACAATGCCACCCCGGCCTTGGCATGAAGATTAATGAAAGGGGCGTACAAATCCATCCAGGTGGCCAACATGCTACAATACATCAAAGAGCACAATCCAAACCTGGTGTTTGCCCCCTACAAGCATAGAAGAAACTGGTTCCTCTATGTGGTAGACCTCCGTAGCCATGATGTCTAGCTCCTCATCTGTTGCACCGAAGAGGTCCCACGCTCAAGACACATATTTGTATGACCAGAAGACAAGCATCTCAGGCTTCTCCCGCTACATCTTCTTTGCGCCATCAAGCAAGGAGTCCAACGCCACAGCGGTGTTTGGAACTTCTTATCCCTCAGAGACTTCCCCATCCAAGAAGAGCTGAGAAGCAGAAATAGAGCATTCATAGTCCTACGTGCCATGGAGCTGCTCCACATCTTCGGATATATAAGACACCTCCAAGGCCAGGATTTCTATCAGCTCAGAAGCACACATGTGTTGTTGCTGATCAAGGACGGATGTTATTTCCTACACTCAGGTGTACCTGAGAAGCTACTGGACAGTGACCGAGAAACTGAATCATCCCAACCTAGTAGCCCCTCGGGAGAAGAAGCCGAGATGGCCACAGACGTCTATGGGGCAGGAAAGAGGATGGACGTTCTATGAGAAATACTCACAAAGGAAGGCTCAGCTTCGCCTACTGTATCTGAAGAATTAATCAGCAACTTCGATTGCTCCACATGCACAACCCTATTGTAGGAGAAGGTCAATGAAGTTCTCCTCAAGCTAGTTGATTCTACAAGGCAGGAAACGTCATAGTCCCCGTTGATGACCTTCAAGACTTAGTAAACGCAGGAGGATGCCTAGCGTTGTTAGTGGCATCAGACTACATCTAGATTCTACAGAAGAAGTTTGTACACACCTACATCACCCACCCGATGGTATTTAACGATATCTATCTAGCTGATGAATTAGGAGCGAAACAACTATTTGTGGATGAGATACAATGTAGCATGTCGTGTATAATATTTTTTCCAATGTTGAATTACAACCATTGGAAGCTCCTGATGGTGTACACTCGCCCGCGAGCAGGAATCTTCTACAACAGCTCTGACAGAAACAAAGATCATCCGGTGTAGTGTAAATCAACTCTATTGACACCCCTTGAGTGCTTAGAAATAAAATACTACATCGAGGTGGAAACGTTGATCCAGCCATTCCTGGAGAACACAGTGAAAAATGGCACGAGCTTCAATTCTGCCACAATAGTCAACAACAAACTCCACAATCAAACGACTGCGACATCTACGTGCAAGAATGGATATCTAGCTCGTGGACGCTATAAAAAACACCCGACAAGCACTACTACATTGACTATCATAGCATATGTGGAGAGTCTGGGTTGGAGCTTCTATCTGACGAAGGTGCAGGCACCAGCTAAAACCCTCGCTGACCTATGTCTACCCTTTCCTACTTATCTCACAACTCTAGGGACAGAGTGTGGGGTAAGTTTGGGGGGTACTATAAGAGTGAGGGAGGTACCTAAAAATGACTTCCCCTTCTCATATTTCCTATTTCCCATATCCTATGTACATATACATAAATTTCTGATACAAAATATCACTTATACAACTGTTTGCCTCTCAACTATTGTACAAATACACTTTATAGTAAAAATCTGATACAACTTCTTCCAGTTTGTCTTCTCTGTGTCTAAGGCGGTGCATGCTTTTGTTATGCTTTTTTCGAAAACACAGTCTCAAACGACAAGGACTACAACTTTTCTATACCAATTTGGAAAAATAATCTCGCAACAGCTAAGAGATGTGCATGTGAAGGAAAAACCTACCCAAATAGAAAACTCATCTGTTCCCCTACCCACCAAAAATCCCAAAAAGAGAGAAAAGCCTTATGAGAGTGAATAAAAGAATTCGAGTTGTACCAAATGAAAAAACAAAACAACACACTTGTCTCTCAAAATGTACCCATCTTTAGTCATGGTAGATCTGGGGCAGTGGTACGTAGGATGTGAAATCACTACTCTAAAGCCAACTGGCTTGGACTGTAGTGACAACTTGCCCGTTAACGGACCCGTACCTAGATGGACCGGTGGAAAATAAGAAAAACCCAAAAATCCTTAAGCCTACCCAAAAAACCCAACTTCCTACTCCCAAGATGTTTGGTGTGAAAGCTAACTTCAAAACCATGCACCAAAAGTCTCGCTGAGGCTGAAGAGAATTTTTTTATTTAAATAAGGCAGGAAAAATAAATTTTGTTGTCTATAGTCAGACATAATTTTCCCAGGGGCATTTCAAAAATTCCTTTAAACCCCTTGTCTAAAGACTACGCCTGCTTTGAAGAAGTATCACAAACAAAGTTTTAAAATAGATATAGATTGATTGTGGAAAATCAAAATGCTAAGTTTGGGGGAGTAGATAACACTCATTTTGGGGCTATTTATGGCCCATATTTAGTTGTCAAACCTTCCTTCTGAACTGTTTTCCTCTCCGTTTTATCTTGTTATTGCACAGAAGTAACCCACAAAATGCTCCTGACTCATTTTCCGTCTTTTGTAGAGATTTCCCTCGTTTTTCAACCCAAAGTCTGCAAGAAGGCCCGTCCCAGCCCATCTACAATGAGCATTTGCATCAGCCCTTTTACTGGTCGCCCGACACGCCCATTTACCTATCGCAGTTGCTTCCCGATATGGCAGCAACCCAATACGGGTGTATCGCGCGAGGAGCCCCAACGAGCGATATGCTATCTACCCAACAGGGAACTTTTCCCACCACGACTCATCATCCCGATACGAGCGTGTGACGCGAGGAGCCTCGACGAGCGGTACGCTATCTACCTGATAGGGAGATTTGCCCACCACGACTCATCAGCCTGATGGGAGCCTGTCGCGCGATGCGAGTTACTCATCGAAAGCAACTACCCGCCAGGATCACCCGATATGCTCGCAACCCGACATGCGATGCCTGTCATGACGGGAGACAGCATGTCAACCATCCCCGAAGCCATGTAAACGGAGTCGATGAAGGACACGTCGCCCCACAAGGACTATAACCTCTACCAGCTGCTTCCTATAAATAGTAGATATAGGACTATGATGGGATGGGTCAGAACCCCATAAGAGCTAACATCAGAAAGACATCAGGAGCTAGTGTGTCATGTTCTAAGGGCACCCCTGTTGGGTCCCTATAAATAGCAGCTACTAGGTGAGCACACCCCCAACCCGAGAGGGTGGGAGGAGTTCACTTAGAACCCATCTTGATATCCGCATCAGCATGCTACGACCAGCAAGGCCATCCCTACCGGGTCCCTAGATGGGCCTAAACCCGAGAAAGCTCGCCCCAGATACAAGGAACCTGACAACCTGAGCGATTCCTAACCCGACACGATACCAAACCTGATACGGACTAACCGTTACAGTATGTCGCCTGAGAGGGTTGGCTGCCCGACACGACCGTATCGGGTAGGGTGTTTTCTCGATACGCCCTGGTCGTCACCCCTGTCGCCTGAGAGGGTCGGCTACCCGACATGGTGTATCGGGTAGAGCTCCTGCCCGATACCAGGTTAGCAGGCCCTTAGGGGTCCGCTGTTGTTTATCACCTTCCTAAATCAAGGAAGTTGATACATATCTTCCCTTTTCAGCATTTTAGTTTCATTATTTATGCATTGTAACTAAAACCTCTTTACATATCTATGAGTTTGGAATCAGTGGAGTTTAACACCTGTTGTTATGTGTTTGGTTCCTTTTTGTTGGATGATTTCTTTATAGCATCTAAATTCTATCCTTTTATGCATGGATCATGTTTTGACTAGCTATTGAGTCGTGTTTCCCGTTCGACTCCCTTGAGAGAGGGAAGTCGTAACTCTAGAGTTTGGTGTAACATACTGAATTTTGGTCTTTTTACCTTTTTGGTTTGCTTTTCCATCTTTTCCTTTCATTTCTATCCTCTTTGGCCTTTCTATTTAATTTATAAAGAATATGACGATTTAATGAATATTTGTTCACCTTTTATTCCAATATTTGGGTTTTATGCACAAATACCTCAGTGAAAGCTTAATAATGGGTTTAATATGTAAAATGTCCACTTAAGTAATGAAAAGGATAAAATATTTCGTCCTAGAACCTTCTAGTGCTTTTTAGAATATGAAAAAGGAGAGAAATCTCGAAATACACATAAAAGAGATAATAAGGACAATAATTGGAGATAATATGGGATATAATGGATAAAAGCAGATAATGAGGAATATATTATCCCAAAAATCAGAAGTGGAAACCCATGAAGATAATTTGGATGTCAATTTCATTTTCTTGACTTAAAAGAAACTTAATGGCCAAGTATCATCTAATTTGGATAATAAATAAATATATATAAGCCTTTATTACAAGATAATGGGAAATAAGTCAATAAGGTGAAATAAAATATCTAATATTCTCAAATTACATGGCTCCTGTCCTCCCCGACTCCTCCGCTCTGGGCGATAAAGCGATTGTGAAGGAGACAGCGGTGGTCTGACCTCCTTACCGTAATGCTCGATGGCGTGGTGATAATAATAGATCTGAGAAGTTTCGTAGGTCAGGGAAGGTGTCAGATTTGGTCTCAGGTTTGTCTCCGATCAAATGAGAGTCTCTGCAGCCGTAGAAAGTTGGGAAGCCTACAGATCTGAAGAAGACAGAAGTTACCATAATAGAGGGGAAAATTTCTTATCCTAAGAGAGAAGCAAGGGAAAATGCGGATCGATGGAGTAAATGTCTTCTGGGATACATAATTGACATTGTTCCTCATATTCCTACTCTTGCCAACCATTTATCTGGGGTATGGCGAACTCAAGAGGGATTTGAAGTCTATGATAGGGGCAAGGGTTTTTTCTTGGTAAGTTTCTCCAGTCAGAAGGACCTGGAGATGGTGATGAATTCCGAATGGACTATTAGAGGGCGAACGGTTATCTTGAAGAAATGGTCCATCGGTGAGAAGCAGGCGAAACTGATCCTTGAGGATGTTCCAGTGTAGGTGGACATCTGTAAGCTTCCGATGGAGTTATGGGATGTTCGGACTTTTGAAAGAATAGGCTCTTATCTTGGAACTCCGATTAGAATGGATGAGAATACTCTGAATCTGAGCTGCATTGAACATGCTCGTATACTGGTTGTGATGAATAAGGATGCTTTGTTTCTGAGTAGGTTGTCTCTGATCAGTGATGAAGGAGATGAGCAAGTTGTCGATCTAGATTATGAGTGGGTTCCCTATAAATGTATGAGGTGCAGATTTCTGGGTCATGGGGAATGTCGTTCAGACCCTGCTCTTGCCAGACCATCTCTGCAAGCTAATAAAAATGTCAAGAAGGTTTGGGAGGTTAAAAAGCAGCAAGAACAAATTCACTGCGGTGAGACTTCTACTATCAGAAAGGATGATGAAGGTCTGTACATCATTGAGGAGATAGTTGATGAGGTGGAAATTAGTCAAACAAGAGAGAAATTATGTGAGGATGTTCCTGTTGTTGAAGACCTCAGGTTATCAAAAGAAGTGAATGAGGGATTTGAAGTCAGTAGTGTGAAGGCAACTGGTTCTTCAGGTCCTTCGACTCCGATTCTTTCTCCTGTTGCTTTAGAAGATTCTCCAAGCAGTAATATCAGCTCACAGGCTTCTTCAACTCTAGTTACCAATGCTATGATGAATATCAATCTTAAAGAACCCCCTAGATGTCAATCTAAGTTAAATGTTGGTATCTGTCACAGGGTTGAAAATCCTCAATACTCTCCTATCCAAGCTGAGCTCCATTTGTCTTCTGAAAATACTAAGGTTGACAGTTCAACAGCCTGGGTAATTAAATGACTCCTTCTTTCTCTATTTCTTCTTGGAATGTTATAGGGATTAGTAACAAGATTATTTCTATCCAAGAAGAAATTAGGAGAGCAGGTAGTGACATCTTTATCATGGTAGAAACTAAGTTGAGATATAAGAAATTGTCTAGTTTTATGGCAAAAAACTTCCCTAACTATGTCTGGATTTCGAATCATTCTTCTCACCCTTTGGGTAGAATTCTTGTTTTATGGAAGGAGGATAATTGTTCTATCACTAAATTGGACGAGAATGATTAGGTTGTTCATATGGGTGTCTCTATTGGAGATTCTTTTCTTTTCTTGTCTGTAGTGTATGGCCACAATCCAGACAAGGATAGGATTTCTATTTGGGAATCTATTGATAATTTCTCTCACAAAGTGGATATCCTGTGGATTCTTATGGGTGATTTTAATTGTGTCAGAAAATCCAGTGAAAGAATTAGTAAACAACTATTGTCCAAATGCTCTATGGATGATTTTAATAGTTGCACATTGAATTGTGGTCTTTTTGATTTAGATCTCCAGGGGCCCTTCTTTACGTGGAGTAATAATCAGGATGGCAGTGGTTTTGCTACTTCAAGGATTGATAGAGTCCTATATAACTCTGATTTCCTTTATTTTAATGCTGATTTCTCTGGAGAAGTTATTTCCAACATTGTTAGTGATCATAAAAGAATCCTTCTCACTGTTGGGCATCCTAGGAATATCAAGTCTCCCTTTAGGTTTATTAATTCCTGGGCTAAGCATGATCAATTCCCTGATATCCTTATGTCAGTTTGGAGTACTGTTGTGCATGGGTTTGCTACCTACAGGTTATATAAGAAGCTCTTGTTACTGAGGATTGAGCTATCAAAGTGGAATAAGAATACCTATGGAGATGTAAATGATAAAGCCAAGATGTCTAATTTTAATGCTCTTCAAGCTCAAATTGAGGCTGATTTACATCCTACTGATGAAGACCTTCGTGCCAAAGCTAAACTTTTGAGATTGGAAGCTAGTAATTGTGCTAAGGTCCAAGAAGCTTTCTATAAACAAAAATCTAGGGTTTCTTGTCTCAAAGAGGGGGATTCAAATACTTCTTTTTTCTATTCTTCGATGAAGGTCGGGAGGAATTCTAATTCTATTAAGAAGCTTAACATTGATGGTGTTATCTCTGATTGCCCTGATGATATCAAAAGATATATTTCTTCGTTCTATAGTAGTTTGTTTAACACTAATTCCTCTGGTGTCTATGCTTGGAAGGGTGATTGGAAAGGCAAAACCCTTAACTCTAGTAAAAAATTCTCTCTTATTCGTGGTGTCACTAGAGCTGAGATAGATGATGTTGTTAAGAATCTTAAGAATGATAAGGCTCATGGACCTGATGGGTTCAATGATGTCTTCTACAAAAGTTCTTGGAATGTTATTGGGGATGATGTTGTTGATGCTATCATGGAGTTCTTTTCTAATGGAATGCTTCTTAGGGAGGCTAATAAAACCTTCATTACTCTCATTTCTAAAGGTGATGACTCTTCTGACATTAAGAACTGGAGACCTATAGATCTTTGTAATGTCTTCTATAAAATCTTATCTAAGATTCTTGCCAATAGAGTCCAAGAGGTTCTGCCTTCCATTATTGATCAAAGGCAATGTGCTTTCGTTAAAGGTAGAAGTATAAGAGATGCAATTTTACTTACCAATGAGATTCTTAGTGACTTTAAGAAGCATTCCAGTCCTAATATGATGTGTATCCAGGCTGACATTACTAAGGCTTATGATTCTGTCAATTGGAACTATCTTTTCTCTGTCATGGTGAAGATGGGTTTCCCTATTCTGTGGATCAAATGGATTGAGGAGATTTTTGTTTCTACCTCATACCAGGTTCTTATTAAAGGTGAACCTTCTGAGTCCTTTAAGCCTTCTAATGGTGTGAGACAAGGGGATCCCCTTGCTCCATACCTTTTTGTTATTGCTATGAAAGGTTTCACTGAATTGATTAATGAGGCTGAGATGGAGGGGAAGATTTGTCCCATTAGAGCTTCTAAAGATTTTGCTATATCTCATCTTATTTTTGCTGATGATCTTATGATTTTCTCCAAGGCTCACCAGGACAATGCTAGTGCTATTAATGATATTCTTCATGAGTTTGGAAAGATGTCTAGCCTTCATGTTAACTCTTCTAAGAGTTCTATTATTTTCTGTAAAGGGGTTGTCAAAGATCATATTCTGGAGATTCTTGGCTTCAAGGAAAGCTCTTTTCCTTCTAGGTATCTTGGGCTCCCTTTTGTTCACAGGGAAGTTATCTAAGAAGCTTTGTTCCAGTCTTGTTGATAAAGTTAAAGGTAGGTTGGATTCTTGGAAATCTAAGCTCCTCTCTATGGCTGCTAGGTTGGAGCTTATCAAGTCTACTCTTCGCAACTTGCACACTTATTGGCTGTTCTCTTTTCCTATTCCTGCTTCTACTCTGGATCATATTGACAAGCTTTGTAGGGATTTCCTTTGGAGTGGCTCAGAGGCAAAGAGGAATCTTCATTTGGTGAAGTGGGACAAAGTTAGCGAACCTAAGAAGGAAGGTGGTCTTGGTCTCAAGAAGGAAAGAGACATGTCTCTTGCATGTCTTCTTGTTAATACATGGAATGTAGCTAGCAAGAAGGATGTTATGGGTCAAATGGATCTCGGAGAAATATTTTAAAAAATATCCTTTTGGCTGATCAATGTCTCTTCTAATTTTTCTTGGTTGTTTAACAATGTCATTAGAACTAGAGACATGTTGAAGAATCATACTAGATGCCATATTCGTTCGGGATCCAATACTTTATTGTGGCAGGATCCTTGGATTTCCGAAGGTGTTTTTCTTAGTGGTCTTGTTGGAAGGAATCTCATATCCATGTCTGGTCTTCCTTGGGATGCAAAGGTGTATATTATTATCAATAATTTTGAGTGGCATATACCGAAGTGCACTAATAGACATCAAGAGGTTATCTTGAGTCATCTTAAAGCTGAGAAGATTGACACCATGAGAGATGATCATCTTACGTTTACAAACTTGAAGTTCCCTAAGTATAATGATTTCTGGGATGTTGTTAGAAGTCATAGTCCTGTGGATGATGGTTTTTCTTGGTTATGGAACATTAAAACCCACAAAAAAGCCATTATTCACTTGTAGAAGGCTAGGCATAATCGGATACCTACTTTTGACTTTCTGAGAAGAATAGGAATCTCTCTTACTTCTATGTGTTCCTTATGTAATTCCGGATATGAAGATTCTTACCATTTGCTGTTTGACTATTCTTTCGTTTATAGTATATGGGATTTTGCTCGTGCTTTTATGCCTTCTCTCCTGGTTCCTCATAGTTGGGAGGACCTTATTTCCACTGGCAGCAGTAAGACTGCTATCTTAAGCAGCCTTGTTTTCTATCACTCTTGGTATGAACGTAACAAGAGAGTGCATGATGAGGTTTATAGATCCTCAGAGGATGTTTGGAAACGTATCTATGAAGAGTTTATGATTCTTGGTTCTAGCTGATGCTTTTCTGGAAAAGGGGTTCTGCAACTTCTATGCTGAGTTTTTTCTTCTTGTTCTGCCGGAGTTCTTCCTTGCAAAAGCTTTCTTTTTGGTCCTTTGGATGACATCAATGGTGCCTCTTGGCTGGTCTTTTTTTCTTTGAAGTGGATGAGCTGATCCCACTGGGAAGTGGCAGAGCTCTCTTCATCTGTTTTGGGGTTTGGACCTGCTATGGTTTCCTCTGAGGTTCTGTTAGTCTTCTTCTTTGGAGGTTAGGCTGTTGTTTCTATGTTGAGTTGTTTGCGAAGAGATCTTGTATCTAGAAGTCTGAAGATGTCCTTTTGTATCTGCCTAAGTTGTCGGGTGATTAGTTTGTTAGTTTGTGTGCTATAGTGTCCGATAATGAGAAAGATGTTCTTGCTGGAAAAGCTTATGCTGATAAAGCTCCACGACGGTGGGTGCAGGCTGGTCTGCAGGCTGGGAGTGGATGCTTCTTCTGCTGCTTTCTCTTATGAATGTTTTCGTGTTAGGCCTATGTTGCTGCTGTTCTATGTTGCTGGTGGTTCTGACGATTTGTTTGGGTGGCTGATCTTATTCGCTCCCCTCTCTTTTGATTTTAGTGATGGTCGAGCTTCTTTTCTCTGTCCTCTGGAGCAGGTATGCTTGAAGATTCCTTTCTCTTTCTTGCTGTGCTTTGGATGTTCGTGTTGCTAGCTTCATAGCTTTTGTTGTTTGGCTTCGTGGGCTCTAACCGCTTCATATCTGCTGTGAAGTTTGAGACTTCTTCCTCTGGGCTGCTTTGTTGAAGCTTTTTGGATGTAAAGTTTTTTCACATCTTTTCTCTTATGATGTATAGATAGTTTCTTTTGGTTGGTTCTTGTTTTGAGACCACCTAGCTTTTACTTACCAAAGAACAAAAAATACAAAAATAGCAACATAGTTTTGGTCGACCAAAAAAAATATTCTCAAATTAGAAAAATAACACCAAATTCGTATTCTAAACAAAAAATAAGCTTTTGGAAAAAATTGCATCTAATTTGGTCAACGTTAAATATTTTATTTTATTTAAGAGAGAGAAAATGACTTAAAGACCAAATATATTAGATATATATTGAAAAAAATTAATTAATGCCAAAATCGTGTTCCACACATTTAGTTTTGCTTATAGGCCAATTTTTACATTTTTAGAAAGTTTTGAGATACCTCTAATAAATTAAAAGGATAAATAAGTGATAAAATTTAAATGAATTAAATAAAATAATAAAAGTCTTCTAAAAAATAAAATAATGCCAAATACGTATTCTACATGTTAAAATAGACCTTTGGATGAATTTTGAATCAATTTGAAAAATATTTGATGAGAAGATAAATTTAGGAGATAGAAAGTATGCAAAACTTTCAACTCACTATTTAAAATAATAAACAACTTCAAAAAATGGAAATAATACCAAATTCGTATCCAACATACTATATATGACTTGTAAGTTTTGTAATTTTTGGATAATCCTAGAGTCATTAATGCATGAGGAAAGAGAAAATATGATTTGAATTACTTAACACATTAAATGTCTCCAAAAGGAAAAATTAATTCTATATTCGTATTTTAAGCAACAAAATCAGTCAGAATATAAAATTTGGTAATTTTTGGATAACGTTTGGACCTCCAAATGAGGAGAGAGAAAAACATTTAAATGAATATGCCCTTTTAAGTCGATTTTGAATAGGAATATAAAGATGGCAACTGTGGTTTTGCGCTGATCTTCGGCCGTTAGATCTTGAACTGAGGATCTGTGTGTTGTCTTCTTCCTCTAACAAAAAAGGCAACAGGTTAGTTTTGGGAAGTTTTTGGATCGCGATTTTCTCCCTCGATTCACCACCGTTTTTAATCATTTTTCATGTGTTAGTTTCGCCTTTGAATTCCGCAGCCAACGAGCCTTAAATTGTTACGTATGGTTGAGAAATCAAGAAACCCCCAAAACTTGCTCCCCAAGCTTCAGCGGCCCACTTCGAAAACCCTAACTCACATCTTCTTGCCTATAAATATTTATTCCCCGAGCTTCCCCATCGACTTTACAACTCAACACATCGCTTAATTTTGGGTTTCGTCGTCGTTTTGACCACCACCTAGCAGCCGAAGTCCCTGACATTGCGGCCCTTGCTGCTCCATGTACACACAATCTTCGTCCAAATTAAAGGTATGGTTGAGTTCTTCTTTGCTTTAGCTTTCATACACATCTTTCGGTTTTGAGTTTGGTCTTGAATTGCAAAAATACCCAAAATCTTCCCCAAGCAGCCATAGGTGTGCGGGATGTTGGAGGTGGAAGAAGGTTCGGGTGGCTTTTTATGTTTTTAACCCTTTCCCTCTCTCTCTTCATCTCTCTTGCAATGGATTTGATGATGTGTCGTTCTTTGATTGGTTAATTTTAGAAAAATCATATCTTTTTACTCGATTATCCAAATTTAAAACCAAAATATGTTTTGGAATCAGGAGAACGAGATCTATCTAACAAAAATACTTTTGTGGTCTGATTTTGAGTTTTTCGAATATGTATTTTTCAAGTTTATTTAATTAACTAATAAATATGGAAAATACTCTAAAAAATCAGTAACTCGAAAATATACAAATATATATGTTATTTTGATCAGAAGAACATAAATAAGATAGTAGTGAGGTTTTTAGAGTCTAATTCGATTGTTTATGGAAAAAGTCAATGGTTTTGAGGTTTTAAGCCTTTAATGAATATACATAGATCTAATATATAGATCTAATGATGAAATTAGGGAAATTGGATCTGATCTCGTATAAAAGTTATGAAAAGTGGTTTTATGGTTCTAATGATAAGGTATGTGCATTTTACCTTTCAGTTGGGAATATTTGTGCCTTGTCCTACTTTTTCCATAATGAGGCTTAATTAAATCATATTCCTTATACTCTTGATTTTCTCTATACCTGCCTCATAATTAGTTTTGGAATATTGTTCTTGGGTCTTGGTACCCCTTTTCCATGTTCTATTTACATGATGCTAATACTTGCCATTGATTCTAGCATGTTGATTCTAGCATGTTGATTCTATTAGACTAACTAGCTATAGTAGTGGTACTTGTATATACAACCACCCATAGTTGGGGAATGTGTTATTTCTCCCCTGGGGAACGTGTTACCTCCCCCACGCATGAAATATGTGTAGGTGACAGGGAATGTGTTACTCTCCCCTCACCCTTTGGTTGAAGGTCTGGTAGGTGCCTCAACCCTACTTAGTTAAGATAGTCAATATTAATCATACATGCAATCCTTTTGTGATATGTTGTGTATGGCAAGCATCTATTGAAAGATTCTTTTATATATATATGGCCTCATTCTCTTGATTGTCTTCTTCTTATGATGAACCCTAGCCCGTTTTACATATTTTTCTCATCTTGTTACCTTAGTATAGTTTAGTGACACATACTTTTATTTTCCTTCCCTTCTGTCGGGTGCTTTCCCAACCACCCAGATGTGGAGCAAGGTGATGGATATGGCATGGAGATCTTAGCATTGACATGGACTAACTGAGGGATATGTTTCTTGGAGACAAAAGTGGAGTAGTCTAGACTTCCCTCTATCTAGATCCATGTTGTGTATGATGATGAAACCCTAAAAGGGAGATCTTTGATGTATTTTGTACAATCTTTTATGAAATTGAATTTAGTCAGAAATTTTATATTCCGCTGCTATCCAAATTGTGTTTTGTTTACCATTGTTATTAGTAGATAGGTTGATTGATTTCACTTCTTTACAACATGGTATTAGAGCCCATAGTAGTCGGAATCTGGCTACTTCCATTTTGTCTCCCTTGTTAGAACCTTAGATTTGCATAGTTTCCCTTAAGTTACATGGTTACCCTAGATTTGATCTACGTTGAAAGGTTGATTTAGGACCATATAGTTTCACCTTAGGGTCATAATGAATAAAACTCTAATATGCTCATAATTAAAATATGCATAACTTGATGTTGTTTAGGTTTTGCATTTAGGCAGCTATTAGGGCATGAAGTTGAAGCAAAGGTGTCTGGAAAGGATCAGGGTTTCGGGGGCTGGCAATATTTTCCTCTGCACCACTAGCTTGGTCTATGAGGACTCTCGTGCCCATATGATACCGGCATGGCCTGAGCTAATACGAATTGTCCAAAATAGTTTGCTTTTAGGCAATAGTAACCTTAGACTTCTATGTTGTATATCATTGGGAACCCTAATTTGATTTGTTTGAGGATGGATACCAAGATAGTTTCTTATGTCCTTAGAACCTAGATCTTATAGTTTGGGTGTTTGAGAAGATATCAGAGTGCGCAGTGAAAGCATGCTGGATCTTGAGAATGGTTTAGTTAGACTTATCCTTTAACCCTAATGTAGTTTGGCTTGATGTGTCGAACCCTTTAAGGGGTGGAGTATGGTTAGGTTGGATGTTCGAGTGGTTAGATTTTGGAGGATAAAATCATCTTTAGGGGGATGGAACCCTATAACATCTTGAAGTCTATCTAATCTATCTTTAGAAACCCTAACTCCATACTTAGGAGGTTGTTGTGCTTGAATCCTTAGTGTTGTCCAAACCAGTAATAGTGGTAACCCTAACATGTTTGTTTATATATATTGAACATATAATGATCATCTAATGAATAATTCATATGTTCAAACCCTAATGGATAACCAATGCACATAATAAGAGTAAGTCACATATTAATATGAAATTATGGATCACCTGATGCTAACCATGCCATAAACTGTAATGATATGATGACTAAGATAATTATAACATAATTTGGAATTAATGCATGCTAAGGATGGATAAGTGAAATAAAATGGTCATGTTGAACTAAACCCTAAGTTGTAATAATCTAACCCTAATCTATACATCTTTAATGCCTTTCATGATACATTTATGATGTTAAGTGCCATAATCAGTTAAGATACTTTGATACACATAAATGATATATATACAATCATCTAATCACATATTAATCAAGTCATCAATATAAAAGCAAGTTACATTGTTATCTAATACACGTGATTAGTCACTTAATGTGAATTAGTTCATTAATATGTAATATGTTTCACCTTGATCAATGAAATACATGTAATGGCTTCAATGTGAATATGAAGTGATTGGATTCACATAAACGTGCAAAATGAATAATATAAAGGAATAATGATTAATGATGACATTAATGTGAGCAATATAGATAATGTGACATTGTGACAATGTTAATATGAATATAAGTGACTAATGTGACATTAATTGGAATAATTGTATGCTTAACCACAAATTGAATAGAATGTCTTATTTCATGTAATATAATTTTTTAAAATTAATAAAGTGGCAATATGATGATAATGAAGTATAAATCCGAATTATTAAGGGCAATGATCAAATATAATAATGAATGTTGAGATAATTGAGTGACCCCTAATTGTGATAAAATCCTTAATAAGTTAAATGAGAAATACATATAAATAGTTTAATGGATAATAATGAAATATAACCCTTTTGGCAATAAAGTGAATATAACATGACATAATTAATATAATGTTGATAATGTGATATCATAATGAATATAATATTAATGAGCCAAAAATGATGTTAAATCTCCTAAAAAGAATATCTTAATAGTGGAACCCTAGGTGATCCTTGAGAACCCAACCTATGTTGAGTTGTATGTGAAGTTTCTGAACCCTTAGGTGTAGTTGAAGTATAAGAGTTGGTGGAAGTTTTATAGTTGGAGGAACAACCTGTAGTTTTGTGATGTGAGGTTGCACACTCACCCTTCCCTAATTGCTAGTGATTTTGGGGACGAAATCATCTTTAAGGGGTGGAGTGTTCTAACATACTGAATTTTGGACTTTTTACCTTTTTGGTCCTCTTTTCCATCTTTTCCTTTCATTTATATCCTCTTTGGCCTTTCTATTTAATTTGTGGATAATATGATGGTTTAATGAACATTTGTTCACCTTTTATTCCAATATTTGGGTTTTATGAACAAATACCTCAGTGAAAGCTTAATAATGGGTTTAATATGTAAAATGTCCACTTAAGCAATGAAAAGGAATAACATATTTTGTCCTAGAAATTTCTAGTACT
This sequence comes from Alisma plantago-aquatica, assembly GCA_963693085.1. Classification (NCBI taxonomy): domain Eukaryota; kingdom Viridiplantae; phylum Streptophyta; class Magnoliopsida; order Alismatales; family Alismataceae; genus Alisma; species Alisma plantago-aquatica. Next base: position 51,310,071 of record OY856415.1, on the reverse strand, counting down.
TTTTAGAATACGAAAAAGGAGAGAAATCTTGAAATACACATAAAAGAGATAATAAGGACAATAATTGGAGATAATATGAGATATAATGGATAAAAGGAGATAATGAGGAATATATTGTCCCAAAAATCATAAGTGAAAACCCATGAAGATAATTTGGATGTCAATTTCGTTTTCTTGACTTAAAAGAAACTTAATGGCCAAGTATCATCTAATTTGGATAATAAATAAATATATATAAGCCTTTATTACAAGATAATGGGAAATAAGGCAATAATGTAAAATAAAATATCTAATATTCTCAAATTATAAAAATAACTCCAAATTCGTATTCTAAACACAAAAATAAGCTTTTGGAAAAATTTGCATCTAATTTGGTCAATGTTAAATATTTTATTTTATTCAGGAGAGAGAAAATGACTTAAACACCAAAAATATTAAATATATATTGAAAACAATTAATGCCAAAATCGTTTTCCACAAGTTTAGTTTTGCTTATAGGCCAAGTTTTACATTTTTAGAAAGTTTCTAGATACCTCTAATAAATTAAAAGGATAAATAAGTGATAAAATTTAAATGAATTAAATAAAATAATAATGTCTTCAAAAAAATAAAATAATTCCAAATTTGTATTCTACATGTTAAAATAGACCTTTGGATGAATTTTGAATCAATTTGGAAAATATATGATGAGAAGATAAATTTAGGAGTGAGAAAGTATGCAAAATTTTCAACTCATTATTTAAAATAATAAACAACTTCAACAAATGAAAATAATATATTATTAGTGTCCAACATACTGTATATGACTTGTGGGTCAAGTTTTGTAATTTTTGGATAATCCTAGATTCATTAATACATGAGGAAAGAGAAAATATAATTTAAATTATTTAACACAATGAAAGTCTTCGAAAGGCAAAAAAAATTCTATATTTGGATTTTACGCATCAAAATCAGTCATAATATAAAATTTGGTAATTTTTGGATAACGTTTGGGCCTCCAAACAAGGAGAGAGAAAAAACAGTTAAATGAATATGCCCTTTTAAGTCGATTTTGAATAGGAATATAAAGATGGCAATTGTAATTTCGCGCTGATTGTCGGCCATTGGATCTTCATCTGAAGATCTGTGTATTGTCTTCTTCCTCTAACCAAAAAGGCATCAGGTTAGTTTTGCAAAAATTTTGGATTGTGATTTTCTTCCTCGATTCACCACCGTTTTTAATAATTGTTTGTGCGTTAATTTCGTCTTGGAATTCCACAGCCAACGAGCCTTAAATCGTGACCTATGGTTGAGAAACCAAAAAACCCCAAAAGCTTTCTCCCTAAGCATCAGCGGCCCACTTCAAAAACCCTAACTCACATCTTCTTGCCTATAAATATTTATGCCCGAGCTTCCCCATCGACTTTACAACTCAACACATCTCTTAATTTTGGGTTTCATCGTCATTTTGACCCCCACCGAGCTGCCGAAGTCCCTGACCTTGCGGCCCTTGCTGCTCCATGTTCACACAATCTTCGTCCAAATTAAAGGTATGGTTGAGTTCTTCTTTGCTTTAGCTTTCATACGCATCTTTCGATTTTGAGTTTGGTCTTGAATTGCAAAAATACCCAAAATCTTCCCCAAGCAGTCGTAGGTGTGCGGGCTGCTGGAGGTGGAAGAAGGGTCGGGTGGCTTTTTATATTTTTACCCCGCTCCCTCTCTCTTCATCTCTCTTGCAATAGATTTGATGATGTGTCGTTCTTTGATTGGTTAATTTTAGAGAAATCATATCTTTTTACTCGATTATCCAAATTTAAAACCAAAATATGTTTTGGAATCTGGAGAACGAGATCTATCTAAAAAAAATACTTTTGTGGTCTGATTTTGAGTTTTTCGAATATGTATTTTTCAAGTTTATTTAAATAACTAATAAATATGGAAAATACTCTAAAAAATCAGTAACTCGAAAATATACAAATATATATGTTATTTTGATCAGAAGAACATAAATAAGATAGTAGTGAGGTTTTTAGAGTCTAATTCGATTGTTTATGGAAAAAGTCGATGGTTTTGAGGTTTTAAGCCTTTAATGAATATACATAGATCTAATATATAGATCTAATGATGAAATTAGGGCAATTGGATCTGATCTCGTATAAAGGTTATGAAAAGTGGTTTTATGGATCTAATGATAAGGTATGTGCATTCTACCTTTCAGTTGGGAATATTTGTGCCTTGTCCTACTTTTTCCATAATGAGGCTTAATTGAATCATATTCCTTATACTCTTGATTCTTTGCTATACATGCCTCATAATTAGTTTTGGAATATTGTTCTTGGGTCTTGGTACTCTTTTTCCATGTTCTATTAAAATGATGCTAATACTTGCCATTGATTTTAGCATGTTGATTCTATTAGACTAACTAGCTATAGTAGTGGTACTTGTATGCACAACCACCCATAGTTGAGGAATGTATTATTTCTCCCCTGGAGAACGTGTTACTCTCCCCCACACATGAAATATGTTTAGGTGATTGGGAATGTGTTACTCTCTCCTCACCCTTTGGTTGAAGGTCTGGTAGGTGCCTCAACCCTACTTAGTTAAGAGAGTCAATATTAATCATACATGCAATCCTTTTGTGATATGTTGTTTATGGCAAGCATCTATTGAAAGCTTCTTTTATATATATACAGCCCCATTCTCTTGATTGTCTTATTCTTATGATGAACCCTATCCCATTTTACATGTTTTGCTCATCTTGTTACCTTTAGTATAGTTTAGTGACACATACTTTTATTTTCCTTCCCTTTTTCTGGGTGCTTTCCCAACCACCCAGATGTGGAGCAAGGTGATGGATATGGCATGAAGATCTTAGCGTTGACATGGACTAGCTGATGGATATGTTGCTTGGAGACAAAAGTGGAGTAGTCTAGACTTCCCTCTATCTTGATCCTTATTGTGTATGATGATGTAACCCTAAAAGGGAGATCTTTGATGTATTTTGTACAATCTTTTATGAAATTGAATTTAGTCAGAAATTTTATCTTCCGCTGCTATCCAAATTGTGTTTTGTTTACCATTGTTATTAGTAGAGAGGTTGATTGATTTCACGTCTTTACATTTGGTTTGTCCTGGGAGTGCGAGAGTACCCAAGGTCAGGGCTGCTCCGGCTTATCTTCCCACTCTAATCTACACCCACTGCCCTTGAGAGAGGGAAATGGTGCATAGTTAGAGGTATCTGCTTTGAGAGAAGAGGTCGTAGGATGTTTTCTGTTGCTTCTTGTTATGCTTAAGTTTTCTTCCTTTGTGCTTTACCTCAATGACAATTTTATCTCCTCAGATTCTGTTATTTAAAACACCTATAAAAATCTCTAAACCCCAAAACTTAAATCCTTCTTGTAACTCCTTTTGGAGACATGGTCTTTGTTTGTTTCCTTATGTTTAGTTCATGTTACAACACACCTCTTTTCTTGCACCCCCTTTTGATGTGCTTAGATAAGTGAAACTCAAGTTCTGAAGCGTCGTTCTTCCTATCCCTGTGTTTGACCCCAAACTACTTCGACCATGTGCTAGTTGCAGGTGTCTTAAACATCCGGGTATTATAAATTTCTAAAGTCTTATAACCTAGACATGATTCCATTCTTGGACCCACGTTTAAGGCTCATCAACCTCTTACTAGACTTATAAAGATGTTCTCTTTTCATCATTAAAGTACACAAAATACAAGTCTTGAATGATTCAAATCAAACAAGTATTCTTATCAATCCTTATGACCATAGAAATGCACTTCTCATTTATGCGACCCAAGTGATGATTCTAGAGATAAATCATGTCTAAATCATGCAGCCTAAGACATTTGGTATGCACATAATAAACATGTATAAAGATCTAGAAAAACATACACTATAATATGCCTAGACATTGTTACAAAAGAAACAAACTAAAGTAAAGGAAAAAACAACCATTATCATTAGATATGAAAATCCTATACTTCCATACAAGAAAAGAATACACCCATATGAGATCTATAGTACTTAAATTGTGTGGAACAAACATGATATTGTGTTGGATGTTAAGGAAAAATCTCTAGAATATATTCATTATTTATTGTTATGTTATTGTGGCAAAACAATACACTAGGATTGCCATGTGTGATTATTTCTAGTACTCATGGGTCACAAATATTTGATATAAAGTCATAGACACAAGGACTTATTATAGAATAAGTGTATCGTATAGGACCTCACAAAGAAGAATTTACCAATTTTAAATAATCTCATAATAATCTCTCTGTGTCTCAAGAATGTTGTGTTTTTTTATAATTATCCATAAATGAGTAAAAGTAGCACTGGATAAAGGTCTTTCAGTGGCATTTTGATTCCCTAACGTTGTAAGAAGGCTTGGTCACCGTTATGACCTTGGTTCTAGGCAAGCTTCTATAAGGCCCCAGAACTTGCTTAATGAGTTAAATAATCTTAATTACCATAATTGAATGCTTATAACCCTAATACAACCTTTTGATATGTTTTGAAATCATAATACATGCTTAAGTTTCAAATTTTGTCCAATTTGGACATTGTTTGAGCAAGTTATGCAATTTTCTGTACATATTAGACTTTTCTGCAATTTTCCCAATTGAGGAATTTTCTTTGCAATTTATCACATACATTATGTTCCTTAGATGTTATATTATCATTATTGAGTGTTTTGATCCATGGGGATCCTAGTTGAGCCATGTTTTGAAGGTGTTTTCATCAAGGGTATTTTAGGGTTTACCCCTTCATGGATGAGCTACCTTTAGTAGCTACCAACTAATGAATTATGTGATTGGCTGGGTAATTCGACAAAGGAAATCTAAGAAGGTCAATAGGGATGGTGGGGGAGATTATTGTGTGTGTTCTTGTATATTCTTAATAATTTAAGGCCGTAGACACATGGGGAAGCTACTTTTACACCTCATGCTTGCTTCTATCCTTATCCATGGGCTATATTTACCCCCTCCTTTCCCAAGTACGAAACTATGCTTCCTTTCTCTTTCCTCTAACCTGGATCAACGAATCTATTCTGTTTTTTTTGCAGAACCAAGTTCTCTAAGGTAGAAGACTACCCCTTTTTGGAGTAGAAGGTCTCTTAGAGCTCTGTCTAGCCCTACCTAGGGTTTCCAAGGTCATCTTCTAGGGCATTTGACCAAGGCAAGTTGTTTTCTTCCTTCCTTCTCCATTTTTCTTGCTCTTATCCTTCCTTATATCTTCCTCCAGGTCGGAACCCTATTTTTACATGGTGAAAGTGGCTCTATAACTCAAAAATCTATCCTTCTTATTTTTTTTTCTAGGGTTTTGCTTCCTTGTGGAGAGAAGTGCTTATTTTTCCAAGTTCAGATCTGAATCCAAGGTTTTCTTGCCCTATTTTCTCGATATTCTTGCTGTTTGGGATCTGACCTACTCTATAGAGGCGAGTTATATAACATTCTTCACTTATATTTCTTACTAGAAGCTTGTTAGTTCATGTTTATGCCTTAATGTGTTGATTTAAGCATAGATAAACCATGCTTGTTTAGAATTATGAATTTTTGTGGTGTTCCCTGTTATGCTCTAGTTCTATATGAACTTGTAAACATGTGTATGACCTTTCTAAGGTGTAACATAATCTGGGACAGGTTGATAGCATCAACCTATGGTGCTAAGCACAAAATAGTTGATGGTCCAAATTAGGGTATTCAAGCTATTTCATTCCCTATCACACTGTCGATGGTCATACCATTCAATATCCAATGGTGTTTCTATTTTGTCAACTGATTTTCATGATCAATGGTGTCAAATTTATGGTGACAACCTATGGTCACCCCCTTAGGTCAGGTTTTGACTCAATTAGACGCTTAATTTATCATCCACTAAAAATTCTAATAATGTTATCACTCGATGATGATATTGGCTTAATATTTGATGGTGTTAATTGAATGTATTACTGATCTAGCAACCAATGGTGATCTAATGATCACAGTTAATGGTGGATCAGGTCATCACATATATTATGAATTAGGAATGTAACTGTAGATTTGACTAAACCTTAAACCAATGGTTCCTTGGTTCAATTGATTTAATGGCTAGACTTATACTTCAATTGATAACCTTGAACAATGAACATGATCCAATGAATAGTATTGGATGCTTCAACATCCAATGGATTAGAATAAATCACATGGTATTATTTGTGGGTCCTAGTGATGCTATTTTTATGGTTCAATGCCATTAATTTGTAGTCTTACCTTTGCCATTATATAGTTATATTTGATAAATCACTATAATAAGTGGACACATAACTCCCATGTGATCTAGCTTGTTATACCTAACATTAATGTAATTATATGATGTTGGTTGGTTATAATCAGACCTCTTGAATGATTAATGTGATAATGAATTACACTCTTCTTGCATTGAAACCAGATTGTAGTACTATTTGAATATCATAGTGCCTTGACATGATAATATCTATGGACACATTTGTGCTAATGATCTTTTGAGCCTTGTTTAAGGCATGGAATGATGATGATAACCTAACTATCAATAATGTGATGGTCTTAACGACCTTTGGGCATGCTTGAAGCCAAGATTGAGGTGAAATCCTCTTCATGTTCCACTAAGGGTTAAAACCCGGGAACTTGTGATAAGATATTGGTATCTTGTAAAAGTATGATGATACATGTGGTCCATTAATTTGCAATAAATGATAGCATGTGTTAATGTGATTAAGATTTATATCTCAAATGTTTTATATCTTTTGAAGTTTTTAATACATATACTCTTGTTAGAAAAGAATTAGGGTTTGAATGTCCATTTGTATGATTTAGCCTTAATTCACCCAATTGACATAACTAATTAAGTGAAACTCTAATCATGTAGTGCCATGTGCCATAGATCCACCTGAGTGTCAGAAATTGCCAGATAATGAAATGAGTATTCCTAAGGGATACTCAGAGCACATACTGATGTGTATGCGGGGTGCTTGTCATCCTAAATTCAAGTGTTAGGGAGGATGACAGTGGTCATACCTAGCCCTCAGAGAACGGTTGTGTTCGTGTCTTAGTGAATATATATATGATGAGATTGGAGGAAAACTGTGGTTGTACCTCACATAGTAGGGTATGTGTACCTGCCTCCTTTCACTAGTGTCGTGACCTGTACCAAGGATGAACTAGGCTGTTAGTATCTTGACCTTATGTGTCGTTGTGGAGGACCCGTACTGACCGGGGGCGGAGAAGATCTTAGGAGTCCGACTCTTCCAAGATCTTGTATGGTACTAATTTCGACTTAGTAGTGGTTAGTTGGGACTTGAGTGGTATTTCTCAAATCCCTCAGTGCAATGTAATAAAATAAGTGATATAATCTGTGTATTATATTGATTATGGTTAAATACATCTCACATTGTTTGATTAGTCTTTAACTTGTCTTTATACTATTCAGTGTTTACAAGATGATATCAATTGACCTTTGAGTAATTATACTTCTTGTCAAGTTAATTTTCTTAATGGCTTAGTATGCTTAACCTATTCAATCTACTTAAATTGCTTATTCATTACTGTATCTACTCAGCTCATTTACTATCAATCAATATGTTATAATCAATATATGTTGGAGAGAGTTATATCTCTCGTTAGGACTGGGTCTCACCCGTGGGTCACCACATTTTTTGGGTGGTTGCGGGAAACGAGGTTGAAGTCACACTGTGGAAGAGAACCAACCTGGTGATCAATAGATTCATAAGGTTGGTTAGTTGTATATGTTAGTAGTAGAGTCCTAGTGTCATCCTTGTACTGTCAGGTCCGGGTATGAGATGTGTTTTCTAGATGATATACTCATATCGACACGAGATTTTGGTAGTGTGCCGATGTTTGTAAATATATGGCATGTACATGTGAAATATCTTTTGTATGTAGAATGTGACTGAGGTCTTTTGACCCATTTGTAAATACTTGTTACAATATATGAGAATGGAATGATGGACCTTTTGTAAATGTTCTAGAGTTTATTTACATTTTTGGAATTGATTTTAATTATCCCGCATTTTTGACTATGTGATTAATTAGTAGTTGATCGTGTTTTGTGTTTTGAGTAATCTCATTTAGCATGATGAGGTATCATAGTTAAGTTGGTATTAGAGATCTAGGTTTACTGATTCTATAAGCATTCAATTAGGTTTAAGTCTGTTCTTATGTATCCAACATATCTGATCATAGTTTATGCTTATGCAGATATGTCTGGAGGACATGAAGAACATGTTGAGAGTAGCTATGTAGCACCAGGAGGAGGTGTTGGGATGAAGGCACGCGATGAGAGAGTGCCAGAAGCAGGGCCAGAGCAGCCTGCAATCCCTCATCTAGACCCGACAATGATGGCCAATCCTGAGTTTCAACATATGTTTAGACAAATGATGGCCACACTTACACGTATTGCTGACAGAGCGCCAACACCTCAAGCTAGGGAAGCCGCCTCTAATCTGGAGTCCCAAGGTGCTAGAAAGACATTTGAATGTCTTAGACATGTTGGGGCTATTGAATATGCAGGTACTTCTGATCTAGCAGATGTTGACATGTGGCTGACTGAGCTGGAAAAGGCATTCAAAATCCTAAACATCACTGAAGAAGACAAAGTTAAGCATGTGTTATACTTGTTGAAGGGTAGTGTTGACCACTGGTGGGCCATAGAAGAGGAGAAAAGGCCAGGAGTTGTGATAGGATGGGAGGAGTTTTAGAGGGAATTTGTCAGCCGATATTTTCCAGAGACCTACCTAGATGAGAAAATCTCTCAGTTCAATAAGATTCGTTAGGGAGCTATGACTATCAATGAATATGAATCAAAGTTTATGGAACTTCTGAGGTTCTTCCCGCACATGGCAACAACGGAAAAGGAAAGGATCTGGAGATTTGAGAAGGGTCTCAGTACAGAGTTGGCTACTACAACATTAGCCTTGGAGAACAGGGAAAGGTTTTCCACCTTTGTGTAATCTGTTAGGAGGATTGAGAGGTTTTCCATTGCTAAGAAGCGACCTATGCAATTTCAAGGGCAATCATCTGGAGGCTTTAAGAAGCTAAGGTTTTTCCCACCGCCGTCACAACCAAGGTCAACCTTCACTGAACCAAGATCACATGCACCATCACAGTGGACCCTGAGTAGGGGTAGAGGTCACAGTTTTCCACTGACAGGAGCTCATAGTTCATCATCAACCTCAGTTACAAGGCCGTTTAGACCACATAGTGATAATCGAGTGGGTCATCAATGTAGACAGACATGGCATATTAGATGGAATTTCCCTATGAAGGTGGAGGAGGTGACTCAACAACCAAGGAAGAATCAATAGGGATCACAACAATGACAGTTTGATACTGGTAGTGGCAGAGGACGTGGTCAGACATCCCATGTAGGATCCTTAGGATAGGAGAGAAGAGGACGTGGACGACAGCAGGCGATAGCTAGGTTCTATGCCATGACCCAGACGGAAGCAGTAGTCAATCTTTGATGAGATCAATGAAAGGTAAGTCTTAAGGGCAAGGGCAAGGGCAAAGCAAAGAAGTGTTCTGATGCTAGCGAACAGCCCAAGCCATCTTCAACCTCAAGGCACATGGGGAAAGGGTGTATGAAGGAATTGTCCTCTCTATCTGGAAGAATGAAAGAAGAAGGAGGAGAAAGACGTCTCTACTTAAAGGTGTCATGAAAGTAAACTTGTAACACTTTTGAGGTATATGATACCAAGATGTAAAGTGTAAAGCACTCAATAAATGGGGCAAGTGGTGCCGCCATAGATAGGAGTACTTTAGTTTATTTTCAGCCTAAAAGGCATGTAATACAGTTATGAACTGCTATTTCATATTTTCCAATAGATAGAAATACTTTATTTTTGCATATTGTATGACAATGATGGCAATTAATAAAGAGATGTTTCAATATGATCTTTGTGGCAATGCCTTGTTTATCTTGTGGTATTTTATATGCATAAGATAAAATGATACCTAAAAGTTATAGATAACTCAAACAATCAAATTAGCATCAATCATGAGAAATTCATTTCTAGTTTCCATGTGATGGATAAAACTAGACTCTTTTGGTTAGAGAACCAGTAAGAGACATGAATATCTTGGACATGATTAATCAATCTTCACTAAAGGTAGTGGGAGAATGATTATCCTATTAGGTATGATACATGTGATGTATTTACATACCTATTGGAACAAATGCTAATACTTCAAATGGTGTTTAGAGAAATACCAATATGAATATCTTGAAGTGTTCAAGATTATCATAGATGAAGTGCAAATTTGGTAAAGTGTTAATTCTTGATGAGATCAATGAATGAAATACTTGGACCAAATGTTTGAGATCCTTATGAGTAATTATGATAGTGTATCATGGTGAACTCATGATTAAGGCACGGTGATGTCTAAATCAAGAAGGAATCATACTATAAGGAGTTAGAGAATGATGATCAAATAACTGAATTCTTCTTAACAAAAGAATACCCCACACTAATAAAGGACATTAAGAATCACAAGGAGTTGTAAGTTCTTATATCCTTGACGGATACACCTCGTTTATCTATGTGATGAGTTGTTCATGTGATGAGTAAACTATCTAGATGAATATGAGGAACCGAATTTTGAGTTATGGTTTATGACCATTACATCCTAAATGACATCCATGTGAATCATAAGGTATGCCCTTGATGGTAGCACCCATCGGATGAAATCCATAAGTGCAAATGAATCTTAAGTGTTAAGACACATGGATAACATTTTGAGAAGGATTATGCTTGTTGATTGCAACTTAATGAATAAGACATTTGGCATATGGATACTAAAACCGCATTCCTATGAGGAATCAAACAAGGATGTGTACGTGACACAACCTATAAGGTTTATAAATCCACTAATGCAAATGGAGTCTATAAGTTATAATGGACTAATCAATGTGATTGATTGAGTACAAGCAACTCAAAATTGGATCTTTACTTTGATAATATAGTCAAAGGGTTTGACTGGTATGTCAAAGATAAAGAAGGATATGTGATTTAGTGGGAGTGTATTCACACTCCACATGTTGATGTGAAATGGAAATGTTCTAGAATGGAAATACAAAAGTGGAAATTATCTTAAAGGAAGATAGAGATGTTTCCTATGTGATAGGAATAGAGATCTATAGAGATAGTTCTCGAAAAATCTCTTGACCTGAAAAGAGAAAGCATACATTGGCAATCTGTACTGAAGGGTTCAGTATGCACAGATTAAGTGGGAGAAAAATTGTCCATGTTACACGGAGTTAGTATCCCAAGGACAAGTGTCTAATTCTTATGAAGAATGGGAACACTAAGAATAGACGTGGATCTATCATGTATGTAATCATCCCATTATCTTGCATGGCAAGAACAAAATGCATTCATCATCTTGTATGTATGACATGGCAATATGATGTGCTCATCTTGATAACTCGTATGTGAGACATGACGAGTGGATGTCTGTCTACTTCCAGTAAGGGTTACTGGAATACCATGAGAACTTGATAAGTACTTGAGAAGTACTACTTCTATGGAGATAAGGAAGAGTTCAATGTAAAGAGTTACATTGATGCGAACTTCCGAAACGATAGAAAATTAATCACAAAATATATATAGGATATATAAAAGTGAAAGTTTGTTGATAATTGGAAGTGTTCCAATAAAAGGAAATGTCGAGTATCTATGTGTTGGAGAACAGCAGTGGATACTATATGGATCTGGAAGTTCATGAGATGAACTTATAGATATTCCGCTCATTGATGACATGTATGGAATCCTTGATCATGCAATGTGGCTAAAGGTTATCAAAGGAATACTAGATCGCATATTACGACAACTCCATGTCATACGTGCAACGTACAACGAAGAGATGAGAGACATTCAATTTATACTAACTTTGGCAAGGTGTTTCCATAACTCACTATGTTCGCACTAGAGCACAGTAATATGTGGGACATGTTTGAAGATCACTATGAATATGATTCAAGGGTGATTGGCTCGCAGTGCAAGTGGGAGTCTGTTGGTATGTATGCCCTGAGAGCCAATCATGGGATGATTGGTGGGATACATTAAGATTGATTTGATAAACATCAAAGGCAAGCTTCCAATTCTTTCTAGTTCAGTCATATGAGATAGTGATAGAACAAATTGAATTTCTAGAGAATGACATCACTCAATGACGTATGGCTTCAGGTTCAGGACCTGAATGATGAGATCATACGGATGCTAAGAGTTTGTACATTCTTGTTATGTCCCTAGTCAGATGTCATTGTGGAAGGTAGATAGACAACAATGACATACAAGACTAGATTTTAGTGTTGGTTGATGACAAAATATCATTAATCACGATATAGAGATATCAAACCAAACACATAGGTACTTGTCAGAGAACAAGTGTATCGGACAGACCCACCGTGAGTTTGACACATGGAACCATGACATGGTAGTCATAGTCAGTACTCACAGTGATGGTGGTGAGTGTGATTCTTTGACCGGAAATCACTACACTCAACACATGTCGTTGGGCACACTTTGACATCATCAAACGTAGTCCTGATACATGGGTTGTTATAAAGGTGATGATTGGGTGGCTTTGACACATGGGGCTTTTGAGGGGTGAGTGATAGATATGGGATTTGTCCCTCCTGAGGGAGTTTGATATCCATGGCCACTTGATGAGTAGGATTGAGAAAGGTGTGCACGCATGTGTGAATCAGTATGTGATATTGATGTCATACATATCTCTTCCAATCTACTCTGAGATCAAGAAAGTGAATGAACGTTGACAGGATGACTGTTCCATGCCTCGAGTTCATTCGGGATATCAGTGACAAAGGAATTATACATTCACTGTAACACCATTCATGGATTGTAGGATTGAAAGTTGTTCTCCAACTTTCTATTTCACTTGGGTAGCACTGATGTGTGACTAGGCACCGCTCTTTGCTTGTGAAGTCATAAGTGTTATGGACTTTCACTGCCAATGTGAAATGGACCTGCATGGTCACACACATAGGATTTAACCTGGAAAAGGAGTTTTGTCCACAAACAATGTTTAGATTGATTACTAAAGGAGTTTAGTAGTTCAATTAAACACTCAATTAATTGATAGCTCAATGTCATAATGTTCAAGGTGTTGGACACATTGATTGGAGTATCAGATTGATTGAAACTGCAATTGACTGATTCTGCACAATCTGCACTCCCAACCGATCGGCTCATGTTATGAACCGATCGGCTGAGCTTGGTGAACCGATCGGCTCAGATGGTGAGTGGATCAGCTCATGGACAGGGTGAAACGATTGCTTCAAGTGTTGAAAGGATCGGTTCAACTGTTGCACTCACCATCTGAGCCGATCCACTCACCATCTGAGCCGATCGGTTCAACTGTTGCAACCGAGCAAGTTGGGAAAGTAGGATTGGTGAGAAATTTCTTTTCATTTCACTTGCCCAATTTGATTGGAACAAGGATTGGTAATTGGTACCAATTAGAAACAAAAGATGAAAAGTCAATCGAGAACTGACCAGGACCACGAACCGACCAATTCAGAAGTGAACCGACCATTTCATGGGTCCCAAAAGATCGGTTGAGGTGTCAACTGACCAGCTCAGGTCCCCAACCGACCGTTTCAGTTGTGAAATGATCGGTTTAGGTTGCGCAGTTGGTTGTTTTTGTGGAAAATCTCGAACCCTTCTACTCCTGCTTTAGTACCGCATTGCCCGGGATAGAGAAACCTATCCCATGACCCTCCTATATATATAGGGGTATTGGGGGCTTCTCAAAGAACAACTCAGTGCAACCAGTTGCTCTGTAAAGTTATCGTTCTCTCTGGTTTTGGTAACCGAGAGAGCCCGAGCAAGTGCTACCTGATAAGGGAGGCACAAGAAGGGAAGGACAACTACAGAAAGCGACTGGTGGTAGGAGAGTGTGTCAGTGACTAGTACACTTATAGGAGGGTGCGACTCCTTCCAATTCCTTATGAGACAAGGAGATTGGAGTTACAGGTGGTCCATGTGAACTACTTCAGAGGCGGGAGATTTCTACCGCTCGGACGATAGCTGTCAATCCTGACAGTCCCAGTGAGACCAGGAGTCATTAGTCCTGGTGTGACCAGGAGCTGCACATACACCGTCCAAGACCAGAGGTGAAGACCGCGCAAGCCACGAGGTATTGTCGTCGAGCAAGCCTCGGGACAAGGTATGATTCCACAAACCATCCTTTCCTATTGTATAGACGTTGACGCGTTTCCTTGTTCTGGGTTTGGGGAGGAGAATTTTTTTGTTTCCGCTACCTTCTCTGCCTCCCCTACAACCAAATAGTAATCCTAGGAACGGATACCTTGGAAAAATACAAGGTAGTCATGGACTATAGTACTAAGGTGGTGACGTTTCATGATGGAGATATACAGTGGATTTTTCAGGGTGATAGGAAGATTCTTCCTACATGTTTGATGTCAGCTATGACAGCTGAGCGGTTGATGAGATAAAGATGTGAGGCTTTCTTAGCTCATGTTGTGGATACCAAGACGGGAGGTCCTAGTATCCAGGAGGTACCAATGGTGCAAGAATTTGAGGATGTCTTTCTTGAGGAATTTCCTAGCATTCCCCCTCCTAGAGAGATTGAGTTTGAGATCAATCTTGTTCCTGGAACACAACTCATAACACAGTCAGCATACAGAATGGCACCAGTAGAGATGCAGGATTTAAAGAAATAGTTACAAGAACTGTTAGAGAAGGGTTTTATTAGGTCGAGCACTTCCCCTTGGGGTGCTCCTGTGTTGTTTGTTAAAAAGAAGGATGGTTCAATGAGGTTGTGGATAGACTATAGATAGTTGAAGAAGGTGACAATAAAGAATAAGTATCCTTTTCCGAGGATTGATGATCATTTTGATCAGTTAATAGGTGCCACTGTGTTTTCAAAGATAGACCTGAGGTCAGGTTACCATCAGTTGAGAATTAAGGCTAATGACATACCCAAGTCAACTTTTAGGACTAGGTATGGTCATTATGAGTTTGTGGTTATGCCGTTTGGGCTAACCAATGCACCTGTAGCTTTTATGGATCTAATGAATAGGGTGTTTAGACCTTATCTTGACAAGTGTGTGGTCGTGTTCATTGATGATATCCTGATATACTCCAAGGATAGTCAGCAACATGAGCAACACCTTCGGCAGACATTGACTTTATTGAGGTAGCATGAATTATATGCTAAGTTCTACAAGTGTGAATTCTGGTTATTTGAAGTGTCTTTTCTGGGCCATGTTATATCTGTAAAAGGCATTGTGTTGATCCCAAGAAAGTGGAATCTATACTAGAATGGGAACAACCAAAGACACTGACAGAGATCCATAGTTTCCTAGGTCTGGCAGGTTACTACAGGTGGTTCATCAAAGACTTCAGTTCTATAGAATTACCCCTAACTAGGTTAACCAGGAAGGATGTTCCTTTTGCTTGGAATGACACGTGTCAACATTCTTTCCAGCTTTTGAAAGAAAAGTTGACTAGTGCACCGATGTTAGTACTGTCAGAGCAAGGAAAAGGCTATATTGTCTTTTGTGATGCTTCAAAGAATGGGTTGGGAGGTGTGTTGATGCAAGATAAAAGTGTGATTTCTTTTGCTTCGCAACAGCTAAAGAAACAGGAGGATAATTACCCAACACATGATTTGAAGCTTGTAGCGGTGGTCTATGCCTTAAAGATCTGGAGACACTATCTTTATGGAGAAAAGTGTCAGATCTTCACTGACCACAATAATCTACAGTATGTCTTCTCAAAATAGGAGTTGAATATGAGGTAGAGGAGATGTATGGAGCTATTTAAGGATTATGATTGCACAATAGACCACCATCCAGGGAAAGCAAATGTGGTAGTTGATGCATTGAGTAGAAAGTCATCTTCATTATCAATGGTAGATAATGCACAATTAAATTCCTTGATGTTCCATAAGAGAGATATTCTAGTGTCTCTTCACCAGATGAATGTACAACTAGAAGTTTCCTTGCTGGTAGGATTGTTGGCACAGTTACAAGTGAAACCTACCTTGAGATAGCAAATTCATGATGCACAACAGAATGATACTGTGATATAGAATATTCGATCAGGGATTGGTAATGAAAAGTATGGTATCTTTCCTGAGGCAGATGATGGTACAATTTGTTACCATAATAGGACAGTAGTTCCTGATGTTGATGGGTTGAGGAAGATGGTACTTGAGGAGGCTCACTCCTCCATGTATGCAATGCATCCTAGAAGTACCAAGATGTACCAAAACTTGAAAGACATGTATTGGTGGCCAAGTCTAAAGCGTGATGTGGCAGAGTTCATTGCCAAATGTCCAGTTTATCAACATGTGAAGGATGAGCACTAGAAGTGTGCAGGACATTACAACGCTTTCTAATACCACAGTGGAAATGGGATCATATTACTATGGACTTTGTGGTTGGTCTTCCTAGGACAACCAAGGGTCATTATTCCATATGGGTGATAGTAGACAGATTGACTAAGTCAGCTCATTTTCATCCAGTTAAGATGACATTTAAAGCAGAGAAATTGGCACAAATATATGTTGATGAGTTAGTCCATCTGCATGGCATTCCAGTGACTATAGTTTATGATACAAGTCCATAGTTTACAAGTCATTTTTGGGAGCATCTACTTTCTGCAATGGGAACACATCTGAGATTCAATACAACTTTTCATCCGTAGACCGATGGCCAGTCTAAAAGGACTATTCAGACTTTAGAGGATCTCTTGAGGGCATGAGTGCTACAATTTCTTGGTAGTTGGGATGTACATCTGACTCTGATAGAGTTTGCGTATAACAATAGCATCAAAGAAGCATAGATATGGCTCCTTATGAGGCTTTGTATGGGAGACGATGTCGGTATCCTCTTTGTTGGTATGGGAAAGGTGAATATCAACTTTTGGGTCCTGAGCTAGTACAATAGACTACATAAAAGATTAAAGTGATACAACAATAGTTGAAAGTAGCCCAAGATAGGTAGAAATCTTATGTAGATAACCGATGCAAACCACTTGAGTTCCAAGTGGGAGATAGAGTATATCTTAAGGTTTCTCCTTGGAAAGGTGTGTTGAGGTTTGGAAAAGAAAGGTAAGTTGGCTCCCAGATTTATGGGACCATACCCTGTCCTAGCTCGTGTTGAAAAGGTAGCATATAAGTTGGAGTTACCACCCGAGATACATAGATTGCATAATGTCTTTCACATGTCTATGTTGAGGAAATGCCATCCAAATACTAACCAGACAATCCAACCAGTATAGGTTGAGTTAGATGAGGATATCCCCTATGTTGAGGGTCCTATGTTGATCCTAGATAGAAGGGTGAAAAAGCTGAAGAGAAAAGATATAATACTAGTGAAAGTTTTTTGGAATCATCATGGCATAGAGGAAGCCACATGGAAACTATAGAATGAGATGTGTAGAAAATACCCATCCCTTTATTTAGGATTTTGGGGCAAAATCCTTATTAGGGGTTTATAGCTATAAGGCCCCCGAACCTACTTAATGAGTTAAATAAACTTAATTACCATAATTGAATACTTATATCCCTAATATAACCTTTTTATATGTTTTGAAATCATAATACAAGCTTAAGTTTCAAATTTGGTCCAATTTGGACACTGTTTGAGCAAGTTATGCAATTTTTTGTACATTTTGGACTTTTATGCAATTTACCCAACTGAGGGGTTTTCTTTGCAATTAATAACATACATTATGTTCCTTAGATGTTATATTATCTTTATTGAGTGTTTTGAGCCATGTGGCTGCTAGTTGACCCATGGTTTAAAGGTGTTTGCATCAAGGGTATTTTAGGGTTTACCCCTTCATGGATGAGCTACCTTTAGTAGCTACCAACTAATGAATTATGTGTTGGATGGGAAATTCGACAAAGGAAAGCTAAGAATGTCAATATGTATGGTGGGGGATCTGCTTATGTGTGCTTGTATATTCTTAATAATTTAAGGCCATAGGCACATGGGGAAGCTACTTTTACACCTCATGCTTGCTTCTATCCTTATCCATGGGCTATATTTACCCCTTCCTTGCCCAAGTAAGAAACTATGATTACTTTCTCTTTCCTATAACTTGTAGCAACGAATACACTCTGTTTTATTGTGGAACCAAGTCCTCTAAGGTAAAAGACAACCCCTTTTTGGAGAAGAACGTCTCCTAGAGCTCCATCTAGCCCTACTTAGGGTTTCCAAGGTCATCTTCTAGGGAATTCAACCAAGGCAAGTTGTTTTATTCCTTCCTTCTCCATTTTTCTTGCTCTTATCCTTCCTTAGACCTTCTTCCAAGTCAGAACCCTGTTGTTGCATGGTGAAAGTGGCTCTATAACTCAAAAATCTATCCTTCTTGTTTTTTTTCTTCTAGGGTTTTGCTTCCTTGTGGAGAGAAGTGCTTATTTGGCCAAGTTCAGATATGAATCCAAGGTTTTCTTGCCCTATTTGCTCGAGATTCTTGCTGTTTTGGATCTGAACTACTCCATAGAGGTGAGTTATATAACATTCTTCACTTAGATTGCTTACTAGAAGCTTTTCAGTTCATGTTTATGCCTTAATGTGTTGATTTAAGCATACAGAAACCATACTTGTTTAGAATTATGAATTTTTGTGGTGTTCCCTAGTTTGTTCCAGTTCTATATGAACTTGTAAACATGTGTATGACCTTTCCAAGGTGTAACATGATCTAGGACAGGTTGATAGCATCAACCTATGATGCTAAGCACAAAATAGTTGATGGTCCAAATTAGGGTTTTCAAGCTATTTCATTCCCTATCACACCACCGATGGTCATACCATTCAATAGCTAATGATGTCATGGGGCCGTCGGCAGTCGGTTGATGCTTGCTCCTACCGGCAGTGTAACTCGTAATAGGGAGGAGGAGGTAGGGACGAAATCACTTGTGAAGCCTGGTCCCTGCTCATGAGAGAGTGGGCGGACTCTACGTCAGTTGCACCAGCCTCGACTCGAGGTGGGGCAGTGGTGCGACGAACCTTCTGCTGTTGGTCGTAGCCGCTACCAGGCGACGGTGCTGTTGTGGAGTAGGATTTCCGGATTTGGGGCTGTGATCCAGTGACATCGTGGTGCTACTGAACAGAAGGTTGCAGCTGCCAGAGTTGCGGTTTGAGGTGGGGGTTACAGGTACCTATGGTGGCGCTTGGGTGGTCGAGGAGGTTCAGACATCGGGAAACGCCGATGCTCTGTAGGGCGCCATCTCCGCTGGGATCTGTTGACAAGGAGGAGATGATGGGGACAGGAGGCGCTATGATCGATCTCGACAGATTGAGGGAACGAAGGTGCAGTAGCGGGAAGATATGCCTCCATCATAGTTGCTTGTAGCTCCGTCTTTACCATTGCCAAGCAGGTGATCAGTAAGGTTGGTGGGTGGCAGAGCTGATCGCAGCAGCACTTCAGGTAGCCATGGTGAAGTCTGCAGGTTGAGTCTCTTCGCCAGGGTTGCCGCTGATGGTGGTAGAGGCGTAGCAATGGGGAGCGTTGGTAATGGTGGTGGCGGGTGCAAGCCGATTGCGAGTGTGATGGAGTTGACTTTTAGAATCCTTAAATGTCAAGTACATATGTAAATTAATGTGTTTAGTTTATACATCGGAAGTCACAAGCATTTTGATAAAGTCAGATTGTTGATTGATGTTTATATCATGATTAAGATCCATACGTTTATGCCTATTTAAGGAATTTAATTTATTGGTCATATGGTTGAGTTTTAGCACCAAAGTGGGATGTGAGATACCTTGGATGATGATTAACCTTTTGATGTATTTTGGACCCATGTTCGCAATTAGAAGCTTGGGCTTTGATAAAATGCTATGTCACACTCATGTGTTAATTGTGTGCTGCATGGAGAAGATTTGAGCTGGTTAGTCTCGATCTAGTAGGCAAAGCCTTGACATGAGATGCCACGGATCTATATCTTGCAACCCTTGGATGAGAATGATCGTATGGAAGGGAATAGACCCCTTTTCTTGGAACGGCTCAGAGATTATGGAGCAACCACGTAAACGCTTGCCTAGGTAGCCACGATCGCCATTCGTGGGGTGACTGGGGCAGGAACCAGGCAGTTCCTTGACTGGCCAAGAGATGCAGTTCAAGTCTCATTTAGGCATGGGATAACTGCATAAGATAGAAGAGCCAACCTCCCCTCTCTGGCCTCTCTGTCATTAGAGACAGTAGGCTGCTCCGAAGACTTTCACCAGCCTTGCGGAGTAGCAAGGAGTCTGTTATTAATCGTTGCAGGGGACCTTCCATAGGATGTCGCCTAAGCTCGTGGACGGCAAGTCCTGGAGCCACTATCCTGCACGGAGGCGGCGCCCACGCACACCAGAACAGACGATGCACGCTGGCTTTGGGCTCCGGCAGCGGCGGCCTGGATCGGAAGACGATGGCGGGGAATGACGCGAGGGGACTTGGTTCTCACGAAACCAGAGAAAGGAGGAGGGGATCTGCCATGGTTGCAACCTGCAACCGCGACCTCCTTAATATATGAGGAGGATCTTCGATGGCATGGAGTCCCGGCGGTGCTCACACAGATTTGAGAGGAGCCACTTGCAAGGACTGCAGGTGTACACATGGTAGTCGGCGACGTCATGGGAAGCTTTTGGCCCGGAGAAGAGGATTGCGGCGGCGCATGCTGGGGCCGAGGTTGTGCGGTGGTGGCTATGTAGAGACGCAGTCGGCGTCCGAAGCTGCAGCAAGGAGGAGGGATGCCGATCCCTTCACGGTTCCCTGCACCACGGAAGTCCTTGTCAGATATCTATGTGCTTGCTCACCAGAGCTAGGTCAGGCGGCAGTGCATGCGGGCGTCGACCTACAAGGCTAGAGCTACGCGGCGACGCCCTCAACAGGTCACGACGGCGCCCGTTGTCCTAGTCGACGACGCACGCAACCGTCGCGAGACGGAGAAAGAAAGGAAGAAAGGAGGACCGGGTCTGCTGCTCTAAACCGAACCCAGACCAAACGTGAGCCGCCAGCCCAACCAAGTGAAGGAGTCGCAGCCCTAGTGGCCATGTGTCAGACCCGAATCGGCCTAAGAGGTAATAATCCCTATATATGATCATATCTTCAATAATTCATAGTAATTCGCTCGAATATCATAAAATTGCAAATAAGGTACTGAAATGTTCAGAAAAATGCATGGAACAATATGGGATGATAATATTAGGCTTTTGATGGACTAATAATAGTGATATTATGCAAGATGTATAATACTTGTTTCATGGATAATAAATACTAAATGTTGGCCTAAAATTATGAGACAATACCAGTGAATCATAAATAATGTTTATAATGCACCTGATATCAGTGATGGTCATGTTGATGCACGAAGTTATGTAATTTGCTTAGAATGTCTATTTAGGGCTAATAACCCTAAGTAAAATGTAATAAATACATACATGCTCAATAAATGATGAAATTTACATAAAACCATCATATCAGTAATTGGAAGATAATATGTAAATCTGAGATCAGTTTTATACACAAATTCATGTTATATGAAGATCACCCTTAATACATGAGATGTAACTCTAGTATGGTTAATGAAAGTGACATAATGTTAAATATGTTCACATAATAATGTGACCCATGAGTATATCCAGTTGATGAACTATAATCTGGAATATGACATTAGTAAGATAAATATAAGGCAAGAATACAAGTAATCATGAGAATATACCAATGAACTAAGTGAAAACCTAATATGAGCATGATTAGGGTTAAGATGAGATATAATAGGATGAGAACCTGATGATAGTATATGGTCTTGTCTTGATCAAGGTTGACCAAGGTTAGAGTTAACCTAAGGAATGTGTGATGTTAAGTTGATCTCTCGATCAAGGTACGCCATTACCTCTTACTTGGCTTATTAAAAAATATGATTGTGTTATATGAGTAGTAAAATACTTGGCATATGGTATTGGATGAAATGATTGCTCTTGTATGATATGTTGCCTGATTTTCTGTACTTATTGATATGAACACATCAAACATAATATATCTGTTCCATTATATGAAAGCACTAATTCTCTTTGGTAGCATAGTGCTGGAAAGTGATCATTCTCTTTGGTAGCAGATCATATTGTATAATGATCTAACTCTTTGGTAGTAGATCATAAGGCCTTACATCTCATTCTCGTTGGTAGCAGAGATGATGCATTATTCCCTCAGGTGGCAAATGCATGGATATATAATGGAAAATGTGCTTAAAATATGTGTTCTCTTTTGTTGATGAATATCTTTGTGCAAGTATATGCTTTTTCTTATATTTCTTTATAACTGCCAAGTATTAGTTTTATCTTATTGCCAAGATATGATGAGAGGTATATAAAAAGACACGTAGGCTTACTCAGTACAATATTCATGAAATATTGTGCTGACGTGTACCACATGTAATCTTTTGTTTAGGTTGTGGTTATGCTCTCAAAGATCCAGGATAGTTGAGAGTTGTGTGGCGAGCTGATGTACAGGTGGACCTGTTGTCTTAAGATCCTATAGTTTAGATGTAGTACATGTATATGTATAAGTTTGTTGTCCAATATGTAATATCAAATGTTGTAACAATTCATGTTGTAATTATATGTTGAATAATGAACATGTGTGTATGGTTTTATTATTGTTCATGTACATGTGCTACTGATTGTTTCCTTCTGACTCCTTTGATTTTCTTCTTCTTAGCCTGGTGTGGGGTGTTTAAATTGGGATTCTCGTTGAGGTGAGTGTTTCAATTTGGACGTCACACATCAGATTAAGTTTTAGAAAATCCGGGGACGCCACAGCGAGCAGAGCCGGGAGGTGACCAGTGCTTTCCGCCATGGATGTGGCAGGCAGGTGAGAGTGTAGCGGCTGTGGTTGTAAGGCAATCAATACTTGTGGTGAAGAAGAGCGGGGACGTAGGGTCTGAAACGGCTGGGTTCATCCGTGGAGGCTGGAGGCATCTGACCTTAATAACGGCCGTCGTGTTTCCATTTCTTGGCGTGGGAAGGGTCGTGATCACAGCTAGGGTTTAAGATCATATGGACTCTCCGACTCAGCCGTTGCAGATTGTCAATGGAAATGCTCCCCTCAGGATTAATATGGCGTGATAGAGAATAGTGACCAGGGGACTCTTGTTAAGGGATTAACGTATTGAATATAGTACTTAATGATAAAACTACTATCTACTAATTATTTCAAAACAGTTTATTCTAAAACAATATAATCAATTGTATTGCAAATTTGACCATGTATTAAGTTTTCAACAACCCATAGACATCAATGCCTATACTTATTTGGCTACTTGGGTTATCATCTCGACATGATGAATAATGTGTAACTTTTAATATAACTACTATTTTTCCAATATTCCAAGCCATATGAACAAATGAGGGTATCCCATGAATGTGAGGATAAATTGAGATATATATGACTTAATGATTCAAATTGAAATCAACATGATTCATGAAGCCATATTACGGGACTAGTTTGCAAATATATCTCAAATGAGGCGAATGCCTATATTTAGACAAGAGAAATTCAATTTAATTTGAATCAAAGGCCATGACAATTTAGTCAAAATATTGACTAGTCTTTGGAATGAAGGATAAGATTTTAAATAAGCTCAAGATGGAGGGAAATAGCTCAAAATTAAATTTAGTACCCAAAATCCAGTATGTTACAGGGATCACTTAAGAATGAAAAAAAGTCATTTTACAACTTGTAACAGATCTATTTTCATTTACAAAAACTCTCCAATGGTTATAATCACTTTTTATGCATTTTATGTACAATACATTCGATTGAGTTTCAATAAAGATAACTCGACTGATCCACTAACTGGCAAAGCTAAGTTTCAAACTATCAATTGAGTTTGTTATGGGAAACTTGACCGATGAGTCAAAATTAGTTTTGGTCAGTGAGTCGGGAGATCAAGTTCTGTTAGTGTATAACTCGACTGATTGATTCCAACTCGACCGACAAAGTTGTTGTGATAAATTTTCTAAAATGATTTTGATTGACCAAACATTGGAATTAAGTGTCCCTAATTTTTTTCTCATCTTAGTTACAAGTCATATCATCAATACAAGTGATTACAAAATTAATCTAAGGTGATTTGGAATGATTTACCAAATTGCACACTAGCATTGCTTTTGACTTCAACTTGGACAAGCTAGAGCTTGTGTAATTTGAACCTTTTCATGTACTTAGAGCCTGAAATCAATCTTGAACAAACATATTAGATACATAGGAATAGACCAGTTACATCATTATCAAAATATGGACAATGTATAACTCTCAAGTCAACATTGTCCCCCTTTCAGACAATGACAAATCATTCCTCAATCATATTGAAAAGGATATCTGAAGTTATACCTCAGACTTGTGAATTGCAAGGGGATTCATGATTTTAACAATGTGAATTGCTCTACCTCAATCTATTCTCACTCTTACCTACATAGTTATTCTTTCTACTCAAAGCAATAAAACATGTATATACTATATGGTCCTTTAGCAAGTCACATGATAAAGCATATATTAAACAAGAAAAGGATTGCATAGGCAATAAAAGCATTATGGTTGAGCTTCAAAACATTGAAATTCTCCCCCCCCCTTTTAGCATTATCAAAAAGTAAGGGGGGTAGAAGAGAATAGAAATAGGTCTTCTCGAAGAACAACCAAAACATGCATCCACAAGATAAACATGCAACCTCATAGTATACATCAAACAGATACAAGAGAGTAGCAATCAATCTAAGTCATAAAAAAATATGGAAAACATGGAACCGACTCATGAGATATAATTAATCAAAGAGTAAGTGTACATAAGATTAAGATTACAACACAAATAAACATATCTTAAAAAAACTACAAGCCAAAATGATGAAAACCAACATGATGATAGAAATAGTACAACTCAGATAATGTTCCCAGATGTTTTTAGTACACAATAGTCTATAAAGATATGTATGATCAACATCTAGAGACTAAAATCTAGAACATATAAATGTTTAGTCTATCTATATCTAAGGCATCATCATCTGCATCAAAATCATCATCAGAGGCTTTAGGCTCGTAGTTCTCATCATCATATGAAGGTGTAGTAGAGGCAAAAACATCACATGAGTCACCTGAGTCACCAGCAAAGACATCAGAACCATCTAAACCATCCTCACCATCATCCTCAGATGCCTCCTCATAAACAACAACAACTTCCTCATTAGTCCGATTTGGCATCTCCTCATCGATAGAAGGACCGAAGCCATGGTCGGGCCACATGACATTATGCTCAACCCAAGACATACCAAGGTCATGTAATTCTTGGGCTTGAGGAAAATTAGGAGCAGAAGTGCCAAGTCCAGCAAGAAAGGTAGCTATAGGACCAGTAGGGAGAGGTAGAACAGTAGGGGTAGATCCACCAGCAGTAGATAATGTAGCACCGGAAGCAACAAGTGGAGGGGTTGGGTAAAAGTGATTATATGCATAGGATGCATAATCACCTCCTGGCTAGGGCAGGTAGGAAGGGTAAGGATATGAACATGATAGTTTCATGGTAGACATCATAGAACAGATATCCCGATGCATACGCTCCTAAACTTGAAGGTTATACACTTGTTGATGCATCATGTAACCCATAAGGGTTTCATTTGAATCATAAAAGGAGGCAAAGACAGGTCAGGATGGATGAGGAGGTGGAGGTGCACAGGTGTAGGTGGAGGCCTCAGGTGTGGCAGAGGAAAGGGTAGGCACACTCTTCAAAATTGTGGTCTCACTAGTGCAAACTCCTTTTTAAGCAGGTTTGTAATGAAAGTCATGAAAAAGAGACTTGCCAGTGGAAAAATGAAAAAGACCACAAATTGGGGCTGGGTAGGTTGGTTGGGTGGGTTCCTCGGGTGTTCTTACCAGAGTCAAAGAAGGTCATATGGTAGAGAACATATCTGGCCCACTTGACTCAATTGTCTTCAGGTATAGAACATAATCACCATGGTATTGTCTACAATTTTAGTTTGGTTTTTCTTTGGATGAATATTGTAGTTGACTACCAGGGCGAGTATGTAGATTTTTAGGTTTAAGGCAGAGGAGGGAAGGGTAGACTTCTTCCTATAGGGAAATTGAGGCTTCTTTAAGAATTTATGTATGTCAAGGAGAGTGATATCATATTTCATGTAGAAAGCCTCAGGGTCTAGGAGGTCAAAATACTCAGGGTAATCCTTCCTCCATGTGTCAGTCACCTCAATACCTGAGAAAAAGATATTTAGGGTATCCTCAGAGACTTGGAATTTCTTCCCAGAAATCATGGACATAAGGACTACTTGAGCATTTGGTAGGAGTACAAGAGTGTCATAATTCCATAGCAAATTTACATAGAATTTGTGAATGGCTTTGGTGCTTGTGATGGAATTGAAATAGCATGCACGTTCAACACTTAGAATGGGGAGGTGATGGTTGTATAACAACTCGAAATACTTTGTAAATGAAAGAGAAAGGGGCTCAAAGTGTTGTATCACACTCAACTATAGCAAGGTCCAAGGATATCGTGAGTGACCAAACTTGGAATGAACTCGAGGGGTCCTATTTATAGTTGGGGGTGTTCCTTTGAGTGTGGGACAACTTAAGAATGAAAAATAGCCATTTTACAACTTGCAACAGATCTATTTTCATTTAAACCAACTCTCTAATAATTATAATCACCTTTTCTATGAATTTTGTATAGTACATTCAGTCGAGTTTCAATAAAGATAACTCGACCAATACACTAACTGACAATGCTCATTTTCAAACTATTGGTCGAGTTTGTTCTGGGAAACTCAACCGATGAGTCAAAATTAGTTTTGGTCAGTGAGTCAGTCGATCGAGTTCTGTGAGTGTATAGATTGACCGATTGATCATTTTAGAAAATCCATCACTGAATTGGTCGAGTTTCCAACTCGATGGATAGAGTTGCTGTGGCAAATTTTCCAAAATGATTTTTGAGTGACCAAATGTTGGAGTTAAGTGTCCCTAATTTTTTCTCATCTTAATTACAAGCCATACCATCAATACAAGTGATTACAAAATTAATGTCAGGTGATTTGGAGTGATTTCCCATATTGCACACTTGTATTGCTTTTGACTTGAACTTGGACAAGTTAGGGATGGGTAATTTGATCCTTTTCATGTACCTAAAGCCTGAAATCAATCTTGAACAAACATATTGGAATTATAGAAATGGAATGGTTAAGTCATTATAAAAATATGGACATTGTATAACTTTCAAGTCAGCAATGGGAACTAGGTAGTATGGACGTGGGGGTACCACAAGAAAGGTGGATAGGTGGCAACATTGTTGCGGTTGAAATAATGATCATGGTGGATGGGTGGCATCACGGTCGTGGTGCCCACCATGGTCGTTGTGGATAGTTGGCAACACAACCATGGTGGAGACCATGTCGCGGTCAATATTTTTTTGTAGCTACTTGAAAACTAAGATTTCCCATGTGATTTGTCATTGGCAGCACATTCATTCCATGTCACCATGGCTGCGTCGGGGGACTTTGCTTGCAGTTTAAGATTCAATCTTCATGATCCATGGATTTCCTTGCTTTAGCTGACTCTTCGTCACTAGGGGTAGATTGGGGGAGCTCTTGGACCTTCTCAGACTCCTCCAACATTGAAGGTTCCCATAGAACATCTTCCTTCTCTCCTATCCATCCAAGGCGTGATCCAAGTACATGAAAAACATGGAAATAACAACACAAGTGCAATTGATAGTAATACATGTATTAGGATAAATAAAGTGCATTCTAATAGGTTTAGATGTAATTAGAGAATAAAAAAGAATTAGATTAAGTCCTAGAATATGGTTGTACCACTATACTATGTGTGATATGATGATGTGTCTATTGGTAATGTGTAATCCTTGGATATCTAAGTTGTGAATGGAGTTCATTCCAGTGTTTTGATTGCAACATTTGTGAATGAATTTGGTATTCATGTCTCCATCCTTCATCCATTTCATTTTGCATCTTTGCATCCACATGATTTCATTATGAAGGTATTAACATTGTGTTTTTGTTGTGATGGAAATAATCTGAGCTTGATATACAGTAGGGTCACTATCGAGTTGGAAGAGTTGTGATTCTTTCTTGATAAGGTTTCTATGGATGTTACCAAAGGTGTTTTTGTTCCATATTATGAGGATGTTTCTAATGTATTTAATATCATGATGACAAAAGTGAATGAAATTTTCAAATACTCATCCCAACTTAGTCAATGGTCAGTTGACTAATGAGTCTGGATTCTCGTAGAATGGGTTGACAAACTACCCATGCTAAGCATCAAGAAATTCACATATTTTTTGAAGTCTAAAAATATTAAAACACCCTTGAAAATTATTAAACTTTATATATTATGGTTCCAATCCCTCAACCCCTGCTAAAACATAACGAAGATTGTTGAATATGTGTATAAAATAGTAGGAACTTAATGAAAATTTGACACTAATAAAAAACAAACACTAAAATTATATGGTTAAAATGTGATTAATGTTAAGCAAGAAACATAATCTTACAACATGTAGTAAGACAATATTTTTTAGAATTGTCTAAAACATAGTGTTATCTTGATGTGATATTTTTAAACACTATGATAGTTTGTTTTTGAAATATTAAGATTGTTTACGTATTAAATCCGATCTGGTCTGACTTGTAAAAATAGTTTTTGTTTTGAAAGTTGTCCTTAAAAAATGGTTTTGGTTTTGGATTATTGTTTTGGATTTTGTCCATAAAAATAGTTTTGGTTTTGGATGTTTTCAATCCGAGTAAGTTTTGAATTTGGATCTTGATGCTTGAATCGAACCAAGGTCGAATTTGAGTGGTGATTAGTTCGAACTGGATTGAAACAAGATCGACAAATTTAGACAATACAAATTCTAATCATGTATAAACTACTATGTATCATACGTAATAAAGAATTTTATATGACCAAATTCGATTCCATATTACATAAAATGAAACATGGTTTGATTCTGGATATACTACCTTGTAAAGAATTGGTAGCATGATTAATTTTTTCTAGACACCCCTTTGTTTGTTCCAATTGGTGAGATAAAAATGAATAAAATTATCATGCGTGAATAGAAGGGGCTAGACATATAAAGAACACTCGATTCTAAACGAAAAAAAATAGTTTAAACTGAATAATAAATTCCATAAATAATCTTTCTGATTATGCATTCCTCGTTGAAAGCCATACCTACCTTATATTACCTATAATAAGAGGGAGTTTCAACTCCCTCTTTGTCTGTTCATTTAACCAGCATGCCTGGTTGCTTTTTTTACTTTTAATATTATAAATTGATGACCCTAGCAGTCGCATGTTTATCCAACCTCAACTTTAATTTTTTTATTAAATTGACTCTACATCAGCCCCATGTTTATCCAAGTTTGGAATTTCAACTTTTAGTTTACTCTACTTGGATAATTTTACTCCCATATTTATAAGTCATGGGAGTATATATGAATTATCTTTGTGTGCTTAAATGGTAAGTTTACGTGCTTTAGTAAGATTTCTTCATAATTCACTAGCATTAGAGGCAGACACATGCTACTGAATTAAGAGAGTTTAGGGTCTAAGTCGAGTCAAGAGTATGTGTGGATCGGCATTTTTACTATTTTTAATTTTTTTCATTTAATTTTTTATATTTTTAGCCCCCGCTAATCGACCTACTTGACGCTTTTTTCTTCTTCATTTTTTTTTTATTTTTTTAAGCTAAATAAGAGGATAGAAATGATACACAAGTGTTAGATTTTAGGCGTGATTTCATTAGAATTGTATTTGTGTGTTTTAACAGTTGGGATGTTTGCTCATTAATCTGATCAATTTGTGGGTTCTAATAGTATGTATGCATGCAATCCAATCTAATTATGTGTTTCACATCATTAGTTTATTCAAAGAGAGTTCAATTAATTATTTGTGCTAATTGATCCACTTTATTTGTATGTTCATTTAGTCCATCTTAGTGCTAATTAACTAAGTCTATCTATGTGTTCAAAATATATGTCCGAATATTAATTATTCCAATCTATCTATGTGCTTACAGAGTTCGAGGGAGTCAGTTGGCTTTAAATCAAGATGCTTCTGTTTAGTCTATTTCATATAATTTAGGTGTGCTAATGCAGTGGTCATCATGAGTCAAACTGAAAAAATAGTTTTGAATTAGATTTTGATCATGACGCGCTACAAGTCATAGGAGTCATTTGGTCTACTGACAAAATGCATTTGCATGTGCTCTAGTAACTTGATTATGTGCTCATTGGTCTATTCAATGTTTGTGCTCTTGCAACATGTACAACCTATTTGTATGCTAATCAATTTTGCATGTTTGTGTGCTTATAGATTGGAATGAGTCAACTAGATGTTAATCGAGTTGCTCTCTCTCTCTCTCTCTCTCTTAATGGGTTGGCTATCTTTTTGTACTTCATAGTTTTTTTACTTTAAGTTTTAGTTTTAAATTTCTTTTATGCATACAAGAGGGAATCGCCTAGATATTAGTGGAATTATTCTCTTTTAATAAGTTGCATGTAATTATTATTATTACTAATTATGAACTCAAAAAGACAATTAAATTATTAATCAAATTTTGAATAATTATTCAACAAATTTATCATATGTAAAATAGTACACATCGGATATTTTGTAGTGCTAATTCAATTCACGTGCTTAGAATATGCTTTTAGCTATTATTTTTTAGATATAAAACAATTTTTTTTAAGTACAAACCACTTGTACCAATGGTGTGTGTACACTTTATCATTATCAATAAATTCAAACTGTGCTTAATCATGTTGCTATAAGTTCATAAATCCCCTCTAAATTGTATGTTCGGCCCAAGGTGGCATTGGTAAAACGACCAAACTATGGACGGGGCTCGTCAAGCCTACGTGATCCCACTTGTCATTGACGGCAGCAAGTAAACTCACGTGTTATATGTGCAGAAGCCTCGACCATAATAGAAGCTGCAGCAGCTACGACAGTACACCAGCTGTTTGGGCGCGGACTGCCGAGGTCAATCTTTAGGTTGAGTGATGGCATCAACTCTAACGACCTCAAACGAGACCCACAATACTTGGGATCTTATCCATAGAAATAAAAGAAATTACCTGCTCATCCAGAACGATGACAAGTCTTCATACAGCCATTGTCTTCAGATACACCACCCCAGACGATTGACTAGATTGATAGATTATTGTGTAATCTATGCATTGACTTGAGTATCAAAATTATTATACTGAATGGTAAGAAGATGATACACCAATAAATTAAATCATATTTGGATTTCTGGTCTTGAAAGTTGACGATCCGTTTTTTTGGTGAGTTAATGGTTGCGTGGAGAAAAGTGGAGGTCCGCATCAGGGGAGCAAGGCGTAAACGGCGAATGAACCGATGGCTCTGATTGTAGGTCAGGCTGATCAGCTATCTCTAAATACTTCACTACACTGACTCTCCAAGGAAGGACGGAAAATGACGAATTGAGTTTAAATTTGGAAGGAAGGCTGCTGATGGTTCAACGTTGAAAAATCTAAATGTAGAATATGGATCTAGACTTCCGGCTGCCAGACTGTCACGGAATGCCGTAGGTGTCAAAAAGGAGAAACTGCGGAGAAGTAGCCGGTGGACCGCCACCCGTATATCTCCAAACCACGGGGATTCGCCAAAATCTGTTTTAATGTTATTATCTAGAGAAGAATCGGCATTTCTTGACTCTGCCTGGTTTCTGATTTGATCTCCGTCTCTCTCCCGTCAATGCCATGAATTGATTTGCTACATTAACACCCGTCAAGCATGTCTCTGGATGCAATGTAAGAAAACTTCGAAACAGGAACAACGGAGGGGAGGAGAATGCGTATGAATGACCTAAGACGTCTACACCAATGCGATAAAGTGTGACTGCTTGTACTGGTTCAACGATGAGGCAAACAGCTAACTAAACAGGAGAGAATTTTCTTCTCGAAATACCTTGTGGTTCGCCCACATAAAGACGAATTCCCCTCTGATTTACTTACTCGTAATGGTGTATGATATCACCCATGTGTATGGTTATGAAAAACAGTCATAGAAAACTACACTATCCTACTTAGTTTTCTAGTTCTTAAATTTGAACTTTAAATTCTATTTAAAAGAAAAACTCGGTTGTCTTCGTAAATCACCAGAACAGATTTATTGTCGATTTAAGAACCAGTAGCTCGATTGACAAAAGTAAAATATAATATCACTTACTTCCATGCTTATAAAAACTTTTTTTTATTAATGTAATATACATGTGACTCGTCATTTGAACTACATACCAATGCATACTATGATGAGAGTAATGTTCTACCACCAATGACACCTTAAATGATGTGCCACCCCGACTAGAAGGTTATTGACGAAATTCACAAATTATGTTTGTGATCAGCAACATTCTGTTCTTGTGTTATTGTCTAGAGAAGAATTGGCATTTCTTGACGTTGCCTGGTTTCTCATTTGATCCCCGTCTCTCCCGTCAATGCCATGAATCCACTAGAATGACATTGACACCCGTCGTGTTCGAACAGCTGTTTCCCCTTTGAGCGTGGAGTACCCCGCAAGTGTCTGCTTTTACTGGTTCAACGATGTGGCAAACAGTAAACCAAGTAGGAGAGATTTATTTTTCTTCTCGAAATACCTTGTGGTTCGCCAACATAGAATAAAATTCCCCTCTAATTTACTTCATCGCAATTGTGTATGATATCATACATGTGTATGGTTGTGAAAAAAGTCGTACAAGACTATACTATCCGCATTTACTTAGTTTTCTAGCTCTTAAATTTGAACTTAATATTCTAATTCAAGAGAAAAACTCGGTGTCTTCATAAATTACCAGAAGGGGTCTATCGCCAGTTTGAGAACAAGTAATTCAAAAGTGAAATATAATATCACTTACTTTAATGCATATAATTTTATTATTAATATACATGTGACACATCATTTAAACTACATACCAGTACATAATATGATGGAAGTGTGCGATAAAAAAAACACATGATGGAAGTAATGTTTGTAAACCACAAGTGACAGCTTAAGTGATGTGTCGTCCCAATTCGAAGATTCGTGACGGCATACACAAAATTGTGGAAAATCGAACGACTTTTTAATGTCCTGCCGGATTGCTCACTAGATGGGCTATCGGATGTGGTTTTCACCGAGGTTTATGCTTAGATTGTTGCATGGATAGTCTTCAAAATTTACTTTGTAGAGGAAGGTGTGACACTTCATCACGCCAAACGAGATTACTCAAAATACAAAACACGATCAACTAGTAATTAATCACATAGTCAAAAATGTGGGGTAATTAAAATCAATTCCAACAATGTAAGTAAACTCTAGAGCATTTTCAAAATATCTATCATTTCATTCTCTTATACTGTAACATGTATTTACATATGGGTCCAAATATCTTAGTCACATCTTACATACAAAAGATATTTCACATGTACATGTTATATATTTACAAACATTGACACACTACCAAATTCCCGTGTCGATACAAGTATATCATTAAGAAAACACATCTCATATCCGGATCTGAGAGTACAAGGACAATACTAGGACTCTACTACTAACATCTACAACTAACCAACCATCTGAATCTATTTATCACCAGGTTCTTTCTCTTCCACAGTGTGACCTCGACCTCGTTGTCCGCGACCATCTAAAAAAATGTGGTGACCCACGGGTGAGACCCAGTCCCAGTGAGAGATATAACTCTCTCCAATATATATTGATTATAACATATTGATTGACAATAATTGAACAGAGTAGATACAATAATGAATAAGTAATTTAAGCAGATTGAATAGGTTAAGCACACTAAGCCATTAGGCAAATTAACTTGACAAGAAGTATAATTACTCAAAGGTCATATGATATCATCTTGTAAATACTCAATAGTATAAATATAAGTTAAAGACTAATCAAACAATGTGAGACGTATTTAACCATAATCAGTATACTACACAGCTTATATCATTTCTTTTATTACAATGCCCTGAGGGATTTCAGAAATACCACTCAAGTCCCAATTGACCACTACTAAGTCAAAATCAGTGACATACAAGATCTAGGAAGAGCCAGACTCCTAAGATCTTCTCCGCCCCCGGTAAGTACGGCTCCACCACAACGACACATAAGGTCAAGCTGCTAATAGCCTAGTCTGTCCTTGGTACAGGTCACGACACTAGTGAAAGGAGGCGGGTACGCATACCCTACCATCTGAGGTACAACTACAGTTGTCCTACAATCTCATCATTATATATATATATATATATATATATATATATATATATATATATATATATATATATATATATATATATATATATAAAATCATTGAGACACGACCGCAATCATTCTCAAACTGAGGGCTAGGTATGACCACTTTCATCCTCCCTAACACTTGAATTCAGGATGACAAGCACCCCACATACTCATCAGTATGCGCTCCGGGTATCTCTTAGGAATACTCATTTCATTATCAGGAAATTTCTAACACTCAGATAGATCTATGGAACAAGACACTACATGATTATAGTTTCACTTAATTAGTTATGTCAATTGGGTGAATTAAGGCTAAATCATACAAATGGACATTCAAACCCTAATTCTTTTCTAACATGAGTATATGTATAACAAATTCAAAAGATATAAAACATTTGAGATATAAATCTTAATCACATTAACACATGCTATCATTCATTGCAAATTAATAGACCACACTTATCATCATACTTTTACTAGATACCAATATCTTATCACAAGTTCTCGGGTTTTAACCCTTAGTGGAACATGAAGAGGATTTCACCTCAATCATGGCTTCAAGCATGCCCAAAGACCGTTAAGACCATCACATTATTCATAGTAAGGTTATCATCATCATTCCATGCCTTAAACAAGGATCAAAAGATCATTAGCACATATGGGTCCATAGATATTAACATGGCAAGGCACTATAATATTCAAATAGTACTACAATGTGGTTTCAATATAAGAAGAGTGTAATTTATTATCACATTAATAATTCAAGAGGTCTGATTATAACCAATCAACATCATATAATTACATTAAGGTTAGGTATAACAAGCTAGATCACATGGGAGTTACGCATCCACTTATTATAGTGATTTATCAAATATAACTATACAATGATAAAGGCAAGACTACAAATTAATGGCATTGAACCATCGAAATATCATCACTAGGACCCACAAATAATACTATGTGATTTATTCTAATCCATTGGATGTTGAAGCATCCAATATTATTCATTGGATCAGGTTCATTGTTCAAGGTTATCAATTGAAGTATAAGTCTAACCATTAAATCAATTGAACCAAGGAACCATTGGTTTAAGGTTTAGTCAAATCTACAATTACATTCCTAATTCATCATATATGGTGATGATATGATCCACCATTAATTGTGATCATTAGGTCACCATTGGTTTCTAGATTAGTAATACATTCAGTTAACACCATCAAATATTAAGCCAATATCATCATCGATTGACAACACCATTAGAATATTTAGTGGATGATAATTAAACATCTAATTGAGTCAAAACCTAACCTAAGGGGGTGACCATAGGTTTTCACTATAAATTTGACACCCTTGATCATGAACATTAGTTGCCCCTCACTGTTTCTGGGCTGCGTCGACCCACCCACGAGGAGCCACAACCAAACCATCGAGGTACTTTCCCTCACCTGATTCCTATTCCATACAAATCATGATCAAATAGCATCATGCCAACTAATAATGATAAATAGATAGAGAGATTGGTCGAGATCTAATAGGGTCGGTTGGTAAACCATACATGTATCACTACGTACACACCCAATCTCATGCATATAGATAACTTTTTGAAGTCAAGCAAGTCAATAGATATGACTATGGTTAGTACGATGCAAACCACTACGCATACTATGTTCTCGATATATTGTAGTCTTATTAGTACATATATGTACGCAATAACCTAGATAAGTTACATAGATAAATGGATCACTACAAGGAAGTATAGAAGATCATATAGTTAATTATCTTTATCCACGAATCATAGAATATAGTTTTTGCAACCTAACAAGGGAGGATAGAGATAATGATAAGGATGATATGTGAAATCTACATTTAGAATTAAATCTTATTATAGTAGGCATATGAAGTAACCTATACATAATCAAGATCTAGGTATATGACTAGTACATATAGAGGTATATCGGGTTAAATACTAGGTATTACTAGTAAGGGTAAGGTAGATAAACACATTTGAACCTAGTAGTAGAATACAATTATTTCATATACAATTGAGAGAGAGAATAATAAGTTAAGAACTAATCTATAGAAAATGTGGATAAAACCAATTGAGTGTGAAAAATTGATTATATATATGACTTGGTTATGAATAAGGAGAATAAAAGAATCACGGAATGATAATAATACTAGATGAGAAAGAAAATACTAAATAGAAAAGATTGAACAAATAGTTGATTCCAAGCCAAATGATAACACCCTTATATAAATTTGTAGATTCTTCTTCTTGGAGCCTTGTTATGATTGATCAATCCATGGAGCTTTGAATAGTTTGAGGTACTAAATTCTCTATTCTTTTATTGAACTATTTTCCTCCCTCTTAAGTTTCATACATAAAAGTTTTGTAAACTGGTGAATAAATATTGTTGTTAGCCTTTCCCTTTTTGTTGAAGTTCACCACGACTAGATTTTGAATATTGAACATTATTGAGAAATTGAAGTATTATTAGATTTTGATATTGGCACAAAAACTCGAAATATTGGCTAAAGAGCTTTGGCTCACTAGTTTCGGTGGGTCACGACCCCCAACCCTGC
Organism: Alisma plantago-aquatica; assembly: GCA_963693085.1. Classification (NCBI taxonomy): domain Eukaryota; kingdom Viridiplantae; phylum Streptophyta; class Magnoliopsida; order Alismatales; family Alismataceae; genus Alisma; species Alisma plantago-aquatica. Next base: position 51,273,144 of record OY856415.1, on the reverse strand, counting down.
GTAGTGGATAATGGACAATTAGAGGTCCCCCAGTACTGGTTACCCCCACAGGCGAAGTGTCGTTCTCTCATAGAGGGGAGAACACTAGGCACCTAGCCACTGGCGAAGACAAAATATTAGATTGATTGTGCCCATAGATAAATCCTTGCATTTTGAATTATTGGATATCTTGATACTTGTTTAATGAAAAATTGTTCCATGTTCAAATCTTGATTCTGGTCATTTTTTAGTTGCCTCTTTGAATTATTGTATCTTTTTGTAATTAGCATGGTAACTAGACTATTCTTGTGTTATCCCCATAGTCCACCAAGCAATTTTACCTAAAGTTAATATCATAACTCTTTATTTTAAAAATAGCTCAATAATGGATTTAGTACCAGCCTAGCTGACCTTTATTTTCCCTTCAATGGGGTCCATGTGTGGTTTTGTTCCTTTTGGGAACTCATGGGCAGGTGATACAAAGGAGATATAGATGAGACGTGCAGGAGCTGTCCTTTGTTGAAGACTAGATAGGAGTCAGTTCTTATTTTTTTTTAATCTTGTAATCTTATGTTTACAACTTCCGCAACTCTGATGTAAAAGCATGATTGTGATAAAGATTGTTTATAATTCTGATATTTTTTTGTAAGTATTTGATCGTAAAGATCGAGTCTTTACAATCCCACACTCAAAGGAACACCCCCAGCTGTATATTGGATCCCTTGGAGTTCATTCCAAGTTTTCTTATTCATGCTATCCTTGGTCCTTGCTATAGTTGAGTGTAATACAACCTTTTAATCCCCTTTCTCTCTCATTTACAAAGCATTTCATGATTATGAGTGAGTTAGGCATGTTGTAAGTGATCTACCTCGATGTGCTTGTAAATATCTCATTCCTTCCATCTTTCCAATCCCCTTTCTCAAAGAGCAAAGGTTGAAGCAAGCTACTCCAAGTGAAGGTGAAGCTATTGGTCTTCTTCAAGGTTGAAGAAGAGGTAAAGATCTTCTCTAGGTGAAGGATAAGGGTAATAAAAAGATTCAAGAAGAGTGGGTAATTCCTTCAAGGCCAAAGATTTGATGCATGTGTGGGTAAGTCCTTGTTGAAGGATGAAGACATCTTGATCAAGTGGGTAAGTCCTTGTGTAGGTGAAAGACTCTTGTCTTGAGTAAGTAAGTCCTTGGATGTATGGTGGTATCCTTGTATCTCTTATGCTAGAATATAAGTATACATGTGTTGCAAAGTCCTAGAGGTTGACCTCTCTAGGTAGTGGGTTGACTATCTCCTAGTTTGGAGACTGGAACCACTTTAACCACCTTGTCTAAGTGGTTGTTTCAATCTCTCTCATCATTGATTTGGTTTCCTAGATAGAACTTCAAATTGTATTTAAGCTTTTGGTTTCAATTGATATAATTTGAAGGTATAACTATTCTTGTGAGAATTTTGAAGCTCTATTCACCCCCATCTAGAGCCCTAGATTCAACACCCACCACATACATGGTGCTTCCCATGGATGTGCTACTTGGTTCCCACCACGGCTCCTCCAACAAACGTGCTACTTGGTTCCCACCGTGATCGTGGTGTCCACCACGAACATTCTACCAACCTTCCAAAAATTCACCCTCAAGTTGATATTTTTGCTTCCACTAGCATGTCCATTCCCTCCTAGAATGATTTGTATACCCTCTACCCACCACGGTCATGCTTCCACTAAAACCCCAGTGTTTTCTACACTTTCTCATATTACCCTCACATAACCTAGTGCTTCCCTACCACATATATATACATGAGTGGCGGCTGTAGAACAAGGTTAGACACGTTGTTAGCACTATTAGGATCCCTTGAGCATCCCTATCACCTCCATACCCCATTCCACTTCCATTTCATAACTTTCTAATCCAAAACCCTTCTTTTTTTCCACCTATTGCTTGATCCGCCTAGGGCTGGTGACTCCCATGGTGACTGGGGGTGGCCCGCCCCCTTCCACTACTACACCTCCTTCTTCCTCCAAGGAAATCGAGAGGAATGAATACTGGTTCACCCCTAATACTGATGTTACTGTCGGGCGAGATTGGGTGAAGTCAGTTGCTGGTCCACCTCCAAAGATCCGGGGTGTTGTGGCGGCAGACCCGAAGGTTCCGTTCCTGAAGGAGGGAGACGAACGACTATGGACGATATTCAACGATCCCATTATGGACGAGATGGAGGATTATCACCGTTTCTCTGCCATCATGCAGATATTGGGCAATAAATGCCATCCTCAACAACTGAAGGGATGGATGATCATGCATTGGCAGCCTAAGAGTGAGCTCAAGCTTTTCACTCTAGATGGGAGGCTTTTCCTTACGAGGTTTTCCAATGACGCCGATTGCAATGCTGCAATGATGAAGGGGCCATGGTTCTTGGACGATTAGCTGGTTCTAGTCCGTAAATGAACTCCACAAGCTGATACCCGCAGAGCCGCATTCACTACTTCCCCCGTATGGGTCTCCCTCCCAGATGTGGGTAAGCATTGGATGGCACGAGCCATCATAGTGATCACACATGTTGTAGGGGCTCCCCGTGCTATCGACAGAAGGACCGATGGGATGGCTTATGGATGTTCTTGCTTCTACGTCGACATCTCTATTGATAAGGATCCTCCACCGAAGGTGATGGTGGAGCTCCCTAATGGGGATGAATGGGAAGTCAAATTCAAGTATGAAGCAATGTTGGATAGGTGTAGCACCTGCAAGGTGTTTGGGCACAATAATGGTCAATGCCCAGGTGAAAGGAGCAAGAACATCTTCAAGGCCCCTCCTATCATCCCTGAGCCTCCATGAGGAAGAACCTAAAGGAAAGGGAAGTTCAAACCACCACATGGGATGAGGATGGGAAAAGAAAAAGTGGATGAACAGACGACTGTTGTGGTGGTTGTCGATGATATTGCCGAGACAACTCCATCCAATGTGATCACTTCTGAGACTGGTGCAGTTGCACATGAGAATACCAATGGAGATAAAGAGGGTGAGGTGCCTCAGAGTGACACCCAAGCTAATAGAAGGCAGGGTAAAGAGACTGCTATTATGGAGGATGTCAACCCATTCTCAGTGTTGAATCAGGTTGCTGATGATGACCCAGGATCGCATGACAAAGGTCGTTGTAGGAGCATGATACAAACAAGGAACACAACTAAGAAGGGAAGGAAGAGTGATCGCCCTGAGAATTGGGGTGGGACAAGAAAGGATATTTAATGTCCATCCTCGCATGGAACGTGCTAGAGGCCTCTTTGGCGGGGAGCCAAAGGGAGGTAAGGAAACCAATCTTGTCGATTGGGATCACTCTGGTTGTGTGCTTGGAAACCAGGATAAGAAGGAATGTGAAAGAGAGAGTAGACATGTTGTTCCCAGAGGGGTGGAGTGCCATATCCAACCTTGACCAGAAGGACGGTGGACGAATCATTGTGGGATGGAGGAATGATGTCTGAGATAGGATGAGATTAATTCATCTGATCAAGTCATCATAGTGTCCTAGTTGTAACCAAGGGGGTGTGTTGTTCATCATGAGCGTAGTCTATGGTGAAAGGCTTGAAGCTGACAGAACTGCTATGTGGAAGAGAATCATGGAGATGACACAACATGAGATCCCTTGGCTAGTCATTGGGGATTTTAACAACATCAGAAGAGCTGATGAGAAGGTTGGAGGTAGAAAGGTTCCTGAAAGGGTCTTGGCAGCCTTCAATAACATGGTGGATGAACTCAGCTAATTGAGCTCAATAAGGTGGGAGGTGTGCCCACCTAGTCCAATAAACAAAGGGGTAACATGATAGTCAGCTCTATTGACAAGGGGATGGTTAATGAGCAGTGGGTGAGCAAGTGGCCTAATTTGTTCATTAAACTGGGGGCTGACCCTCTAACCGATCACTCATGGATGAGGATTCATTTGGTGGACAAACTAGTGATTAAGAGACCTTTCCAATTTCTTAACTTGTGGTGTGAATGGCCTAGATTCAAAGAGGTCGTTAAGGAAAGATGGAACATCAATGTAGTTCGGAACGATATGTTTGTAGCTTTCAAGAAGCTATAGAACACTAAGAAGGCGTTGAAGAAGTGGAGTAAAGAGAAGATTAACTTGAAAAACCTAATCTATGAAGCTGAAAACAAGCGCAACTCAATGATGGAGAAAAGTAGACATGACCCTCTAAACTCTGAGCTCATAAAAGAAGAAGTGGAAGCCGAAGACAGACTGTTGAAATTGCAGAAAGCAGAGGAACTCTTCTATTGGAAAAGGAGTAGGATGGAGTGGGTGAAGGATGGTGACCGCAATACCAAGACGTACCACAGAGCAGTTAAGAAGAAGGATTTGAAGGAGTGCATACACAAGCTGGTGGATGAGCAGGGGATTGTAGTTAATGGTAGAGAAGAAGTGGCCATCAGTGCTATCAACTAATTCAACAGTCTATACAATTAAGAGGAAAGAGGATGCTCTTCCTTTGCTGATATCATGCCAAAAAAAAGAGTTGATTATGATACGAATGCGATGCTTGGAGCCTATGCTGATGATGATGAGATAAAACATGATGTATTCTCTATAGGGGCTAGCAATGCCCCTAGGCCTGATGGGATGAATGGAAGGTTCTTTCAAGCTATGTGGTATCTGATCAAATATGACATCAAAAAAGCTATCATATGGGTTCTAAATGGTTAGAATATGGTTCATGCTATGAATCATTTCTTTATCAAACTTATTCCTAAAAGGAGTGTGCTTGAAAGCATTGCTGACTACAGACCTATTGCCTGTTGTAATGTTTTATATAAAATCTTGTTTAAGTCACTTGCAAGTCAGTTGAAGAAAGTCTTGCCCTCTATCATCTCTAAGAAGCAATGCGCCTTTATTCAAGGCAGGAAGATTTCTGATAGTACCCTTCTTGCTGTGGAATTCCTCACAGGCTTCAAACTCGCCAACAGTAATGCCAAAGCTTGCCTCAAAGTTGACTTGACAAAGGTGTATGACTACATCAGATGGGATGCTCTCTAGGCCATGATGAAAGCGTTGGGTTTCAGCGATGGATGGATCAAGGTGATAAAATAGTGTGTAACTTCCACTTCCTTCTCCATCCTTCTCAATGGTGGGTCGGTAGGGTTGTTTAATGCGACGAATGGACTAAGGCAGGGGGATCCCCTCTCCCCCCTATTATTCACTATTGTGATGGAGGGCCTCACCATCATGATGAATGAAGAAGAAGATACAAGGAAGGTAAAACAGTTCAAAGTTCAGAATACCAAAGAAATTTCCCACCTCATTTTCACCGATGACATCATGTTGTTTACCCCCGGACATGCTAACAGTCTGAAAGAGATAAAAAGGATTCTTAGTAGGTTTGGGTACCTCACTGGACTATACATTAGTATCATCAAGTCAAGAATATATCTGCCCAAGTCTTGTGATGCTAGGCGAGGAAGGCTTAGGGATGCAGTGGGTCTAAAAATCATCTTCTTGCCTACCAAGTACTTGGGCTCTCTGGTTGCTGGGGGAAAAAGTTCATCAATTGATTTTGTGCAATGTCTGGGCAAGTTGAGGAGTAAAATCGATGGCTGGGCTACTCTAAGGCTATCTATGGTGGGGTGAATCCTTCCCACAAGGTCTGTGCTTTAGGCAATGGTCAGATACTGGTGCGAGGTATGTGACATCCCACATCCTACTATTGAGAACATGAGGAAGCTCTTGGATAGCTTCATTTGGGGAGGAAGTAGCCATGTCGTGGCCTGGGATGTCATAGTGAAGCCTTACTACAAAGGGGGCCTCAATTTGACAAACCCAATGACCGTGGTCACAGAGAGCTATGGGAGAAGGGTCGACCGATTTCTAAGAGGAAGTGATAACAAATGGACTCAATGGATGATAAGAAGGTATGGAGGTATAAATTGTGGCTTCGACGACAATTCATTGAGGGTGTGGAGGAATATGTGTAGGAGTTGGGAGAACATACAAACCGCGTACTGTGTTGATGACAATGGTATTGCTTCTCTTGTCAGCCCGAGGGTGACACCATGGACCAATAGATACGAGGATGCTGATGTGTTATGGGCCAAGCTACTGTGGAACAAATGCCACATTCCTAAGTGGAGCACGACAACTTATAAGGCTCTCCTCTACATGTTACCTACTACTGACAGTCTTGCTGGGTAGGGTTTGTAGGTGGAGAGGAGATGCATACTATGCAAGAGGGAGGAAGAAAGCCATAACTATATTTTTGGGACATGCACTTTCTTCAGAAGAGTTTGGGCGATTATCACACTCAAATGCAGGTGGGGACAAGTTTTTGATGATAGCATCAATGAGTTGATTTCTAAGTTGATGGGTATGTTCACTGGTAAACATGAGTTTGCTATAGGTGGCCTATACTTTACAGGCATTTTCTATAATGTGTGGGAGGAGAGGAATAGCAGAATTCATAGTAGGAATTTTTGTAGAGAAGAAGATATTGTGGAGAAGCTGGCTTGTACACTTTTATGATCTTTCAAATGTAGAAAGGGCCTTGCCTCAGGTCTGTCTGAGCAAGCCGATAGATACTTAGGTTTTTGTAGATAACAACCCGATGTATATGTTTTTGTAGTTTGGTCTTGTTCTACAGGTTCCTTTGGTAATGTATTTACCTATTTCCATAAAAAACCCCTTCTTTTTAGGGTTTTGGCCATTTTCCTTGCAATTTCCATTTCATCCATCCTTGGAGGAGGGAGGTGCTCGAGATTGGAGCTGCAAGAGAAGGATATATCTTCCTCTACACTAAGTTCCTTGGATACTTCAATCCCCCTTCTCTCTTTTTGTGTTTTCTATTTCTATGAGTAGCTAGGCCACATAGGTGGGTTGTTTAGGGTCAAAATTTTACTTTGATACCATGTTAGGATAAAGTAATATGTAAACTTTGTAATCTCATTTTATAATGATTATGTTTGAATTGCATCTCACTTTCCATGGATTCCTTACTTATTTATCCTTGAAATCACCTAGGGTTCTAGGAGAATGGCATGTATGTAGCCATTTTAGGGAGAAGGTTCCTAGGTCCAACTAGTGGATCCCTAGCTAGATACCCATCTCACTACATGTTAATCCATTCTCCTACACTTAGATGAGAAATCTAAGTAGCTAGTTCAAAAGCATTTTGAGAAATTGGTTTAGAGCTTCATAGAGGCTAGATGGTAGGTGATGTGAGGTGTGAAACCCTAATTACCACCCTCCATTACTACCCTCGTCCCCAAACTGACCTAAAATATTGTATCCTGAATAGATAGACTTAATTAGATCCTTGTAGGATTCCACATATACCCTAATACAAATGGGCCTCGTAAGGGTGGATGAGGTGTGCTAGGGTGTAGTTACCATTCACACACCTTATTCCATCCATGTTCAATTAGTAGTTTAGGGGGATTCTCTAGCATCTAATTTGGTTTTTGGTTTTAAGATCTAAATGGAAGAATAATGTTTGCATATTATTACCCCCAACTCAATTGATAAGTATGTTCCCCCAAACAACCCACACTTCCAACAATTGCTTAAATCCCTAATTGTTTCTATGCTTAATCAATGCTTACTTATCTAGTATTTAATAACCATATTAGTTAATTGCTTTGTTCTTTATAGTTTCTTTCTAATTTAGGCCATTATTTTCCTCTTTGCCATAATTTCTTACCTTAGTGCAATTTTCCCCTTTATTTGCTTAACTTACTTTCTTGCTCATTAGTTTGATATTGTCTAGGGATTACTTAAGTTTTGATTTTTTCTTTCTCTCAATTGCTTGTTCAAATCATTAGTGAAATAAAAAAAACCCAAATCAAACCCTTAACCCTAGATTCCACATTAGCAACCCAACTACTGACTAAGCTATGGTGCCCCCTCTCTCCCTTGGGTTCCACCCCAAACTTGCATACTATTATATTGTGATACAATCATGTTTTCTTGTGGGGTAGTATTTTTGTGGGTATCTGAGTGTGTCCTTAGGGTCTTATAAATTTGTAAGTCCAAGTGCATTCATCTCACATTTGCACCAATATTTCTACATTGTTCTCGAGCAGAAAGGCATCGAGCCTTACTAGTTAGTTTAGCTTTGACTTTTCCTATTATCCTCACAATTTCCATTCTTTATTCTTTGTATTAGTTTTAAATATTGGTTTGTGAACTTGTCCTTTTTTGTTTGGTTGTGACTTAAGCAAGTGATAAGCAACCCATAGAAGACAAGATGGGAGACCAAAATGCACATGAGCAATCTCCTCAACCTCACAGGCCACTTCATGTCTGGAAACTACAATTTTCCAATTGCAAGAAGAGTTAATAAAATGATAGGGGAGCAATTCTCCATCCCTCCCAGTCTTCATGGGATCCTTACCACCTTCTATAGCTTGGAGAATGATAAAACTACAAACACTCATATTCATTTCTTTAAATAATTTCCACCTTTAGGATGCTTGTGACTACAAATGACTCTATTAAGCTCACGTTGTTCTCGTTCTTTCTCAAAGACAAGACCACAAATTGGCATGAATTGAGAATAGACTTCATGAGTTGGGGAGATGTGAAGAATGCCTTTCTAAAGAAATTGTACTCCATTTTGTGGTTGACACAAATGTGGTGTGCCATAGTGAGTTTCAACCAAATGGGTAATGAACAATTCCATGATGCTTGGGAATGATTTTTACAAATGTTTAGAGGGTTTCCACACCATGAAATTCCTTTGTGGAAGCTTTTTCAATCCTTTTACTTCACACTCTCTCAAATCATTCAAGCTATAATGGATTCTTCTTGTGGAGGCGCTTTCATGAAAAAACCACTGAAAGAGTCATGACCATTGTTTGAGCACTTAGCATAAAATTCATGGAACTAAGCTTGTAGCATGGTTAATGATGGTGACCATTCCATTGTGTGACACCTTAAACTCCTAAGAATTCAAGCCCGCAATTGATGAATATTCTTTTTGAAAAGATAATTGTCATGAAGAATGAAGTGAAAAGTGCTCCTGATCACTTGGTAATTTTTATTGAGTCCTTTGGTGAAGAAGTGAATACACTTCTTCTCATAACAACTAGGAACATCAAGGTCCAAGGTATAGTTCAAGGTTTGAGGATGAAGTTCTAACTAGGTTGAAAAATTTTCATGATGTTCAAAATAATGTGACAAAGCTTGAGCAAAAATTGGACCATCTTTATTCAATACTTTCACTCTGAGCTGAAGGAAAACAACCTTCTCAATAAGTAATGAACTTCAATGAAATAAGTGGACCTATGGGTGTCCTTAGGTCTTCTATAGTCTACCCCGAATGTAAGTGCAACCCATAGATCAATTTCTAGGATCCCCAAAACCTTATTCACCTCCACCACCTTCATCACTAGAACCATCCTACCACTCCACTTACCACCCTCATTATTCATCTCCACCTCAATTTCAATACCAAGCGATACCTCCACCTCATCCATAGAAACAACAAGCTCCATCTCTTCATCATGAGCAAGTTATTTCCACGACAGTTACGAGGAATGGAAAAGTTATCGAGAATCCCAATAATCAAGTGGAAGATTATAATGCAAGCCAAGAACATATTGATGAAACAAGGCTAAAGAAGCCAAGTTGTAAGACATCTAACCTTGTTTTATGGTTAAACATAGTTTCTTGATTTAATTGGGTTCTTGAATTCTTAATTAAACCTTATATTATGTTTTGATATCAGTTGATTAAGCCGTGTTTCAAATTTGATCCAAATCGAATTTTGTTTGCTTAAGTTTTACAAATTTATGTACTTATGGGTACCTTTATGCAATTTTCCCTCTTCTAGGTATCTAACTGCAATTTGAATACATTTATACTTTGCTTCATGGTATTCTTCATAATCCAATAAAGTTTGTCTTATTTTCATGATTTGAAACCTTGATGCATAAAGGTATCAACCTTGATGTTTGTTTGGTGTATAAGTGAAGGTAATTGCACCTTCTTATACTTGCAGGAGTTGCAATTTGATGGTTTACCCTTGTAAGAGTTGCAATCTGATAGTTTACTCTTGGAGGAGTTGCAATCTAAGGGTTTACCCTTGGAGTAGTTGCAATCTGATGGTTATCCCTTGAAGGCATTGCTATCTGATGGTTAACCTTTGAGGAGTTACAATCCAATGGTTGCATTGTTTCACAATCTGATGGTTGTTCTGAATCAAACAATAGATAGTTGTTCTGGTTCAAACTCTAGATGATTTTTCTAGGGAGAAGCAAACATATTGTTGTTCTAGGTTTACAAGTAGAAGAAAACTCCATCTTTAATGGTTGGTAAAGTAGTTTCTGAACTTTGACCTCCTTTCTCTCTCATCCTAGCTATATATAACCCTCCCCTCATTTATCAAATGATCTTTTCCACTCCAAAAAATCTTTGTTCTGGAGTTCATCCAAAACCATTGGTTGGTGAAAGAGAATCTTCTTGAGGATGAAGCCATTAGCTCTTCAAGGAAGGATAGAGGCTTTATTACCTAGTCCTTGGTCCATACATGTACGATCTTCTACCCTAACCTCATTTTCTTACTTTTCTCCTTCTTGTTCCCTTAACCATGGTTGATATCCATGGTACTCTTTTTTGAAAAAAAAATCACATGGATGAAGAACCCTCTTTCTTCTTTCTTTTTCCATAGATCTACCCCATTCTTGAAGATAGGAGATATGCTGGATCTTTTGGAGTGCAAATCTTGATTCTTTCCTTCCTTTCTTAGAATTTTCTTATGGTTTTGATGTTCTTCTCCACCTTGAGGTGAGCGATATAACCTCTAATACGTTTCTTGCCTACTTGTGACCGGTTTGGTGTAAATCTTGTTCTAGAAAACTCGTGATATGAGGAATGATGATCTTTTCGTGGATTGATTGATATGTGAATGATGATGATACAAGTTGTTAAACTTTAGTCCCTACAAACGTTACTTACTCTATATCTGAGGTTTTTTTTTAACATAGAAGGACTAAAATCAGAAAATATTCGTGTTATGATTTGTAAAATTTCATAGTATTTGGTACCCATTATACATAAGTCCGACCCACACTTTAAAACTTACTATATGATGGTTTAACGATGGTGGTTTTAATGGTTTTATTTACATTTTTGTGCTTAAATGATAGTTGGACGAGATCATAATGCTTAAAGTAGCTAAGCCATGCTAGGTTTTGGTCACATAAATCCTTAGTTCTTGAATGCCATAACTCTTACATACGACCGAAAATTATGCTAAAATTTGGGGTGATGTCTTGTCTATGACTTGTGAAATTTCTACATAATTTGGGATGGTTATGATGTTCCTACATGAAGTTACTTTTATTTTTCTTAAATGACATTTTTGGTCATGATGTGCCCTCATTTGATGCTTAGGTCTTTACTGGGCCAAGAGTGATTGAATATACCATGATGGAGTAACATGGAACATTTTTCTTTAAATGTTTTATATCCTTGGAAATTGTACTCCACAATTTATTTTGTTGGTGTACTTGAGGATCTTGTATGTAACTTGGTTGATGCAGAAAAAATACTTAAACAATGTAATTAACAAAGTGTAACCCTAATTATGTAGTGCCTTGTGACTGTGGAACTATTCTAGCTTCCGAACTTGTTGGATAGTGAAATTGACTACTCCCAAGTGGAGCCCGAAATCATATACAATTGAGTATATGTGGGTGTAGGAAGGTTATATATCTTCCATCTAGATACCAAGGTTTTAGAGAGCGGTTAAGGTCGTGTCTCTGAGTTGATATGTTTTGAGAGCAACTACAATCGTAACTTAGATTTTTTAGGGTATATACCTTGGTTTTTAGTGTCGTGGCATGTGTACCCAAGATGGACTAGGCTGTTTTAGTAGTTGAGCCGATGTGCCACTATGGTTGTTACTCAAACTGACCAAGGGAAATAGATCTTAGGATTACGGTCATCCTAGATCTTTTATGGGAATGATTGCAATGTCACAATGGTGATCGAGTAGTTTAAGAGGTATGCCTCAAACTACCTAGGGATTAATAATATATGTAATCTTTCCATGTAGCATATCTATTAGGTTTATTAAGTGACTCACATTGTATGATGATCCTTTCTTTGTTTGTTTAAGTATTGTGTATATGGATTATAATGTAGTAAGAGAAGTCAACTATATTATGAATCTAGCTATGCTTGTTCTTGTGTGTAAGTTATATAGTCTTTCAACTCTATAATATTATCTTCATTAACTGATTAAAGTACATAATCTGTCTATAAGAAACATATATTTTTAGAAGTTATATCTCTCACTGATACATGGGTCTCCCCTCCTGGGTCACCAAATATTTTTAGGTGACTGTTAGAAGTGCCATCAGATTCATGGTAGTGAGAAGGAGGAGTTTGGAGATCCGTAGAGGAAGAAGGTTGTTGGATTTTTTAGCGAATCTTATTTTCATCCATGTGCTCTCAAGTTCGGCAAGGAAGTTTGGTAGATGATGTACATTGACTTGAGATTTTAGTGGTGTGCTTATGTTTTGTACTTGTTGTACATATGTGGACATTATATTTTGTATACAGGTTGTGGCTGAGACAAGATAATAGTTGTAAAGATACATATTATGGTTGTATGTATATACAAGATGTTGGATCTTTGTGTAAATGTTCTACGACATGTTTAAAAGGTTTATAGTACGTCCATGGTGATATGATTGATTAGTGTTTGTTGACATTTTGGTTTTTCATTAATCCCATTTAGCATGTTTGGTTTCCACATTTGGTGGTATCAGATCTTAGGGTTTGCTGAGCGTACAAGAACATATGACCTAGGTTGTTGTGTCTATTCTTACATAATCCAACAAATCTGACCATAGTTTATGGTTATGTAGATATGTATGGATAATGAGCAGAGAATGTATAGAGTAGCTTTGTCGTGCCAGGAGGTGGTTGTAGGAGACCATTACCAGAAGGAAGAGTACCTGAGACAGGGCCAGAATAGCCTATCCTTCCTCTATTTGACACTTCAACCATGGTTGATCCAACTTTTCAGTCTATGTTTGGATATCTTATAATGACGATTGTCCATTTGGAAGATAAGGCGCTTGCACCTCAACCAACGGAACCTATTCACAATGCAGAATCTCATGGTCCAGGGAAGAACTTTGAGAGTCTGAAGAGAGTAGGAGCCATTGAGTATGAGGGGACATTTGACCTGACTAACATAGATATGTGGTTGATAGAGTTAGAGAAGGTGCTCAAGATTATGAGTATCTTTGAAGAAAATAAGGTGAAGCATGCTATCTACCTTCTGAAGAGTAGCACTAGCCATTGCTGGGCCATAGAGGAGAAGAAGAGACCAGGTGAAGTAGTTTGTTGGGAAGAGTTTTGGCGGGATTTTGTTAGTCATTACTTCTCAGAGAGAGGAGAAGATGGCTTAGTTTGAATGGTTGCGCTAGAGAACATAGTCTATTAATGACTATGAGGAAAAGTTTATGGAGTTGCTGAGGTTTTTTCCTCACATGGAAACTATGGAAAAGGATAGGATTAGAAGTTTTGTTAAGTGTTTGAACGCTAAGTTGGCAACGACAACATCTGCTTTGCAGAATCAAGAGAAGTTTTCCACCTTTGTGGAGTCTGTGAGGAGGATAAAGAGGACAATTTTGATGAAGTGAGAAGCTAATGAAAGGAAGAGGTCATCCCAGTTCTGAGGTTTTTTTTACATGTAATCTACTCATCACTTCTGGCTATTACAGGATCGACCATCCTTTCATTACAAACAAGTCTCCCTAGATCCTCTAAATAAACAGGAAGGATTTCGTTAGGTGGTAGGTGATAAAAATAAGAAATGTCCTTATTTTTAAGATGAAATTTAGCAAGAAACGTCACAACAACAACAATATGACATTGGTGGAAGTAGAGGACACGAACAAATATTGTAGGCAGGGTCTTCAGGACCAGCTAGTAGAGTCTTAGGATGGCAACAAGCAACAACTAGATTCTATGCCATGAGTCATCCAGAAGGAGTGGTCAACCCACTGGTCATGATAGATCATATGTAACTTTTTCATTTTTACTTATATGCTTCTTCTTTTGTATTTATTTTGTTTGAACCAAGTGCAATGTACTCATTTATCACCAGAGAGGTGACAAGTAGTGGTAACTTCCCTATTTTTAGTAGAGATAATAGCATTTTATTGGAAACCCCTTTGGTTGGGTCTACCATATTGTGAGAGGTGTGTCCATTTTGTGTTCATTCTTTCTCAGGACACAACATCCATGTGGATTTTATGCCACTTGATATCCATGAATTTGACGTTATCCTAGGAATGTATACTTTGGAGAAGTATAAAGTTGTTTTGGATTGCAGTTCTAAAGTTGCAATGTATTGTGATGGGGATGTCTGTTGGACTTTCCAAGGAGACAGGAAGATTCTTCCATCATGTCTCATTTTGACTGTGATAGTAGAGCAGGTGGATAGATAAGGGTGTGAAGCTTTCTTAGCTCATGTAGTGGATACCAAGGTGTTGACTCCTAGTATCTAGGATGTACCTTTGGTACGTGAGTTTGAGGATTTTTTCAGATGAGTCTCCTGGTGTTACACCCCCTAGAGAGGTTGATTTTGAGATCAATCTAGTTCTAGGAAAATAACCCATAGCTCAGGAACCCTATAGGATGACACCAACGGAGATGAAGGAGTTGAAGAAGAAGTTGCAGGAGTTGCTGGAGAAGGGTTTCATATGATTGATAAGTTCCTCTTTGGGTGCTCTAGTATTGTTTGTGAACAAGAAGGATGGTTCTATGAGGCTTTGTAGATACTATTGGTAGTTGAACAAGTTCACACTGAAGAATAAGTATTAGTTGTTGAGGATAGATGGTCTGCTTGACTAGTTGAGAGGTTCTATAATGTTTTCCAAGATAGGAAGGAGGTTGGGAAATCATCAATTGAGGATCAAGGCAAATGACATACCTAATTTTTCTTGTATGACTAGGAATGGTCATTATGAGTTCTTGGTTATGCCATTTAGGCTAACCAATGCACTATAAGCATGTATGGACCTGATGAATAGAGTGTTTAGACTGTATCTTGATCAGTTTGTGGTGGTTTTCATAGATGATATCCTGATGTACTCCAGGGGTTTGTCAGCAACAAACATAACATATTCGTCAAGCATTTGACATGCTGAGGTAGCATTGATTATATGTTAAGTTCAATAAGTGTGAGTTTTTGTTGACCGAGTTATCTTTACTTGGTCATGTCATATCTACAAAGGGTGATTGTATAGACCCTAAGAGCTTGGAGTCTATGTAGGAATGGGAGCAAGCCAATAAACTAACTGAGGCTCAAAGCTTCCTAGGTCTAGCTGGTTACTACATGAGGTTCATTAAGAATTTCAGTGTTGTAGCCTTACCATTGACCAAGATGACTAGGAAGGGTGATCCTTTTGTTTGGGATGATAAGTGCCAACATTCTTTTCAGTTGTTGAAGGAGAAGTTGATGAGTGCTCTAGTATTGGTATTTTCAAAACCTAGGAAAGGCTACATATTTTTCTTTGATGCTTCAAAGAATGGATTGGAATATGTGCTGATGCAGGACAAGAACATGAATTCTTTCACTTCTCAACAACTTAAGAAACATGAGGAGAACTATCCAACCCATGACCTAGAGATGGATATTGTGGTTCTTGATTTGAAGATTTGGAGGCACTATATGTATGGGGAAAATGTCAAATCTTCACATAACACAAGAATCTTCAATATATCTTCTCAATGAAGGAGTTGTATATGAGGCAGAGGAGATGGATGGCAAGGACTATAATTGTACAATAGACTATCATGCTAGAAAGGCGAATGTAGTGGCTGATGCATTGAGTCAAAATTCATCTTTTTTATTGTTTACAAATAAAGAGCGATTACACGCCATGGTGTGTGACAAGTGGACCTTGATAGTGTGACTTTAAAAGATGAATATACAGTTGGAGGTATCCATGTTAACATGTTTGTTGGCATAATTACAGGTCGAAATGGCATTGATACAACATATCAGGGATGTAAAGAAGGGTGATGTTATGATATAGAACATCATACATAGTTGGGCAGCGGGAAGCATGATCACTTTCATGATTTATATGATTGGAAAGTATGCTCCACAATAGAATAGTGGTTCCTCAATCGAACAGTCTAAGGGAGATGGTACATGAGGTGGATCATTCCTTAAACGTACACGATGCATACTGACAATACAAAGATGTATCATAATATGCAGGATTTGTACTGATCTCCAGGTCTGAAGAGTGATGTGGTAGAGTTTGTTGCCAAGTGTCCAGTCTGTCAACATGTTAAGGTGACGCATCAGAAGCATGCAGAGACGTTACATACTTTGCCAATTTGATAGTGGAAATGGGATCACATAATCATGGGTTTTGTGGTTGGCCTTCCAAAAATAGCCAAAGGCCATGATCCATTTGGGTGATCATTGATCGGTTAACAAAGTCAGCTCATTTGTTGCTAGTCAAGACACCCTAAGCAATAAAGAAGTTCATATAGGTCTACATTGATAAGATAGTTCATCTACATGGCATACCAATTATCATAGCATCAGATAGAGGTCATCATCTTATGAGTAGGTCCTAGAAATATCTACACACAATGTTAGAGATACAGTTGAGGTTTAGTACCTTCAACCACAGACAGATGGCTAGTCAAAAAGGACCATTTAGACATTAGATAATATTTTGAGAGGATTTGTTCTTTAGTTTCTTGGGAGTTGGGATATCCACCCAAGTCTGATCACTTTTTCCTATAACAACATATACAAGAGAAGAATAGACATGGAACCTTAAGAGGTTGTGTACATGAGGTGTTGCCAATCACCTCTCTGTTGGTACAAGATAGGCGAGTATCAATTTTTGGATCCTAATTTAGTTTAGCGGACTACAGAGAAAATTAAGTTGTTGTGGCATAACCGTAGCGTAGTGGAGGTCACATGGGAGTTAGAGGATGAGATGTAAAGTACCCATCCTTGTTTGAAAAAGTTTTTAGGGGAAAATCCCCATTGGGAGTTCATGGTTTTAAGACTGCTGACCTAGTTTTAGGGTTAAAAATACTTTCTTCATTTAATTGGGTACTTGATTTCTTAAGTAAACCTTAGATTATGTTTTGATATTAGTTGATTAAGCTATGTTTCAAATTTGGTCGAAATCTAACTTTGTTTGCTTAAGTTTTGCAAATTTATGTATTGATGTGGACGTTTATGCAATTTTCCATCTTTGAGGGATCAAACTGCAATTTTAACACATGTATACTTTGCTTCATGGTATTCGTCATAATTGAATAAAGTTTTTCTTATTTGAATACTTTGGAACCTTCATGGATTAAGGTGTTAACCATGATGTTTGTTTGGTGTATAAGTGAAGGTAATTGCACCTTCTTATACTCACAGGAGTTGCAATTTGATGGTTTACTCTTGGAGGAGTTGCAATCTAATGGTTTATTCTTAGAGGAGTTGATATCTGATGGAATTACCCTTAGAGGAGTTTCAATACAATGGTTTTCACTTGGAGGAGTTGCAATCCGATGGTCCCTTGAGAAGTTACAATCAGAAGGTTGCACTGGTTCACAATTTGATGGTTGTCTCGACTCAAACACTAGATGGTTGTTCTTACTCAAAACACTATATGGTTTTTCGTGGGATATGCAAATTGATGGTTGTTTTGGTTGTACAAGTAGATGGAAAAAATGACCTTTAACTGATGGTAAAGCATTTTTTGACCTTCGACCTTCTTTCTCTCTCATGCTTGCTATATATACCCATCCCCTCTTTCCTCAAATGAGATTTTCCACTCCAAATGTTCTTGTTGTTGGAGATCATCCAAAACAAACAATTGGTGAAGAGAAGCATCTTGAGGATGAAGTCTTGCTAGATTATGGTTTCATGCTAGGGTAGGACTTAAGGATCGAAGCTTTCTTACTTAGTTCCTTAATACATACATGTAAAATCTATTGGTATGTATGCCCAGAGAGACAATCATATGATGATTTTGATGGCATATATTGTAAAAGATTTGATTCATAATAAAGGAAATCTTCCAATTTATTATGTTTCATTCAGTTATGCAATTATGATGAAACATAATGAATGCCTAAAGAATGATATTACTCAATGACGTATGTCTTCAGGTTGATGACCTAAAAAATGATATCATATATATGTCAAGCATATGTACATTCTTGTTATGTACCTATTTGGATGTTATTGTGGAAGGATAATAGATATCACTAATACATAAGACTAGAGTGTGTGTTGGTTGATGACAAAATCTAATTAGTAATGATATATGATATATAACCAAACACATAAATACTTGTTAGAGAATAGTGTATCATACAAACCCACCATAAGAGCAACACATGGAAACCATAATTGATTGTCAAAATCATCTCATATAGTGATGGTGATGATTGTGGTTCTTAGACCTAAAATCACTACACTCATCTTATGTCGTTCAGTGTACTTTGTCATTATCCACCGCGACCTTGGATAAGGGTTCCATAAAGGTGATGCTTGGGTGTATTGTGACACATGGGGATGATTGTCAGGGATGTAGATGGGCCTCTTACAAAAGTTTGATATGCAAGCCACTTGTTAAGCGAGACTGAGAAAAGTATGCATATGCACATGTAAATCAATATTGTATATTGAGGTCACATATATCTCAAAAAGTCTGCTCTGGTACAAGGAACATGGATTGAAATTTGAGAGGATAACAATTCCATTCCTCGAGTTAAATCTAGATATCAATGATAAAGTAATTATACAATCACTGTAACACCAATCATGGACTGTACGTTGAATTTGTTCTCCAACTTTCTGAATTACTTGGATATAAATAATGTGTTTATAGATACCGCTCATTGCTTGTGATGTCATAAATTTGTGATGGACATTCACTGCCCACTTAACTTGGAGCCTATAGGGTCACACAAATAAGATACACAAGGAATTGGATTTCATTCGTGAATGTAGTTTAATGTTGATTGCTAAAGATTTAGGTATTCAATTTAAACAATAACAATTGAATAATTGACTGACTCAACTCTGAACTGACCAGTTCAAGTGTTTAACCAACCAGTTGGAGTGTTAGCTTAATTGAAACCACGTTGTCTTAAAATTAGTTGATCTGTGGCATGAACCGATTGGTTCAAATTGTTAACCGATCATCTTAAGGTCTCTAATGACCGGTTCGTGTGATGAACCACTCGATTCATTGATCAATGAAATTGGATCAAGGATTAATTGTTATCTCATGATCTACATTAATTGTATATTATTTCCAATACAATTGCGATTGGGAAACATAAAAAAACAATTGGTTCAGTGGTTGAACTAATCAGTTCACATGCCAACCTATCAATCACATGTGGACTGATCATTTTGTTGCTTACAAAATGCAAAAATTCATGAAATTTTGTCCCCTTCAACTCCCTCTTAGATTGGGAACCCAAGCCTGACCCTCCTATAAATAGAGGGAAATTGGGGGCTTCTCATACACATCAAAAGCTTTGACAATTGTGCTCTGATAATGTTTTTCTTCTCTGGTTGTGGTAAGCAAGATAACTCAAACAAGTCCTAACTAATAAAGAGAGGGATAGCAAGGGAGAACAATTATGGGAGAGCAAGTTGGTGCTAGTAAACTAATTTGAACGGACAACTCCTTCTTGTCTATTTTTCTAGAATGATAGGAGTTCTTGGTGGTCCGTTCAGACTATTATAGAGGTGAGGAGGTTGTTTCCTACCACTAGGAGAACAAGTTCAAGTGCTATCTATGGTGATCAACCAGGAGCTGCTACTGACGCTATCTCAGTGTGGCTTGATGAAAGGTGCATACTAGTACAAGGTAATCATCGTTGGATTTTATCTAGGACTAGGTATGACCTTGCAAACCATCCTTCCCATGACATAGTTGCTGATGCAATTATCTATTGAAGGGAAATATGGTAGCTAAACATTTCTTTTGTTGCCTATTCTATAGCCATATTTCTCTATATTGTACATAGCCACATCAAACTACTCAGTTTTGAGATTGAATTAATACGATCAAATTTTTGTTTTTCATCTTTTATTTATTGCATATAATACAAAAAGTTAAAATAATTAATGAGTATATCCGATGAAATACCACATACAATCCCAAATAATATATATATATATATATATATATATATATATATATATATATATATATATATATATATGGCATGATATATATGAAATTTACATGTGTCTCCCTAAAATTGGTTTTGATGGTGGATGTGTTACATGGTTATGGCCAATAACACTAGTTGTCTTTGCTTGGTTGGTTATGGTTGTTTATTTTTGTTTACATCTCAGTTCATATACTGTCCCTCTGTCTTCCTGTTCCACATGTAAAAGTATTATTATCTCCTTCCTATGCTTCCCTTCAATGTAACTTGAGGTTTCTCTATTACAATGTATTAGTATAACATTAGGATAGTTTCAATTCTTATTACGATGAAGAAGACAATCAACACCTAACGAGCTGCCCGATTCAGAAGATGGGCCAATCAGTGGGAGGACTGAGGAGGACATATAATAGGAGGAGCCAAACCAATCAATTGGTGTCCCAATTGATCATTCGGAGGTGTCCAAACTATTATGACCGTATCCGAGCTTAATTGGTAAACTAGGGTTTACTTGGATGATTATATGCTTAATTGGATCCATCATTTCTTAAATCTAATTAATGATGATAATTCAATTATGATGTTTTAAACCTAATAAGAACGTTTAAGTGTTCTATTGATTGAGAAATTAGGGTTTGAGAAATATAAACCCTAGTTGGATGAAATTAGGGTTTTTATGGTACATGAGTATGGAATTTGATCAAAATAGTTGTACGGTAAATAATTTATCGTATTTTCTACATAATTTGGATTTAATTGAAATTTGGATATAATATGTATAACTCAATTGTACACTTCAGTGAAAAATTTAAGAATTTTTTGATGTTCTTTAAAAGTCATTCTCAGTGAAGATATATTTCAACCGACCATGGCGACAGAGTGTTGTTCAGTAGTATATTGTTTGATTTTTAATTATTTATTATTAAATCCAAATGATCTGAAATTTTAACTAGACATCTGAAAATAAATCATAAACAAAGTGTAAATTTTTCATAATTTTTGGATGCGTTTAGACCTTATCAGTAGATGAATTACAATTACTGACATTTCTGTAGAATTCTGGATAGTAGTGCACAATTCGATTTTTTATTATTTAATGGAAGCTTGGAATGATATCATATTTTGACTGAATATTTAAACTATATTATACAAAATATTCTAAATTCAAATAATTTTTGGAGAAGGTTTGATTTTTGAAAAACATGAATTCACATAAACCTTTTTATGACAGAAAAATCTACTGAAATAAGAAAAAGTTTAGTGAGGGGTCAATGCGCAATTAACCCAAGAAGCTCAACTGCTCTATATGGTCAACCTAACACACAAGGAGCTCTCATAATTCTTATTCAATATAGAGAAATAAAATCCTAGAGAGAGAGAGAGAGTTAGGGTTTGAGAGGAGAAATTGATGGAGATGCTGACCTAGGGTTTTGCGATTTGAGGAATGATGAAATCATGTAAGTTTAGCTTCTTTGGATACATTTTCACAATGAATCTTCTCTCACATGTAAAAATTCCGTCCCTCCTCTCATTTGATCCAAAATGGTATCAAAACTTCCCCTTTTCTCACTCTTTCTTCATAATCCCTCATTTTTAGGGTTTCTGAGTTGAAAGGAAGAGGAATTGGGTGAATTGCTAGGGATTTGATATGAGATCGATATTTTCAGGGATGAGCTACGTTTTTAAGGTGTTTTCACACCTTAGGGTGAGTGGGAACTTCCTTTAAATAGTATATTGCACAAAAATTGGTTAATTGTAATGACCCCGCCTCCCGGTAACCCCCAATTAAGGGAGACCTGAAAGTTAGAGTCGTTATTCAATTAACAAGATCAAAGGTTCGACAAATAATCAATAATAATTATGAAATTCTACTAAGTAACTAGAATTTGGAATAAAATTAAAAGTTTACTTACCTTTGAAAACTTTGGAAATCTATCTATCTAGAGCTTGAATTATTCTATCTAATCCTCCTTGCACTTTATTTCTTATTTCCACAACGGGTCACTTTACTATTTGTTCTTTCAATTGTTGTTCCTAAAACGCCGAAAAACAAAATGTCGGTCAGTATATTGAAATATAATGGTATGTGGGAACAACCAAAAGTTTGCACATAAGGATAACAATCTAATTATCACAATCAAGTTAATTAACAAGCCAATTTACACCTTTTAGTATGACATTCTCCACCGCTTTTGCCCTAACCCTGGCATACCCACCTTAGGGTTTCCTTTGCCAATGACTTAAGGCCACCTTCTCAATCCCGAGATTGGTTCCTGGGGGTCACCACTCATGGTTCCCACTAGTCATGCAATATCATAGGCCACCTTCTCATTCTCGATCTTGGTGCCTGGGGTCACCACTCAAGGTGTCCATTGGTCTCCCCATCTGGGCCTGACCTTTGGCATCATCCATCAGGGTGGCATGCAAGTGCGAGAATCCATACTTCTATTATTAATGTGATAATCATAGTGACTTTATAGTTTGCAAGTATGACCATCCAAACTGATCATTTGCATTCAATGCGATTAACCATCCAGAAAATCCTCGAGAAACTAAGGATGTTATTCATAATTAACCACTTACCTAATCTGACGATTTGAACAGAAATATCCATGCAAATAAGAATCCAAGCAAGCAAGCATTTTCAACAAGATCTTGAAATAATCACGTAATTCCCTTTTTATTATTCATGTCATCAAGATCCATTAAACCTAGCTCACTTCCTAGGGTTTCTAATTCACTTTTAGGGTTTCTTTTGCAATTAGGGCTTCCCTTCATCTTTTACTATTTTAAACCCTAATTTAACGCAATTGATCAAAAACCCTAATTATTTCCACATCTAATCCTTAGTTTTGGGATTTTAAGGCATAATCAACCATTATATAAGTCCATTAAGCCTCTTTTCATTAAAGCTACCATTTCTATCCTCTTTAACCCATAACAAGGTCATTATGCTCATTTATCATCAATTTGTAGTTCATTATGCTCTACTACTCATATGAACTCTATTTATCATTAATTCTATCTTGATTCATTCAAAAACCCTAATTTCTATATCAAGGCTATTTATCCACAAATTAGGAACTTTAATGCTCGAAATAGCCTAGGATCATTATATCTCATCTTTATTCACCACTTTGAATAATTAAAGCTATTTAGAGTCGAATTTGCCAACATTAGGGTTTTAAGGCCCATTAAAGTATATTCACGCACAAAAACTCTAAATTAAATGAATTACGTGCAAAGATTCATCCTTTTTGTTCCTAATGTTCCCTTTTATCATTAACAGACTAATGTCAACTTTAATCATCAATTAAACCCTACTAATCACATTAAACACATCAAAATAGGGTTTCTTAATCATCATTACATTAAAGTTAATAACTTATACTACTTTTCGAATTACAAGAGGAATTAGCTTCTATACGCATTTTTATTGGATTCCTCTCATTTTTCTGAGAAACTTTCATATTTTATGCGTGTTAATATGAGTTACCAATTTTATGATATGAATTTTACAAAAAACACTTACTTGCCCAATAGGGAGGCGCCACGTCACCCATCTCATGCAAAGTGATTGCTTTAGGAAACATAATCGAATTACGGTTATACCCTTGGTTAAGTCAGCTGCTGCTTCCTCCCGCGAAGGGCAAAACCGTCCAACACACCCTTTCCTTTCTTCAAGCTCGGGCAGGCCGGTATCTGCTACCCTAGTCGCTGATTTGTAGCCGGTACGCGTGCGCCCCTTCCTCTCCGAAGGCCGGTGACCATCAGGGACAATGCCCCTACCTCCGACGCCCCTCCCCGCACTCAGGGTAGTCCTTAGCTCGCGTCCAGGAGGGTTGGTTCATGATGGACGTGTCCGCGACCACCAGTAGCTCTTGCAGTTGTGCTGCCTTTGTCACACATAGGTCCGGGCATGGTGACGACGACTGAGGTCCTCTCTTGTGTCGTGGAACTTCTCTCATTGACTGTGACGAACCCCCAAGTCCTCTCTGCCACAGGGTTATACATGCTCTCCTCAACTAGGGTTTAAACAAGGATCAAGAATGAGAAGAGAGTGAGAGGTGTGGGATTTCTCAAACTCGAGCCAAAAGCCCTACCCCTTATATAGGGGAGGGTAACAATGTCCTAAGTTGCTTGCCTATGAAGCAACATGGTTCTTTCCCAATAGGAATCCAATTCCTATATTGAAAAGCAATATTCTCTCTCTTCTAAACATCTTTTTGATATCCTTTATTGCATGGATAATTTAAAATATGAAAATTCTCTCTCTTATTCTCTTTATTCATGCCTTTCAATATATTAGCCACGAAAATATATTTCCTTAAGTAGAAAATACTTTCTTCTTAACAAAATCACATAATTAATTAATTATGTATTCCCATTATCCCTTTATTTTGAAATTTTGGTGTTTTCTCTTTCTTTCCTCTTCATTGGGACTCCTTGGATCCCAAAAAACTCTATTATTTCGAAATCCTTTTTATTGGATACTCATTATCTTTCTAGATGCATCTAAATGCATTATTTCACATTATCTTGTTGATTTCTCATTAAAATATCTCTTTTTGAGGATTTCTCTTTATTTCTCTTTTATTTTCCTCATTGGTATTCCTTTTAACATTAGTAATCCTTGGGATATGAAATTCCACCAAGGATAACTCAATTATACCTCTTTTTACTTATTTTCCACATTCCATCAATATTTTCAATTTCTTTCTTAATA
Source organism: Alisma plantago-aquatica (assembly GCA_963693085.1). Classification (NCBI taxonomy): domain Eukaryota; kingdom Viridiplantae; phylum Streptophyta; class Magnoliopsida; order Alismatales; family Alismataceae; genus Alisma; species Alisma plantago-aquatica. The sequence goes on along the minus strand of OY856415.1, from coordinate 51,248,285 downwards.
AAGAAATACTTAATTGATCTTTTCTTTTCTTATCGCACTCTTTATGCAAATTTGGACTCCTTGGAACCCAAGGAACCCATGTGGCATGAAATCAAACTTTGGATTATATTCTTTTGCCTTCTGGAGGTTTCCACACCTTTCTTTTCTTAAAAACTTAATTATTCATTTACTAATTGAATTCCCTCGTTATTGGGCCCAACAGCCAATAAAGCCCACAAAGCAATCATCAAGGTATTGTAATGAAATTCATGCATTCAATCTTTATTTGTTCATTTATCTCCAATATGAGAGATTACATTTCTCATCAAAAGAACCCAAAATTTGGGGTTGTAACATCCTTCCCCTCTTATAAGAATTTTGTTCTCAAAATTCCACCAAGCAAACAAACAAATTAGGATAAATCTTTCCTATGTCCATCGTGAGTCCCATGTGGCCTTACCCTTTCCATGGTGCTTCCCAAGAACCTTCATCATCTCATATTATTCCATCTGAGTTCTTTCTTACCTTGGTATATCGTACCCTCATAGGTGACTCAGGACATTTTAGCCTCTCAAAAGTTGAATAGGTTCAGGGCTCAACACATGGCTTGGGTACCTCGCATAGTGCTCTAGATTGGACTTATGTAACACATTATATGTCATGTTATCCTAAGGGGTAAGGCTAAACACAACCAGCTCCACCGATCCATCTCAAATGGACCCCTATATCGGGGACTCAGCTTTCTCAATTGTATCTTAGAGGGGTCGGATTTTCACATCACATACTCTCCCACAGTGAGCTGCATGTCAGTCTACTTTGCATCTGCTCACGACTCATGTCACCTCTGGGCTCTCTCTCAGCCATTGCACGATCAAGCGACTTCATCGGCACACACTGTGGTTCTTTTCTGACCTTCGCGAGGCCTCCTTCACCAACATCATCTTAATGAAGCGGTAACTGACACATACTCTCTATAAAACTTCTTGCATCCCGATAAGGCTATGGTGGTTAACATCACATCTTAAGAACTGTCTCTTTGTATCACCCTGAACAAGCACACTTGCTCTCATCATACCCTCTAGTCTGGATCTTACTAACCATTAGTTAGAGTGATAAACTATACTAGCATCGAGTTCTTCATGTAACTACTTCCACCTAATGGAAGTGAACCTTTAGCTCATGCTCAAGAACTTTTGAACTCGCATCACGGTGTAGTTGAACCATCTTTCTCTCTTAAGTAGTTCAACCAAATCTATCCCATGACAGTACTCTTCCTTTCTCATGTCATCTAGGTAAGGCGATATACCATAACCCATATTGGATCTCGACCTTCCTTGGTCCAGGGGAGACTCACAACATCCACAGTGAAGAGCTCCCATTCCCTCTTGGGAACTCTTTATACTTTATATCCATGTAATGGGTTACTGGTGTTCGTCCTTCGCCTCCTAGCTTGCATGGCCACATGCTACATGCAACTTTGTTTTAAGCATCCAAAGTGCCACTATCACTTACCATCTTTGTAGTTTCATGATGTTTTGTGATCTTATAACCATGATCTCCTGTATGTCATGATTCCTCAAGGTCAATTCCTCGAAAACACTAAACCACTCTCAATAGGGTTTTACCATTTTCCTTTCCAAAGAAGTACATCTGAGGTTCGACAACCATCCTTTCATTATATCACGGACTAGGTTGGCTATCCAAACAACCACTAATCTTGTTCAACAGATCTCATTATATCTGAGTGTTATCCAAATTTATCTCTTTTTTTCAACTTAAGGTTAGCCTAACAACCTCAACTTCTTCTAGCTTCCAGCTAAACTAAGCACTATATCTCAACCAGAGCATCCATTACCACTTCATATCCTTAGGTGTTAGGTAACATACACCTCCATGTATTATTCTTATCATCTCATCTCAAACTCTAAGTTTATATTCATCAAGAAACTATGAGCTCATCCACCTGGTTATCAAACTCAACCTTGTATAACTTGCAAATTCCACAAAGCTTCTACTAGGAACATCCTTTCAAGGTGATTATCTTAATACTTTTATCATTCGTACCTGTCCATGTATCATTAATTCCACCAAGGTATGTTATCGTCTCTATCCTCATACCTTGTAGCAATGTTCCAACTCGCATTATCTTTTGTCCTTGGTGTATGGAATGCATACCGTCCCATCTCTCCCTCTCATAACAAGAGGAAATAAGCATTTAGCGGCCGTCCAAACACAAAGTTCTTCCTGTTCCAAGAGTAGAGATGATACATCCACATCGCCAATACACCTTCAATTCTAAGTTGAAACGTGCAACTTATGTCTCTACATCATGATATAAAAGTTACTTCCATGGAAAACTGGTCTCAAACTTACTTGGGTCACCACACAATCCTTGGTCATCTCCTCTAGGTCTATAGGGTGCCGGCACTTTTTGGGTCATCCCTTTTCCCTTATGCATCCATAGAGTGCCCTACTCATCTACCCTTTGGGTCCCATGAGTTCATGAAGGTGATCAATCTCCTAACCCATGGCCCCCGGACAATGATAGATGTTACCTCTCGACCCTATGGTTATGTGAAACTAGGGAATTAGGCAACTCCTTCCATCGGTCTTATCCCTACCTGACCCTAGGATAGACTTAGGATTGTATTATAGTACATGTTCAACTTAGAACCTTACCCAATCCTTCATCATCTCTCTCTGCATTCTTGGGCTGTCTTTCATCCTTTCTCAGGGATCACGGCGACCTGCCTACCTTGGTCAGGCCCCATACCGGTTACCTCCATGGTAACACCCCCACATGCACATAGAGATGGTTATCTATGGGTCTATAGGTTCATTCTCATGCCATGTACTCTTTACTTAGCTTCTCAAGATCCTATGAGACCTCTTTAGGTTACCTCAAAGACAACAAAACTGATATACACCCTACGAAAGGGTCCCTCTCCCAAGATGGGAGGAAACTACAACTCTTGACAACAAGGTCACAACCGTCCTTAGGATTTACATTCACATGCGCATGCTTAACCCAGCAGCTACTAAGGCACAAACAGACACCTACGAAACCATGCTAGGTCATACTTGTTTTCATCCTCAACATTAGATCAACTAAGTCATGAGGGGTTCATCAAACATACTCTTAACTTAAGGGATTTCCTTTACCTCTATACATGAGGAGTACCATGCTCGAAACTATAGAGACTCAAATCTCATCATGAGCATCGGATACACTGCTTCCCCTCTTAGGCCTAGGAACCCTAGGTTCACCTTCGGGTGTCCAATTGCATGCTCAATCTCTTAACCACGAATCAAGCATGTCCAAGGTATGTCATGTACTTCCATGATCCTTCTACTCGAGAAACACTTCGGAGTTGAGTCCTCTTCCAGGACAACCAACTAGGTATAAAGCCTCACAACTGGTTACTTCAACTTCCTCAGGGTCTAAAGCACTCTTTATCTCATCCAGTAGGTAATCACTTATACCATAGGTACTAGAAGCATAATCCTCTCTCTAGGGTTTGGTTCCTCTAAATGCAACCAAGATATCATCAGCCTCCAGGGATCAAGCATAAGGCAACCATTATCATCCACGTAGGTCGCATCATCCTCAACTCCCCACTATTCCTCATGTCTCAAAATCTAAGCTTCCAACCTTCTTTCTTGGGTCCTGCTTTCTCTCTCTAGATCTAATTCCACATCTAGCCTCACTACATGAAGTTGGATCAAGATTTCGTATATTTTGAAAAATAGTGTAGAATCTGATTTTTCAATTGAAAAGCCATTATCAAATAGATAACTTTTCAGTCTTTCATACCAACTGTGTGGTGATTATTTTAGACCATAACGAGATTTCTTAAGGTTATATACATGGTCAATTTTCTTAGGAATCTCAAAGCCAGGAGGTTGAGCAACATATACTTCTAGTTCTATAATTCCATTTAGGAAGGCACTTTTTACATCCATTTTAAATAGTTTGATGTCTTTGTGGCTAGAGCTAATAACCTTCTAATAGCTTCAAGTCTAGCCCCGGGAGCATAGGTTTCATCAAAATCTATTCCTTCTTGTTGATTATATCCTTGAGCTACCAACCTAGCTTTGTTTCTAACTACTTCTCGGACTTCATTAAGTTTGTTACCAAAAACCCACTTATTCCAATATTGCTTTTATCTTGTGGTTTAGGAACTAAGTCCCATACATAATTTTTTGTAAATTGATTTAGTTCTTTCCATTATCCAATATTCATCCTTTAAATCTTCATTTACCTTTTTAGGTTCAACAATTGATACAAATGCCATGTTTGAAACATCTCTAAATGATGATCAGGTTTTTACTTTATCAAAAGGGTTTCCTATGATTAAGTCTTGAGGATGGTCCTAGATTAATCTAGGAATAGGTTGTTATGTCTCGTTTTTTTGTTCATTTTTAGTAGTTTGATCATCTTTTGTAGCTATGTTTAGGTCCTCAATTTGATGAGTGACGTCATTTAAGTTTTCAATTTCATTTTTAGTTTTTTGTGTTGTCATTTCATGAAATGTGATATGAATTGATTCTTCAACTTTTCTAGAGATAGTATTATAGATTCTAAATGCCTTTCTAGAAGTTGAATATCCCAAGAAGAATCTTTTTGTTATTTAGGGTCAAATTTATCTTTATCATCCTTTGTATTTAAGATGTTACAGGGTGCAACAGAAGTATGAAAATAATCAACTCTTGGTTTCTTGTTGAAAATTAGTTCATAAGGAGTCTTCTTAAGATGGGAGTGAATTGTTACATGATTCAATATATAACATGTTGTATTACCTACTTCAGCCCAAAAAGTTTTAGGTGTATTGTGTTCAAGTAACATAGTTCTAGCCATATCTTATAAAGATTGATTTTTCCTTTCTACTACCCCATTTTTTTGTGGGTGCGTGGAGCTGAAAAATTATGAGTGTACCCTTGGGATGTACAAAATTCTTCAAAGATGTAATTTTCAAATTCCCCACCATGATCACACCTAATGGTACATATTTTTTTTTGTAGTTGATTTTCAATTTTAGAACAAAATTGAATCAATATTTAATTGTATCATCTTTAATTGAGAGGAAATGGACCCAAGTGTATCTACTATAATCATCCATAATAACAAAGAAATAACATTTTCAACCAATAGATTGAGTCTGCATAGGACGAAATAAATCCATATGAATGAGTTCTAATGATCAAGTAGTGCTAAGCAAAGTTTTAGATTTAAAAAAAGTTTTACTTTGCTTTCCTAAAGTACATAGGTCACAATTTGCAGGTTTATCAAAAGAGATTTTAGGTAAACCACGAACAAGGTCATATTTGATCAACTTTTTGATAACATGTGAACTTGCATGACCTAATTTTCTATGCCATAATTGTAAAGATTCATCATTTGCAATAAGACATTTTACAATAATAGCTTGTGTGGAATTATCTCTAAGTATATATAGATTTCCTATTATTTTTCCTTCATAAACAACATTATCAGTATTCTCTCCGAGTAACTTACAACAAGATTTGTTAAAAAGAACATCATATCCACTATCACATAATTGACTAACACTAATCAAGTTGTGATGCAATCCATCAACAAGTAGGACATTTTTAATTTAAAAATTTGTACCAATATTACCTATTCTAATAATTTTACCTTTGGCGTTATCTCCAAATGTGACTGTTCCACTCTTATTTTCTTCAAATGTTTGAAAATCTTTTTTGTTTCCAGTCATATGTTTGGAACACCCACTATCAACCTCCCACAAAATATATGGATTTTAGAACCCATGTGATGGTCCTTTTGGTTAGGGACATTTATTACAACATTTTGTAATTAAAATAACTATTTAGGAAGAGTTTTTGAAGGTTTTTGAGCAATAATGTTGAATATTGTCACAAGTTTATTGATTCTATATCAATATCTTTTCAGGACAGTACTCGATAGACAATTTGTTCAATTGGAATATTTTTCAATTGAGCTATTTGTCGGCTGGAATGATTTGCCAGAAGACATAACTTTGATAGAGCATCTCCTGGTCGACTATTCTTTCGATCAGAGTGAGTCTCGGTCGAAGACTTAGTCGATCGAGAATGATTCTGTGTGAATTCAAGAAAAGTATTTTGTTATTTCTTATCAAATCATACAAGAATATGCAAGTTAAAGCTTTGTTTAGTTGAGATAAGACAATCAAATTTTCAAATTTAGTTTCAAGTCAAATCTCAACTAAGTATTCCACATTTCAAACTGTGTGGATTTGGAACCCAAGCTAGATCCTCATCCTTATTTTTCTTGTAAGGGCATGAAAATGATTAATGTACAAGATGTAAATAATAATGACAATAGATGAAATTAATTTCATTTCTCTTTTTAATATTGTCGTCACGAGCTGGAGTATTTTTAGGTACATACATGACTTTGTCCTTGGGTACTTGTGTCTTTCTAGCTCTAGGTTTTTGATAGGTTTTATCTTTGGGTACATAACCTAGGCCTCTCCTCTCAATTTGACTACATGAGTCCTTTAGATTTTATCAAGAATGTCTTTGTTTTTCAACCTACTAATATCCTTTTGCAACTTAGCAATTTCATCCATTTTCATTTTAATATAAAAAATTTCTTGGTCTAGATTAGATAACAAACTATCTCTTTCTTTGACTATAGCATCAATATCCAAATGAGTACATAAAATAGGTTGAGTTTGAATATCATTCATTTTTACAAGCAATTCAACTTTTTCTTGACAAAGAAAATTGTAGTTTATTTCTATAGCAAAAAACTTGAAATTATCCTCATTAATGGAATATTTTATAGTATCTCTTTCAGATATGAGACTTTCATTTTCATAAGATAGGGTATATATCTTAGCATGTAAATCATCATTTGTTATTGTAAGCTTCTTTAATTTCTTTTTACAATCAACATATTTTTCATGTATTTCATGAAGTCTAGTGGCTTAATCTTCTTTAGATAATTCAAGAAGGCTTACCTCACTTGATTCCTCATTTTCATCTTCTTTGTCCATAAGACATTCCACTTCCTCCTCTCGGATTTCACTTTCATCACTTGATTTGTACCAAGTAGATTTGCAAGCTTTATCTCTGTTGTCCTTCTTGAAGGAAGATTTCTTCCCTTTCTTGATTTTAGGACATTCATTCTTCACATGTCCTTTCTTTCCACAATCAAAACACCTAAGGGAAGAAAAGGAAGAAGCACTACAATTTTTGTTAGATTTATTCCTTCTATATTTCTTACCATTTACAATGAGTGCATCTTCTTTATCATTTCCTTCACTTGTTTCATCACTTTTTTGAGTGATGACCTTTAATTGAATCTTTTTCGTAGATTTTAAGGCAATGTCCTTTCTCTTTCCTTTTTGAAGTGCGACCTCCAATCTTTCTTCTTCTTCAAGGGTAACCTCATGAGTCTCTAGGTTACCAATGAGCTACTCCATCCTCATTGTGGTGAGATCATTTGCTTCTTCAATCATCGTCACCTTTGGTTTGTATTTTGGAGGCAAATATCTAAGAATTTTGGACACTTGGTTTTCTTTACTAATGTACAACGGAAGAAAATCTTGCGTACATTTCACTAATAGATATATTAGGTTGCATATGAAATTGTTCAAGCTTTAGTTTAATCATATTAATCATGGTATTTTTAACTTGGGTAGTGATGGAGTTTTGCAACGCCACTAAAAATCCTAGAGATGATGAATCTCTAAGTTTAGCCTTGCTTGTACTATGGTAAGATCTCCACCCACGTGCACTAAGACACGCGGAAGTCTTATCGTAGTATAGTTTAAGGGTCAGATCCATAGGACAACGGTCTTGTTTAGAGTTTAACAAGATGGAAAATGTTTTAGTCGTACTTAACTACTTAACAGTTGATATTTAGATCGAAAGTTTGATTTGGTTGTTTAAACTAGATGCGAGGGAAGCAAGAGAGTAGAAATTAGGGTTGTAAACAATGATTAAAAGCCACTAGGATGTTATCGGGTTTCACGTCACTACACATGGATCAGAACATGCAACATAGTAAAACAACCTGCAAAGATAGTCTAATCAGTTAGTATCTTGTAGACTAGTTTCCTTTCGGAAAACTAACTACAAGAAGCATGGAGTATTGCAACGCCAGCCATCCCATAACGAATGGTCACTTGCTTTGCATTACTCCTTCATGAAGTGTGTTCCTCGACCTTACCAAGGTTGCACTTTCATACGTCAACTGATTCCATTTCATAATATGAAAGTGCAATGATGGGAGTGAGTTTACTCCACTCATGAAAGCACTCCTAGATACCGAAACAGACATATGGTGACTACATACATCCAGAACCAACATACAATCGATATTCAGATCTAAGGGTACAAACGTAGACAATTCATACCGAAAGACAATAAGTAATACAAGTTGATGATCAAGCAACAAGCATTCATTAAACGATTGATGTTGAACCGAAAAGGAGAGTATCTCTATTGCAAACAGTTTGAATTACATTGCATGAAATGAAAACATGGGTAGCGGGGCTACTCCCCGCACCCTAGTGAATGGGACTACTCACTCATATCAAGGGTAAAGAAGGAGGAGAGAAGAGAGAGAAAGAACGTCATCTCCACGGAGGAGGGAAGCTTGAACCCTTGGTGAAGAGAGCAACGATCTTCGCACTTCGTGGCTGCTTTGATGATGGATCTTCTCTTCCCACCTTCTTTGTTGTTGAAGAGAGAAGGTAGCTTGATGATGGAATGTAGATCTCAGACCGGCAGCCTTGGGGCGATGGATGAAGTATGGAAATGCTCTAGAACTGGAGAGGCAGCCTTTGGGCGTCTGAGAGATCTCCCCTTTTGAGGACCCCTTTGGGTCTTATTTATAGGCTTAAGTGGAGCCCAAACGGTCTTGAACCGGTTTGGGCGCTGAACTCGTTTGGGCGCTGAACCCGTTTGGGCGCTGAACCGGTTTGGGTGCTGAACGCGTTTGGGCGCTGAACCCGTTTGGGTGCTGAACCCATTTGGGTGCTGAACGTGTTTGGGTGCTGAACGTGTTTGGGCGCTGAACCCGTTTGGGCGCTGAACCCGTTTGGGCGCTGAACCCGTTTGGGTGCTCGCCTCATGTGGTCTTCGGGGTCATTTGGCCTTATGCGGTCTCGGGACCGTTTAGAGTTCATGCGGTCTTGAGACCGTTTAGCCTTAAACGGTCTTGGGACCGTTTAGAGTTCATGCGGTCTTGAGACCGTTTAGCCTTAAACGGTCTTGGGACCATTTGGAGCTTTTGTAATTTTTTTTGTGTTTTTCTGCAAGGATAAAGAAGAGAAAGGTTAATCTATTGAAGTGTCAGCAATAAGGTAAAGAGTTAATGATTCTATCTAATTTATTTAAGAAAGAGTATGGAAAACAGGGAAAACCAATAAGATAACATCACAAAGTGAGAGGTTATCACCCCCCCCCTAACTTAGAGTCTAGCTTGTCCTCAAGTTAGATAGAGCTAATGCATACAGTGGCGAGGCGATTTTATTTAGTTAGGGTTTCCATACTCTTGTTTCAATTCTCAACCTGAGTTCTCCTCAAATCATATCGGGTCTTATTGCTTGCCTTGACTCTTTCAGGGTTTTAAGAGATGCATGGGTCTCAAGTTCCTTCCGTATCTCATAGCTTGCATTGGGACCACTTTTATTTTGTACATGTTGTTGACTCTAATCAGCTTTATACCTCTTTGAAAAACCTATCGGTAACTAGAGTGGGTATGAGGGTTGGCTAAAGGCTTAAAGTGTAACTCTCCCTTTTTGTGGGAGAGGGCTTATCTATGCTTTTAGAGACTCACTACTGGGAACGACACATCTGCCTTCATGAGGGCAGCTGAATGTACCGGCCGGGTGAGCTCTTTATCAGCCTTTTCTTATATTTGGAGACCTTAGGATCCCACTACCGGGCACGTCACATCTGCCTTCATGAGGGCAGCTGAATGTACCGGCCGGGTGAGACCTTTATTGGCTCTTCTTATAAGTCCTTATGCATGGCACAACTCTCATGTTTTTATTCAACACTCTGGCTTTTATTCGAAAAACTCACAGGCTTGGGATTTGGGGATTATTTTGGAATTTATTTTGGGCGGCCAAGCCTCTTTTATTTGGAGAGAGAAAAGTTGTTCTTAGAGTTTTTTTCAACATGCACTTATTGTGTGGTCTGCTTGCAAGACTTCTTAATTCGGAAGTTGCCTGATACCCCTCTCGTCCTTGAGAGCTCGACTTATTTTTGCCTTGATATTGACCTGTGGAGAGTCAGATATAGAAGTGAAACAAAAGCATAAAAACCAAAAGTGAAGGTGATTTATTAATTCGCCATTACATGCCTATATGCTAATCTTATTATTGCTTTTTGAAGACAAATTGGATTCTAAGTTAGCTGCGGATGTCCTTTCAAAAAGGAGTGTATTTATTATGCACAAGATTTATTTTAACTAGGAAAATACTAAAAAGAAAGGCTAAATGTAAAGATAAAAGGAAAAGAAAAGTGAGTTTTGTTCAAGGGGGGAAAAAGTATGAAAGAAAGAGAGAGTAGAGGGAAAATTGTACCTCGCCCTTGTCAAATGCACTCCCCCCTAACTTATCCTGCACTCTGTCCTCAGAGTGTCAGAGTGATAGGTTGAGAAGTGTATTGACAAGGGCATTTAGGCTTCTGTGAGTCCTTTATTTGCCTCATGAGTTCTGAGTAGATTAGATGTGAACTTTCCACGGAGAGCATGGTAATCCACGGCTGTCATATCCTCTACTGGTTTTTGAAGGGTCATGATGGTGTACATCCAGAAGAGGGCGTGGAAGCCACAGTCATTGGATTCGCAAATTTGCTGGGGGCACTTGTGGCTGAAGGCTGGGGGTTTGAAGTGTTCTTTACCATAAGCCTATGTGTGCTGGCTTAAGAGATCATGTAGTTTGTCAGCACACTCCTTTGCCACTTCCTCCGTTGGCGTCCTTGGTGTTGTAGTATACTCTTTCTGGTCTGGATCATACTGACTGTCAGAACTGTTATAAATTGTTGTTTTTCCGACGTGCATGTTGGTTGTCAGTAGCATCCAGTGCTCTTGATGAAGGAAAGGAAGCATGATGAATTTCGGAGTTGTGTGCTGGAGGTAGGATATGAGTGCCGCCGGCGTTCCAAAATTCTTCAGTCCTAAGAGATCGTCCTTCATGTAAGCAGACGCCATGAAGACCATGTGATGATTTCATCCGAGTAAGTATTGATAAGCAGTCATCACACTTACAGACATAGAACCTTTGATTTGTACGGTTTCTCGGAGGATATCTGCCATAACTAAAATGTCTCCATCTAGAAGGACAAGATCCTCTCTTTCGGCATGTAGTCGTGACATGATAACCCGAAGCTCATTGTCAGAGAGAGTCTTACAAGCCTCAAGATCAAAATTTGGAAACGTTGGTTCAATGGCAGATAGGGGCACCATTTGTGATGATGATCTCTTGATGGGTGCCCCAGTTAATAACTCTATGTCACCCTTGTCTGGAGCCAGATCAAAGTTGTAAGGGTCCCATTGACTGGCCTCGGGGACCGTGGCTGGTTGTTTTTCTTTCTCCAACTCCGCTAAAGTTTGTCTGTAAGGTTTCCTCTATGGACGTTGGATTGCCGAAAAAAGGTAGCGAGGGACGTCATCTGGTGCCATTGTAGGATCGTTAAAGAACCGTCTATCGCAGATGAGTTCCATGGCATAACGCCCTCGCAGAGAGTGAAAATCTTCGTTGATGAGGTCTGTGAAAGGGACTTGTTGATTTAGCGCTAGTATGTGTCGAATGACGTAAAAAGTGTTGTCCCTGGAGCCTTCAGCAGCTTGGACCTGTGGGTTGATTATTCGGAACCAGGGTTGGCTCCAACCCTGGCGGAGAGACGGGCATGCGGCCCAGATGAGTTTAAGAAGCCGGAAAGGGATGCATCTTGTCTCCCCGGCTTCAATTCCAATGAAGTTAATTATACCGGCTCTTAGATCACTGGCGCAGAAATTGTACACCTTGGCGTCGCGGGCGACATTGTCCACAATCATAAGCAACCAGTGACTAGAAACTTGGAAAGGCACAATTATATATCTAGCTTTTCTTGCGATCCCCCTATGCAACCTCTTAATGGATTTGTGATGTAGTTCTTTGTACAGTAAGAACAAACTCAGAGCGGGTGAGGCATTGAGAACTGGTTGCTGTCGCTTGGAGCTCCTGTAGATCTCGATAGAGTTGGCAAGGAGAGTACGGAAGATCGCCATCTTCATTGTTGATTGGAATCGAAGGATAGAATGGAAATCTTCACGTGTCAAGTTGCGCTTAGCCTTCGTGTTCTGGTATATAACATCCCCCCTTCTTTGGCATCATCTACTATAGTGTTTAGGATGAAGATATCATGTGCGTCTAGGGTAGAGATGGCCGCCATGTCTAAATCGTGCATTTTGTGAGGTAGAGGTGGCGGCGGAGGTAACACTTGCGGGTTGGGGGCAGAAATCTGCTCAGGATCGTTTGTGTAATGTTGCAGATCTTCATCGTTGTCAGAATCGGAAGGGGTATCTAGCTCTTCGTCAGTGTCTAGACATACTCATTCTGGTTCTTCATGATCAGGGGGAAAGGGCACCGAGGGTTCAAGGGTAGAGAGATGTGGAGATGCGGAGACAGGTGGGATCGTGCTGGCTCCCAGAATGCAATGTTCGAACTCGGCAAAAGCTACTTCTTTCGCAGCCTCCCCCAAAGATCCCAAGGCAGAATAGTTTAGGAACTGGTCCCATAAGATATTGTAACGTGCTCATTGTGAGTAGGGGATTTGGGATCTTTATCACCGTCATGGTGATCCTGCTGTTGTTTTGGTTATGTTCCTTGGCTGGGACCCTCCCCCACATCATTTGGGTTATCAGAATCATCACTTGAGGAGGTACTGTTATTGGAGTCAGTCGAAGAATCAGAATCTTCATCTTCATCTGCCGCTGATTTATCAATTGTTTTCTTATGTGCTTTCTTCTTGCACAGACGATGGATGGATTGAATCTCGTCGTATGCCACTTGCACGTGCTTGTGCGTCGTGGGTTTCTTTTAAATCAGATTTATCAGTTGTTTTCGAGCAGTGCGTCGTGGGTTTCTTTTAAATCAAGAATAACGTGCTTCATCCGAAAGGAGTCGTGCGATGAGGTCAGTTACTTGAGCTCTTAGTTGATTAAGCTCATTGTTTGAGGACTCCTCTTGGCGATTGTGTAGCTCTGTGAGGGTGATGTTGATGTCGTCCAAGCGCGTGCTGAAAGCTTGTTGTTGCTACTTGAGCTCGTGGAGGGTCTCAGGAAGAGGTAGAGTCTGCGTTGAGATCCTCTTGACTTGCTTTGCCATCGCCTTATGCTGGCTTTGGACTCCAAGGACTAGCTCAGGCAAGCTTTTGTAGTGGCTATCGATGTGATCAACTTGCTTAGCTACTATATCTTGTCGTTGCTGGATTTCTTGGAGGATGCTTGGCATGGCGCGGTTTTGCTCATCGATCTTGGCGACCTATTTTGTTAAACCCTGCACACAAGAAAAAATAGAATTTAATATGTTAGAAGGGTCGGTGAGGAGGTTTCGGATGGTGTCAAATTGTCGTCTGAATTCCTCACCGATGTTAGTGAAAGGGACCCCAGTAAGAGAAGGGTGGGGCGGCTGGGGTTGGGGTGGAATGGTAGTGGTAGTGTCGTGCAGAAAAGACACTGTTGATGGTCCCGCGAACTGCGTGGTGACTATGGAAGGGGTCACTGGCGGTGTTGGGGCGGCGGCAAATGAGAAGGGTGGTGATATACCCGGAGAGAAAAGTGAGTCCGGTAATGTTGATGGAAAGTCGGTTGAGGTGAAAGAAGTGAATTCAGGCGTTGTAACGGAAAATGGGATGCCCGAAGGGAAGAAGGGTGATGTGGAAAAAGGTGAAAGAATGGTGGATTGTGGAAAAGTGGAGGATGGTGGGGTGGTGGATGGTGTGGTGGAAGATGGTGGGGTAGAGGATGTTGGGAAAGTGGATGGTGGAGTGGTGGTATCGAGTTCAACATTTAGACTCATTATGAAAGAGTCTAGTGATGATGTTGTTATTTGTTCCTCTTGGAGGGTGGTTTCTGGTTCAAGGCGGGGTTTAGATGTTGGTGTCCCTGACAGCTCTTGTTCCTTCAAAAGCCTTCTGGAAGGTCATTTTGCAGGAATTTTAGTTGGTTTTGCTGCCAGGGCTGTTATGCTAAGCTCCGTCTGCCCCACTGTTGCTTTCTTTTCGGCGATTGTGACCGAAGACATGAGTTTTGCGATCTCGTCATCGGAGAATAGGAGCTTGTCTTTGTCATAATCAGCAAGATCTAGTAGTGGGAGCAGCGTTTTGAAGGATTTTGCTGTAGGGAAGAAGACGTAGTGTAGCTTGCCATCCTTTTCTTTTATGATGAAGGAGTTCTTTAACATTTGCTCATTTGTAAGGATGTCTCCCTTTATTTGTTTGCATCTGGGTAGAAGTCTATCCATCTTAAGATATTTGATAATTGATGTGATAAGACCACCCATGCATATTTCTTTCCCTAGGGCGTAAGCTGATAGTTTTTGAATTATAAGACGTCCAATGTTGACTGGTAACCCATTTAGGATGGACCAGATAACAAAGAGGTCTGATAAGATTACATTTCCTCCTTCTGACCTAGGGAAGAGTGTGCCAGCAAGGATTTTGTGAAGTGTGTGCACTAGACCTGATTGAATGTTTGAGACTTTGCATGTTTTTGCCTCATAAATAGGTATCCCCGTTAAAGATTTCTAGAAGTTGTGTTTGTTGAACTTGGGGTTGTCTGTGCCAACAGCCTTAGCTTTCTTCAGTTTCTCTTGGTTATCTATAAAGATTTCATTCAGCATATTTTCAGTTATGACCACTTTTTTGTTGAAGATGCTGGTGGATATTCTACGGTCACCACCATCCTGTGCTTTATCCAAGGTATCCACTGCTTCTTTAGTGAAATAGGTGAAGAATTCCGTTGTAGGCTCGACGTATGAAAATTCGGTGACAAAGCAAAGTCGAGAGAGATTGGAATTGTCAAGCAAAGTGAGGATTCTATCGTAGATCCACATCTTCATAAGTACGCTTGGCCAAATGTACTTTGTCAGTTTTAGAGTTTGTTTAATGGATGGGAGGGTATGGATGTGAAGATTTTCTGGTGGTGGTGCTGTGGTGGTAATGGGGGGGAAAATAGGAACGGTAATGGTGGCAGGGGTGGCGGTGATGGTGGTGGTTGGTTGGATGCAGGATGGTGGGATGAAACTTGCCAGGGTATGTTCCCTTGCAGTGGCATGGCGAACCTGCTTCCTTGCCCTCTTCTTCGGTTGTGGTGATGAAATGGTTGCTTGGGCCTTCCTTTTCCCCATGGACTGTTTGGTAGGGGATTCTGCCTCTGGTGAGGGCTCATATTCTGAGGATTCGTCGGATGAGATTTCTTCGACCTCCTCTTCAGAAGGTTCTTCATCTAAGCAGTGGTTGATGCGTTTTATATCATGCATGACATCGATCAGGTCCACCTTTGGTGGGACATGTCCAGTCTTTTTATGGTGGTCAACTATTTGTTGAAGCTGTGCCCGTTCAGCTATTAATTCCTCTTTTGTCCAAAAGGAATCGTCGGCTGTTCCTGTTGGTTGCTTTGCAGGTGAGGCCATTCTGAAATTTTTGTCAAGAAAAATAAGAGTTAGGTTTTTGAAATTTGTATTTAAACAAGTTTATTAGAATAGAACAGTATTATTGAGGTTTGGTTGAACCCAAAAGGGTTGAAGACCGTTTGGTTCCAAACGGGTTGAAGATCGTTTGGTTCCAAACGGGTCGAACACCGTTTGGTTCCAAACGGGTTGAAGACCGTTTGGTTCCAAATGGGTCGAACACCGTTTGGTTCCAAACGGGTTGAAGACCGTTTGGTTCCAAACGGGTCGAACACTGTTTGGTTCCAAACGGGTTATAGATATAAATCTATTATATATATATATATATATATATATATTTAAACAGTTTTGAGATCGGTTGGCACCAAACGGTTTGGAGACCGTTTGGGGCCAAACGATCCTTCATCCAAACGGGTGCAAGATCGTTTGGCACCAAACGGTTTGGAGACCGTTTGGGGCCAAACGGTCCTTTGTCCAAACGGGTGCAAACCCGTTTGGAGAAGACCGTCGGGAAGACGAAGAGCTGGGCCGTTTGGCGGTGAGGGACGGCAGGAGGGAGGCTGAGGTACGCTCATCGGTGGTGGCGATGGCGACGGCGGCAGCGAGAACCGCGAGAGGCACGCTCTACCTGTTAGCGGACGACGGTGAGGGCAACGATGGTGGAAGAAGAAGGTCTGGAGGGAAGCGACAATGAGCGAGCAGAGGAACGGAGCCGCGTGCAGACGACGGCAAAGTGTTAGCCGGGGACGAGAATGGTGGTGGGAGACGGAGGTGATTACAGTTTGCTCGAAAAAGTGAAGGTGCTCGTGGGAACTGGAGTGAAATAGTGAAAGCGAGAGGACGAGATTCTAGAAGAGAGAAAGGAGGGTACGGGGAGTTATTTATAGGATTTGGGAGGGGCATCCAACAAATTCCTGAGGTCAAACAGTTTCGATACCGTTTGAACTCCAAACGGGTGCGGCAAGGATAATGATTGCTCCTGTCGGGTAAATATGTTTGATTGTGAAAGGCCCCGACCATTTTGTGCGTAGTTTTCCAGGAAATAATTTGAGTCTGGAATCAAATAGGAGAACCTTATCTTCGACGATTATATCCTTTCTTTTTATGTGGCCATCATGCCACATTTTGGTTTGTTCTTTGTAAATTCTAGCATTTTGGTATGCTGTCATTCGCAGCTCTTCCAATTCTTGTAATTGAAGTTGTCTAGATTCACCGGCTCTTTTGAGGTCAAAGTTCAATTGCTTGATAGCCCACCAAGCTTTATGCTCTAATTCGACTGGTAGATGACACGACTTCCCATACACCAATCGAAACGGTGTTGTTCCAATTGGTGTTTTCAAAGCTGTGTGATAGGCCCATAGGGCATCAGGAAGTTTGGTAGACCAGTCTGTGTGGTGCCTATTAACAGTTTTTTCCAAAATGGCTTTGAGTTGCCTGTTGGAGACTTCAACCTGTCCACAAGTCTGTGGGTGATAAGGTGTGGAAACTTTATGGTTGACTCCATATTTTCTTAATAAAGCTTCGAAACTCTGCTCAATAAAATGAGATCCGCCATCGGATATTATTGTTCTTGGAATGCCAAATCTGGGGAATATTATTTCTTTAAACATTTTGATGACTGGTTTGGAATCACAAGAAGTGGTTGGTAGAGCTTCTACCCATTTCGAAATGTAATCCACAACAACTAGAATGTACGTGAATCCGTAAGATGGGGGGAAAGGACCCATGAAATCTACTCCCCAAACATCAAAGAGTTTGACTTCTTGCCACATATTCAATGGCATTTCATTTCGTTTGGTTATTCCTCAAGAGAGTTGGCATTTGTCACATGATCGCACATAATCATGTGCATCCTTTGCGATGGTTGGCCAGTAAAAACCAGATTGAAGAATTTTAAGAGCGGTTTTCTTAGAGCTCATGTGCCCCCCAGTAGGGCCTGAGTGACAGTGCTCTAAAACTGGGATGATTTCCATTTCTGGAATGCATCGACAAAAAAGTCCATCAGCGCATAAGCAGAATAGGTAGGGCTCGTCCCAGAAATACTGCTTAGCGTCATGAAGGAATTTCTTCTTGTCATGGTATGATGCAGACGGATGGATGATTCCTGTTGCCAAATAATTCACAATATCGGCATACCAAGGAAATCCAGTAGTAATCTTCATTAGTTGATCATCCGGTAAAGAGTCTTGAATGGGTAATTCATTGGTGTCTTTAACTTCAATACGACTGAGGTGATCCGCGACGACATTTTCAACCCCACTTTTGTCTTTAATCTCTAAATCGAACTCCTGAAGCATTAACACCCATCTGATAAGTCGGGGTTTAGCATCTTGTTTTTGGATCAAGTATCGTATAGCAGAATGGTCAGTATATACTATGACTTTTGACCCTATTAGGTAAGACTGAAATTTTTCAAAAGCATAGATAACTGCCAGGAACTCTTTTTCGGTGGTAGTATAGTTCTTTTGTGCCTCATCAAGCGTCTTGGAGGCGTAATATATGACATAAGGCTTTTTGTCAATCCTTTGTCCAAGAACTGCCCCTACAACATAATTGCTAGCGTCACACATAATTTCAAACGGTTGTGACCAGTCATGTGCTCTTAGAATAGGGGCAGAGATAAGGGCATTCTTCAGAGTTGTGAAGCTATTAATGCATTCTTGGTCAAATATAAAATCTGCCTCTTTGGTCAGCAGGTGAGTCATTGGCTTTGCTAACTTTTATAAATCTTCTGTAGAATCCTGCATGACCAAGGAATGCCCTGACTCCTCTGATGTCTTTAGGTGGATTTAGCTTTGAGATGACATCAACCTTTGCTTTATCCACTTCAATCCCTTTATCACTTACTCGATGTCCTAGGACCACACCTTCAGTCACCATAAAGTGACATTTTTCCCAATTCAAGATCAGGTTGGTGTCCTCACATCTTTGTAATACTTTTCCTAGGTTGAGTAAACAGTTATCGAAAGAATCTCTGTATACAAAAAAATCATCGATGAAGACTTCCATGATAGATTTTGTTAATCCGGCAAAGATAGCGGTCATACATCTTTGGAAGGTTGCGGGTGCATTACATAACTCGAAAGGCATTCTTCTGAAGGCATATGTTCCAAAGGGACAAGTGAAGGTTGTTTTTTCTTGATCTTCAGGATGGATTGGAATTTGGTAAAATCCTAAATATCCATCAAGGTAACAGAAAATTTTTTGGTGAGCGAGTCGTTCGAGAACTTCATCCAAGAAAGGCAAGGGGAAGTGATCTTTCCTTGTCGCTTTGTTAAGTTTTCTGTAATCGATTCAGATTCTCCACCCAGTTACTGTTCTAGTAGGTACCAGTTCATTTTTGTCATTAAGAACAACAGTGGTCCCCCCTTTTTTAGGGACCACCTGCACGGGACTTACCCATTGAGAATCCGAGATTGGGTAGATGATACCCGCTTTCAGAAGTTTGAGAACCTCGAGGCGAACTACCTCCTTGAGATTAGGGTTCAACTTTCTTTGATGTTCCCTTGATGGTTTGAAAGCTTCCACCATAGGCAATCTGTGCATGCATAAAGTTGGATTTATACCCGTCAAGTCAGTCATCTTATATCCGATAGCTTTCTTGTGTCTCTTTAGTTCATCAAGAAGTCTGTTTTCTTGGTCCACCTCCAGAGTGGAGCTGATAATCACTGGACAAAGCTTCTCGTTGTCGAGAAAGACATGTTTGAGTCCCTCGGGTAGGGCTTTCATTTCAGGAGCCTTAGGTCGCTCGGTTGCTTCTATAATGGTGACAGCCTTGAGTTCTTCAAAGGTGGCCGTTGGGGCTTCTTCATCCTTTTCTAAGTATTGAAGGCATTGTTGCACTAGTTCATTTGCCGAGAATTCTACTTCCGGATTTGTCAAGGTATTTTCCAATTCATCACAGGGTTCAGACATTTCTAATTGGGACATTTGATATATAGCATCCAGGAGAAAAACTTCCTCTTGAATGCTTGGACCTTTCATGCTATTAAGGACTCTGAACTGAAAAGCTTCCTTCCCAAGTCTCAAGATAATAGTTCCTGCTTCTACATCGATAAGTTCTCGGGCAGTAGCTAGGAAAGGTCTGCCGAAGATTATCGGGTATCTTAGGTCTTCTTGTATGTCCATAATAACGAAATCACACGGAACATAAGAATTCGTTCCTATCCTGACAGGTATATCTTCAATAATTCCAAGGGGAGCAGTTATGGTAGAGTCGACTAACTGAATTGTCATTGTCATAGGTAACAAATCAGTGAAGCCTAATCTCTTACACATAGAATAGGGCATAATGGATATACTTGCTCCTAAATCTGCTAATCCTTTCTTGCTGGAGCCATTTCCAATTGAACACTGAATACCGAAGGAACCTGGGTCTTTCTTTTTCTTTGGCATTTTGTTAAGCAGAATGTCTGAAGTGGTCTAAGCTAGTTTCACTGTTTCATGCTCTTCTGTCATATATTTTCTCGACAACATGGTTTTCAGGTATTTGGCCCAAGCAGGCACTTCAAAAAGAGCATCAAGGAATGGGATATCAATGTATAGTTTCTTCATATCTTCTTTGAATTTCTGGAACCTAGTGTCCATTTTGGTTCCTTTCAGCCTGTCCGGATAAGGAATTCTGGGTGGAATTTCTGGCATTGGTTCCTTTTCTCTTTCTCTTTCAGTAGTTTTAATAGATTTTTCCTTTTCATGGGTTGAGCTTTCTGTTGGGGAAAGAATAGCTACTTTATCATCATCATGGATGATTCTAGCGGTATCAAGAAGGACACGACCAGACCTTGTGGTGACAACATTCAGTTGCTCAGGTATATTTTGGTCATGCCTTGGGTTTACCTCTGGTTGCCCAGCAAAGGTACCTGTTGGTGGTTTCAACTGAGTAGCAATCTGTGCTAATTGAGCCTCTACAACCTTTTGTTGAGCCTGTTGGTTCGCAAGCATGGTTTGCTGAGATTGTAGCATCTGTCTAATCAAAGATATTTCATCAGATGGTTGGGGAGGAGCACTCCTCTATTGATATTGAGTGACTTGCTGCCCTTGTGGTTGCTGTGGGGGTGTTGTTAACTGCGGTTGTTGTGGCTACTGCAACTAAGGTTGTTGCAGCTGTGGGTGCAGTCCTGGATGGGTATATTGGTAAGAGGGATTCCTAGGATAATTGGATCGTTGGAACCCATTTCTATAATTCCCCTATTTTGGTTGAAGTTATTTTGAAATCCTGGTGATTGTCTATTGAAAGATCCACCTTGTGTCTGTTGTTGAGGATTGGTAGTTCCTGCAGGATTTCCATATTGAAAACCAAGGTGGTTTCTTGGTTTGTCTGGATTGTAATACACCTGACCAGGTATTGAGTGAATGGAGTTGACTTGCTCTGGCATTTGGTCCTCGGGATGTTCAATAATGGGTTCATATTGCGGCACTGGTGGTTGTAGATCCATCATAACATTGTATAACAGACCACATGATAATGTGGGATGATCAGATGCATGACAAGATTCACAAGTTCCAGTAGCTGCTTTTACTTGTTGAACCTGGGAGCTTTTCTTCTTATCGTATTCTCCGAAAGAAGTTTCGAGAGCTTGTTTCTTGTTAGCAATAGTCTTCAGGGCTTCTGCAATGGACTTGAGTTCCATAGATTCTTCAGCCTTGTAGACTTTAAGAACTCCCTTGGATTGGTTAGATGACCTCCCCCAATTGGATTGGTTCTCGGCCCCTAACGTAACTATATTCCAAGCATCTTCATAGTTCTTTCTCATAAAGTTTCCTCCAGATGAGGAATCTAAAAATTGCTTGATATCATCACTCACTCCTCTATAGAATGTTTCTATCAGTTGATTTTGGGATATGCCATGGTGAGGGCACTTCCTCAGGAGTTCCTTGAATCTTTCCCAAGCTTCCACAAGTGTTTCTCCGGGTAGTTGGGCAAAGTGGTTAATCTGACCCCTAATCTCATAGGTTAGTGAAGGTGGAAAGGATTTCTCAAGAAACTTTTCTTCTAAGGGAGTCCAAGTAGTGATGATAGGATGCCTATCTAAAGCATTGTACCAGCTTAGCACTCTTCTAGATAAGGCGAAGTGGAAGAGGTGTAACATTATTGCTTCAAAGGCAACTCCTTCTTGAGGTACGAGTCGGCAGAGTGACTTGAATCTCTTAAGATGATCCATGCAATCGTCTCCAGGTCCTCCCGAGAAAGAGATACCTTGCATGATCTGGATCCATTGCGTCCGGATTTCAAAGTTTGGTATGTTAATAATTGGTGGTCGGACTGGGTGATCATCTTCATAATTCTTTGGGACCGCGTAGTCCCGAAGTTGCTTGTTTCTTAATGCTTATTGAGCAGTAGCATTCTCAGCTTGGATGCGAGCTTGTTCCTCAGCTCGGATCTCGGCTTGCACTTGAGCACAAGTGTCAGCGATGAGTTGTTCTCGTTGTGCAGCTATGGCGGCGTTAACTCTTTCTACAACGAGGCGTTGCTCTTCAGCCATCTATCTGGCTCTTTGGCGGTTAAGTCTAATCCTTCGGTGGAAACTTCTTTCTACCTCAGAGTCGTACTCTGGTTCAGGGGAGAATCCGATGTGATGCGGGGTTTGCATACATGTTTTCTACCTGAGTAGAAAGAAATTCACACGTTTAGATGATGGAAGGAAATGAAGAAAACAAGAAGATTTGGAGTAGTTATCAAAAATTGTAAAATCCTAATCAACCAAGAAGTTGTTAAGTAAAAACTAAAACGTTCCGTTGTCCCCGACAACGGTGCCAATTTTTGACGAAGTTTTGCAACGCCACTAAAAATCCTAGAGATGATGAATCTCTAAGTTTATCCTTGCTTGTACTATGGTAAGATATCCACCCACGTGTGCTAAGACACACGGAAGTCTTATCGTAGTATAGTTTAAGGGTCGGATCCACGAGACAACGGTCTTGTTTAGAGTTTAACAAGATGGAAAACATTTTAGTCGTACTTAACTACTTAATAGTTGATATTTAGACCGAAAGTTTGATTTGGTTGTTTAAACTAGATGCGAGGGAAGCAAGAGAGTAGAAATTAGGGTTGTAAACAATGATTAAAAGCCACTAGGATGTTATCGGGTTTCACGCCACTACACATGGATCAGAACATGCAACATAGTAAAACAACCTGCAAAGAGAGTCTAATCAGTTAGTATCTTGTAGACTTAGTTTCCTTTCGGATAACTAACTATGAGAAGCGTGGAGTATTGCAACGCCAGCCATCCCATAACAAATGGTCACTTGCTTTGCATTACTCCTTCATGAAGTGTGTTCCTCGACCTTACCAAGGTTGCACTTTCATATGTCAACTGATTCCATTTCATAGTATGGAAATGCTCTAGAACTGGAGAGGCAGCCTTTGGGCGTCAGAGAGGTCTCCCCTTTTGAGGACCCCTTTGGGTCTTATTTATAGGCTTAAGTGGAGCCCAAACGGTCTTGAACCCGTTTGGGCACTGAACTCGTTTGGGCGCTGAACCCGTTTGGGCGCTGAACCGGTTTGGGTGCTGAACGCGTTTGGGCGCTGAACCCGTTTGGGTACTGAACGTGTTTGGGTGCTGAACGTGTTTGGGCGCTGAACCCGTTTGGGCGCTGAACCCGTTTGGGCGCTGAACCCGTTTGGGTGCTCGCCTCATGCGGTCTTCGGGGTCGTTTGGCCTTATGCGGTCTCGGGACCGTTTAGAGTTCATGCGGTCTTGAGACCGTTTAGCCTTAAATGGTCTTGGGACCATTTAGAGTTCATGCGGTCTTGAGACTGTTTAGCCTTAAACGGTCTTGGGACCATTTGGAGCTTTTGTAATTTTTTGTGTTTTTCTGCAAGGATAAAGAAGAGAAAGGTTAATCTATTGAAGTGTCAGCAATAAGGAAAGAGTTAATGATTCTATCTAATTTATTTAAGAAAGAGTATGGAAAACAAGGGAAAACCAATAAGATAACATCACAAAGTGAGAGGTTATCAGGTAGTACCTTCATGTGTTATTGAGAGATTATGATATATATGATAATTCGTATTGCATGAGGATATTATATTGAATTCACTTATCGAAATAGAACAATATAGTATGCTTACTGCTTTGGCATTTATTTGAACTTGTTTTACCATGTTTGGATCCCATGTTACATATTCGGTTGTGGGAAGAACATAGGGAGTAGGCACCATCATCCATAACTCCAAGATGAGTCCTTGGAAGTAGAATTCATTCTTCTTTTATAGTAGGTGTAGTTGCTTCCATCAAAAGGTGGTGGCCGACTTACTTGAGTTCCTTCAAGGTTGAGGTTGTTGAGCATGTTGTCCCCATTCTTCAAGACTTTTTAGGGCTCCCTGAAGACCTACTATGATACTAATTGAAAGATTTAGAGGGGGGGTGAATAGATATTTTTTATACTTTAAAGCAAATTAAAACACTTAACCAAATAATGAGGAGTAAACAAGGATGACACTTGTGTTTAGAGTGGTTCCAACCTTTGAATTCAAAGGTTGTCAGTCCACTACCCAATTGTCTCCAATTGGGATTTTGAAATTGATGAATTTTATTACCTGGAAAGGATGTTACACAAAATACAATCACCTTCCTTGAAGTAGCCTTCACCTAGAAGTAGCCTCAACCCTCCTTGAACTGGCCTTCTTTGAAGTAACTCCAATCCCTTAGACTAGCCTTCTCCACCTAGAAGTAGCCCCACAACCTTGAGATAACCTTCCTTTGGAAGTAGATCCAACCTACTTTGAAGCATATTTCCTTGAAGTAATCTCAAGCTCCTCTTGAAGCAGCCTTCTTCACCAAGAAGTAGCTTCAACTGTGCTCCCTTAGGAAGCCTCCACGATCTTATTGTAGCCAAGGAGTAAAAGTTGCTTGTACTTGTTAAGGGGGATTGGAAGAAGGAAATACAACAATTAAGTACATCTCTTTGATCCTATATCAAGTGTTAGAATCTCCTATCCACTTAAGATGAACGTGTTTATGTGTGGTGGGTAGGATATTGTAGCTATAAGACACCTCGAGAGCATAGGGAAGAAGACAACAAGTAAATCTTAGCTTTGTTTCTCTCAATAGTGAATGCTCAAGTGTATCTTAGGTCCTTTAGGTGTCCTAAGGCCACTCCAATTTATAGGGATGGTTTGCAATTGTCTATGGATGCTTTAGGGAGTGTCTAGAGTGTTATTAGTATGTTACTAGCCGTTAGGTGTACATTAGTTGGCTAGCAATTACTAATTTGTTTGTTCTTGAAAGGAACAATCCAGAACCCTACTCGGTTGACAATTTGGTCGGTTGAACTGTGTCTCGATCGAGATTTTCTTTGACTGAGCCTGAGTGTAAGGAAAAAGTATTGCAATGTCTATTTTCACCTCCCAACTACCAACCACTCAATCTAATGGTCGCAAGCTTTAGATTGAAGCTTATTCGGTAGAGATTATTTTTGACCGAAGACTATTTTAGAGCATAATTGTGTAAGTTGTTGAATAGTGCTCACAATTTTAACCTAGGTGGTTCTTGATCGACAAAATCTTCGACTGAGTGTGTCTCGGTCGACAACTTTTTTCTCTGAGGGTGTCCCTATTTTAGACTTTTGAATCACCTACTAATTGTGTGTTTCAATGTGTGTTGGTGACTCTAACTTTGGGGGGAAACCTATCTAAGGGTTATAAGTGGGTAGGGAAGATCTAACGCTTGATTTACATGATCTCTAAGTACTTGTACATTATATTTTTGTACAAGTGTTTACATTTGAGTACAATCATGAACATTTTTGCAATTAAGCGCATTTGTTCTTCAATTTACATTAATCTTCATCTTCCCACTTAGTAGGATTTCCTTATTCCTTTAAACCCAGAAATACTCAAATAACATGTTATATCCACAAGTGTGAAATGTTTGTCATCATCAAAACAAAGTGTATGTTAATGTCCAATTAAGCCAACAGGAAGCTAACATCTTCACTCTTTCAAATGGGTCACCTATAATCATCTCTTTTGGATGATTCTTTGCAAAGTAGGGAGTTGGATCCTTCTTCTCTTCATCTTTCTCTTCTTCTTGAGTGACTATCTCTTTTCCCTTTTGGGTGATGCTGAGTTCTTTTAGGATAGGAATTACCTCACTTGCAAGATCATCATTTGGAACAATATCTTTGGGAATAGAGGGGTTACTCTCAATTAACTTAACATTAATGGATTATTATACTTTAGCAAGATCAACATTAAACACTCTATAAGCCTTGCTAGTAATGCTATAGGCAAGAAAGAAATCCTTGTATTCATTCCATGTTGACACATATTTGGTTGGCTCCTTGTATGGTGTGATAATCACCTTCCACATATCAAAGATCATCCCTTGAATGTAGAACTGCATATGCCTCTTCCTATAGAGGAAGTTGGTGCATCGAAGACTAGAGGAAACATGGAGAAGCCTCTCTCTAGGTTGAGTGAACCAAGTAGGTTCTCACTGGTCTTCTCATCTCGTGGGAGATTGTTGGAGATGATCCTTGGTTCTAATACCACTTTTTGGATCTAGGGATCTAGAGGGGGGTGAATAGAGCTTCAAAATTCTCACAAGAATAGTTATACCTGCAAGTTATATCAATTGAAACCAAAGGATTAAGTAAAAATTGAAGTCCAATATAATCAAGAAAAGAAATGATGAGAGAGAAGGAAACAACCACTTAGACAAGGTGGTTAGAGTGGTTCCATTCTCCAAACTAGGAGATAGTCAATCTACTACCTAGAGAGGTCAACCTCTAGGACTTTGAAACCCATGTATACTTATATTCCAGCATAAGAGATACAAGGAGACCACCATACATCCCAAGACTTACCTACTCAAGACAAAAATCTTTCACCTATACCAGGACTTACCCACTTAATCAAGATATCTTTAGCCTTCAACAAGGACTTACCCACACTTGCATCAAGTATTTGGCCTTGAAAGAATTAACCACTCTTCTTGAATCTTTTCCTTTCCCTTATCCTTCACCTAGAGAAGATCTTCACCTCTTCTTCAACCTTGAAGAAAACCAGTAGCTTCTCCTTCACTCAGAGTAGCTTGCTTCAATATTTTCTCTTTGAGAAAGGGGATTGGGAACATGGAAGGAATGAGAGCTTTACAAACACATGTCAATGACTTATTGTATATGTGGGTGTGTCTCTAACAAGGCAAAAAAAGGAAAGGGTTTCCTAGGAAGGATCTCCTTGTACCTATTTAGAGCATCATTAGAGACAAAGAAGGTATAAGGCGTGAGTTGGAGGAGGATGGTGCTCTGAATGGGGTGGCTCTCTTTCTCCTATTTGAAGTCATGGAGGCAAAATAAGAAGATTGAGAGGTTAAAAACGTAGGAAACACCACCAAGATCCGACCAAACACCTAGGGTTGATGAGCAAGAATTCTAGGAAGGTTTAGATAGGGCTAGGAAGAGCATGGTTGGGGCTAGGGTTGAGAGATTCAGGTAGCTGGAGAGTGAATCAGTCGATTTTTATCTTGTTGAGAGGGAGAAAAATCAGTTGAACCACACTTAAGTTTGCTTCAACCTGACCATTGATCGAGTTCTATGATTGGGAAACTTGATTCAATGACTTTTGATAAAGGCCCTCAACCACAGAATGGTCGAGTTGGCAACTCAAATGATGGTCAACCTTAATCAACATTAGAAATTCTAATTTCTATCCATTAGAGTGCTCATTAAATTTATTTTTCTAGTCCATTTTGCATTTTAAACATTTAGGCACATATCACTCATTATTGGGTACTATTTGTGATAAAACAAGCATTTGTGATAAATACCCAAAATAAGCAAAAAATAAGGTATATGAACATGGGAATTTTAGCACTTTAGCAAGCAAGGGATATCAAGACATAAGCAAAGCATATAGAACAGATAGAAACTAGCTAGAAGGCATATAAAATTCATCCAAAGCAGTTATGAATAGTTTAGATCTAATAAAATTCAATTGCTCTCTGGCTAGAGGTTTAGTGAAAATGTCTGCCAACTGATTTTTTGTGTCCACATGTGTGATATAAATATCATTTTTGGAAATATGATCATGAAGAAAATGATGTGGAACCTTTATATGCTTGTCTCTACTATACAATATAGGACTTTAAGATAAATTGACTGTAATAGTATTATCACAATAGATAGGAGAAGTATCAAAATAAATGTTAAAGTTTTGGACTGCTTGCTTCATCCATAGGACCTAGGCACAACAACTCCCAATTGTAATGTATTCAACCTCAATAGTTAATAAAGGCATTGCACTCTGTTTCTTGTAGAACCAAGACACCAAGCATGGTCCTAGGAGAAAGCAAGTGCCACTTGTACACTTTCTATCAATCAAGAATCATGTGTAATCCACATTACTATAAGCTATAAGAGTAAAGTCCCTTGACTTGGGATACCATAGTCCAAAGTTTGGAGTTTTGGCTAGAAATCGAAAAATCCTCTTAACAACTATAAGATGTGATTTCTTGTGATTTAATTGAAAGAGAGCACACAAGCCAACACTAAAAGTTATAACAAGTCTCTAGGCAGTTAAATAAAGTAAACTTCCAATCGTACCTGTATAGAGCTTCTCATCCACTTTCTCCCCTTCTTCATCTTTATCAAGTTTGGCAGTATTTGGCATGGGTGTGTCCATCCGCTTGGTTTTCTCCATCCCAAAGTGCTTAAGTAGCTCACTTGTGTACTTGCCTTGGTTGATGAAGTTCTCATCTTTAGTTTGATTGATTTGAAAATCGAGGAAGAATGTAAGCTCACCCATCATGCTCATCTCAAACTCACTCTACATAAGATCACTAAACTCCTTGCAAAGATCAAGATTAGTTCCTCCAAAAATGATATCATCAACATAAATTTGAATGATAAGAACATTGTTAGAAGTGTGTTTAAGTAACAAGGTAGAATCTACTTTGCCCATGATATGCCCATGATCTAACAAAAATTTCTTTAAATTCTCATACCAAGCTCGAGGTGATTGTTTGAGTCCATAGAGAGCTTTTTGCAAAAAATAAACATGGTTAGTTAAACTATCATGTTTAAAGCCCAGGGGTTGTGCAACATACACTTCCTCCTTAATTGTACCATTCAAAAATGCACTTTTATCATCCATTTGATAAAGAAGAAAGTTTTTATAACTGGAAAAAGTAAGCAACATACAAATGGACTCAAGTCTAGCTATTGGTACATATGTTTCATCACAATTTATACCTTCCTACTGATTGTAGCCTTGAGCCACTAACCTTGCTTTATTCCTTACCACCTTGCGACTTTCATCTAGCTTATTGTGGTAGAGCCATTTGGTAGCAATGATCTTCCTATCACTTGGTCTTGGCACTAGTGTCCATGCTTTGTTCTTCTCATATTTCTCCAATTCTTCTTGTATGGCTAGGATCCATTCATCATTCCCAATAGATTCTTTGATATTCTTTGACTTGAGATGTGAGAGGAAGGCATTGTTGGCTTATTCTTTGTTGAAGGAAGTGAAAGATATAGAGGGGTGTGAATAGATTTTTTTGACACTTTAAAGAAAATTAAAACAATCAACCAAAGAAGGAGGAGGAAACAAGTATGACACTTGTGTTTAGAGTGGTTCCAACCTTTGAATTCAAAGGTTGTCAGTCCACTACCCTATTGTTTCCAATTGGGATTTTGACAGTGAATAATTTTATTACCTTGCAAGTATGGTACACAAAATACAATCACCGTTCTTGAAGTAACCTTCACCTAGAAGTAGCTTCAACCCTCCTTGAAGCAACCTTCTTTGAAGTAACTCCAAGCCCGTGGAGCAGCCTTCTCCTCGTAGATGTAGCTCCACCACCTTGAGATAGCCTTCCTTTGGAAGTAGCTCCAACATCCTTTGAAGCATCCTTCCTTGAAGTAATCTCAAGATCCTCTTGAAGAATCCTTCTTCTCCAGTAAGTTGCTTCAACTATGCTCCCTCAAGAAGCCTCCACGATCTTGGAGTAGCCAAGGAGAAAAAATAGCTTGTACCTGTGAAGGGGGATTGGAAGAAGGAAATACAACAATGAAGTATAGTGCTTTGATCCTATATCAAGCATTAGAATCTCCTATCCACTTAAGTATAGTCCCTATTTTAGACTTTTGAATCACCTTCTAAGTGTGTGTTTCAATGTGTGTGGTGTGTTGGTGACTCTAACTTTGGGGGGAAACCTATCTAAGGGTTATAAGTGGGTAGGAAAGATTTAACGCTTGATTTACATGATGTCTAAGTACTTGTACATTATATTTTTGTACAAGTGCATTTTCTAGATTTTCTATGGAGTACAATCATGAACATTTATACAACTAAGCGCATTTGTTCTTCAATTTGCATTGATCTTTATCTTCCCACTTAGTAGGATTTCCTTATTCCTCTGAACCTTGCAAATCTCAAATAACATGTTAGATCCACAAGTGTGAAATATTTGTCATCATAAAAAAAGGGTATATTAATGTCCAAATTAGACAAGAATCTCCCCCTTATTGAAGACGACAAACATTTCTAAAATATAATTCAAAGAATTTAAATGAGATTAGTTTCATACCTAAGATTTACCTAAGATGAAGAATATTCTCTTGTTTTCATAAAATGTGTGGTATTTATTCTTAAAGACATATGGAACATAGTATCCATCTCTTAAGGAATGCAACATCAATTAATGTTAGGCCAAGAGAACATGAAACTTGTTTATTTTGTTTTATATTATTTCTCCCCCTTTGTCATTTCAAAAACATATCCATATAATCATTTCACCCCCCTGAATGGGATACTCCCTGTAATATGATAACAAGTTGCAAAAACAAAGTGATAGAAAATGTCCAATGAAAGCCAGAAGATAGATTTTTACTAACATGAATAAGTGAACACAAACAAGGTCAATTTCATTGATAATAACATAGGATAACAACATAAACTTCATTAGAAATGATTACATAAGTGGTACTACTCACTAAATAGGACATGATCACTTGAAGGATTGCAAGATTACATCAACCTCAGGATCTTTCCCAAGAAATTGAGCATCACCATAGTACTTGACTTGTGTTTGCCAATCAAATACACCTGTCTTGAGGCGAGGGTGAGGCGGACGAGGGAGAGGATGAGGGTGAAACCCTATGGCTGACGCTAATGCAGGGAGAGAAAATGATCTTGAGCTGACACTGGCTCCTACATCTAGCTCAAGTGAGGCCAATGGAGTGAATTTGTCTGCCTCATCCCAGAATCGCGTGGATCAAAGGGCATCGACATCTCCGTCTATGTGACAGAGTGAGTTTTTATATATATATTATTATTATTTAGTTCCTCTCTCTTACAATTTTAATTGTTCCAATTATGCCCTCAATCATATCTCTCACTAAATTGATTAAATGGATTATCAATTTTACATAAGATTATCCATTATAGTACATAAAGTCAATAATACAAGTATTATGACATTTAGTCAATTGACTTAGTCAACAATCGAATTTTGACTCCAATTTTGTAGCTTAGCTGCCTAATGACATCATTAAGCTACCCCTAGATTTTTTTTGCAATTGGAATTACCAATAAAGAGTTACAACCAATTTAATTTTGAGCTAATACATCACCTTTTATATAGCCTAGACCTAAGTTTTCTATTAAATTGAGCTTATTTAAATGTCACGCTACCTAAGGAACTCACCCCCCCTCCTAGCCATTGGATTGGGCGATCCATGGATCAAGCCCTAATCTAATGGAGGAGACCTTGTCTCCTACCTCCCGCAAAGGACGGGGAGGTAGCAGGAGATGAGGCTCGGCCTACCTCGCCACCTCACGCCCGTTTTTGAATTTTGAACCCAACAAACTTCTTCTAAACTCCGCAACGAACTCGTCTAGCTCCAGCTTGACCCCCCCTCATCCTCGGATTAGAGAGAACATATCCCGACTCCCTCGCTGCTCTCACCGGTGGCAGCACACGAATTAGGGGTTTACCCTCTACATCACCTCGCTCCTATATAACACTCCCACGAGCTCCGTCAACCCTCCTTTCATCATCCCCTACTTCTAATTCCAACAGAATACGCCCCTACCTCCCTCACCTCGAGCACCCCCTGCTCACCTGACCCCCGACCTTCTTCTCACTCTGGTGGATTCCTCCATCCAATTGAGCGCCTATACACCATCAAGGGACCTTGGCGGGACGATCACTGCCCTTGGTTGGAACCGCGGAGGCCCTGATCCCTGGGTCGACTAGCCACCACAGCAGAGCTCAAAGCTTCCATCGCCGGCGAGGTCCAGGGCACGTCGAGCAGCTGGGAGTGGACCTAGAGTTTCATGAACCTCACGCGGAGCTTCGTGACCCCTCAATCCAGCCAGAGGGCAGGTAAATCCTTAGAACCCAATTTCCATTTACAGAGCCTCCTGCCATCGCAACCATGGCTGTAGTTAGCCTCCGACGAGCTTCTTGGGCTCGTTGGACTCAGGAAGACCCCGCGAGCGCAACTCGCTCATGCTCACACACTCTGCATCCACCTAGCTACCCCACTCCTTCGCCATTCCTCGCCTCAGTTAGTTGCTGCCATGGCGCGAGTCACCGATGAATCAAACCAACAAAAACCCCACTCTGTCCAAGCGTGGTCACGCGCAAAGAACTCAACCCTAAGGGGCATTTACGTCTTTTATCCGTGTAGCCGGATCCCTCTTCTAATCCGCGGGACCAGCGACCTCTTTTTCTTTTTTTTATTTTCTTCGTTATTTCCTTAGAATTTTCCTAATTCGTCAGAATTGTGGAAACCCTAGAAAATGATAGGAATATCGAAATATATTGAACCTATATACCATTTTCATCAGAAAAATCCAAGATAACTAAATAAAATAATTCCAGGTCCTAGATCCGATTCCTTCTCTAAAATTATGGCCAACATACCTAATGACCCCTTAATATATATATATTTTGTGTAATAATGGTTATTACTGATTTTCCAATCTGCCCTGAGAATAGATTAAACCCTAATTAGTGTTCCAATCATCATGGCACTCGAAATCCTACCTAAGGAAGATAGTTGATTCAATAATTGAGAAGAACCCTAATTTCTAGTTTTTCTCACCTTATCATGAATATTATGTACAATTTATGAAAAACCCTAATAACTGAAATGTCCTTTAATAACATGGACGACCCTAATCTCAGACCCCAACTCAGAATCCTATGTATCCTAAGGTGACATCCCAAATGACCTAAACCCTAATAAGAAACCCTAATGTGGAATAATGAGAATCCATAGTAACTTAGGGTTTTGTTTACATTTCAGGGTGATCTACTATCTTTGTCCTAACTTAGGACTTGTGGAATTCAGATCTGAGAATTAAAGGTATATGTGGATATAATTATATGACTAGTTTTTGCTGGATGTTAAGTATATGTACTTGTTTGCATGAAATTGATATACATTGATGGATGTGGATATATGATTAATTGATGATTTACCGCCTTGAACATGAAAGTACATAATTGAATATAAGTGAAATGTAGTTACTAGTGGTGCTCATTAATCTCCCTATTAGAGAGGGAAAGTATTAATGTTGACTAGCACCTCCCTAATGGTACAAGGTACGCAGGGAGATCCCTAATGGTACAAGGTATGCAGGGATGGGGCCCAATATTTATGTTTGTGCTAAGTCCATCATAGTAGTGCATTTTCATTCTAAATGAGGCTAATAACTTGGGATTACCTGATTTTTCCGCCTTTAAGTAACGTTTCGTTCTCTATATCCAATTTTTGAGTATTTTATATACCACCATAGTATAGATTTTACTTCCATGTACCAACTTTGTTGATGTATTTGTTTCTCGTATTTTCCAGGTACAAGAAAATGATGAAGCACTTCAAAGTACTAGAAGTCACTAAATAATGAGCCTGGAGGATAATAGATAGATCTGTACTTCTCACCTTGGTCATTTCAGTTAGATAATTTTCATTCTTCTAGATGATGTAATAGGATACTATAGATCCCATGTAATAATCACATTTCCTTTTTCATAGACTTATTCTTTTCCTTTCTCAAGTATTAATATGTATGACCTTATCTTTCATTATTGAATGAAGTGTTGTGTGGCTATTTACTATGATGTGAACATGATCTTGGATTAACTCTAATTTTAGTTGGCTATCCATATTTCTTATATTTTCCCTATTGACATTTATGGATATGAGTGCACGCATATCTATGTATGTCACTAAGGAAAGTATGTAGAAATTGGGGTCGTCAGAGTCAACCACCATCTCAAATCCTTCCTCCTCCTCAACACCTCTGCCAGAAGGAAGTGACGATTCCTTGCCGCCTCTACCAAATCTCAATTGGATCCAATCCAGTCGATTGGGTAGAGTGTGCAAGGATGCCCCTTTCATCAAGTACGTGGAGTCAACCGTGAAGAACAGATTGATGGTCTTCTCATTCTCGAGAAGAAACAATGCAACACCTATCTGGAAGGAATACATATTGATTCAGTTCACTGGGAGAAAGCCTTTTAAAGGCCAAATCCATGGGTGGATAAAGAGGAGATGGAGGCCAAGCGATGAGTTCCAAATTGTGGCAGAAGATCCTGAGGGATTTGTTATCAAACTCCCTACTGACACTGAAAGGGAACAGATCTAGGAGGAAGCTCCCTAGATGTTGGATGGTGCCCTTGTCATCACACGCATGGGAACTGGGCGAGTTGCTCCAACCCCTTTCCTTCAAGAAACTTCCTGTATGGATGAAAATCGAGAATCCTAGTATCCCTTGGATGTTGGATCGATTAGGTGGCACAACTAGCCTTCTTAGGCGTCCAGTCAACTTCGACAAAGGGAATTTCTCAGCTAACTTCCTCAAGGAGGCTCTTGTTTGTGTTGAGATCAACTCCTGTGCAGGGTTTCCTAATGAGGTATTGATCGAGATGGATGCGATCCTGAAGAAACTCCACATAGAATACATCTCCAAACCCATCCTTTTCTCTAAATGTAAGTGCTTCGGGCACCGATTCATCTTGTGTCCCTTGGAGTCCAGACAGAAGCAACTCAGAAGCAATCTACATATTAGATCAGGGAAACTTGAACGCATTCCAAATGGTAGACGTAATGTTGACAAGTCAAATCCATCCAGAACTCATATTGAGTGAAGGTCGGAGAGGACGGGTAAGCATAAGGAGCATGTTATGGAGCCTGACATGTATTGTGAACCCTTCTTCTTAATAGCAGAGGGTCTAGACTTGGGTTGGAAACTCTCTGTCTTCAATCTTAAGATCACCCCGCAATGCAATCAGATCCTACAAACTTCTGGCTTCTCATTAGAGTTCAACAGGGCTTGTGAACCTACTTCTGAAGAAGAGTCCATAAGCTCTTATGGGCTAGATCAAGATATGCAGCTCGAGTTCAAGCTCACCGAGAGTCCCAGGATAAGGAAAAAGAAGAAGAAGACAAGAAGGGTTAGAGAAGACAAGATCCCTTGGATTGATGACTCTATGTAACCTGGATGCCTCCTCTTCTCATTGCTTAGTTTTTTTCTTCTGAACCAGCTAGTTGTCTCGATGGTTGCATGGTAAAGCTTCAGGGATGACAGATTGGTCTTCCCTCTCCTGGAAGATTTTGATGGTTCTTTCTTCCTATCTATCACAATTTCAGAAGTGAGGTTAATGCTGGTTGGTGGATTGGGTTGGAGTGGATGTTCTAATCCAAAGGAAGGAAGATCGACCCTATTATCTTAGAACTTTAGCACATGCATTTTCATTGGCAATATGCTTATTTCTGGATAGGTCTCTTCCCTATTTATAGGCAGTGAAAATATTTGTTATTCATGGTTTCTCTTCCTTTGATAAGTGGTAATTGAAGGCCTAGTGCTGATCTCTCATATCATTGTCTCTACATGACATTGTGACGATTCCTGGCTTTCCTCCAAAGATGCATACCTTCAGAGATGATTCAACTGCTAATTGTTTCCTAGCTAGTGTTGTCTGAGATTCGGATTAATGGCTTATAGTGCATGTACTTGTGTAGTATGTGTTAGTCTGGTTAATTCCTCTGTTCCCAGGTTTAGAAGTAATGATGTACTGCTCATTACTAGTAGGTTTTGTTTTCTTTAGTGGTTCTATGTTTCTTGTACATGTACCCAAAGTTTTTTGGTTTATAGTAACACACTTTTTTACTGACCAAAAAAAAGTATACTTGTCTTAGTAAGAGCATATGCCTCCAGAAATATAGGTGCCCTATCAAACCTATAGTGGGAAGCTATGTCCTGGAGTTGCATGGGTGAGTATTGGGTATGGGAAAGATCATGTGAGGGTGGTTGTGGGACTTGGGTGTATTGAATTGAAGGGTTAAAAGGATAGAGACTCCCGGGATAGAGTGTATATGGATATGTGTCAGGAACATTTGGAGACAAGGCTTGCATTCTTTGATTGAGGTAGGTCATGGCATGATGATTGTAATCTAATTATCTCCCAAGATGATAGGTAGCCCCTTTGAGATAACACACATCATTTTCTAGATTTTCTATGGAGTAGCGAGGAGGAGTAAGAGGTGGAGGATTTGCTTTGATCAATGTCTTTCCTACGTCCCTAGCTCTCTTGTGCCCAAATTCAAGTCCCATTTAATCTATAGTGTGTTTGGTGAGTTTTTGAGGACGCCTATCACACTTGTAGTTTAAATGCTCTAGGTTTAGATCAAAGAAAAATTAGATAATTTGGCACAAAAAATCAGCATAGGGAGGTTTTCCAGAGAATTCAAACATATTGGATAGGATAATGCGAATTAAATTGACAGGAATGCTTTCTAGGATAGCATAAATTAGGTACATCCTGAATTAAAGGATTTTAGTTTTGCTTGCTCTAGGGTAGATGTTATGGGAGATAATGAGGTTTACTACCCTAGCTTCAGGGGTGAGAGATGTTGCATAGTAAGTTTCCCTATTCTCATGACATGAAGTATTAGGAAGGAAAATGGCCCTTTTGATGTCTCCTAAGCTAATGGTGTTATCATCGGTGGAGAATTTAGATAAAGGGTTTTTGGTGGTTAGGTCAATGAAATCTCCATTTCCTCCTCATCTATATCTAGCATTTTAAGGATTTCATTTTTGAAAAAATGGAATCCTTTCCCATCAACCATGGAAGTGGAAAAGAAGGGGTTATTGGAGTCCCTAGTAAAATTAGCGTAGAACTCATTAACGGCTTGGGTGGGCCAAAAACAAAAGGATGGTTCAAGAAACTTTGTAAACTTTTGCACCTTGAAGAGCTCGGGGAGGTCAAGGAGCATGATGAAGTCATTCGTGTCCACCGAGTGTAAAGGAGAGGGGTCTTTGAGGTGAGCTTGAGGTATCATTCTAAAGTAGCAACGTCGTTGAAGGGAATGCCATTGATGACACTCAAGGCTGCAGTGACCATTCTTCCCTTCCACTCCTCTACTTGCTTCTTCTGACCGTGAACTGAAGATGAGATCATCTTCAACAAGTGGAGGTGGAAGAAGAACTAGGAATGGTAGTGGAAGAGTATTACTGAAGAATAGCTCTAAAGATCACTAGAGAGGAGGTGGAGAAGAAAGCAATTGAAGTGTGAGTAGAATGTGCAGATTGGGGTCTTTTATATAGAAAATCAGAGACCTGCTCGGTCGGCAATTTTTTCGATCGAGAGCCCAATGGATCTCTTACAATGCTCCTCATAATGGATAGTTCGTTCTACCATTGGAATTTGAAAAATGACAGTTACAATGAAGATACGGTCGAATTTTTTTTTGAACAAGGGGCCTTTTTGCAAAAAAAAAAATGGTTCATGAATATTCTAGAGGAAATTCGGTTCAAAATCGCATTGTTGGTCGAGGGTTCCACTGATGGAACTTAGTCAACAATTTTGTCAACCGAAAATCTTCTCAATCCAAAATATGTTCGACCGAACAAGAGTATGTGAGTAATTTTGGTGAATTGATTTTGAGCTTGTTTATGTGCTTATTCATGATAATAAGTTATTGTGACTAATCAAAGAAATATTACTAGAATTTTGTTTAATAAAAAATAACATGAAACTCAAGTAATAAAATTAAGAATTTTGAGCACATATATAAAAAAATACATCCTCTAGGGGAGTAATAAGTAACCTCTTTCTAATATATTGAAATTGATCAAGAGAAAGAGGTTTGGTAAAGATATCTGCTAATTGCTCTTCAGTATCAACATGATGGAGAGATATATTATTTTAGAAATATGATCTCTTAAGAAATGATGTTTGATTTCAATATGCTAGGCATAACTATGTAAAATAGGACTATGGGCCAAGTTTATAGCACTAGTAT
The DNA here is from genome assembly GCA_963693085.1 of Alisma plantago-aquatica. Classification (NCBI taxonomy): domain Eukaryota; kingdom Viridiplantae; phylum Streptophyta; class Magnoliopsida; order Alismatales; family Alismataceae; genus Alisma; species Alisma plantago-aquatica. The sequence goes on along the minus strand of OY856415.1, from coordinate 51,210,384 downwards.
TATCACAAAAAATTAGCGTAGAAGAAAATGCAAAGCCATAGTCATTCAAAACTTGTTGCATATAGAGTACTTGAGTACAACATGAACCAATAGCCACATATTCGGCTTCATTGGTTGATTGGGCAATTGTATTTTATTTCTTTCTAAACCAAGATACTAAGGCTCTTCCTAGTAAGAAGCAACCACCACTTGGGTTCTTGTGATCAAGTCTACAACCAACATAATCGACATCAGTGTAAGGTTTTAAGTCTAGAGATTGTCCTTTAGGATACCACAACCCATAGTCAATAGTACCAACAAGATATCCTAAGATCCTTTTGACATCTTTAAAATGAGAGTACATTGGTTTTGATTGAAATCTATCACAAATCCCAACAGAAAACATGATTTCCGATCTATAAGCGGTCAAATATAGTAAACTACCAATTATGGCCCTATATAAGGGATCATCAATGGGTTCACCATCTTCATTCTTGTCAATTTTGGCAGAGGTACACATGGGAGTGGTAGCATGTTTGCAATTTTCCATGCCAAATCGTTTAAAGAGTTCTTTGGTGTATTTTTCTTGCCTTAGAAAAATTATGACAGACATTTGTTTTATTTGAAGACTAAGGAAAAATGTTAATTCTCCCATGAGACTCACTTCAAACTCTTTTTGCATAATATCACTAAATTCATTGCATAAGGAATTGTTTGAAGCACAAAAAATGATGTCATCAACATATATTTGAACAACAAGAAAATCTCATGTTTGGCTCAAGATTATCCTTAGCTCTTTATGTTTATCTCGTAAGACATCCATCATGATTCCTTTTCTAGTGTTTCATCCTACTGTCAGCACTACTGACGTACTCTGGGTGCAAGATATACCCTACTTGCACAAGCCCATAGGGTTCTATAGGTTCTTCTCTAACCTCATCCATGAAGGAGCTATCCTTCGCTCAAACATTCACGACCCTTCCCAGGGTCACCAAAGGTTCTAGGTCATCCAACCTCTCATGGCTCGTATGGAAATCCAAAAGCATATCTATCCAAACACCATGTCATCTAACTCATCATGTCATCTCTCTCTCTCTAACCTCCACTTAGGGTTAGGGTTAACATCATCCTTGAAGGATGTGCAAGGTCTCTACTTTAATGGAGATCTCTACCTCCAAGACTCACTTTCTCTACTCATCCTCCTGACAAGAAGGTCTAGCCTCAAGTCTCTCCCGAGGGCAATGACAACTTATGTCATACGACCTAAGCATGTATCTATTCTTTTACGCTTACTCTATTAAGCTTATGTCCATGACATCTTATTTACATGCTTTTTATTAATTTGGTGGAGGATTCCTTAATCCTTATTATCTTTACCCATACCTCAACGGGGTGAGGAGAAGAGGAAACCTTGATCCTTAAGGTCCTTAACAGAATTTGAGTTGAGAAGGGATGAACAAGATGAGAGAGTCCTAAAGGTATCTTACTTCGAGTCATATCCTAAGACATCAGCCAGGCAGTCACACAATCCGAGAGTCCTCATATTTCGACTAGCGGTGCGGAGGAAAATATTGCTAGCCCCCGGTCGGGATCCTTTTCTAGACACATCTGTCTTTCAAATAATCCTCTAATAACTCCCTTGGGTTCTACAAAATTTGTAAAATTTTATAATTATTAAAGATTAATTGAGGAACCTATGTTCTGATACCAATTGTAACGACCCTGCCTCCCGGTAACCCCCAATTAAGGGAGACCCGAAAGTCAGAGCCATTATTCAATTAACAAGATCAAAGGTTTGACAAATAATCAATAATAATTATGAAATTCTACTAACTGACTGGAATTTGGAATAAAATTAAAACTTTACTTACCTTTGAAACTTTGGAAATATATCTATCTAGAGCTTGAATTATTCTATCTAATCCTCCTTGCACTTTATTTCTTATTTCCACAATGTGTCACTTTACTATTTGTTCTTTCAATTGTTATTCCTAAAATGCCGACAAACAAAACGTCGGTCAGTATATCGAAATATACTGGTATGTGGGAACAACCAAAAGTTTGCACATAAGGATAACAATCTAATTATCACAATCAATTTAATTAACAAGACAATTTACACTTTTTAGTATGACATTCTCCACCGCTTTTGCCCTAACCCTGGCATACCCACCTTAGGGTTTCCTTTGCCAATGACTTAAGGCCACCTTCTCAATCCCGAGCTTGGTGCCTGGGGGTCACCACTCATGGTGCCCACTAGTCATGCAATATCATAGGCCACCTTCTCATTCCTGAGCTTGGTGCCTGGGGTCACCACTCAAGGTGTCCATTGGTCTACCCATCTGGGCCTGACCTTTGGCATCATCCATCACGGTGGCATGTAAGTGCAAGAATCCATACTTCTATTATTAATGTGATAATCATAGTGACTTTATAGTTTGCAAGTATGAACATCCAAACTGATCATTTGCATTCAATGCGATTAACCATCTAGAAAATCCTTGGGAAACTAAGGCGGTTATTCATAATTAACCACATACCTGATCTGATGATTTGAATAGAAATATCCATGCAAATAAGAATCCAAGCAAGCAATCATTTCCAACAAGATCCTGAAATAATCACATAATTCCCTTTTTATTATGCATGTCATCAAGATCCATTAAACCTAGCTCGCTTCCTAGGGTTTCTAATTCACTTTTAGGGTTTCTTTTGCAATTAGGGCTTCCCTTCATCTTTTACTATTTTAAACCCTAATTTAACTCAATTGATCACAAACCCTAATTATTTCCACATCTAATCCTCAGTTTTGGGATTTTAAGGCATAATCAATCATTATATAAGTCCATTAAGCCTCTTTTCATTAAAGCTACCATTTTTATCCTCTTTAACCCATGACAAGTCCATTATGCTCATTTATCATAAATTCATAGTTCATTATGCTCTAATACTCATATGAACGTTATTTATCATTAATTCTATCTTGATTCATTCAAAAACCCTAATTTCTATATTAAGGTTATTTATCCACAAATTAGGAACTTTAATACTAGAAATAGCCTAGGATCATTATATCTCATCTTTATTCACCACTTTGAATAATTAAGAGTTGAATTTGCCAACAGTAGGGTTTTAAGGCCCATTAAAGTATATTCACGCACAAAAACTCTAAATTAAACGGATTACGTGCAAATATTCATCCTTTTTGTTCCTAATGTTCCCTTTTATCATTAAAAGACTAATGTCAACTTTAATCATCAATTAAACCCTACTAATCACATTAAACACATCAAAATAGGGTTTCTTAATCATCATTACATTAAAGTTAATACGTTATACTACTTTTCGAATTACAAGAGGAATTGGTTTCTATATGCATTTTTATTGGATTCCTCTCGTTTTTTTGAGCAACTTTCATATTTTGTGTGTTAATCCGAGCTACCGATTTTAAGATATGAATTTTTACAAAAAAACCTTACTTGCCCAATAGGGAGGTGCCACGTCACCCATTTCATGCAAAGAGATTGCTTTAGGAAACATAACTGAATTACAGTTATACCCTTGGTTAAGTCAGCCACTGCTTCATCCCGTGAAGGGCAAAACCATCCAACAGACCCTTTCCTTTCTTCAACCTCGGGTAGGCCGATATTTGCTTCCCTAGCCGCCGATTTGCAGCAGGTACACGTGCGCCCCTTCCTCTCTGAAGGTCGGAGACCATCAGGGACAATGCTCCTACCTCCGACGCCCCTCCCCGCACTCAGGGAGGTCCTCAGCTCACATCCAGGAGGGTTGGTTCATGCTGGCCGTGTCCGCGACCACCAATAGCTCTTGCAGCTGTGCTGCCTTTGTCACGCACATGTCCGGGCATGGTGACGACAACTGAGGTCCTCTCTTGCATCATGGAACTTCTCTCATTGACTGTGACGACCCCACAAGTCCTCCCTGTCCAAGGGTTAGACGTGCTCTCCTCGACTAGGGTTTAAACAAGGATCAAGGAGGAGAAGAGAGTGAGACGTGTGGGATTTCTCAAACTCGAGCCAAAAGCCCTACCCCTTATATAGGGGAGGGTAACGATGCCCTAAGTTGCTTGCCTACGAAGCAACATGGTTCTTTCCCAATAGGAATCCAATTCCTAAATTGAAAAGCAAGATTCTCTCTCTTCTAAACATCTTTTTGATATCCTTTATTGCATGGATAATTAAAAATATGAAAATTCTCTCTCTTATTCTATTTATTCATGCCTTTCAATATATTAACCACGAAAATATATTTCATTAAGTAGAAAATACTTTCTTCTTAACAAAACCACATAATTAATTAATTATGTATTCCCATTATCCCTTTATTTTGCAATTTTGGTGTTTTCTCTTTCTTTCCTCTTCATTGGGACTCCTTGGATCCCAAGAAACTCTATTATTTCGAAATCCTTTTTATTGGATACTCATTATCTTTCTAGATGCATCTAAATGCATTATTTCACATTATCTTGTTGATTTCTCATTAAAATATCTCTTTTTGAGGATTTCTCTTTATTTATCTTTTATTTTCCTCATTGGTATTCCTTTTAACATTAGGAATCCTTGTGATATGAAATTCCACCAAGGATAACTCAATTATACCTCTTTTTACTTATTTTCCATATTTCATCAATATTTTCAATTTCTTTCTTAATAAAGAAATACTTAATTGATCTTTTCTTTTCTTATAGCACTCTTTATGCAACTTTGGACTCCTTGGAACCCAAGGAACCCATGTGGCACGAAATACAACTTTGGATTATATTCTTTTGCCTTCTGGAGGTTTCCACACCTTTCTTTTCTTAAAAACTTAATTATTCATTTGCTAATTGAATTCCCTCGTTATTGGGCCCAATAGCCAACAAAGCCCACAAAGCAATCATCAAGGCTATTGTAATGAAATTCATGCATTCAATATTTATTTGTTCATTTATCTCCAATATGAGAGATTACATTTCTCATCAAAATAACCCAAAATTTGGGGTTGTAACATTAATTCATCCATAATCTTTAATTGCTAGTATGCGACTACAAACCCTGAATTGTCTATTTGTTCTAAGTTGTTGAAAAATGATATGAAATATATTCTTCCTTTGTTTAGATGAAGTTCACATGATAAAATTATATTAGAAATATATACAATACATCCTAATGAGAATTCCCTAAGTATTCACAGAGGTTATAAGAGTAAACTGAAATATAGGGAATTTGTCTATGACTGAAATTTGATGTATAAGTTAATAGAGAAAATTACTTATCTAGATCCTCTTAGTTATGAATGATTGTTTATCTAAATTCATTGTACATATATGTCATATACTATCTTGGATTTCATTCAAAGTGAATAGTGTTTGTTTGATATCTCAGTAAAGAGGGTGAAACCCTAGATGCGAGGAAAGTTGGATATTTGTGAATAGATATAGTGAAATCCATTTGAAGGGATTTTCTTGACATGATAGAATTTATTTATTAAATTTTATTATTGATGCATGATATCCTAGTGAATGGCATGGAAACCCAAATTTTACTCAGTTCCAAGGTTTCATACATATATTGATTTTATATGATTTGTTGATAGTAGTCTTTATTCAATGAATGTTTATGTCGCATGAAATCTTTATGTGAGCCATGTGAATAATTTGTTGCCTAATGAGAGGTGACAAGATGTGTGATGACCTTGTGAGCCATGAGAATACTTGTACAGCTAGTGAAATGATTACCTTGGTCTAAGGACCTAGATGTAATGGTTACCTGCTACAGAGGTAACAATGCTATGTGATTATCTAAGGGTTTGAATACCCAGATCTAGTAATCATGATAATGATGTGAAGGGATGAGAATTCCCACTAATGTGATAAGGGATTGAGATCCCAGGTATCATGTGTTTTAAATATTTGAAAAGTATGTGATAGATGTATTACACCTTTCTTTGTAGAATTTGCGGTGATTAAATGAAACCCTAAGGGTAGGGTGTTCAATGAAACAAGTATTGTGATATAAATGTTATCAGTTATTATTAATAATTCTTGTCATGATAAGTAATTAGCTCTTAATTGAATTATGAGATGCACAACTCAATATTTGGGTTGATATGTATGATTCTAGTGTGTATTTGCCAAGTGGAAATGAATTCTATTTATTTAAGAATTTTAGTCTGCCTGCATGTATAGTATATTGATTACTTAGTATATTACAGTGTTTTGAACATTCTGCTCTGCCAAGCTTAGAATGATATACATGTTGTATTATAACTTCAAATAGGTAGACGCGACAACATAGAGATACTAGAGTCAAGTATAAGTAAGACAAGGGTACAATGTAGAAAGAGCTTTCTAGGAATAATAAAATAATAGACTTAGGAGCCCTGAACACTGTAGAAACCCTATGTGAGGTTTGCGCCTTAGGGGTGAAATGATCTAACTCTGGCAGCATCCAATATACATTGGTCGGAACGTGCTATTAGGTGGCACGTGGGACGAAGATATAGTGGAAGTCTCCTTAAATTATAGTTTGCAGTGTCCAACATCAACCAGAAGTCCTGGTGGCACTAGAGTACATAAAAACCAAGAGGTGGCTTGACTCTCTGCCTGTGTGCTCACATTAGAGGAGGAGTCCATTTTAGGCTAGAGATCCATTTCCCTATTATAGACCAGGAGAGTAGTCAGACTTAGCATTTCTCGGGTGTGTCTGCTAAGTCTTGTACGATGTGATCACAGTTCACTACAAGTCTTCATATGTAGAGTACACTGCATATGATCAGGGCATAATAAAATGAATGAGAGATCAAACAAGTGTGTACAGTTATTCAATTATTCTTTATATGTTTCTGAAATATTAGTTCTCTTTATGATCAATCAAGAAATTCATATATTGGTTCACTCTTATAGATATTTAAAGTATCCTACCATATTTATGATTGTCAATTATTAGACTCTCTAAAGCTTTCTTCTATTATAATTGATATCAATTTCTCAAAAGTATATCTTTAATTATATTAGTACTTTATACTATTTCTTTGAAGTACTCATTCACTGAGCGAGTAGGCTCACCCCTCTACTCAAATGTTTTTAGGGAAATCACATGGACTTGAAGAAGATATCATTACATCAGAGTAGATCTGCCACAAGAGTTAAGTATGAGTATAGTTAAGTTCAGTCGGTCCCTATCACTCTAGGTCCTTGTATAGATCTGAGAGAGAGTTGTAAATGATGTTTTGTATGTCTGTTTCCTTAATAGGAGAGAATGCAAATGATTGTCATGTTGTATGTACATGGAAGTGTGAGAAACATAATGAATGTATGGATGTGTATCATTAATGCTGAGATTATATTAGAGAAATAAAAGTTTAATTCTCTTGTAAAGTAAGTTTATGTGGTTCAATGCAAGAAAAAAAAGAGTTTGAAAAAGAAGAAAAATTTAAGGGTGATCTTTGTATTACGTTAAATCCTCAATTTATACCCTAATCTCATGATTAGTGGTAATTGTGAGATTGGGGTGTAACAACTTTGGTATTAGAGCTTAGGCTGAGTCGTCAGGGACCATTAAGTTAGTAAGTTAGAATCATAAGTGTGGAAGATAGGAGATGTTAGATGTTAGCTATGGGATTTGAGTATTTGGATATCCTGGCCCGATATCTGAGTACTTGAATAAACCAGTATCAAGCTACTATGTCTATTCTTACATGTATACCCTTTCTAGGTATACAGTGGAAGGATGGGCTAGAGAGAAACCCTAGAAATATTGGGGTTAGAAACAAGATAAGTAACATGAATTAAGAGCATAATTATAAAATGAGATAGAACTTTCATTTCATATTGTTGTTTTATTGGAGATGAATAGAAAATCTCTTATATGCTTGAATTCGGATGTTAAATATTTTGAAATATATATGGGTCTTTAATATTTGTTGTACACTATGCAATTATAGAATTTATTGATTACATTATTTGTATCAAGTAGATTAGAAATGATCTTTGAATGAGCTTTCCTAAGTGGATAAGTTTTCTTCCACACATTTGAGATTAATAGGAGTTGGGTAATCCTGAGTAGCTCTTGGCTTCAGGACTGCAGGTTCGGCCTAGTCTGGCTGGCAGGATGCATTATTGGGATCTAATGACTCCTATTAGTAACATAACAAGATTAAATTCTAGATATATTAGATCCAAATTCTAGTATGAATGTATATACTCTAAGATTTTGAAGTATAAGGGAAAGACTGGGATAACTAAGAATCAGTTGGAACTGATATCTGAGATCCAACTTTGGGGCCTCATATGAGAATCCCTTAATTGGGAATAAAGGAACACGACATAAGGTTCAGATTAAGTTTAATTATTAGTATTATATATATGAGCTCTAAATATGAAATATGGAAAAGATATGAGAAAAGTATGTAAGGGGCCAAGATAGTAAGAATCAATCATGAGGAATGGATTATATAACTGAGTATAATGTTTTTATGTACTCCAAAGCAAAGGGAAAATAGAAGAAAAGAGCTAAGTATACAATAAGTACATAGAAGTGAAGAGTCTTCAGAAGAGTTAAAGTGAAGAGAACTAGATGAGCATGTAAATCATAAAACTAGGATAAGAAACTTAGTTGAAACAAAGAGAAATGTTGGAAATAATGAGCTTGATTAAGGAATCAGGGTTATGATATATATGAGAGCATGGAATGTATACCTTTATTAATAATTTTAATACATTCATCCTTACTGCCTTTAGATTGTAAGTCTTTATAGAGCAACAAACTAGTTTCTAAAAGAAGAACAAAAGTGCAACTAAATAAATGAATAAGTCATACAAAGGTAGACTATATTCAGGAAGGAAAAACTTGATTGAAAGAGAAACTATGTTTCACCCATGCATGAGTCATTTGATTTAAAATGAAGGATATGTAATGTATTAAACATGAGTTGAAACTAGTAGATAGATTATTTATTTAGAATTTCAACTTCACATTAGTAGAAGCATAAAAGGAAATATATGCAACATGGTATACTTGATCATACACATAAAAGAAGCAACATGGTGATAAGATAATACTAGATATTAAAGATGACATGTGGAATAGTAGATATGGTAAGGGGATTATGGAAAGTAAAGAAGGGTTTGAAACATAATGGAGTAATATAGATTAATAAAGGAAGAGGTTGCGAGATTCAAGAAAGTGCTAATTAGTCAAGTATACTTGTTGATAATTAATTATGAGAAATGTATTATTGAATGTTTGAAGATAAGAATTCTAAGTCTCAAAATCATCTTCTCTTCCATATCTTCCTTAATGAGAGCAATGTGGGAATGAAGTGATAAGAAAATGAATCATATATGATGCATAACCAACATGGTAGAGACATTTAGTGAATGTAATAATGACACACAATATGATGATGAAACCCTAGTAGGGTAATTGAGAATGTAATCTATCTGAATGGCCAAGTAAGAGAAAGGAAATTCAATCAATAAGATAAAGACGACTTTAGTAAAACTTATGAGATCCAAAGTTTGACTTTCAAATCAAGGGAGCAAAGTTACACACAAAAACATCATGCTACTGATAAGGACCAAACCCTAGAATGTTTAGAGTTGTAGTAGTTAAAGGGATGTCACTAATAATTTGACCTTGAATACTAGCATCTCTATAAAACAAGATCATGTGATTTGCACTATGAGAAGTAAACTAGCACTGATAGTAATCCTAGCTAATCTGAAAGGTTGATGAACAATATGAAAATTATTCAGAGCAAGGGGTAAGAAATAAATTTGAAATGTAACAAGTGTGTTTTGAACAAAAGAAGAAGTGCAAGATGAGCAAAGTGTAATCTAAAAAAAATTCTTGCAATGATATCAAGAATGATGAATAATCTATTCTTAGCTTGTATGTTTCAATTTTAGGGATGTTTAATCCATGTTTAAAATGAGAAGGATAAGTAGCAAAACGTAAGTAGTAATGAATGAGAAGAGAAATAAGAGAAAAAATGGCTTTTAGTAATATGTGAATTTTTTTTTATAAGTATAATTTGTTGAAGGTATATTAAGGGATGTAAATTGGTTCTACGTATGATTTCAGTGTACATGTGCAAGCAATATGTTAATTAAAGGTGTCTGATAGTTGTAGTCATTCATACCAGTAATCCATCTTAGTATTGTACAATTGTTGTTGAATCTAGTCTTCCAACTCAAGACTATTTTTCTATTTGAGTAGCATAATAGTAAAAATTCAAAACAACATGGTGAACTCTCTTTTGTGATTTAGAGGTAATACATAACAATAGTACATATTGAGCCGTATGAATTGAGATAGTTGGATCGGATTATCAATGTTGAGGTAACACCTCAAGAGTATGAAAATATTGAAATGGTTGTTTCTCTCTCTATCCTATGATTCATTATGACTTAGAGAATTCATTTGTTATCATTGGGCAGTCATGATTTAACATGTTGTGATTAGAAAAGAAATAAAGGACTTAATGTTGAAAACTGCATTCAAGTATGAAATACAAGAATATATGACATGTAAGATTTCAGAAGCTTAAAATAAACCTTGAAATTACTTTTCTTGCATGTTTATGTTTCGGGGACGAAACCTTTTAAGGGGGGGGGGAGAATTGTTATGACCATATCTGAGCTTAATTGGTAATCTAGGGTTTACCTGGATGATTATATGCTTAATTGAATTGATCATTTCTTAAATCTAATTAATTATTATAATTCAATTATGATGTTTTAAACCCAATAAGAACGTTAAGTGTTCTATTGTTTGAGAAATTAGGGTTTGAGAAATATAAATCCTAGTTGGCTGAAATTTGGGTTTTGATGGTACATGAGTATGGAATTTGATCAAGATAGTAGTACGATAAATAATTTATCATAGAAAAGGATTTAATTGAAATTTGGGTATAATATGTACAACTCAATAGTGCATTTCAGTAACAAATTTTAGAATTTTTGGATGTTCTTTAAAAGTCATTCTCGGTCAAGATATATTTCAACTGACCATGATAACAAAATGTTTTTCAACAGTATATTGTTTGATTTTTATTTATTTATTGGTAAATCCAAATATTCTGAAATTTTAACTGGAGATCTGAAACGCAATCATAAATAGCATATAAAATATACATAATTTTTGGATGCATTTAGACCTTATCAGTAGATGAATTACAATAACTGATATTTCTACAGAATTCTAGATAGCAGTGAACTATTAAATTTTATTTATTTAATGGAATCTTGGAATGATCTCAAACTTTGCATGAAGATTTTTAACTCAATTATACACAACATTAAAAATTCACATAATTTTTGGAGAAGGTTTGATCTCTGAAATACACGAATTCACAAAAACCTTTTTATGACAGAAAAATCTGCTGAAATAAGAAAAGGTTTAGTGAGGGGTCAATGTACAATTAACCCAAGCAGCTCAACTTCTCTATATGGTCAACTAACACACAATGAGCTCTAATAATTCATGATTTAATCTAGAGAAATGAAATCCTAGAGAGAGAGAGAGTTAGGGTTTGAGAGGAGAAATTGATGGAGATGCTGACCTAGGGTTTTGCGGTCTGAGGAATGATGCAATCATATAAGTTTAGCTTCTTTGGATGTATTTTCATGGTGAATCCTCTCTCACATGTCAAAATTCCGTCCCTCCTCTGATTTGATCCAAAATGGTATCAAAAATTCCCCTTTTCTCACACTTTCTTCATAATCCCTCATTTTTAGGGCTTCCGAGTTGAAAGGAAGAGGAATTAGGTGAATTGCTAGGGATTTAATATGAGATTGAGATTTTCAGGCATGAGCTACGTTTTTAAGGTGTTTTCACACCTTAGGGTGAGTGGGAACTTCTTTTAAATAGTATGTTGCATCAAAATTGGTTAATTCATCCATAATCTTTAATTGCTAGTATGCAACTACAAACCATGAGTTGTCTATTTGTTCTAAGTTGTTGCAAAATGATATAAAATGGATTCTTCCTATGTTTAGATGAAGTTCAGATGATAAAATCATATTATAAATGTATACAATACATCCTAATCAGAATTCCCTAAGTATTCATAGAGGTTATAAGAGTAAGCTGAAATATAGGGAATTTGTCTATGATAGAAATTTGATGTATAAGTAAATAGAGAAAATTTCTTATCTAGATCCCCTTGGTTATGAATGATTGTTTATCTAAAAATAGTGCATATATGTTAGATACTATCTTGGAATTTCATTCAAAGTGAATAGTGTTTGTTTGATATCTCAGTAAAGAGGGTGAAACCCTAGATGCGAGGAAAGTTGGATATTTGTGAATAGATATCGTGAAATCCATTTGAAAGTATTTTCTTGACATGATATACTTTATTTATTCAATGTTATTATTGATGAATGATATCCTAGTGAATGGCATGGAAACCCAAATTCAATTCAGTTCCAAGGTTTCATACATATATTGATTTTATATGATTTGTTGATAATAGTCTTTATTCAATGAATGTTTATATCACATGAAATCTTTATGGGAGCCATGTGAATAAGTTGTTGCCTAGTGAGAGGTGAAAAGATGTGTGATGTACTTGTGAGCCATGAGAATACTTGTACAACTAGTGAAATTAATACCTTGGTCTAAGGACCTAGAGGTAATGGTTACCTGTTACAGAGGTAACAATGCTATGTGATGATCTAAGGGTTTGAATACCCAGATCCAATAATTATGATAATGATGTGAAGGGATGAGATTTCCCAGTAATGTGATAAGGGATTGAGATCCCAGGTATCATGTGTTTTAAAGATTTGAAAAGTATGTGATAGATGTATTACACCTTTCTTTGTAGCATTTGTGGTGATTAAATGAAACCCTAAGGGTAGGGTGTTCAATGAATCATGTATTGTGATATCAATGTTCTTAGTTATTATTAATAATTCTTGTCATGCTAAGTAATTAACTATTAATTGAGTTATGAGAAGTACAACTCAAGATTTGGGTTGCTATGCATGATTCTATGTGTATATTCCAAGTGGACATGAATTCTATTTATTTAAGAATTTTAGTCTACCTGCTTGTATAGTATGTTGATTATTCAGTATATTATAGTGTTTTGAATATCCTACTCTGCCAAGTTTAGAATGATATACATGTTGTATTATAACTTCAAATAAGTATACACAACACCATAGAGATACCAGAGTCAAGTATAAGTAAGAGAAGGGTACAATGTAGAAAGAGCTTTCTAGGAATAATAAAATAATAGACTTAGGAGCCCTGATCACCGTAGAACCCCTATGTGAGGTCTGCGCCTTAGGGATGAAATGACCTAACCCTGGAAGCGTCTAGTATACGGGGGTCAGAGCATGCTATCAGGTGGCACGAGGGACAAAGTCCTAGTGTAAGTCTCCTTAAATTATAGTTTGTAGTGTCCAAAATCAACCAGAAGTCTTGGTGGCACTAGAGTGTAGAAAAGCCAAGAGGTGGCTTGACTCTTCGCCTGTGTGCTCATGTTAGAGGAGGAGTCCAGTTTAGGCCAGAGAGCAATTTCCCTATTGCGGACTAGGAGAGTAGTCAGACTTAGCATTTCCCGGGTGTGTCTGCTAAGTCTTGTATGATGTGATCGTAGTGCACTATGAATCTTCATATGTAGAGTACACTACATATGATCATGGCATAATAAAATGAATGAGGGGTCAAACAAGTGTGTACAATTATTCAATTATTAATTGTATGTTTCTAAATTATTAGTTCTCTTTATGATCAATCAAGCATTTCATATATTGATTTACTCTTATAGATATTTAGAGTATCCTGCCATATTTATGATTGTCAATTATTTGACTCTCTAAAGCTTTCTGCTGTTATAATTGATATTAATTGCTTAAAAGTATATCTATAATTATATCAATGCTTTAGACTGTTTCTTTGAAGTACTCATTCACTGAGCGAGTAGGTTCACCCCTCTACTCAAAATTTTTTAGGGAAATCACATGGACTTGAAGAAGATATCATTGCATCAGAGTAGATCTGCCACAATAGTTAAGTCTGATTATAGTTAAGTTCAGTCAGTCCCTGTCACTCTAGGTCCTTGTATAGATCTGAAAGAGAGTTGTAAATGATGTTTTGTATGTTTGTTTCCTTAATAGGAGAGAATGCAAACGATTGTCATGTCGTGTGTACATGGAAGTGTGAGAAACATAATGAATGTATGGATGTGTATCATTAATGCTGAGATTATATTAGAGAAATAAAAGTTTAATTCTCTTGTAAAGTATGCTTATGTGGTTCAATGTGAGAAAACAAAGAGTTTGAAAAAGAAGAAAAAGTTAGGGGTGATCTTTGTATTACGTTAAATCCTCAATTTATACCCTAATATCATGATTAGTGGTAATTGTGAGGTCGGGGTATAACACAAACATTTCTCTGACCAAAGGATAAATGATCGTTCCAACGACCAACTAACTGACCAGGAGGCGAGCCGACCAATTTAAGGGTTGGAGATCAACCCATAATTATTCAAATATATATCTTCATCAACAACATGTCATTTCATGAGATGTAGACCTTATGTGGTAGGAATTCCTTGTGTCTCAAAGGAAATATAGTAGTATGTCCAAAACAATTTCTTATTTTTTAAATTGCATATTTTTTTTGTAGGATATAGCATGTATATGATGCATACTATAGTATGTGTTGATTGGATATGTATATATATTTATAAATATGAAATATCTCAATCAAATACATTAAATGTAAGATGCTTTCCATTAGCAAAACACATGAAAATCTTGATCGATTATGTGTGGGCATGCCAAGCATGGTGTGTTATCGATCTCATGGAATTGTGATGGTAGTTATGTGGGCCTACCAAGCAGGGTGCATTTCTATTGTGTTGTCTTTTGGGTTAGACTTAAGTAAGTGATCTTAATGAGATTAAGAACTTAAAAAGATATAAATGACTATGTCAATGAGTTGCACATATTTTCTATCCATGAATTGCATAAGATGTAATTGGCAAAAGTTGCCTACCTTAATGATTCATTATGGACACTAGCGTTGGCTGGGTAATAACTCAATGGCTCTTGGCTCACTAGAATGTTGAACACTGTGATCTTCCAAATTGATTAGTGAGGGTTATGAATTTGAACAAAATAGTAGGAATGATAACTAATTAAAGGCCTAATTAAACATAGTAAAATTTTATATCAATCAAATAAAATAAAAATGTTTTTTAAAAATTGCTAATTTCACTTGTAGAATGAAATGGCAACAAACAACACATTTTCTCTACGACTATTCTTTGAGAAGGACAAATTAAATGAGAATAACTTTCACGACTGGTTTAGGATGTTGAGAATTGTTCTCAAATGGGATCGCAAGATCTGTGTCTTGGACACCCTAGATCCAGATGAACCTGATCCAGTTTCACCTAAGGTTGACAGTGATTCTTACAAGAAGCATATTGAATGTCATTGATGTCAAATGCATTATGTTGTGTTCAATGAACTATGAGTTGCAGAGACATCATGAGAACATGGATGCTATTCATATGGTCACACATCTTAATAACATGTACCATGATCAAGCAAGACATTAGAAATATGATGTCTCCAAGGAACTATTCAAATGCAACATGGGAAAAGGAGATCTAGTACGTCCTCTTGTGCTCAAGCTTATTGAGAATGAGGAGAACCTTGCTAGAGTGGGATTTTCCTTAGTCCAAGAGCTGGCCACTGATGTGATTCCATAGTCTTTTCCAGAATCATATAGTCAGTTTGTCATGAATTACAACATGAATGACTTTGACAAGCCATCTATAGAGTTACTTGGCATGTTGAGAACAACTAAGGCACAAATGAAGAAAGACAAGCCCAAGTTTGTGATGATGATCAACATATCAAAGGGGAATTTTAAAGGCAAAGACAAAGCTAAGAAGAGTTCTAAAGCTAGCCAAAAGCCCAAGTCTTCATCACTCAAAGCAAAAGGGAGGCAATTGTCACCACTATCACCACCTCAGATACTAGAAGAGGAATTTTCCTCTCTACCTGGAGGAACTAAAGAACAAGGAGGAGATAGAGAACTTCACTTCAAGTATATATATTATGAAATAAATTTAATGACTTCTTCATCTTGGGTATATGATATCGGATGTAGATATCACATATATTTGAATATGGAGGATATGAAAAGAAGTGAGCCTTTATGAAAGGGCAAGGTCGAACTGTTCATCACAAACAGAGTAAGAGTTGCTGCCACAATAGTTAGAACTTATAGTTTATCCCTACCCATAGGGAATGTAATGGAGTTTATGAACAACTATTTCAAATTTTCTAATAAAATAGAAACATTTTACCTTCTGCATCTTGTATGGACACATATGAAAATGGAAATCATATAAAGTATAGTCAATGTCCTATTTCAAAAGGATGAGATATTTTATGATAGTACCACAAATATCTTATGATCTTTGTTTGTTGGATCCAAATATAAATGTTTATAATATAAATATCTAATATTAAAACTTGATAACTGAAACAATGAATACCTACCACATTGTCATCTAGAGCCCTTAAATAAGAAATGCATTTCTAGAATCCATGATGATGTTTTTTCTAGACTCTTTTGGTTGTTGAACCATTAGAGACATGCAAGTCTTATTTATTGGGCAACATGACAAAAGCATATTTCACTCAATGTAGTGGGAGAATGAGTATTCTATTAGGACTTGTACATATTGATGTATGTAAACCTTTTAGAATAAATTCTAATGGTACTTATTAGTACCTCATGATATCTATTAATGATCTTAGTAGATATGGTAGTTTGTATTTAGTGAAATACAAACATGAATCTCTTCAAGTGTTCAAGTAGATCATGAATGAAGTACATAACCTCCTTGGTGAAAAATATACTTTGATATGATCAATGTTAAAATATTTTAAATCAAGAGTTTAAGGACCTTATGGAAAGATTGTGATAGTGTATCACAATGAAATTCACATAAAACATAGTGATGTATCAAAAAGAAGGAATCACATGTTAATGAGTCATGGTATGATTATAAATAAATCTAACTAATCTTCTAATTTCATTCTGGCACATGCTTTACACTGAAACAACGTACATTCTATAATGGTTCAAAAGACACCATATGAGATATGGCATGGGAGGCATCCTGACATGTCTTTAAAAAGCTTAGGATTGTAAGTCTCTATAAGAAATTAGTTTATTTTAACATCTTTGTCCACAAATCACAAAATGTTAGTTTGTTGAATGCTACCTTTTATCCCAATTTGATAATAAAAGTGTTTGTTACTGGGATAGCTAAATTTCAATGAGGAATTTAATTCCAAAGGAATCAATGGGAGAATAGTAGAACTCAAAAGTTCGAGATCAACAAGTAAACATTAAACCTAATTAGGTATAATAAGAACAATGAGAATCACAAATTGTTGTGGAATCTCAAGTTCTGAATGTAACACAACCTCATAAACATCATAGAACATGCTTTGAGATTAAACGATTGTGCATATTATAACTCAGATAGGCAGTGTGTTAGTCATAAGATGGTGATTAAACAACCTATCTAAAAGATATTCAGGGACCAGAGTCTAAGAAATGGCTTGGGGCCAATGTATCTGAAATGGAGTCCATGTATACTAACAAGGTATGACCTTGGTATTACCACCTAAAGGGATAAAATCCATAGGGTGCAAATGGGTCTTCAATAAGAAGATCAACATGGAGAACCTATAAGAGAAGATTACTTACAAAGGGTTTCTTGAGGAGGAAGCCTTGCTAGATTGTGGTTTCATGCTAGGGTAGGAATTGGATCTATCTCTTCTAAGAAGAATTGAAGCTTTCTTACCTAGTTCCTTGATCCATACATGTAAGACCTATTGGTATTTATTCCTAGATAGCCAATCATATGATGATTGTGATGACATATCTTGTAAAAGATTTTTATAATAATAAATGTAATCTTCCAATTTATTATGTTTCATTCAGTTATGAGATAATGATGAAACATAATGAATGTATAAAGAATTATATTACTCGATGTTGAATGTCTTCAGATTGATGACCTAAAATAATGAGCTCATACAAATGTGAAGAGTATGTACATTCTTGTGATGTCCCTAGACGGATGTTATTATGGAAGGCTGATAGACAACAATAATACATAAGACTAGAGTGTGTGTTGGTTGATGACATAATCTCATCAGTCATGATATATTATACCAAAACAAACACATAGATACTTGTTAGAGAGTAGTGTACCGGATAGAGACACCTTGAGAGTGACACATGGAAACCATAATTGGTAGTCAGAATCATCTCTCATAGTAATGGTGGTGATTTTAGTTCTAATACCTGAAATCACTACACTCATCACATGTTGTTGGATGTACTTTGACATCATCCACCATGCCTTGAATAAGGGTTGCCATAAAGGTGGTGCTTGGGTGCATTGTCACACATGGGAATGATTATGAGTGATGGAGATGGGATTTGTCCATCCTACAAGAGCTTTATATCTGGGCCATTTGGTAAGAGAGACTTTGAAAAGCATACACATGGACATATGAATCAATATATGATATTGAGGTCACTTGTATCTCACATAGTGTGCTTTGGTTCAAGGAACATTGACTGAACATTGAGAAGATGACAATTCCATGCCTCAAGTTCAATCTAGATATTAGTGAAAAAGGAATTATACAATCACTCTAACACCAATCATAGATGTACATTTAAGTTGTTATCCAACTTTTCAAATTACTTGGGTAGCAATGATGTGTTTCTAGATACCACTCATTGCTTGTGATGTCATTAATTATTTATGGACATTCACTGCCAATGTAACTTGGAACCTATAGGCTCACACACATAGGATACACTTGGAATAGGAGTTTATTAATGAATATAATTTAAACTTTACTACTAAATAGTTAGGTTTTCAATTTAAACAATAATCGTTGAATAATTGACTGAGTGGACTCTAAACTGACTGGTTCTAGTGTTGTACTTACTGGTTGGAGTATTAGGTAAATTGAAACTACGTTGGCTGAATATTGGTTGAGCTGGGGCATGAACCGACCATTTCACATGGTGAACCAATCGACTTAAGATCTCAAATGTCTGGTTCATGTGATGAACTACCTAGTTTATTGATCAATTGAATTGGATTAAAGATTAGTGTTGACATCGTGTCATGTATTAATTGGATATTAATTTTAAAAACAATTGTGATTGGGAAACATGATCAAATGACCAGTTTAAGGGTTGAACCAATCAGTTCACATCTCATCCACTCAGTTCACCTATGAATTGACCTTTTTGCCTCTTTGAGGATGTGAAAATTTATAAAATTCCATCCCCTTCAACTACCACTTAGAATGGAAAGCCTGACCTTGACCCTGACCCTCCTATGAATAGAGGGGTACTGGGGGCTTCTCAGACACATCAATCAAACCTAACAATTGGTTTCTTCTCTAGTTGTGGTCAAAGAGAGAATCGATGGAGGGATAGAAAGGGAAAACAATTGTGGGAGAGCAAGTTAGTGCTAGTACACTGACTAGAAGGGACATCTCCTTCTTTTCTATTCTTCTAGATGAAAAGAGTTCTCAATGGTCCATGTGGACTACTATAGAGGTGAGGAGGCTATTTCCTGATGCTAGGAGGATAAGGTAAAAAATTGTCAGTGGTGATCAATCAGGGGCTGCTGCAGAAGCTGTCCGAGTGTGACTTGAAGAAAGGCACATAATGATGTGAGGGAATTGTTGCTATACTTGCATACAAGACCTCACAAGCCATCCTTCCTAGTATATAGTTATTGACATGATTATCTATTAAAAAAATATGGTAGTTAAATTTTTGTTTCCACTGCCTATTCGGTAGCCATATATCACTACAAGATCTTCTTCACAAACATTGTTTTATTATTGTTCTCCTCCTCCTTCTTCTATTCATCATGGTTGGGATCCATGGTACTCTTTGTTGAAAACTCATGCAGATGGATGAAGAACCCTCTTTCTTCTTTGTTTTCCCTAGATCTACCATGTTCTTGAAGATAAGAGCTATCTTGGAGCTTTTGGAGTGCAAAGTTGGGGTCTTTCCTTCCTTTCTTCAAGTTTGCTTTCTATTTGGAAATTCTTATTCACCTTGATGAGTGATATAACCTCTAATATGTTTCTTTCCTACTTATAACCTGGTTTGTGTAAATCTTATGCTAGAAAACACATAAAATGAGGAAAGATTGCCTTTTTATGAACAGTTTGATATGAGAATGATGATGATACAAGTTGTTAAGCTTTCCTTTGTCCATGTGAATATTTATCACCTGTATATGGGATTTTCTTGAACATGCACGTCCAAAAATCCGAAAATATTTATGTTATGACTTCTAAAAATGTCGTATATGTATTGTTTTGGTACCCCTCTTACATAAGTCTGAGCCACACTTTAAACCTTACTAGATGATGGTTAAACGATGGTGGTTTTAATAATTTTATTTATTGTTTTGGTGCTGAAATCAAAGTTGGACGAAATCATAATGCTTAAAGTAGCTCATCCATACTAGGTTTTGGTCACATAAATGCTTAGTTCTTGGAAATGCCATAACTCTAACATCCGATGGAAAAATATACTAAACATTGGAGTGATGTCTTATCTATGACTTGCGAAACTCGTTGTACAATTTTGGATGACTATGGTGTTCACACATGAAGGTATTTCTATTTTTCATAAATGATGTCCGACTATTATGTTCCCTAGTTTGATGCTTAGGACTTTACTTGGTCAAGAGTGATTGAATATACCATGCCCGAGTAACATGGAATATTTTTTTTCATATGTTTAATATCCTTGAAAATTGTACCCTACAATTTATTTTGTAGGCATACTTGAGGAGCGTGTATGTTACTTGTTTAATGCAATCAAAATACTTAAGCAACATAACTAATCAAGTGTAACCCTAATTATGTAGCGCCCTATGACCGTAAAACTATTCCATGGTCAGAACTTGTTGGATAGTAATGAGTAATTCTGTGAGGAGCTTGGAGTCATATATTGTTGAGTATATGCGGGTACAGGGATGGTATATCTCTGCCATCCAAATATTCATGTTTTAGATAGTGGTCAAAGCCGTGCCTCAGAGTTGATATGTGTTGACAATGAATTCAATCATAACTTAGATTTTTTAGGGTTTATATCTTAGTTTCTAGTAACGTGGCATGTGTATTCAAGACGTACTTGGTCGTTATTAGTAGTTGAGCCAATGTGCCACTATGGTTGTTACTCGAACTGATTGAGGGGAAGATATATTAGGATTGGGGTCATCCTAGATCTTGTAGGGGGCTGATTAGGACTTCACAATGGTTAGCTAGTAGTTTGAGAGGTGCACCTCAAGCTACCCTAGGCTTAATAAAATATGCAATCCAATCATGTAGCATATCTATTAGGGTTACTCGACAACTCACATTGAATGATGATCCTTGCTTTGTTTCTTTAAGTTGTGTAGATGGTTTTCAATGTGGTAAGAGAAATCAACTGTATTATGACTCTATATATGCTTGTTCTTGCATGTAAATTATATAGTATTTCAACTATGTAATATTGTCTTCTTTAATTGATTAAAGTACATAATCCTTTGATAAGAAACATATGTTTTTAGAAGTTACATCTCTAGTTGGGACATGGGTATCACCTCATGGGTCAACACATCTTTTTAGGTGATCATCAGTGAGACTGTCAAACCCATTGTAGCAAGGAGGAGAAGTTTGAATATCCGTAGAGGAAGAAGGTTGGTGGGTTCTTCAGTGAGTGCTAGAGTCATCCATGTACTCTTAGGTCCGGGCGAGATGGTTTTCTAGATGATGTACATTGACTCAACAATTTTAGTAGTTTACTTATGATTAGTACATGTTTTGATTATGTGGACAATATATTTTGTATACATGTTGTGACCAAGACCACAAAATATTTGTAAAGATACCTAGTATGGTTATATATGTAAGCAAGATGTTGGTCCTTTTTGTGAATGCTGTAAGACATGTGTAGAAGGTTTATTTCGATTTTAATTATGTACCTCTATGGTGATATGATTGATTAGTTTTGATCAAAATTTTGGTTTTTGAGTAATCTCCTTTAGTGTGGCGGGTTTCCATACAAGTGGTGATACTATGATTTATATTGCTAAAGTTGATCTCAGGACTCCTCATGTTATGTGATATTGTGTCTTTCACCATTCTAGAGATGTTTCAATAAGTGAAAGTGAATATCCCTTTGTTGGATTCTATCAAGAAGATCCCTTCTTATGTCATCTTTCTCAAGGATACTTTCAAGAGAAACTCAACATGAAGGATGCATAAGAAAGTCAAGATGATAGAGCAAATGAACTCTATTCTCCAACATGCACTTCATTTTGAAGAGGAAAGGCCTGGGAGCCCCACTCATACCTAGATACACATGGGAACATCACAAATACCAATCCCTTCTTGATATGGGATTGTGAACTTCATGCCATACAATGTCTAAGTGGAACTTGGTTTGGGCAAAATGAAACTGGCCAATTTCACTCTCCAATTTGTAGATCACTCCATCAAGCTACCTGGAGGAAGAGTGGATGATGTTTTGGTGATATAATAGAGAAAGAGGAGTGGTGTTACCAAAATATTTCATTGTTCTTGGTATAGATCCAGAGGGTAGAACTATTTCCATCATCTTGGGAAGACCATTTATATCTACAGTTGATGTTGAAATTCATGTGCATAGACACACAATGACAATCTATTTCATGGACATGAAGATAAAAATAAATATTTTTAGGATCCCCACCCAATAAGAAAGAGAAGGGAATGTTGAGCATGGTCACTTGAAGAATTCAAATGATTACTTGAGGAATGGAAATCTAGGAGGAACACCTCTTGGTAACTTATATGATCATTGGGGCAAAGAACTGTTGTTGAATGCTAATGAGAGAGGTATCTACTTCAAGTTGTAGACACACAATAACTACAAATGGTTGATGGATTAAGAGAACTACAATTAGCCCCAGTGAAGGCAATAAACTTAGTGCTAGTGGGATGCAACCCACCCCAGATTGAGATTCTTGCCCTTAAAACCCCATTTTTGTTACAAATTTTTTTTCATTTCTAAACACACACAAAGACATTATACTTGATAGTTTTTGTGTTAGTGAATCATGTTAGAATAGGTGTATAGATGGAAACAAGATTGATGATCAGTAAAAAGGCTACATGAAGGTGAGCACCACATTCGTTCCACACACAATTGTGGTGCCAACATGATTGTTCTTCCCAAAACAACCATGTTGGTCTTTCTCTACCACTTCCTTTCATTTTGATCGCTCCTCTTCTTGGAGACAGTCTATGATGATTCCATGCACACTACCCTACTATTATAAACTTCTAATTCATGTTGAAGACATCATGGTTTTAAAGTTTTGGGTGGTAGGGCGGTAAGCCCTAATTTTACCTCACATCCCCTTACCTCTTGTTCTAGATTTTTGCCCTAATTAATTGAACATTCTAACCAAATCATTCTTGTCCAGCCATACTTGTCATGTGTTGTTTTTTGTACATGCATATTACATAGTTCGATTTTCTTGCATTTTTGCATAAATAAAAAAAATGATTTTCATGCCATTTTATGCCATGATGTAGTTTTTTGTAATTTATGTGTGTATTTAGCTAGAATTACGTTCTTGTTTCTTATCGTGTATTAGTAAAGGTTTAGATGTTAAAAAGGGAAATTTGGCACCATTTTAGCCAAATTTTCCCAAATTTGGAATTTCTTGCCAAAAAGCATGTTTTAACCCAAACCTTTTTTTTAACAGTCAGCGAGCTTCTCTATTATTTAAAATCTCAACATCATATACAAGTGGTGTGGAATGAGATCCCAAAAGGAAAAAAATTATCTATGCATAAGGAAAAGAAAATAATTTATAATCATATGCCAAGATACATTTGTAGATGGCCTGAAATCATCGAAAATAGCTTGGTTTATCATAGAATATATATGGTAGAGAATTGTGAAGATCATAAGACTATTATTCTTTCTTTTTGACCCTACAGATTATTTATACTTCTCATGACTCCATGTAGAGGAAGATAAGATATAGTTTATAGTTTTTTAACACCTCACTCTTTGACCTACAAAGATTGCATCTAGAGGCTTGGTTGAACCCTCATAGACGAAGAAAGCCTTCTATATTAAGTTTATTCTATAGAAATTTCCAGCCAAAGATTATGTATTGATTGGGAGCTTTGATCATTCACAACCACTGCACTCATTTCTTGATTGGATAATAAACACAATGTAAATCCCAAGAATCATTCAAGGAGAAGTAAGTCAACCCCTTGAAAATAAAGGAATCTTTATTACCCACTGCAATGCATAAACATATATTTTTCTTTTCTTCAACACCTCTTGTGCTGGGGAATTCCTAAGCACCTGCATTGATGATTGAGTTCAGGTATGTGAGTCTGCATAACATTTCAGTAGATTCAGATGGTATCCTATGACTTGTTGTAGGAACTGTCCATTGACCCAAGGGTCTTTCCACATGTGGATAGTTGAACCATCCCCAATGTTGTACGTTACTAGGTGGAGAAGATCAACCCTACATATGATAATGGAGCTCCACATCCAATTGTGATACTATTTTGCTAAACATGACTAGATTGATTCATTTTTTATGTATCTATTGTGATACATATAACCACAACTCTTTTTTTCCATTATTAAGATCTCAGAGAAGGCAAGTGATCCCAATTTTACTCCAGTCTATGACTTTCTAGATTCCTACTCCTCGCTCAGGCTTAAGTATACATATATCCTCTGATGTAGTTGAATTGAGAAATAATTTGATTTTAGCTGGGTTTACCTTGACAGCTAATGGAAAGTTGCATAGGGACATACAATATTTGAAACCTTTAACATCATTATCTCATGTGTGTGCAAAACCTAGTAAATCATCTTCAAATACTATATGTGACACTTTAGTGCCACCAACATTCAGAGGAGTAATGTCACCGACTTTTATATACATATTGAGAATATCTGTGAATCCTTTCACCCCTATGAAAAATAGATAAGGAGCAAGTGGGTCTTCTTGTATATTTCCTCTAGTAGCATTAATGATGTGAGTGGGAGCACCATTAATAGGAATTTGTAATAAGGCAATATTTAAGCACTCCTGAATCTAGGTTACCCTGTAACTTAGGAAGCTCATCTCCATCATCACACCAAAAATGTAGTTCCAATTGATGGTGTCATATGCCTTGCTAAGATCTGCTTTAAGGCACAATTTGCCTTTGGATTAGGGATTCTTGAAGTAATTTACTAGTTCATTTGCCAGGAGAATTGCATCTAGATTCTTCTCCCCTTGACAAAGGAAAACCAATTTGTGCTAATTAACTTACGTAAAACATCTCTAAGATTGGACATAATTTTAGAAATAATTTTGTAAAAGAAGTTTCACAAAGAAATGGGTCTACACGCATTGACTTTTTTAGGTTGACTAACCTTTGGGATGTATTTGACCTCTACTCTAGTATCCGCATCTATAAATGGATTGTTTATTCCAAAAAAATATTTAAACTAAATCTTTACTTATTGAATTAATTTTTTTTACCTTTGATACATGCATGCCACATTCTGATATTCTATTGCTAAATGATCTCAAAGGTTGACTCTTTACATGTGAATCACCTCTTTCATATTGTGAAACATTTGGTTTAATAGTTACCTAAGAAAACAACACTTAGGGTTTGTTGAATATCATGATAAAAATATGGTTTTTATATTTTCTCAATCATGTGGTGTTTCATTTCTTGATGAAGTGTTGAGTAATTTGCATGCAAGAGATTGTTGGCTAAATGGACATCATTTAATCCCTTTGTTTTGATAATGACAAACATTTCATTCTTGTGAATCTAACATGCTACTTTAGTGTTGCAGGAATTAGGTGGATGAAAAACTACTTGGAAGATCTATATGCTCTAATGACTTTAATTCATGATTGAAATAAAATGTAAAATCCTGTACAAGATATATAATGTACAAGTACTTAGACGTCATGTAAATCAAGCGTTAGATCTTCCCTAGTCAATCACAACACTTAGAGATAGGTCATCCCCTATAATAGTGTCACAACTGCACATTCATACACACACTTAGTACTTAGTTTAAAACATTGAAACAGGGTTAATCTCGGTCGACAAAATTCTCGACCGAGACACTCTCGGTCGACAAACTCTTCGACCGAGAAAGACCCAGGTAGCCATTAGACACAGAAGACAAGGTAGTTGGGAGTTGGAAGAGAATGTTATACACACTTGCCCCAGACAATCCCTCGGTCGACAAGTCCTCGACCAAGAAGGACTCTCGGTCGATAATTCTTCGACCGAGATGAGTTCTGTCTGCACTTTTTAGAGTTAATTAACTAGCCATTGTTAAAGCAACTAATGGTTATGTAACGGCTAGTTAAGCACTAAGAACCTCCTAGAAACTGTCTAGAACTTCCTTAGGCATCCATAGGCCATTCCTATAAATAGGACAAGCCATAGGACACCTAAAACACACTTGTGCAATACTTGAGCTTTCATACTTGCAATTGGCAATCTGTTTTGAGCAATTGAGCAACACTAGTACTTGCTACTCATTCCCTTTGCTCCAAATTCGTGTTCTATAGGCTAGCATCTCCTATCCACTAAACCTACACTTCCATACTCATTGGTTAGGAGATCAAAATGCTTGATATAGGAAATCAAGCCTTTGCTTCAAGTGGTAATTGTAATTTCCATTTCCTTTCTTGTTCTTTCTTATTTCTTGTACTCTCCTTGCTACTCCTAGCGTTGGAGGCTGCGGATTGGAGAGAGTTTGATCTTATTGGTGAAGAAGGAGATCTTTGGACTACTTCTAGAAGGCTGTCTCAACGGGAAGCTACTTCAAGAGGAAGGCTACTTCAAGGGGGAGCTTGAAGTTACTTCAAGGAAGGCTGCTTCAAGGTTGGTGAGACTACTTCAAGGTGAAGGCTGTACAAAGGGTGTAGAAAGTATTGTAATTTTATGTAATATCCTTGCGAGGTAATAAAATTTAATACTTTCAAAATCCCGGTTGGGTAAGAAACTGGGTAGTGGATTGATTGCCTTAGTATTTTCTATGGTTGGAACCACTCTAAAAACCTTGTCTCCTTCTTATTATCTCAATTGTGGTTGTTTGAGTTAAATTATTTTAAAATATCCATAAAACCCTATTCACCCCCCCTCTAGTGGTTTTTCAATTGGTATCAGAGCAGGGCTTCAAGGAACTCTAACAAAGTCTTGAAGAATGGGTGACGGGGTACTCAACAACCTCAACTTGGAAGGAACACTCATGGCTAGACCTCCAGCTTTTGATGGCACTAACTACACCTACTGGAAGAGGAGGATGCAATTTTACTTCCAAGGAATCAGCTGGGATTTATGGAGAATGGTATCTACTCCATATGAACTTCCTCAAACGGAATATGCAAATTGGGATGCTAATACAGTAAAGTCAGCCCAAATGAATGCAAAAGCTGTAAGTATACTATATTGTTCAATTTCCGTTGGTGAGTTTAATAGAATATCAAATTGTGAAACGACATATGAGATATGGCATAGACTTTCTATAAAATATGAAGGAACTATTCAAGTTAAGAATTCTAAAACCGGAATGCTTAAGCAGAAATTTGAACAATTTCGTATGGATCAAAATGAATCTATTAGTGAAATGTATGCAAAATTCTCTTCTATTGTAAATGGTTTGAATGCTTTAGGCAAAGTGATTAGTGAGGAAGACCAAGTGTCAAAGATTCTTAGATCTCTCCCTCCCAAGTACAAGCCCAAAGTGACTGCCATTGAAGAAGTAAATGATCTCACTCGACTAAGGATGGAGCAACTCATTGGCAACCTAGAAGCACATGAGGCAACCTTGAAGGAAGAGGAACAACGAGAGTGTGAACTTCAACAAGGAAGAAAGAAAGATATAGCTCTGAAAGCTTCAAAGATCGTCACACAATAAAGTGATTAAACAAGTGATGGAGAGGGAGAAGAAGCTCTAATCGTTAATGGTAAGAAATATAGAAGATTTAGATCTAACAAAATTGTTGGTTCTTCCTCTTCCCCTCCTAGGTGCTTTGAATGTGGAAAGAAAGGACATCTCAAAAATGAATGTCCTAAAGCAAAGAAAGGAAAGAAAAGCTCATCCAAGAAGAAGGGAGAAAAAGCTTATAAAGCTGTGTGGGATGAATCAAGTGAGAGTGAAAGTGGAGAAGAGAATGTAGAGTGTCTCATGGAAAAAGAAGATGATGATGATGATTCTCAAGAGGTAAGCCTTCTTGATTTGCCAAAAGAAGGTCTAATTGTTAGTCTATAAGAAACTCATGATAAATATGTTGACTGCAAAAAGAAACTAAAGAAGGCTACTAAAACAAATGAGGATCTATATGCTAAATTAAATGATCTTTCCTATGAAAAGAACAATATTGCTTCTGAAAATTTGACTTTGAAATCATCTTTAGGTGACTGCAATATAAAGCTACTTGATTTAGAAATGAATCATGATCTTCTTTCCCAAGGAAAGGCTGATTTGCTTGCAAAAGTAAACAATTTTCAGACTCAACCTATTCTATGTAATCATATAGATTATGATAATGTTGTTAAAGAAAGAAACTCTCTATTATCTGATTTAGAACAAGAAAGGATAGATATAAATAAAAATATGGATGAGATTGCTAAGCTACAAAGAGAAATAAATGGCTTAAAGGGAAATGACATTCTTGATAATATTCTGAAAAATTCCTCTAGCTACAATGGAAGAAGAGGATTGGGATATGTTCCAAAAGGAAACTTCTATCAACCCAAAAGAACTCAAGCATACAAGACTAAGATCATGTTTGTCCCTAAGAACAAAATTCCAAATCCTAGAAAGAGAAATGAAATTGATTCTATTTCTTGTCACTTTTGTCTACGTCTTGGACATTACTCTTTTTCATGCCCTTATAAGGAAGGATTCTGAGTTAGTTTGGGTTCCCAAACCTCAAACTTAGAAGACTTTAATGTAATTTAGTCGAGATATGATCTAATGCTTATTTTTGAAAATAAAAATATCTTGTCTCAACTAAACTAATAGCTTCATGTATTGTTTTAAATTCAGAACTGATATAAACAAATTACTAAAAGAAACAAAAACATATTCGGTCGACAGATAGTTCGATCGAGATACTCTCAGTTGAGAAAAACTTCGACTGAGCGAATGCCTGTGACAAACCAAAATCAACAGTAGAAATCTTAGTGAAACAAAAACTATTTCAGTCGAGAAATGATCGATCGGAGCTAAAATCGATCGAAAAATGGTCGACCAAACAGACTTCTGCTTCTATTCAGTTTTAATCTATAAAATAGCAACTTTCTCGATTGACAAATTGGTTGACCGAGACACCTGTCGGTCGAACTTTTGTCGATCATATACAGTTCTGATCAGTTTTCTTTGTTAAAACATGTTCAGTTTGTAATTAAATGTACCTAACCATAACGGACCATCACATGGGTACCAAAACCTATATCTTAATGTAGGATTGGGTGGTTGACAGTGGATGTTCCAAACACATGATTGGAAACAAGGAGGCATTTCATACTTTTGAGGAAAAGAAAAGCGGAACAGTCACTTTTGGAGACAATGGTAAAGGTAAAATTGTTGGAATAGGTAATATTGGTACAAATCTTGAAATAAAGAATGTTTTACTTATTGATGGCTTGCACCATAATTTAATAAGTGTTAGTCAATTATGTGATAGTGGATATGATGTTTTATTCAACAAAAATTGCTGCAAGTTACTAATAGAAAATACTACAAATGTTGTTTATGAAGGAAAAAGAGTTGGAAATCTTTATATTCTTAGACCTAACTCTATGCAATCTGTAGTTGGAAAATGCTTACTTGCAAATGAAAATTGGGTCATGCTAGTTCACATGTTATCAAAAAACTAGTTAAATATGATCTTGTTCGTGGTTTGCCTAATTTATCTTTTGATCAAATTGAAAATTTTGAACCATGTACTTTGGGTAAACAAACTAAAACCTATTTTAAACCCAAAAATGCACTTAGCACATGTAGATCCCTAGAACTCATTCATATGGATTTATTCGGACCTATGCAGACACAATCTATTGGTGGCAAAAGATATTGTTTTGTTATTGTTGATGATTATAGTAGATATACATGGGTACACTTTCTTGCAAACAAAGATGACACTATTCAAGTTTTTATAAAATTTTGCTCCAAGATTGAAAATCTATTACAAAAAAAAATATGTACAATTAGGAGTGATCCTGGTGGAGAATTTGAGAATCATTTATTTGAATGATTTTTCACATCTCAAGGCTACACTCACAATTTTTCTGCTCCACGCACTCCACAATAAAATGGAATAGTTGAAAGGAAAAATCGATCACTACAAGAAATGGCTCAGACTATGATGCTCGAAAATAATACACCTAAAACATTTTGGGATGAAGCGGTAAACACAGCATGCTATATGCTAAATAGAGTAACTGTTCACTCTTATTTGAAGAAAACACCATATGAAATCATATATACTAAGAAACCTAGGGTTGACTATTTTCATACTTTCGGATCAACATGCTATATCTTAAACACAAAAGAGGATAGAGACAAGTTTGACTCTAAATCACATAAAGCCTTTTTCTTTGGATATTCCACCTCTAGAAAAGCATTTAGAGTTTACAACACTATTTCTAGAAAAGTTGAGGAATCCATTCACATTTCTTTTCATGAACCACAATCTGAAAATCTTGAAATAATTGATCTCACTCATCAATTAGAAAATTTATCCATACCAAATGATAATGACAACAATACTACTAATAATTACCAAGTTGAGACACAATCTGGTCCTAGACTCATTAAGGATCATCCTCAAGAATTGATCATTGGAAATCCGAATGATAAAGTCAAAACCCGTTCTTCTTTTAAAGATGTTGCAAATATGGCATTTGTTTCTATAATGGAACCTAAGAAGGTGTCTGAAGCTCTCAAAGATGACTATTGGATAATAGCAATGCAAGAAGAATTAAACCAATTCACTAAAAATAAAGTATGGGACTTAGTTCCTAAACCACAAGATAAAACCATTATTGGAACTAAATGTGTTTTTAGGAATAAGTTAAATGAAGTAGGGTAAGTGGTAAGAAACAAAGCCAGGTTAGTAGCACACAAGGATATAATCAACAAGAAGGGATAGATTTTGATGAAACTTATGCACCATTAGCAAGACTTGAAGCTATTAGAATGCTACTAGCTATAGCTACACACAAAAACATCAAACTTTTCCAAATGGATGTAAAAAGTGCATTTCTCAATGGAATAATCCAAGAAGATGTTGGGTTTTAGGGGAGGCAGAGAAGGCAGCGGAAACAAAAATTTTCTCCCCAAACCCAGAACAAGGAAATGCGTCAACGTCTATATAATAGGAAGGGATGGTTTGTGGAATCATACCTTGTCCCGAGGCTTGCTCGGCGACAATACCTCGCAGCTTGCACGGTCTTCACCTCCGGTCTTGGACGGTGTCTGTGCAGCTCCTGGTTGCACCGGGAATGACGACTCCTGGTCTCACCGGGACTGTCAGGATTCACAGCTGTCCTCTAAGCGGCAGAAATCTCCCACCTCTGAAGTAGTCCACACGGACCACCTGGAACTCCAATCTCCTTGTCTCACAAGGAATTGGAATGAGTCACACCCTCCTGTCAGCGTACTAGTCACTAACACACTCTCTTGACACCAGTCGCTTACGGCAGTTGTCTTTCCCTTGTTGTGCCTCCCTTACGCTTGTGGTTGTTTGAGTTAAATTATTTTTAAAATATCCATAAAACCCTATTCACCCCCCTCTAGTGGTTTTTCAGAGATTTCATGTTGAAATCCACACTAAAGACCCCTCTTTGACTCACTTTTCTTTCACCATTACTTACCGTACCGCCTCAATTTTTTTTGTAAAAGTGCATATATTAGCCTTGGCCACCAATCTAATAGTTTAGGGTGACCATATCCCCCCGCTTCACTCTTATCACCATGTTCCCAGCCTACATCAAGGGCGAAGGAACAAAAAAGAAAAAAGAAAATCAAATATGTTCCTATGTAATAGAATTTAAATAAGAAAAGAAGACTACTCTGTGTAATAACACTCCAATTTCTTACCACAAACCCTTTTTTATGTTATGTCATTGAGCTTTGAAGCATCAAACGAGGCTCATTTCACTAATTTTCACAGCCATGTGGGTTACATAGTGTGGTTTATGATATGATATGGAATGTATGAAGGTGAAAAATCACTCGTAGTCATTTTTTATTATCATCACCATGAAACGGTTTACCTAGAGCTGCATGAGAGCCATAATTATTGATTTTGTGTTCCATACCTATATTTGAATTTTGCCTGCTCAGTGATTTAATCACAATTGGCTTGTGAAAGATGAGAGAGAGAAGAGGTGAAATACATGTACTTAGTCATCACTATGCCCATATAGTCAATATACACATATTGTAATGCATTTGTCATATCTTGATTGTTTAAAAGTTGAAGAGAGATTGAGTTGGATCATACTTGAGGACATGTATGTTTTAAGTTTGGGGTGGTGATGAAGCCCTATTATATGGTTTCATCTTGTGCCGTTTTGTTCTATAATCACATATAAACTTGTTACAGTGCATGTTATTTACCCTAATATGCATATTACCATCAAATGCACTTATTGACGTTCATTGTGTTTTTTAAGGTACTTGGACCATGCCTTGGATGGATGGTAGAGAAGGAAGATGTTCTATGGGACCATTCACCATTAGAGGAATCTAAGAAGGGTTCAATATCTTCCCCAACCTAACCCTAGTGGATAAGGGTCAAGACAAATCAGAGAAGTCCATGAATCATGAAGATTGAAGCTCAAAGTGAAAGCAAAGCTCCCAATATAGCCATGGTGACATGGAACGACCATGTTGCCAAGGAAAAATTCACAGAGGGAATCTCAAATTTGAAGTAGCTATAGAAAACCATCCACCATGGTCCTTATTTACACCATCGTCGTGTTTCCCACTATCCAACATGGTTGTGGTGTGTACCACGACCATGTTTCCACCCATGCACCACATCCACGGTGTCCATCACAGCCATGATGTCACCTATAAACCATGATTGTGGTACAACCACGACCATGATACATAGATCCCACCATGGTTGTGGTTCCTTTTACAACCGTGCTACCAAGTTCCCACCATAGTCTATGGTGCCCACCAAGATCATGCTACCAGCCTTCCAAACATTCACCCTCAACCTGACATTTTCACCTCCGCTAACAAGCCCATTCCCTTGTAGAACAATCATGCTACCTTCTACCCACCATGGACATGCTGGCACCAAAACCCTAATGTTTTCTACACTGATTTTCCCATATTACACTCACTTAACCTAGTGCTTCCATACAACCTTTATATACATGGGTGACATTTATTGCATGATTCTAGCCACCCTGTTAACACTCTCAGGCTCGCATTAGCATTGGTATCACCTCCATGATTGTTCTTTTTGTGGGTTAAAAGTGTAAACACAATTTCCTAGTCAAAGATATCATATTTTAAATTTATACCCGACATCAAGAGACATCCACAAGTCAATATGGAGTCTATTATAGTAATACATGTTGAGTACATGGATAAGGAAAAACAAAATAATAAGAATAAGAAGTCTTGGTTTAGTTTCTTTAAATATATAGGAGTTAATTTGGTATTCTGATTAAGGAATCAATTAATATAATTAAAACAACAAATCTAAATTATGAAATATCAAATGAAGCATAGATAATTAAAGGAAAATTGGATTGAGTTTCACCAATTAGACCAACCTCAACCATGTAAAACCTTCTCATATGATTAATATATGTTCTTGACATATTTTTCAAGTAGTCATATAAGATATTTACACCTTCATTCTCTTGAGATCTGGGTAGGTTTATATCTAAAGTAAATCTCTCTTGAGATGATAACAGATAGCTCAAAGATGACGGTATGACTTTTCCTATAGTAAGTCCTCACTCCCATGTCTTGTTACTAATCCATACTCTAGATCTTATTGAATTTTTTCTCTCAAATGAATCTAGAGAAAACATCACAAGTAGTTAGCTAATCAACAAGTGACACATTAAAAAATGAGTATATAAACAAATCTATAAGAACGTGTGTATATAATAGTACATGGAAAGATTATGTGGTTGGGAGGGCCTGACAGTTACTCCCAAATCAAGTTATCAAGTTTATCCACTCATGGTGTTTGAACATATCAAATTACAACTTGAAAAACTCATAGTTATCAAATGAAAATTATGAAATAATAAGAGGGGGGAGATGTTGATACAAGGGTAGATCGGATCTGAAGGGTGATGTACCCACCTTTTCATTGAATCTGATAGGGAGGTCAATTGACCTAGAAGAGGTCAATAAATACCCAAGTGATTTGGAGGAGGCAGACCATCTCCCCTTCTTTCATTATTGGAACTTATTGATGGAGGTTTTTCAACTTGCCGATAGGAATGGGTGATGGCAAGTCGAAATAGATGATCTTGCTAGTTTGATAGAACTAGATAGGTCGATCATCTAGACTAGGTAATAGCTTCTTTGATATCCCTTCAGCTTGTTTGATCTAAAAAACGAGACACCTTGAATTAACACTTTCGGGGTCTATTTATTGGATTTGATTTTAACCTTGTCAGTCTACAGTTGTTCCACGTGGCCCTGAACTTTGGGCTTCCTATCTTTGATCTTGAGGATTGACGATTGCTTTTGATGAACTGCAGACCTGGAGGGTGACAGTGGTTTAGCAATTAATAGCTAGACGAGTCTTTATCTTGAAGGATCATCGACTTGGAGGCTGATACACATCATTTAGCACACCAATTCACTAAGATAATTATCCTAGAGTTTAATCCTTTTTTTACTTTCCAGTTAAGTCTAGTATAGAAGGGGTGATCCCACATGACAACGTTTTTAAGATAATTTTCTTGAAACCCAAATGATATTTTTGAACTTTTATTTCTTTTTGGTATTTTTGAATAAAGGAACGAGAAGTAAATTTCAAATTGGGAGATGAAATATTACACTAGAACAAGAAATAAACAACAAGAAGTAAATGATTACACTAAGTCAGGGAATGAAAGTTATTCTAGCACAAATAGAAAGGACGTTTGTTAGAAGGAAATGTTATCTAAACAAGAATTAGAGTGCAAGAAATAAAATGAGAGCGATGGAAAACGAGTGTTTGAAGAACGATTGAATAAGAAGGAAAAAATTGAGGCTTAGGGGTTTTACCACCTTGCCAAAGTGAAAACAAGATCAAAGAGTTATATGACAAGAAAGATAGAAGAATGCATAGCGATCATTCGTGGAGGATATACAAAGACAAATTCCACATGAGCCCATTGGTCTTGCTGCTCACACTTCTTAGTATGTCATCCTAATAATGAAATTTCCACAGTCGCATCCAAATCCCAATGTGATTAATTTAGTTGTTCTAAATACTGATTTCCACGGTCGCATCTACCAAGATTAACACATGATAAAAATGATTAATCAATTCATTAAAATCACTGATTTCTAAACCAAAAGTCATCCGAATAAAAAAATCAGATAAAGCTCAACCAGACTTAACACAATGGCCAAGGGGTTATTTCCCTTGCCTCGATAATCAAGAGAAAGAAGGAATGGAGCCATAGATCACAGAAAGGAGAAACTCTAAAGAGATCTACGTGGTTCCAATTAAGTGGCTTGATCCCTTAATCCTCTGTTCCAAGAGAAAGAAAGGGAAATAAAGAACAAGAAGTGGAATGAGATCTAGATCTAGAATGAAGAACAAGAAAAATAACTAGAAGAATAAGTACCCCAGAATAAAATTGCTTAATTGAATTCTAGGAGTACAATATGAGAATGAAAGAACTTGCTCTATAAAACAACAATACAAAATTTCAGAATGAAAAATCGAATGCCTTTGCAAGTGGAGACCCCCTCCTTTTATTGGAGGAGGAGGGGTAGGATGCCCTCAAAAGAGGGGGGAAAGGGGGGAGATGGCAGTTTGAATTTTCTAGATCGGGTCAATATAAATTGTTTATTATATTTAATTATCTTGACCGTGTAACTCTATTTAATGCAAATTTCTATAGAAAATATTTAGAATGCGTTTCTCTCCCATCAAAGGAACAAAATCGGTCCACATAATAGGATATTTATTTTAGGAAATTAAATTTCCTTTACAACAAATACTTGTGCACTCAAATTGGAGTTTGGATGCAAACGTTATGACACTTTTGGTGTCAGGTATACATGAATTTGTGGAGTGCTACAAATTGTGCAATTATGTTCCAAGAGTATTTATTCCAATTTACTACAAAACCCCAAGAAAATATGATTAAAACACCAACTAAAGAGAAAAATCTAAACTAATACAATTAATTACAAAATTATGAAAATAAATAACAAAACAACCCTAAAGAGATATCTAAAAGATGTAAATAAAAGGGATAAATACACATTTATCAGAGGTCTATGTCATTATGTGGAAGTTCAGCTCAATGGGTCATTGTTGATCTCTTAGATTTACATCTTCATGTCGAGCTTAGATCTATTGATATGAAGGTTAGTTGACTGTCCTATTAATCTTCATGTTGAAGGTTTTCAGTCCAACAAGGAGGCCAATGGGATGTAATTCTTTGTTGCGCTCAGTATCCTTATTGTAAATAGTGATTGACCTTGGAGGTCGATTATTTTCCAATATATCTTCATGGTTTTGAGTTTGTTTCTAATATATTTCAAGATAACCTTGTCAAAATAAAGTATTCAGTGATTAAGTGTAAAGTGAATGAATTTACGATCTCTAATCACTTAGTTAGATAATCTTATATCATGAAAGAGTTACGAAATATGTATGCAAAATGATGTTATCAACTCCCCAAGCATAGAATTTAGCTTGTCCTCAAGCTAATTGAATTATTGTGTGATATAAAATGAGAAGGACGATAGTACTAATTCTTGATAGAAGTTTTTTTTTGTCAAACTCTTATCAAAACCTTTACTAATCTCTAAAATGATCTTACCCTATAAAAACATCAACATTTAAAATATCCTTATTTGCTTGTTTATTGATTCTTATTGCTCATACACTATCTCAGATAGACGTTTCTCTTTTCCAAGTATCTTTCATTTTCATCACATTTTTTATAAGTGGTGTATGAAATGGGCAGGCTAAAAGGCCTGTGGATATCCCCTTCCTTATTTTGGGTCATTCCACTATAGGTTCTTTAATGGAAAAGTGGTCCTTTCATTCAGAACTAGTTGGTTTTAAAATAGTGACTACACATCCTAAATACCACTTTCTCATATTGCTATATCTTTAATGAACACCATTGGAAATGGCAGTGTGTATATTTTGGTCTTAGAGTCTATCAAAAGTGACATATATATATTCATGAGCACAATGATACAATATTTTGGTAGCTAAATGACTAAAAGTAGGGCACAACTCTCTAATTATTTTTATTCACTCTCTACTTTTATTACTCTCTATTTTTTGGATTTTGTATGATGTAGAGATGGAATTGAGTATGAGGTGGCTCTTTCATTTCATGAGTATGTATCTTCAACTGAATATGAGTTTTTTGTTGATGTTTTGCAAGAAACTTTTGATGATTTTCTAAGGTTAGAATCATGTTATAGGAATAGGTAAAAATTTTCTGAGAGAAAGATATAGAATAATATCATTATTAGCATAAAAATCTAAGAATTTATCCTTTGTATTTTTTCCTTACAATTGATTTGTATAAACGTAGCTTATAGGAAATATGTCAAGTACTTTTGATAAGAGAGTTTGATCATAATCATCATTGTTTCTTTGTACATGTAAAATTTTCAAAAAGATGTTGAAAAGATGACATAAAATGATTAAGGTAAAAAGGTGAAAAGTGTTTGATATTGGTGTTTCCTATCTCATGGGATTACACCACCTAAACTTACAGAACATTCAATCCATAGATTGTAAAAATAAGAAGAAAAATGCAAGCATGTGAGATTGTCACTTTATCTTGACGACAATAATCTTTGGTAGCCCATTCAAAATATAAGAACATCACCGTGTAGTTGTCGTACAACCAGTGGTAGTTACTATTATGACATGCCTCCACTAATGTATGAACAATCGAGATGAGTACATCCAATGAAGAATGTAGAATCCACATTTGTTTGAAAGGTATCATTGTTGTGGGCAATGATGTAAAGATTGGGGTAGAGATCATTTCTTTATGTGTCGATAGGTGTCTCTATTTCCATATTGATGATTAAGTGTAATGATCTCTATAGCGCAAGTGTCCATGATGCGTTTCTGCTACGTTTGTTATCAAGGAAGAGAATCAAAGACCCTCAACACTAAGTGAGATTTTATAGAAAATGACTTGGCATTCTTGAGTAAATATTTAATGGACCATCCAATGATTATCTTGTAATAAGGTAGGAAAATATAATGGGTGATGGACATTGGATTCACTGAATTAGCAAATATTTTCTTCAAAATTGGCTTTATTGCAAAGATCATTCTGCAAATCAGGATCGACCATATAGACATCATCAATGGCATGACTTAGGAGAAATTTATATGCAGCCATACAACTATAGGATAAATAACCTCCCACTTGGAGTGTATCTCTTAGATCATCTTTCATAAGATCATTGCGACAAAATACAATACTATTATTATCATTTTCTGTGAGACGCATCATTAGTGAGGTAAGCTAAGCCAAAGAAAGTACACAATAAGAGCTTCTGTCAAAATTTGTGAAACTTGTCTCAATATACATTGATGGTCCATATATAGGAAGTGGATTAGTCTCATCTAGTATGTTAAAGATATCATATGCCTCACAAGCCCGTACAAAAGTAGATATGGATCATGGCTAGGAATAGAGAGGCAAGGTATTGGTTGCGATTCTTCTTATACTTATTTATGCATAATCATTCGAAAAGGTTCCTTGGAAAGCCTAGGAATAAGAGGATTTAGATCCCTTCAATTATCAGGATGCTTGGGATTTTAGAAGTGATTGCAGATCACCTCCATGTCATACCATCCATGTAGTGTAGAAAAACCATTGGGGTCTAGGTTTGTGTCTGATATGATATGGTTAAGAGTCTCAATGACATGTTGGACTATGAATGCATTATAACCTTTTGCATGATTTTGTTGATGGACCAATGGATCAATAACATAGTTGGTTGAATTAGGCTTGTAATAAGAGAAATGGTGGATAGCTTGTTGAAGTTAGATAGGAATGTGTGGAATATTTTCTACTTCAGGATCATGAAACTACATATTTGCATTTTGCAATACTGCACAACATGTTTTGAACATGGCAATCTGCCTTTTGTCTAGGTCAGTGGTGCATTAGAGCCATTAGCCTTTAAAATGAAAAGGTAGGAGAATCACTCATGTTTTCCGTTTGTCAATTTTTTCTATGAGTATCTTGATAGCTTCCACTTTTACACAATTTTTGAATAGGAAATCAACAAGAGTAGGTGTGGAAGAATAGCCACTCTTTGTTGCTTGGCACAACATTTTCCTAAATAGTGGATACTGACACTATAAAGAGGCTTTTGTTAACTTTGTTTAGGTTGCACAAAATATGACAGAACACATTCGTAGAAAGATGTTGTGTCTTGTTATTATTGATGATCTCTTTTCCATTAGGTTTGTCATCCGTAATATCTTATAAGACAAAGATATCTCAAATCAGCATCCCTTGCAAACCATACGAGTTGAAATCATGAATTTTGTAAGGAAGTTGAGGTGGAAGAGGTAAATTTGGTTTGGGGAGATGGGATTTGGAATCATAGACCAACATTAGATAGAACAGATGGAAAATTTCCACTATCTTCATCAAATGAAGCATGATCATTGTTTGTTCTATCTAAGAAGTGAACGTGATGGACTATTATCACCAAGTAAAATCTCATACAGTCTCTATAGTGGGTTTCTTGGAAAGTAATCCAAATGAATTTGAGTGAGAGGGTATAAATTGTCAGAGGAGTCGGCATGGACATCTTCAAATGGGCTGATATACTACTTTGAGAGAGAAGCATGGATCCAGAATATTAGAGGGATTTGGTGGGGTGGAATAGACGGTGGATTCTCGGTGCAGCAACAACGATGGAAGAAACATCATTCTGACAATTATTGGTCATCAAAGTGGTTGACACATGTGAGAATGATGGTCTGGAAGATTAAGTTGAAGCATTGAGTGAATGGTACCAAAGTTTTTTGCTATCTATACTGGAAGTATTTGAAACATATGAAGTC
The DNA here is from genome assembly GCA_963693085.1 of Alisma plantago-aquatica. Classification (NCBI taxonomy): domain Eukaryota; kingdom Viridiplantae; phylum Streptophyta; class Magnoliopsida; order Alismatales; family Alismataceae; genus Alisma; species Alisma plantago-aquatica. The sequence goes on along the minus strand of OY856415.1, from coordinate 51,169,977 downwards.
CCATATGATAATTTTATAGATGGGGATGAGCCTCCTTGGCATGTTCTATCTAATAAATCCCATTGGAATTGTCGTTGTCATCATGCATACTTGCCTTCTTTCTTCTTTCGTTGGAGTGTTCCATCTTTTGTTCTCTAGTAGTTGTGCATTTTCCACTACAAAGCCATCATTTCTTTAATTTTCCGGAGGAGGTGCACTAAAGGGTCCATTTTATGCTCTAAAGTGATCACTTGATGTGGGAACCATTGCAACTCATGCACGGTCTTTTTGAGGGCTCAACCTGGTTGGATAACACACACACATCTTGTTTTAGTTTAACAATATCAAGAATGTGATTGGTAGTTACCTAATGTAAGAAGTCAATGTCAATGCCAAAAACTCCATCAAGTGTGTTGGGTAGATGTGTTGGAAGAATGTTGTGAAGTAGGTGGAGATGCAACATCTATGCATGGTGTAGCATGAGAAGTGGAGGGCCAACTATGTGTTGTTGTTGGTGGGGGGGGCTATTTGGTCCCTCATCAATTTCCTAGGGTGGAGATGGGTGTGACAAAATTGGCTTTACAGTGGTTGGACGTGTTGTCAGACAAGCTTTAGATGTTACTGTGGATGGAATTTCAAGAGTGGTAGATACATGGGATCAAAGTGTGGCTGTTTCTACAAACTTTTCTCACAAACTATCTATGTACTTCTTCTTTAATGTGTGGCAGCAGAATAGACACTGTTCTTGGGAGAGGGAGGGGGTGGAGATGCCTAAAAATCATCATTTTGCACAAGTTTTTGATGGCTTGTTTCCATTTGAATGAGTGGTAGTAGCCCCTGAGTAAGTACTGTATGGGTTGTGGAGGAGGAGGAGACATGGATACTTCTTTTTGTAGAAGTGGAAGCATGGGGATGAGCTAGGAGTTGTTTCAAATCAGCCTATGTAAAAAGTAACTTCTGTGTGTTATAATCAACAAATTCTAGAAGGGGAATGTAGAAGGTCGATCATATGCAGTCATAATGAATCTTCTCATTGAGATGCACAAGAATGTCTTCATAGGTTAGGTATCAAGTGTTTATATGACACTCACCCTTGGTCTCAATGAAGCTTAGAAGGGAAGATGGATTCCAATAATCTCTATGGATTATAGATTGATCAATCCTCCCCTGGAATATTCATTTTGTGGTAGGGATGATATAGACAACCATTTGTTGATCAACAATCTGTCAATGTTGATCGGTTTTCCTTCCATGATAGAAGATAAAATATATGGTTATTGATTATAGATAATGTCTATTTCTGATTTGGTGAAGAGGACATTAGCAATAATCTTGTGCAAAATTCTACATGGTCTACAATGCACATCTATAGATTTATCAATGCCATACTTGTATTGTTGTTTTCCTATGAGTTTTTCCCAATATGTATTTTCCTTGAAGTATGAGTCGTCTTTGTCAATGAGGTTGGATCTTGCTCATATTTCTTCTTCATCAGGTGCGCAAAAATTTTCATTTAGTATCTTCTCCTTAAGAACCTCATTTTAATTAAAGTGGTGGTCTTGAATGTACCAGTGTTCCCCATGTGTTCACCAATCTATTTGTTCCATTGAGACCTTTTTGATGAAATACATAAACTTCATTTTGTTTTTCAATATAGAATGTAGGGTCTGTGAAGTAGAATGAGGCTAGATTTGACCTGTCAAGTAGGTCTAATACTCTCTTCCAAATTCCTAATTCCTTCTAAGTCAGTTTTCATGCAAAACATGTTCCTCTGAAGGGTTTATGTGCCATCAAATTGTAGACAGTCAAGTACTTCTTGTCATGAGGCTGGAACATGCCATATTGAATGCCATAACTAAGGTTCTCATCGTGGGTAGCTTAAGAAACGTATGCAACTAGATTGGTGACTCTTAGCCATTTGAGCTTCTGCATTTGGAGACTCAGGCTGAGTCCTCTTGGTTCCCTACTACTTAGTTTTACCTACGATGGTGGAATATTCCTCATCATGAGCCATGGTAGCTCTATAGGTATACTTAGGATGAGGGATTAATAGTTCCTAACTAGTGATTTCATGATAAGCTAGCGGTCATGTGATTCAACATGTGATTAAAAAGGTTGATAGGATTCCAGGAAATGTTTTGATCTTGGAGGTCCAAAGAAAAAGGCCGATTGGCACAAGGTCAACACTCTCATGTGAGAATGATATTGACAAGGAAGGTTGATGGGCACCCTCTGTCAAGTTTTGTGCAATTACATTGGAAAATAGGTGTACGAGACATGTCAACCTAGAAGTCGAGAATGACTTTCAATCTCTACAGCTATCAAGCTATAAGGTCGATGGTCATCACTAGAGAAAAGAGAGATAAGTCTGGCTAGGTCAATAGGTTAGAGAATCAAGAGTTAGAGCTCTGTAATAACTAAGAATAGGTAAAAAAATAACAATGTGGAAATCTTTTTATAGACAAAGTAGAGAAGTAGTTTTTGGTTGGGTAATCGATTCCAAGACATTAAGAGGTCTATATGAGTAGAGGTCGATAAGTAATGGTAAAAAAAATACAAATAAGAGTTTACATCTATAGATCCATGTAAAAGGATTATCAACCTATCATGATTTAAAAAAAATATTGACTTGTTTGATCAATATGATTACTAAAAGGTTTCCGTTGATTGCTATGTCGATCTCATTATTTAGATCTAAGTTTAGATAAAGCATAAAAATAAAAACTTAAGACAGATCTTGGGTTGCCTCCCAAGTAGCACTCTGTGTAGAGCCATTTATTTGGACTATCAAGGTTCTCCTATTCCGTAGTAGGTTCTTTGTACAAAATGAAGTCTACTTTCTTTATAAATACTTCATCTTTGTCCATTGACCAAGAAAGTCTGATACTTCTCGTTGTGAATGTCCATCAGACTGAAAGGGCATATGGTGATGGCAGTAAATGGACCAAACCATCAAGATTGCAATTTTATAGGAAAGATATGGAGTGAAAAATTAAGAAAATAAGAACTTATCCCCTTCATGGATATCGCTCCCCTTTATATGAGAATTGTGCCAAGATTTAGTGTGTGCATTGTTGATTATTGTGTTTTAATAGACATGCAATTGAAGTTCCTTTAATTCCTAAAATAAGAGGAAACACTTTTCCTTGGCAATGTCTGAGTCCATATTAATGTTCTTTTATGGCTCAATAAGATTTATGCTATAATTCCAAACATAGATGGTAAGATTTTCAATAGATCACTTTACAAGGTGTTATTCCAATTGTGGTTTTATATGTGGATTGATATGCCAGAGGGCATCAATGACGTTAGAAGATCAATATTTTTTACATTTTCCCATTGTATTTTCAAGTATTTGATTAATAACTTGTCTGTTCATTAACTTTTACTTGACTAGATGTTTATATGGAGTGGATATTGTATGTTTTAGACCATATTGTTGTATAAGAGCCTCAAATTATTTTTCTATAACGTGTGAGCCGCCATATGTTATCCATGTTCTAGGGACTCCAAATATTGAGAAGATTTTTTAAAGAGATACATGACTATTTTGGACTCACATCTGGGTGAAGCCAGATGTTCTACCCACTTTGATACATAGTCAACAATGACTAATATGTACTAGTTTCTAAAGGATGAAGGAAAAGGTCCCATGAAGTTGATTTCCTAGATGTCAGAAACATCAAACTCGATCATATCAGTGAGATGCATTTCATTTCTCTTGGTTATTTTTCTATAACGTGTGAGCCGCCATATGTTATCCATGTTCTAGGGACTCCAAATCTCGATAAGATTTTTTAAAGAGATACATGACTATTTTGGACTCACATCTGGGTGAAGCCAGATGTTCTACCCACTTTGATACATAGTCAACAATGACTAATATGTACTAGTTTCTAAAGGATGAAGGAAAAGGTCCCATGAAGTTGATTTCCTAGATGTCAGAAACATCAAACTCGATCATATCAGTGAGATGCATTTCATTTCTCTTGGTTATATTCCCAATTCTTTCGACATGCATCATATGCTTATACATAGTCTTGCGAATCCTTAAAGATGGATGGCCAATAAAATCTGGAATTCAAAGTCTTCATATTTGTTTTCTCAACACATAAGTTTACTCCATATGGTGTTGCACATCATTTCTCAATGATAGAGTGGGATTCATCATTTGAGAGACAACACCTATACATGTTGTCCGCAAATCTCTAAAATAGGAGTAGATCATCCTAGTAATATTTTTTAGAACTAATAAGAATTTCTTTATCTGGTTATATTTCATGTTATGTGACATTTGTTGACAAACAAGGTAATTCAAAAGTTTGCATAACATGGCTTGACTAGATATATAGTATGAATGGCTAAAAATTCATCTCGATAGGATTCATTGATGGGCATGGAGTCATGTTCTTCCACACTAATAAAGGAAAGATGGTCAGCAATGACGTTCTTGGATCCCTTTTTGTCAATAATTTTTCAATGAGTCCTCAAAAGAAGACCCATAGATGGATAAGTAGTAAATAAGGACTTACATTATTTCTTCAATGAAGTCACCAAAGATAGTCGTCATACACCTTTGAAAGGTAGTTGGAGCATTGCAAAGTATGAATTGAATTCAGTAGAGTTCAGTAGAGATAAGAAAAAGTGGTCTTTTCTTCATCATCAAGATGTATAGGCACTTAGTAGAAACTAGAGAAGGAGTCCAAATAACATAAATGAGAGTGATGTGATTGGCATTCTAGGACTTGATCAATGAACAAGAGAGGTAAATCATCCTTCCTTGTATAACATTTAGTTGTTTGTAATCTATGCACATGTGCCAATGAGTTATTGTACGCATTGCTAATTCCTTACCATTACTTCCTTAAATGAGGTCCATCCATCCTTTCTTTGGTACTAAATGAACTAGGCTAACCCAATTACTATCACTAATGGCATAAATGATACCTTCATCATAATGCTTGATAGCTTCCTTGCGTACAACCTTGAACATTTTTCATTCAATTTTCTTTGAACTTGGAATCATAGTGGACAATGTCCTATAAATTGATCTAATGCATAAAAATGTTGGATTGAGTCCCTTAATGTCCTCTATAAAATAGCGAAGAGATTTTCGTCGAAGTTTGAGTTCCTTGAGGAGTTGTTCTTGTTGATCTATTGTAGTTAAAATTTTATAATGACTGGGTTTCTTTCTTCATCATCTAAAAATGCATACTTCAAGCCCTCAAGAAGAGGTTTAAATTCAAGGATGGGCTTTTGTGCAGAAATGTCTTTTGGTTCTCTCTAAATAAAGGTGTACTTGTAGGTTTAGGTAGTTTCCTATTGATTCACTTCCCACTCTTCTATGACTTGTAAGTAAGCTAGGATTTCTTCTACTTTAGGATTGGTAATCCCAAAAGTTGGATTAGTGCATTCCCATATCACATGGTCTACAATGGTGTTATGTTCTTGGAAATCAACACACAATTGACTGCAACAACTAGTCTCCTCAGGGGAAGGTTCTTTCATATGATATAACACATTAAAATCAATTTGTTCATATCCAACCCTAATGGTTATTTATCCATCTATTACATCAGTCAAAGTTCTTATAGTGGAGAGAAAAAGTAAAATGTAAATCATTGGGCACATAGGATACTCGATGGCATTGATCATGACTATGTCACATGGGATGAAGAAATGTCCAATGTGAATAGGGACATGTTCGACTACAAGGACTGGTTTGGTGTATGAATTATCAGCTAGTAGATTCTCACATTTTAGGAGACTATGTCAATAAGTCAAAATTGTATTGCTAGAGAATGTGGCATTTGGCTTATGCTTACACCTAAGTCATCCAAGCTATATCTTTATGAAGTGTCTCATATAAGAAAAGGGAACGTGAAAGATTAATGATCCTTTTGTTTTATGGGTATGATTGATTGAGAAAAGTTTATATCCATCTTATCAAAATGAACAATTACTATCTCTCTTCTCTTTATTTTCTTAGTGATCATGACTTTTAGAAATTTAATATATGTTGGCAATTCATCAATGACGTAGAGAAGAGTATTATCCAAATGTATCTCCTTAATAGCATCCAGAGATTTAATGTATTCTCGAGTTATGTCTTGATAGAATTGTGGGGAAAAGGTGCTTCAGAGGGATATTTAGAAGAACTGATAGAAGGAATTTCTTTGGTTGTTCCTCGTGACTTCTTCCTATTTGGAATGACTTATTCCACAAGGACTGTTGAGTCATCATATTCCTTGAATGTAGGCGGGGATGTAGACGGTGCATTTAAGTTTGTACCAAACTGAAGCATTGCCATATTTGTAGTTTCACTCTTTGGATTTTGCTTTGTACAGGAGGGAAACTGACCGGTTGGATTCTAGATTGGTGTATAAATTGAAACCAACTATTGATCCATCATTCTGTTATGATATCAAAAGTCATTGATCTTTGTGTTCATCGTTCCCAACTGAGCTTGCATATTGGTCATTATCTCATTAATACTCAGGATACATCGCCCCAATCTTTTTGTAAGTGAGTTTAACTAGGTTATTGAGTTCAATTGTTATTGGAAAATACTTCAACTTGGAGGTCCATTCAAATTTCCACATTGATATGGTACCCTATTGTTGTTTTGCTAGAATCTTGGGAGATCTCCTCTTCATATGTCTTGTCCTCTGACCATTGTTGAGATGGTTAGTTTAGTTGGTAAGAATTTTCTGTTGCATATGCATTTTCATATGAAAGCTGGGATGATTTGGTCTCTTGTAACTCACATAAGAAACATTCTCAATAGGAAACACCTCTTTATTTACTGATATGTGAGTGTATATGCAGTGATTGACTCCATGATGACCTTCTTTATAGGTAACACATTTCACGATTGCTTCAGTGTGGTACCTAGAGTTAGATTCCTTCAGTTTTCCCACATCTGCAACCATTTTTCTTGCTTGGTGTTTATATTTTCAAGCAATGTTGACTCGGAAGTGTTGTTGATCGTTAGTAGGGTTCTAATTGATACTCTGTCATAGTCCTACCCAACTTGCAGCATGTCCATGTTACTAATGATTTCTTTAGAATTATCAACATCATGTTTCATGAAATAGCATATTAATGCCGCGTTGAGGGATGTTCTTTCTTTCAAGGTGAGCCCATTATAGAAAGTTTTTGTTAGGAAGATTTCTACAAAAGTGCGGTGAGGGAAATCCTGCAGATATTTTTGGTACCATTCTCAAGCTTCATATAAATTCTCGTTAGGCTTTTGTGAAAAAGTGGTGATTTTGTGCTTGCATAGAAGTGTTTTTTCGATGGGAAAAAATATTAATAAATTATGATGTTAGTTGTTGTCATGTAGTAATTCCCTTTACTTATAGGTACTAAGATAAGGCCTTGTCTCAAGGGAGAAATGAAAACCCTTGAGTTATATGATGTCTTGAGGGACCCTATTCATCTTGAAAGTCCTTGGAGGCTCTTATATGATGGTTGGGGTTTTCTTCGACATAATTTTCTTTAAAATTTTTGTGCTAAAGAATATTATGGAAAGTTGGTTTTAGTTCAAAATTAACCACTTGTAGGCAAGGCATTACTGTAGGTTGATCGTTGTCATATGTATGAGTCATCACCAATGAACGTAAAAACAACCTATTCTTGAGGTCTTGGCATGCATATGCCTGAGTAGCAATTGGTTCACCAAAAAGCTGATTGAATTGTAGAAACTCACCAAAAATCTCCAAGACTGAAAGAAGGTGGATATCACCTACCTAAAGGAACCTTACAAGTCAATGTCAATGATTGGAAAAGGTAAGCGTGATGATGTAGAGAAGGGTATCATTAATATTATTACTAACCTTATCAACACCTTACTAAATTTTTCTAGATTTCACGTTCTTAATTCTTGTTTGTTTCCTAATCCCCAGGAACAATGCCAAAAGTTGATCACTCTTTTATGTAGATTAAAAGTGTAAACACAATCACCTAGTCAAATATATCAAACTTTAAAGTTATATACTTCAAGAGACGTCCCCAAATCAATATGGAATCAGTTTTAGCAATATGGGGTCAAATACAGGGATATGGAAAAACAATAGAATAAGAACAAGAAGGCTCAAATTTGTTTGGTCAAATTAAATGGGGTCAATTTGTATTCCAGTTAAGGAACATATTAATGGAATTTAAAAGGTAAATTATTAATGATCAAACAAAATGAATATAATAAAAGGATACCTGAATTGGGTATCACCAATTAGACCAGCCTAAACCATGCAAAACCTTCTCTTCAAATTTATATATACTCTTGTCATATTTTGCAAGTAGTCATAAAAGATATCTACACCTTGCCTATCTACAGATCCTGGTAAACATGTAACTCTCTCTTGAGATGATGACTGATAGATTAAGGATGAACATATTACTTTTTCTATAGTAACTCCTCACTCGTGTCTTGTTACTAATCCATACTCTAGATCTTATTGAACTTGTTCTCTTGAATCAATCCAGATTGAACATTAGGAGAAGGTAGAAAATCAACATGTGATGCATTGAAACATGAGTATAGAATAAAACCATAAGAACATAAGTAAAAAATAGAATAAGGAAAGATTACATGATCGGGAGGGCCTACGGCTACTCCCAACCAAAGTTGTCAAGTTTAGCCACTCATGGTGCAAGAATAAATCAGATTATAGCTTTAAGAACTCATAGTTCTTGAATGAACATTTTGAAATAGTAAGAAAAAGGGAGGTGAAGTCGATACAAGGATAAATTAGATCCACTTGTCGATCAACACACCTTTTGGATGAATCTAAGTAGGAGGTCGATCATCCTTGGGATAGGTCTATTATCTCCACTTCTTTCACTGGTGGACTTGATCAAGGAGGCATGTCGACCTATCAATTGGAATGATTGATGGAAAATCTAGAGATAGATGACATCTCTTGGTGACAAAACTACTAGGTCAATTGTCCAGACTTGTTCTTAACCTCTACAAAATCCCTTTGTCTTGTTGGTAGAAAAACTAGACTCCTTGAACTGATGTTGTTGTGGTCTATTTATACAATTATACTTACACCTTGTTGGTATGCAATTGGTCCATGTAGAGCTGACACTTGGGTTTCCTTCCGTCGATCATGGGGATTGGCGACTTCTTTTAATGAACTCTCAACTTGGAGGTTGATAGTGGTTTGGCAATTAATCGCTCAATTAATCTTTTGATTGGTTTTCATTGACTTGGAGGTTGATGCCAATCTATGTGATTTTTAGTTCGATGGGTCTTTTTTTATCTCTTAGATTGATGCCTTGATGTTGAGCTTAGATCCATCAATATGATGGTCGATGGATTGTCCTATAGATCTTCATGGTTAAGGTTTTTTGTCAACCAATGACGTTCATGAGCTATAATTTTTTTTATTCTTGATATTCTTGTTATTAATAGCGATCTACCTTGGATTTTCTATTAGCAGCTTGTCGATCTTCATGGTTTTGAGTTCAATGCATGCATGTTTCTAGAGAACATTGTCAAAATAGAGTATTTGTTGACCAAGTGTAAAGTGAAGGAATTTATGATCTCTAATCACTTAATCAGATGATTTTATTTCATGAAAACTAATGTTATTACTCTCTTTCCCATTTCACTTTCATTTCATCATTTTCCATCCCAAAACCCTTCTTTTAGGGTTTTGGCCACTTTCCTTTCCATTTACATGCCATTCATGTTGAAGGAGGGAGGTTCTTGAGATTCAAGCTATGAGAGAAGGTATTACACCCCGATCTCACAATTACCATTAATCATGAGATTAGGACATAAATTGCGGATTTAACATAATACAAAGGTCACCCTTAACTTTTTCTTTTTTTTCAAACTCTTTGTTTTCTCGCATTGAACTACATAAACTAACTTTACAACAGAGTCTAAACATTGATTTCTCTAATTTGATTTCAATAGTAAAAATGCATGTATGAACATTCATTATGTTTCTCATACTTTTAAGCACATAAGACTTGTTGATTCACATATATTGCTAAAAGAGGAATAATGTTATACATCATCATTTACAACTCTCTCTTATTTCTTTACAAGGACCTAGAGTGACAAGGACCAATTGAACTTAACTATACTCAGACTTAACTCTTGTGGAAAATCTACTCTGATGCAATGACCTTCTTCAAGTCCATGTTATATCCCTAAAAATTGTGAGTAGAGGGGTGAGCCTACTCGCTCAATGAATGAGTACTTCAAAGAAAAAGTATAAAGCACTAAAATAATTACAGATATACTTTTGAGCAACTTATATCAATTATAACAACAGTAAGCTTTAAAGAGATTGATCATTGACAATCATAAATATGGAATGATACTCTAGATATCAACAAGAGAAAATCAATATATGAGCATGCTTGATTAATTTCAAAGATAACTAATAATTCAGAAACATACAAAGAATAATTGTTGGGAAACAGTACTTGAATCTTTCGTAGCCTTTCATACTTATAAGAAACCCTTTAAAACTATATGAACATATTTTTGCTTATGCCCTGATCATATGCAGTGTACTCTACATATGAAGACTTGTTGTGAACTATGATCTCACCATACAAGACATAGATGACACACCTAGGAATGCTAAGCCTGACTATGTCACTGGTCTACAACAGGAAAATGGCTTTTTGACCTTGGCACACCTATTATGCCATAAAAACTGGACTCCTCCTCTAACCTGAGCACACAGGTGGAGTGTCTAGCCACCTATTAGCTTTTCTGTACTGTAGTGCCACCAGGACCTCTGGTTGATGTTGGACACTACATGTTGTATATTAAGGAGACTTCCATTAGGGATTCCTCCACCATACCACCTGTTAGTACATTTTACCCCCATATACTGGACACTGCCAGGGTTAAGTCATTTCATCCCTAAGGCGCATACCTCTTAAAGGGAATCTATAGTGTTCAGGGCTCTTAAGTCTATTATTTTATTTTTCTTGGAAAGCTCTTACTATATTGTATCTTTTCCCTTACTTATACTTGACTCCGATATCTCTATGGTACTTTGTCTATTTATTTTAAGTTCATAACACAACATGTATATCATCCTTAACATGGTAGAGTAGCATATTCAAACTTTGTTATATACTGAGAAATCAACATATTATACATGCAGGCAGACTGAAATACTTAAATAAACATAATGCATGTCCATTTGGCACTTATACACTAGAATCATGCAATTAATCATCTTAATATACTGATAAGAGCTAATTACTTGGCATACAAGTAATCATCATTTGCACCCATAAATTATTTGCACTTTCTTGGAAAACATGCACATCGACCCAAATCCTAGGTTGAGCATCTCATACTGAGAACATGGTAATCAAAATGCTTAATTCATTGAATACCCTATCCTTAGGGTTTCATTTCCTCATTCACTTATCACATGTCTCTCATAAGGATTTAATATGTCATAAACATCCACTAAATACATATTGCTTCAACAAGTCATATACAATCAACATATGTACAAAATCCTTGAATTGAGCTAAATTAGGGTTTTCCATGCCATTCATTGAGATATTATGAATCAAGAATAACATTGCATAAATAGAGTCTATGATTCCAAGAAAAACACTTCAAATGGATTTCACCATATTTATTCACAAATTTCCAACTTTCCATTCATATAGGGCTTCACCCTATTTACGAAGATATCAAGCAAACACTATTCACATCACATGAAATCCAAAATAGTATCTGACATATATGTACTATGGATTCGAATAAGAAATCATTCATAACCAAGGGGATCTAGATAAACAAATTTCTCTATTTATTTATACAACAATTTCAATCATTGACAAATTCCCTATATTTCAGTTTACTTTTATAACCTTTGTGAATACTTAGGGAATTCTCATTAGGATGAATTGTATACATTTATAATATGAATTTATCATCTAAAATTCATCCAAATAGAGGAAGAATCCATTTCATGTCATTTTGCAACAACTTAGATCAAACAAACATTCCAGGGTGTGTAGTCGCATACTAAGCAATTAAAGATTATGGATGATTTAACCAATTTTCATGCAATATATTGTTTAAAGGAAGTTACCACTAACCCTAAGGTGTGAAACCACCTTAAAAACGCAGTTCATTCCTAAAAATCTCGATCTCATATCAAATCCCTAGCAATTCACCCGATTCTTCTTCCTTTCAACTCGAAAACCCTAGAAATGAGGGATTATGAAGAAAGAGTGAGAAAAGGGGAAGTTTTGACACCATTTCGGATCAAATCAGAGGAGGGTCAGAATATTTACATGTGAGCGAATATTCACCATTAAAGTCTATGCAAAGAAGCTAAACTTACATGATTTCAGCATTCCTCAGACCGCAAAAGCCTAGGTCAGCATCTCCATCACTTTCTCCTCTCAAACCCTAACTCTCCCTCTCTCTCTAGGATTTCATTTCTCTGGATTGAATCTCACATTATGAGAGATCCTTGTGTGTTAGGTTGACCATATAGAGCAATTTAGTTGCTTGGTTCAATTGGACATTGACCCCTCACTATACTTACTCTTATTTCAGCTGAATTTTCTATCATAAAAATATTATTGTAATTCATCTACTGATAAGGTCTTAATGCATCCAAAAATTATGAAAATTTTACATGTTGTTTATGATTGAGTTTCAGATCTCCAGTTAAAATTTTGATCATTTGGAGTTACCAACAAATAATTAAAAATAAAACACTACACTGCTGAAAAGCACTCTGTCAGCATTTTGGTTGAAGTATTGTTCGACCAACAACCAAATTCAAAGAACACTCAAATATTCTGAAAGTTTTCTCCAATATGCATGATTGAGTTATCCTTATCATATCCAAAATTCAATTAAATAAAAAAAATTTAGAACATATGAAAAATCATTTACCACACTGCTATCCTGATCAAATTCCATATGCATGTACTATCAAAACCCTAATTTTGCCAATTAGGGTTTTCATTTATCAAACCCTAATTCTTCTAAGTAAAATCATAGTTAGAGTTTCTTCTTAGGTTTGAAACATCACAATTGATCTATTATCATTAATCAATTCTAAATGATGTTCAATCTAATCAAGCATGTAATCATTCAGGTAAACCCTAGTTTATCAATTAAGCACAAATGTGGTCATTACAATTCTCACCCCCTTAGAAAGTTTTGTCCCCAAAACATAAATACGTAAACAAAGTATATTCAAAGTTTATTTTGAGCTTCTAAAATCTTACATGTCATTATATTCTTGTATTTCATACTTGAATGCAGTTTTCAACATTAAGTCCTTTATTTCTTTTCTAATCACAACATGTTTGAAATAGTTCTAAAAAAACAACTCTCTTTCCTAATATAACTAAGAAAATACCAAGTCAGCCTAGGTTAGATCCACGATCATGGCGACTGGGGGCTCTCTACCCTCCTCCACCTCCACCCAGTAGGTAGGTTCTAGTGGATCGAAAGCAGATGAAGATTGGTTCGCACCGGATGCGGATGTCACCGTCGGGCGCGATTGGGTCAGGTCTGTGGCCGCCCCCCCTCCCAAGCTCTGGGGCGCGGTGGCGGCGGACCCTAAGGTCCCCTTCCTAAAGGAGGGGGACAAGCGACTGTGGGCGCGGTTCAACAACCCCATCATGGACGAGATGGAGGACTATCACCGATACTCGGTGCTTTTTCAGATCTTAGGAAAGAAAAGCCATCCTCAGCAACTGAAGGGATGGATGATTAAGCAATGGCGGCCGAAAGGGGAGATTGAAATCTTCACTTTGGATGGTGGTCTATTTCTGGTTAGGTTTGCTAGAGATGTGGATGGAAATGTGGCTATTATGAAGGGTCCTTGGATCTTGGATGACCAATCGGTGCTCGTTTGCAAATGGACGCCCCAAGCAGGCACTCACAGAGAAGCCTTCACCACTGCGCAGGTTTGGGTTTCACTCCTGGATGTTGGCAAGCATTGGACATCGAGGGCCATTGCAGTCATCGTGCATGCCGTCGGTGTTCCTCGTGCCATCGACAGGAGATCGAATGGGTCTACTCAGGGGTGTGCTAGATTCTACATTGACATATCAACAGACAAAGAACCCCCTCCTGAGGTCATGGTAGAGCTACCCAATGATGAAAAATGGGAAGTTAGATTCAAGTATGAAGCTTTGCCTGACAGGTGCAGCAGGTGCAAGGTTTTCAGACATGTCAATGGGGAATGCCCTGGTGAGAGGAGCAAGACGGTGTGTCACGCTCCACCCATCATCCCAAACCCGCCTCGTGGAAAAATCAGAAGGATAGGGAAATAAAGACTCCCTCCGCGATCCATGAAAGTCAAGGAGAAGGTGTCTATGTCTGAATCCAATGAGGAGGCCAATGATACCAGTGACAAGATTGTAGAAAGCTCTGTGATTATAGGAGTTGCTGATAAAACTACTGACAATGTGGTTATAGGTTCTTAGAAAGTAGTTGTGGTGATTGAAGAGGGTGAGTTACAAGGGAGTGAGACCCCTAGTGAAGGCTTGACCAAACAAGCAGAGGTAGTCAAAGATGATAATCCTTTTTCAGTTCTGGATGAAGTGGGAGAGGAAGACCCTGGTGGAGGGGAACCAGGTAGAAGTAGAATCCTGAGGCAGATAGATGTGCGGCCAAGAAAGGAAGGAGAAGTACCCCGCCCATGTCTGGGGGAGGTGCTACCAAAACCAGTTAAATGTCGATCCTCGCTTGGAACGTGCGAGGCACATCTTTGGTGGGGAGACAAAGAGAGTTGAGGAAGGCCATTACAGAGATAGGTGCATCCCTTGTGGTGTTCTTAGAAATAAGAATTAGAAGAGTTGTATGTGAAAGAGTCGATACTCTTTTCCCTGACAACTAGAATGCTTTTTCGAACCTGTCCCAAAGAGATGGTGGTCATATTGTCATTGGTTGGAAAAGGGTGATTTGGGATGTTGAGGCTATCAACATATCCGATAAGGTTATGACAGTGTCTTTTTGTAACCAAGGGGGCACTAACTTCATCTTTTCAGGTGTGTATGGTGAAAGGTTGGAGAGTGATAGCATGAGAATGTGGAAAGTTTTGTCTGACATGACTCACCATGAATTTCCCTATCTTACCATAGGGGATTTTAACAATGTTAGAAGATCAAATGAGAAGTTTGGGGGAAGGGTTGTTCCTAAGAGAGTAATGGCAGCTTTAAAAAACATGGTGGAGGAGATAGGTCTAGTTGAACTGAATAAAGTGGGTGGTAGGACCACTTGGTCAAAGAAACAAGCTAAGCATAGGAGGATTGCAAGTGCTATAGACAAAGGTTTGGTGAATGAACAATGGCTAAACCTCTGGCCCAACTCTTATATAAAAATTAGATCCAATCCCTTGAGTGATCAATCATGGTTGAATATTGAACTAGTTAAGAAACCTCATATTAGGAGACCTTTCCAGTTCCTTAATTGGTGGTGTGACTGGCCAGGATTCAAGGAGGTTGTAGAGAAGAGTTGGAGTATATATGTAGAAAGCAATGACTTGTACACTATGCTAAAGAAGATAAAGAACACGAAGAATTCCCTTAAAAAGTGGAACAAAGAGAAGATCAACCTAAGGAATTTAATTACAGAAGTCGAACTGAAATACAAGCTTGCTATGGAGGCAATCAAGTGTGATCCTCTTAATGAGAGACTCATAAAAGAAGAAGGAGAAGATTAAGATAGGTTGTGCAAGCTGAAGAAAGCCGAAGAGGTGTATTACTGGTAGAGAAGAAGAATGGAGTGGGTGAGAGATGGAGATCGCAACACTAAGATTTACCATAGGGTAGTAAAAAAGAAAGAGCTTAAGGAATCTATACATGAATTGATGGATAAAAATGGTCAGTTGGTGGACAGTAGAGATGGGGTGGCCTTAAATTGTTGGTATGTATGCCCTGATAGCCAATCATGGGATGATTGGTGGGATACATTAAGATTGATTTGATAAACATCAAAGGCAAGCTTCCAATTCTTTCTGGTTCAATCATAGGAGATAATGATAGAATATATTGAATGTCTAGAGAATGACAATACTCAATGACGTATGCTTTCAGGTTTAGGACTTGAATGATGAGATCATATAGATGCTAAGAATTTGTACATTCTTATTATGTCCCTAGTCAGATGTCATTATGGAAGGTAGATAGACAACAATGACGCACAAGACTAGTTTGTAGTGTTGGTTGATGACAAAATCTCATTAGTCATGATATTGAGATATCAAACCAAATAGATAGGTACTTGTTAGAGAACAAGTGTACCAGACAGAACCACCGTGAGTTTGACACATGGAACCATGACATGGTAGTCATAGTCAGTTCTCACAGTGATGGTGGTGAGTGTGATTCTTTGACCTGAAATCACTACACTCAACACATGTTGTTGGGTACACTTTGACATCATCAAATGCAGTCCTGAAACATGGGTTGTTATAAAGATGATGATTGGGTGGCTTTGACACATGGGCTTTTGAGGGGTGAGTGACAGATATGGGATTTGTCCCTCCTGAGGGAGTTTGATATTCATGGCCACTTGATGAGTAGGATTGAGATAGGCATGTGCACGCATGTGTGAATCAATATGTGATATTGATGTCATACATATCTCCTCTAGTCTACTCTGAGATCAAGAAAGTGAATGAACATTGACAGGATGATTGTTCCATGCCTTGAGTTCATTCGAGATATCAGTGACAAAGGAATTATACATTCACTATAACACCATTCATGGATTTTAGGATTGAAAGTTGTTCTCCAACTTTTCTTTTCACTTGGGTAGCACTGATGTGCGACTAGGCACCACTCTTTGCTTGTGAAGTCATAAGTGTTATGGACTTTCACTACCAATGAGAAATGGGCTTGTAGGGTCACACACATAGGATTTAACCTGGAAGAGGAGTTTATCCACAAATGATGTTTAGATTGATTACTAAAGGATTTTAGTAGTTCAGTTAAACACTTAATCAATTGATAGCTCAGTATCATAGTGTTCAAGGTGTTTGACTGATTGATTAGAGTATCAGATTTATTGAAACTACAATTAACTAATTTTGTGCAGTCTGCACTCCCAACCGATCGGTTCATATGATGAACCGATCGGCTTAGGTTGGTGAACCGATCAGCTCATGTGATGAATTAATCAGCTCAAGATAGGCTGAATCGACCAGTTCATGGGTTGAACCAATCGAATCAACTCGAGTGAGTTGGGAAAGTCAGGTTGGTGTAAAATTTCTTTTCATTTCACTTGTCCAATTTGATTGGAACAAGGATTGGTATTTGGATCAATTCGAAACAAAAGAGGAAAAGTCAATCAGGAACTGATCTGGGGAGTGAACCGACTAGTTCAGACTTGAACCGATCGGCTCAACTGCCCCAATCAACCGGTTCAGGTGTGAACCGATCAGCTCAGGTCCCCAACCGACTGGTTCATGCATGAAACGATCAGTTCAGCTGGCGTAGTTGGTTGTTTTGTGAAAATCTCAAACCCTTCTACTCCTAATTTAATCCCGCATTGCCTGGGGTAGAGAACCCTATCACATGACCCTCATATATATAGGGGTATTGGGGGGGCTTCTCAAGTACAACTGAGAACACCAGTTGCTCTACAAAGTTGTCGTTCTCTATAATTGTGGTAACCAGGAGAGCCCGAGCAAGTGCTACCCGACAAGGAAGGCACAACGAGGGAAAGACAACTGGTTGCAGGAGAGTGTGTCGATGACTAGTATGCCGACAGGAGGGTACGACTCCTTTTGGTGCCTTATGTGACAAGGCGATCAGTGTTCCAGGTGGTCTGTGTGGACTACTACAGAGGCGGGAGATTCTGCCGCTCAGAGGACAACTGTCAATCCCAATAGTCCCGGTGACCAGGAGCTGCACAGACACCATCCAAGACTGGAGGTGAAGACCACACAAGCCGCAAGGTAACGTCGCTGAGCAAGCCTCGGGACAAGGTTTGTCTCTACAAACCATCCTTCCTATTATATAGACGTTGATGTGTTTCCTTTATTCTGGGTTTGGGGAGAAGAATTTTTTTTTCTGCTGACTTCTCTGTGGTATCAGAGCCACGTCAACTTCTCTATACTTTGGGATTATCGATGTGATCAATTTTCATTTGTAGCCTTTATTTATTGCATACGATGCAAATAAAATTGTCTTTATGCATGTCCAATCCTAAATCCACAAATCCCAATATACATATATGATATGTAATATTAATGCACTCAATATGTGTCGCCCTTAAATGAGTTTTGTGGTGGATGTATAGTGTGGTTATGGCCAATAAACCCTATGTCTGTGTATGGTTGAATGTGGTTTCTTGCATCTCGGCCTGCACACTGATTCCCTATCTCTTATTCCTAATGTAACTCGAGATAACTCAATATTTACTTCCTACATTTTCTCCCCCCAAATGTAACTCGGGGTTTCTCCATTCAAATGTAAATAGGATAGAACTTTTATTTCTTATTATGTCAAAGAACGACAGACAACCTGACGATGACTGAGATGATCGGTTCAAGGTGTGAATCAATCGGTTGGTGTTCTAGCCGATTCGAGGAGCGAGACGAGTGGGGGCGACCTAAGGAGATGCACGACGACCAGTGAACCGATCGGTTGGAGGAGCCAATCAATCAGCTGGTGGCGCACCCAAACAACCGACCTGATGGCGAGCCGAACAATCATGGAGATGAGTTGATCAAACCCAGAACGACAAAGTGTAGAGTTCATCTTGTACATGTTGCATGTGATGTAGACTTAGATGACCGTGATTCCTCTTGGCTCGAGGAATCACATTTGGATGGCCATAATCATCGCTTTTATCAATTCACATATTTTATGTGGGATATAGCATGTATATTATACATACTATATATTTTGGTGATTGGATATGTATATGTACCTATAAAACCAAATCCCTCATTAAATATTAAAGTTTTAGATGCCTTCCAAATGTGACACACTTGAAAATCTTGATCGACCAAATGTGGGCACGCCCTAGAATGGTGCACCATCTATCTCGTGGAAGCGTGAAGGATGGATATGTGGGTTTTCCCTAGCAGGGTGCATATTCATCATGTTGTCTTTGGGTCAGACTTAACAAGGTGACCTAGATAGGATCTAGCACCTTGAGGCATGGATGTGATCATGGAAAGGAGTTGCATATGACATCTTTCAATAGTTGCATATGATGCAATTGGAAAACGTTGCCTACTTAGAAGATCTAAGTTGAGGGTGACAGCCCTAGCTGGTCCATGACTCGGAGGATTTCAGGATCTTGACCCACTAGAAGATTGTACGCTACAATCTTCCGTATTGATGATGAGGGCTATCAATTTGAACATAAATAGTGGGAGTGATAATCAATTAAAGTTCTAATTATATCGTCAACTTTTCAAATCAATCAAATAAGTCAAAATTGAGTTTTGGACTAAATTGCATACATTTCCTTTGTAGTACAAATGACAAAAAATAACAATCACTTTTCATTGCGATCGGTCTTTGAAAAGGACAAGCTAAATGGGACTAACTTCCATGACTGGTTTAGGACATTGAGAATTGTTCTCACTCAAGAGAAAAAGCTCTATGTCCTGGATACTCCAGCTCCAGATGAACTTGCTCCTACCGCACCAAAGGTAGAAAGGGATGCTTATAAGAAGCATTCTGAAGATGCCATTGATGTAAAGTGCTTGATGTTGTGCTCCATGAACCAGGAGTTGCAGAGACAACATGAGAACATGGGTGTCATTGAGATGATTCAGCATCTCAAGAACATGTATGAAGATCAAGAGCAGCAAGAGAGATATGATGTCTCCAGGGCACTGTTCAAGTGTGTCATGATAGAAGGAGATATAGTTGGTCCTCACACGCTCAAAATGATTGGGTATGTGGAGAACCTGACAAGATTGGGATTTCCCCTGAGTCAAGAGTTGGCTACTGACATGATACCGCAGTCATTTCCAGAATCCTACTATCAGTTTGTGATGAACTACAACATGA
Organism: Alisma plantago-aquatica; assembly: GCA_963693085.1. NCBI lineage: Eukaryota > Viridiplantae > Streptophyta > Magnoliopsida > Alismatales > Alismataceae > Alisma > Alisma plantago-aquatica. Next base: position 51,149,988 of record OY856415.1, on the reverse strand, counting down.
ACAACTTTGACAAGCCATTGACAAAGTTGTTGGGCATGTTGAGGACAGCTGAGGCACAGATGAAGAAGGATAAGCCTAAATCTATGATGATGATCAACAACAAGAAAGGCAAGTCCGAGCGTAAGGGCAAGGGCAAGGGCAAGGGTAAGAAAGGTTCTGATGCTAGCCAGCAGCCCAAGTTGTCTTCAACTCTCAAGGCCAAGGGAGGCGTGACCAAGAAAGGCAATTGCCACCATTGTCAAAAGCCAGGAAATTGGAAAAGGAATTGTCCACTCTATCTTGAAGAACTAAAGAAGAAGGAGGCGACAAACGTCTCCACTTGAAAATAAACCTATAACACTTTTGAGGTATATGATACCAAGATATAAAGTGTAAAGAACCCAATAAATGGGGCAAGTGTTGCCGCCATAGATAGGAGTACTTTAGTTTATTTTCAGCCTTGAAGGCATTTAATAGAGTTATGAACTGTTATTTCATATTTTCCAATGGATAGAACACCTTAATTTTTGCATATTGTATGACAATAATTAAAGTTGATGTTTCAATCTTTGTGGCAATGCCTAGTTTATCTTGTGGTACTTGGTATGCATAAGATAAAATGATACCTAATAGTTACTGATAACTCAAACAACGAATTAGCATTATCATGAGAAATTCATCTCTAGTTTCCATATGATGGATAAATCTAGACTCTTTTGGTTAGAGAACCAGTAAGAGACATGAATCTCTTAGACATGATTAATCAAATTTCACTAATGGCAGTGGGAGAATTATTATCCTATTAGGTATAATACATGTGATGTATTTACATACCTATTGGAGCAAATGCTAATACTTCAAGCAATGTTTAGAGAAATACCAAATATGAATATCTTGAAGTGTTCAAGAATATCATAGATGAAGTACGAATTTGGTAAAGTGTTAATTCTTGATGAGATCAATGAATTAAATACTTGGACCAAATGTTTGAGAACCTTATGAGTGATTATGATAGTGTATCATAGTGAACTCATGATTAAGGCATGGTGATGTCTAAATAAAAAGTAGTCATACTCTAAGGAGTCAGAGGATTATTATCAAATAACTAATTTCTTCTTAAATAAAGAATACCCTACACTAATAAAGGACATTAAGAATCACAAAGGTTTGTGAGTTCTTCTATCCTTGACAGATACATGTCGATTATCTATGTGATAAGTTGGTCATGTGATGAGTCAACTATCTAGATGAATATGAGGAACCAGATTTTGAGTTATGGTTTATGACCATTACATCCTAAATGACTTCCATTTGAACCATAAGGCATGACCTTGATGGTAGCACCCATTGGGATGAAATCCATAAGTGTGAATGAGTCTTAAGTGTTAAGACACATTTTGAGAAGGATGATGCTTTTTTATTGTAACTTAATGACTAAGATATTTGGCATATGGATACTAAAACCGCATTCCTATGAGGAATAAAATAAGGATGTGTACGTGACACAACCTATAAGGTTTATGAATCCATCAATGCAAATGAAGTCTATAAGTTACAATGGACTAATCAATGTGATTGATTGAGTATAAGCAACTCAAAAATGGGATCTTTACTTTGATAATATGGTCAAAGGTTTTGACTGATATGACAAAGATAAAGAAGGGATCTGTGATTTAGTGGGAGCGTATTTGTATTCCACATGTCGATGAGGAATGAGATGTTCTAGAATGGAATCCTTTGTGGAAATTATCTTTAAGGAAGATAGAGACGTTTCCTATGTGATAGGAATAGAGATCTATAGAGATAGTTCTCATAAACCTTTTGACTTGAAAAGAGAAAGCATACATAGGCAATCTATACTGAAGGGTTCAGTGTGCACAGATTTAGTGGGAGAAAACTTATCCATGTTACATGGAGTTAGTATCCCAAGGCCAAGTGTCCAATTCTTATGAAGAATGGAAACACTAAGAATATATAAGGATCTATTATGTATGTAATCATCCCATCATCTTGTATGTATGGACATGGCAAGAATAAAATGCATTCATCATCTTGTATGTAGGACATGACAATATGATGTACTCATCCTAATAACTCATATGTGGGACATGACGAGTGGATGCCTGTCTAGTTCCAGTAAGGGTTACTTGAATACCATAAGAACTTGATAAGTACTTGAGAAGTACTAGTTCTATGGACATAAGGAAGGGTTCACTGTAAAGAGTTACAATGATGCGAACTTACAAAAAGGATAGAAAATTAATCGCAAAATATATATGGGATATATAAAAGTGAATGTTTTTTCATAAATGGAAATGTTCCCATAAAGCCGTTTAAAAGGAAAAGCCTAGTATCTGTGTGTTATAAAACATTAGTGGATACTATATGGATCTGGAAGTTCATGAGATGAACTTATAGATATTCCGATCTTTGATGACAAGTAAGGAGTACTTGGTCATGCAATGTGGCTAAAGGTTAGCAAAGGAATACTAGATCGCATATTACGACAACTCCATCTCATACTTATGACGTACATTGAAGATATGAGAGACATGCAGTTAATACTGACTTTGGCAAGGTGTGGCCATAACTCACTATGTAAGAACTAGAGCATAGTAACATGTGGGACATGTTTGAAGATCACTATGAATATGATTCAAGGGTGATTGGATCGTAGTGCAAGTGGGAGTCTGTTGGTATGTATGCCCTGAGAGCCAATCATGGGATGATTGGTGGGATACATTAAGATTGATTTGATAAACATCAAAAGCAAGCTTACAATTCTTTCTGGTTCAATCATATGAGATAATGATAGAGCAGATTGTCTAGAGAATGACAATACTCAATGACGTATGCTTTCAGGTTTAGATCTAAACGATGAGATCATACAGATGCTAAGAATTTGTACATTCTTATTATGTCCCTAGTCAGATGTCATTGTGGAAGGTAGATAGACAACAATGACACACAATACTTGTTTGTGGTGTTGGTTGATGACAGAATCTCATTAGTCATGATATTGAGATATCAAACCAAACACATAGGTACTTCTTAGAGAACAAGTGTACTAGACAGACCCACTATGAGTTTGACACATAGAACCATGACATGGTAGTCACAGTCAGTTCTCACAGTGATGGTGGTGAGTTTGATTCTTTGACCTGAAATCACTACACTCAACACATGTCATTGGGTACACTTTGAAATCATCAAACGCAGTCCTGAAACATGGGTTGTTATAAAGGTGATGATCGGGTGGCTTTGACACATGGGCTTTTGAGGGGTCAGTGATAGATATGAAATTTGTCCCTCCTGAGGGAGTTGGATATCCATGGCCACTTGATGAGTAGGATTGAGAGAGGTGTGCAAACACATGCGTGAATCAATATGTGATATTGATGTCATACATATCTCCTCCAGTCTACTATGAGATCAAGAAAGTGAATGAACGTTGACAGGATGACTGTTCCATGCCTTGAGTTCATTCGGGATATCAGTGACAAAGGAATTACACATTCACTGTAACACCATTCACAGATTGTAGGATTGAAAGTTGTTCTCCAACTTTCCTTTTCACTTGGTTAGCACTGATGTGCAACTAGGCACCGCTCTTTGCTTGTGAACTCATAAGTGTTATGGACTTTAACTGCCAACATGAAATGGGCCTACAAGGTCACACACATAGGATTTAACCTGGAAGAGGAGTTTATCCACAAATGATGTTTATATTGATTACTCAAGGAGTTTAGTAGTTTAGTTAAACACTCAATCAATTGATAGCTTAGTATCATAGTGTTCAAGGTGTTAGATCGATTGATTAGAGTATCAGATTGATTGAAACTGCAATTGACTGATTTTGCATAGTCTGCACTCCCAACCGATTGGCTCATATGATGAACTGATCGGCTCAGGTTGGTGAACCGATCGACTCATGTGATGAACCGATCGGCTCAAGATAGGCTGAATCAACCAGTTCATGGGTTGAACCGATCGACTCAACTTGTCTAAACAAGTGAGTTGGGAAAGTTAGGTTGGTGAGAAATTTCTTTTCATTTCACTTGTATAATTTGATTAGAACAAGGATTGGTATTTGGATCAATTCGAAACAAAAGAGGAAAAGTCAATCGGGAACTGATCTGGGGAGTGAACTGACCGGTTTAGACTTGAACTGATCATCTCAACTACCCCAACTGATCGGTTCAGGTGTGAACCGATCGTCTCAGGTCCCCAACTAACCGGTTCATGCATGAAACGATCGGTTCAGCTGGCGCAGTTGGTTGTTTTGTGAAAATCTTGAACCCTTCTACTCCTGCTTTAATCCTGCATTTCCCAGGGTAGAGAACCATGTCCCATGACCCTCCTATATATAGGGGTATTGCGGGGGGGCTTCTCAAGTACAACTCAGAACACCAGCTGCTCTGCAAAGTTGTTGTTCTCTCTGGTTGTGATAACCAGGAGAGCCCAAGTAAGTGCTACCCGACAAGGGAAGCACAACGAGGGAAAGACAACTGTAGAAAGACAACTAGTTGTAGGAGAGTGTGTCAGTGACTAGTACGCTGACAGGAGGGTACGACTCCTTCTGGTGCCTTATGCGACAAGGCGATCAGAGTTCTAGGTGGTCCGTCTGGACTACTACAGAGGCGGGAGATTTCTGATGCTCGGAGGACAGTTGTCAATCCTGACAGTCCCGGTGACCAGGTGTTGCACAGACACCGTCTAAGACCGAAGGTGAAGACCACACAAGCCACGAGGTAACATCGCCGAGTAATCCTCGGGACAATGTATGTTTCTACAAACCATCCTTCTTATTGTATAGATGTTGACGAATTTCCTTTATACTGGGTTTGGGGAGAAGAAATTTTTAATTTCTGCTGCCTTCTCTATCTCCCCTAAAACCCAACATAAATGTCATCAACTACTTCACAAAGTTGTATAACCAAGAAGAGAGAAGTCGACCCAACTACTCTGACATGTTACCTGGCAGAAGAGTAAATGTGATTGACAATGCCATGCTTTGCTCTCAGGTTGAGGAGGATGAAGTTAGGAGGATGGTTTTCTCCATCAATGTCAGCAAGGCCCCGGGGCCTGATGGCATGAATGCCAAGTTCTTCCAAAGAATGTGGAGCCTGATCAAGTACGATATAATAAAATTTATTAGATGGATAATCAATGGTCACAATATGGTGTTGGCTGTCAACCATGTTTTTATCAAGATAATCCCTAAGAAAAATGATATTGTAAGCATTGCCGACTATAGGCTGATTGCGTGTTGTAATGTATTATATAAAATCGTGTCTAAAGTACTTACAGGACGATTGAAGAAGGTGCTTCCTCACATTATCTCCAAGGAGAAAAATGCTTTTATCAGCAGGAGGAGAATCACTGATAGCACCCTATTGGCAGTTGAGTTTCTTACTGGCTTCAAGACAAAGAAAAGTAGCCCCAAAGCTTGCTTGAAGGTGGACCTCACGAAGGCATATGATCATGTCATATGGGTGGCACTGTGGGCTATCATGGAGTCACTAGGCTTCAACGACAGATGGATACAAATTATAAAGCAATGTGTATCTACTACCTCCTTCTCCATTCTATTAAATGGAAGACCTATAGGACTCTTTAAAGCTTTAAAGGGTTTCAGACAGGGGGACCCTCTCTCCCCCCTGTTGTTCACCATTGTTATGGAAGGGCTCACCACCATTCTGAATGAAGTAGAAAGAAGAGGTAAAGTTAGACCGTTTAAAGTCAAGAACACAAAAGTCAAATCCCATATGATATTTGTTGATGACATCATGACGTTCACATTGGGGCACACTAACAGAATGAAAGAAATGAAGAAGGTGTTGATGAAGTTTGGCTACCTCTCTAGGCTCTATATGAATACTATCAAATCCAATATTTACCTCTCTAAATCCTGTGATGCTAGAAGAGGAAGAATCATAACAGATACTGGGATCAAAGTGGGTAGACTACCTACTACATATCTTGGCACCCCTATTGCAGATGGGAAAGGGTCTTCCAGGGACTTTATTCAATGCTTGGACTATCTTAGATCCAAGATACAGGGATGGGCGGCTTTGTGGCTATCTATGGTAGGAAGGTTGATGTTAACTAGATCAGTTCTACATGCTATGGTCAGATTTTGGAGTGAGGTTTGTGATATTCCTCATGCCACTGTCGATAATATGAGAAAGCTAATAGCCAGTTTTTTTTTGGGGTAACAAAGGGCATGCCATGGCTTGGGACAACATTACAAAGACCTTTTGTAAGGGAGGTTTGAACATTACAACGCCTAAAGAAATGGTGAATCGCCATGGTAGAAGGGTTGATAGATTCCTTAGGGACAAGGAGAACATCTGGTCTGCATGGCTGGGGAACAGATACGGTGGGCTTTACTATGGATATGATAGTTCATCTTCAAGGGTGTGGAGGAATATGTGCAGGAAATGGGATATCATGCACAACGCTTATAGTGTTGATTTAGATGGTATTGCCTCTCTGGTTAATGTGAGGGTGACACCATGGATCAACACTAACTTTGGGAGTGATGTCATATGGTACAAGCTACTGTGGAATCCCTGAAACATTCTGAAATGGAGTACTACCATGTATAAAACAACCCATGGGAGACTCCCTACGAAGGACAGAATGACTAGGTGGGGTCTGCAAGTTCAAACGACATGTGTGCGTTGCAATACACATGATGAAAACCACGAACACATCTTTAGTGGATGTAATTTTTTCAGACCTATTTGGGATACTGTGTGCCTCAAGAGTGAATGGGGGAAATTTTTTGATGACAACATTGAAGGCCTGATAAACAAGCTGCTGATGAAACTAAATAGTAAGCATGGTGTTGCTGTTGGAGGCCTTTGCTTATCGGGAGTCTATTATCACATATGGGAGGAAAGAAACAATAGAATCCATGGTAGAAAAAAATGTAATGAGGAAGAGGTTGTGGACAAGATAACCAAATCCCTTGCCCGGTCTCTCAAAGTTAGAAAAGGACTTGCTTCAGGTATGTCTGAGCAAGCTAAAAGATATTGGGGTTTTTTTAGATAACACCCCCATGTATACATTTTTGTAGGTTCGTTAGGTCCTGTCTTTGTACAGGTCCTTTGGAAATATATTTAGCTATTTCCAAAAAAAGAAATAGTTTTGAATGATAATAAATAAATTCTCTATGCCACAATCAATCATAGGTTAGAGAGAGAAACAACCATTTCAATATTTTCATACTCTTGAGGTGTTACCTCAACATTGATAATCTGATCCAACTAACTCAATCCATACGGCTCAATATGTACTATTGTTATGTATTACCTCTAAGTCACAAAAGAGAGTTCACCATGTTTTTTTGAATTTTACTATTGTGCTACTCAAATAGCAAAACAATCTTGAGTTGGAAGACTAGATTCAACAACAATTGTACAATACTACTCACGGCATCCCCATTGCATCATGGATGCATAAGGTGAAGCATTACCATCACATTCCATACCATTCTCAAGTATGAACCCACACATAACTCAAGGTGTAACCATCGGGTTATAGCATACTAGGGTTTCAACAATAGTAACAGAGTACTCCATGATTGTATTAGTCATTCAAGGACTATTCATATCCAATTACCATCACGTAGTTATATTAAAGCTAAGTATAACAAGCTATACCTCATTAGGGTTACATATCAATGCAATATGGTTACCATCCCTTCTATTCATATGAGTGAATAGGTAAGACTACCTTGTTCAGGGTAACCCTTCATTTGTTCCATCATTATTCAACCCATATCACCATACCAAAATTGTACAATACTAAGATGGATTACGGGTATGAATAACTACAACTATTAGACACCTGAAATTAACATACTACTTGCAAATGTACACTGAAATCATACGTAGAACCAATTTACATCCCTTAATATACCTTCAAAAAATTATACTTCTAAAAAAAAATTCACATATTACTAAAAGCCATTGTTTTCTCTTATCTCTCTCCTCATTCATTACTACTTACTTTTTGCTACTTATCCTTCTCATTTTAATCATGTAGATTAAACATCCCTAAAGTTGAAACATACAAGGTACAAGTAGATTATTCATCATTCTTGCTATCACTGCAAGAATTTATTTCATATCACACTTCACTCGTATTGTATTTATCCTTTTGTTCAAAACACACTTGTTACATTTCAAATTTATATCTTACTCTTTACTCCGAATCATTTCCATATTGTTTATCTACCTTTCAGATTAGCTATCTTTAAAACCTGGATTACTATCAGTGCTAGTTTACTTCTCATCGTGCAAATCTCATGATCTTGTTTTATAGAGATGCTAGTATTCTAGGTCAAATCACTATTGACATCCTTTGAACTACTACAACTCTAAACATTCTAGGGTTTGGTCCTTATTAGAAGCATGGCGTTATTGTGATGTGACTTTTCTCCCTTAATTTGAAATTCAAACTTTGGATCTCACAAGTTTTACTAATTAAGGTCTTTCTTATCTTATCAATTGAATTTTCTTTCTCTTACTTGACCTATTCAGATAGATTACATTCTCAATTACCCTGCTAGGGTTTCATCATCATATTCTGTCTCATTATTACATTCACTAGATGTCTCTACCACAGTGGTTATGCATCATATATGATTCATTTTCTTATCACTTCATACCCACATTGCTCTCATTAAGGAAGATATGAAAGAGAAGATGATTTTGAGACTTAGAATTATTATCTTCAAACATTCAATAATACATTTCTTATATGTAGTTTCAATTAATTATCAACAAGGATACTTGACTAATTAGCAATTTCTTGAATCTCGCAACCTCTTTCTTTTATAATCTATATTACTCCATTATGTTTCAAACCCTTCTTTACTTTCCATATTCCCCTTACCATATACTACTATTCCACATGTCATCTTTAACTTCTAGTTTTCTCTTATGATCATGTTGCTTCTTTCATGTGTATGATCAAGTATACCATTTTGCATATATTTCCTTTTATCCTTCTATTAATGTGAAGTTGAAATTCTAAATCAATAATCTCTCTAATAATTTCAACTCATGTTTAATACATTACATATCCTTCATTTTAAATCAAACGGCTCATGCATGGGTGAAACATAGTTACTCTTTCAATTAAGTGTTTCCTTCCTGAATATAGTCTACCTTTGTATGACTTATTCATTTATTTAGCTACACTTTTGTTCTTCTTTTAGAAACTAGTTTGTTGCTCTATAAAGACTTAGAATCCAAAGGCAGTAAGGAAGAATGTATTAAAATTATTAATAAAGGTATACATTCCATGCTCTCAATTATATAATAACCCTCATTCCTTAATCAAGCTCATTATTTCCAACATTTCTTTTTGTTTCAACTAAGTTTCTTATCCTAGTTTTATGATTTTCATGCTCATCTAGTTCTCTTCACTTTAAATCTTCTTAAGACTCTTCACTTCTATGTAATTATTGTATAGTTAGCTCTTTTCTTCTATTTTCCCTTTTCTTTGGAGTACATAAAAACATTGTATTCGGTTATATAATCCATTCCTCATGATTGATTCTTACTTTCTTGGCCCTTACATACTTTTCTCATATATTTTCCATATTTCATATTTCGAGTTCATATAATACTAATAATAAAACTTAATCTGAACCTTATGTCGTGTTCCTTTATTTCCAATTAAGGGTTTCTCATATGAGGCCCCAAAGTTGGATCTCAGATATCAGTTCCAACTGATTCTTAGTTATCCCAGACTTTCCCTTATACTTCAAAATCTTAGAGTATATACATTCATACTAGAATTTGGATCTAATCTATCTAGAATTTACTCTTGTTATGTTACTAATAGGAGTCATTAGATCCTAGTAATGCATCCTGCCAGCCGGACCAGGCCGAACCTGCAGTCCTAAAGCCAAGAGCTACTCAAGATTACTCAACGCCTATTCATCACAAATGTGTGGAAGAAAACTTATCCACTTAGGAAATTTCATTCAAAGATCATTTCTAGTCTACTTGATACAAAGAATTTAATCAATAAATGCTACAACTACATAGTGTACAACAAATCTTAAAGATCCATATATATTTCAAAATACTGAATATCTGAATTCAAACATATAAGAGCTTTTCTATTCATCTCCAATAAAATAACAATATGAAATGAAAGTTCTATCTCATTTTATATTTATGATCATAATTCATGTTACTTATCTTGTTTCTAACCCTAATATTTCTAGGGTTCCTCTCTAGACCATCCTTCCACTATATACCTGGTCAAGGTATACATGAAAGAATAGATAGAGTTGCTTGATACTGGTTGATCCAAGTACTCAGATATCGGGCCAGGATATCCAAACACCCAAATCCCCAGAGCTAACATCATAACATCTCCTATCTACCACACTTATGACTCTAACTTACTAACTTAATGGTCCCTGACAACTCAGCCTAAGATCTGATACCAAGTTGTTACATCGGGATCTCACAATTATCATTCATCATGAGATTAGGGCATAAATTGAGGATTTAACATAATACAAAGATCACCCTTAACTTTTTTTCTTTTCAAACTGTTTGTTTTCATGCATTGAACCACATAAACTAACTTTAAAGGGGAATCTAAACATTGATTTCTCTAATTTGATTCCAACAGTAAAAATGCATGTATGAACATTCATTATGTTTCTCAAACTTTTAAGCACATAAGACTTGTTGATTCGCATATATTGCTAAAAGAGGAATAATGTTATACATCATCATTTACACCTCTCTCTTATTTATTTACAAGGACTTGGAGTGACAAGGACCGACTGAACTTAACTATACTCAGACTTAACTCTTGTGGTAGATCTACTCTGATGCAATGATCTTCTTCAAGTCCATGTGATATCCCTAAAAATTGTGAGTAGAGGGGTGAGCCTACTCGCCCAGTGAATGAGTACTTCAAAGAAATAGTGTAAAGAACTGATATAATTACAGATATACTTTTGAGCAACTGATATCAATTATAACAGTAGTAAGCTTTAAAGAGATTGATCATTCACAATCATAAATATGGTAAGATACTCTCGATATCAACAAGAGCAAATCAATATATGATCATGCTTGATTATTTTCAAAGAGAACTAATAATTCTGAAACATACAAAGAATAATTGTTGGGAAACTGTACTCAAATCTTTCTTAGCCTTTCATACTTATAAGAAACTCTTTAAACCTATATGAACATATTTAACTTATGCCTTGATCATATGCAGTGTACTCTACATATGAAGACTCATAGCGAACTATGATCTCACCGTACAAGACTTAGCTAACACACCTGGGAATGCTAAGCCTGACTACGTCACTGGTCTGCAACAGGAAAATGGCTCTCTGGCCTCAGCACACCTATTATGCCGTAAAAACTGGACTCCTCTACCCTGAGCACACAGGCAGAGAGTCAAGCCACCTATTGGCTTTTCTGTACTTTAGTGCCACCAGGACCTCTGGTTGATGTTGGACACTACATGTTGTACGTTAAGGAGACTTCCACTAAGGCTTCGTCCCCCATACCACCTGTTAGTATGTTTCGACCCCCCTATACTAACACTGCCAGGGTTAGGTCATTTCATCCCTAAGGCGCAGACCTCTCAAAGGGAATCTACAGTGTTCAGGGCTCTTAAGTTTGTTATTTTATTTTTCTTGGAAAGCTCTTACTATATTGTATCTTTTCCATTACTTATACTTGACTCTGGTATCTCTATGGTACCGTGTCTATTTATTTTATGTTCATAACACAACATGTATATCATCCTTAACTTGGCAAAGAAGTATATTCAAACACTATAATATACTGAGAAATCAACATACTATACATGCAGGCAAACAAAAATACTTAAATAAACATAATGCATGTCCATTTGGCACTTATACATTAGAATCATGCAATTAAACATCTTAATATACTGATAAGAGCTAATTACTTGGCATACGAATAATCGTCATTTGCACCCATAAATTATTTGCACTTTCTTGGAAAATGTGCACATCGATCCAAATCCTGGGTTATGCATCTCATACTGAGAATATGGTAATCAAAATTGTTAATTCATTGAACACCCTATCCTTATGGTTTCATTTAACTCATTCACTTATCATATTGCTCTCATAAGAATTTAATATGTCCTAAACATCCACTAAATACATATTGCTTTAAATAAGTCATATACAATCAACATATGTATGGAATCCTTGAATTGAGCTAAATTATTGTTTTCCATGTCATTCATTGAGATATTATTAATCAAGAATAACATTGAATAAATAGAGTCTATGATGCCAAGAAAAACACTTCAAATGGATTTCACCATATTTATTCACAAATTTCCACTCATATATGGCATCACCCTCTTTACGAAGATATCAAGAAAACACTATTCACATCACATGGAATCCAAAATAGTATCTGACATATATGTACTATGCATTCAGATAAACAATCATTCATAACCAAGGGGATCCAGATAAACAAATTTCTCTATTTAATTATACAACAATTTTAGTCACACACAAATTCCCTATATTTCAGTTTACTTTTATAACCTTTCTGAATACTTAGGGAATTCTCATTCGGATGTATTGTATACATTTCTAATATGAATTTATCATCTGAAATTCACCCAAATAGAGGAAGAATCCATTTCATGTCATTTTGCAACAACTTAGATCAAACATACATTTTAGGGTTTGTAGTCGCATACTAAGCAAACTAAAGATTATGGATGATTTAACCAATTTTCATGCAATATACTATTCAAAGGAAGTTCCCACTCACTCTAAGGTGTGAAAACACCTTAAAAATGTAGTTCATCCCTGAAAATCTCAATCACATATCAAATCCCTAGCAATTCACTTGATTCTTCTTCCTTTCAACTCGAAAACCCTAGAAATGAGAGATTATGAAGAAAGAGTGAGAAAAGGGGAAGTTTTGACACCATTTTGGATCAAATCAGAGTAGGGAAGGAATATTTACATGTGAGAGAAGATTTACCATTAAAGTCTATGCAAAGAAGCTAAACTTACATGATTTCATTATTCCATGGACCGCAAAACCCAAGGTCAGCATCTCCATCACTTTCTCCTCTCAAACCCTAACTCTTCCTCTCTCTCTAGGATTTTGTTTCTCTGGATTGAATCACGAATTATGATAGCTCCTTGTGTGTTAGGTTGACCATATAGGGCAATTGAGCTGCTTGGGTCAATTGCACATTGACCCCTCACTATACTTTCTCTTATTTCAGCTGAATTTTCTGTCATAAAAATATTACTGTTATTCGTCTACTGATAAGGTCTAAATGAATCCAAAAATTATGAAAATTTTAAACTTTGTTTAAAATTGAGTTTCAAATATCCAATTAAAATTTCAGATCATTTGGAGTTACCAATAAATAATGAAAAATAAAACATTACACTGCTGAAAAGTACTCTGTCAACATTTTTGTGCAAGTATAGTTCGACCGAGAACCACATTCAAAGAACACTCAAATATTCTGAAATTTTTCTCCAATATGCATGATTGAGTTATCCATATCATATCCAAAATTTAATTAAATACAAATTTTTAGAAAATATTAAAAATCATTTACCACACTTCTATCATGATCAAATTCCATATTCATGTACTATCAAAACCCTAATTTTTGCCGATTAGGGTTATTATTTCTCAAACCCTAATTCTTCAAACTAAAATCATAGTTAGAGTTTCTTCTTAGGTTTGAAACATCATAATTGATCTACTATCATTAATCAAGTCTAAATGATGTTCAATCTAATCAAGCATGTAATCATTCATGTAAACCCTAGTTTACCAATTAAGCACAAATGTGGTCATTACAGAAGGATATTTCTTCCTCTACACTGAGCTTGATTGCTAATTCTACACCTTTCTCCTCTTTTTATATGTTTTCCATTTCTATGAGCATCTAGGCCCTTTAGGTGGGTTGTTTGGGGTCAAAAAAGTTACTTTGAAACCATGTTGGGGGAAGTAATAAGTAAACTTTGTTTTTTATATATATTGATTATGTTCTAACTTTTTCTAACTTCCAATAGAATGGTTGTTGATTTATGCTTGAAATCACCTAGGGTTCTACAAAAGTGGCTTGTATGTAACTATTTTGGGGAAAAGTTCCTAGGTCCAACTAGTGGATCCCTAGTTAGATACCCATCTCTCTACATGTTAATTCATTCTCCTACACATACGTGGTCTAAGTATTTAGTTTAGAATCATTTAGTGTAATCAGTTTGGATCTTCATAATGACTAGATGGTAGGTATTGTGAGGTGTAAAACCCCCATTTCCACCCTTCATTACTACCCTCAGCTCCTAATTTCCCCAATAAATTCTAATCTAGAAACCTAGACTTGATTTGATCCTGATAGAATTCCACCTAAACCCTAATCCAAAAGGTCCTTGTAAGGATGGATAGGGTATACTACGGTGTAGTTTCCCTTCACATGCCTTATTCCATCCATGGTGAATTAGTATTTTAGGGCAATTTTCTAGCATATAGCTTGTTGTTTGGTTTGATGATCTAAATAAAAGAGTAGTTTTTGCATGTTATCACCCCCAACTTAATTGACAAGTACATTCCCCCAAAAATCCCACACTTCTCATTATTTCTTAAAACAATAACTGTTTCTTTTCTTAGCCATTTCTTTCTTATCTAGTCTCTTTAATTGTCATCTTAGTTAATTCTTTTTCTTGCTAGTCTTATGCTAGTTTAGGTCATTAATTGCCTCTTTACCCTAATTGCTTACCTTAGGGTAATTATCCACTTTAGTTACTTAGATTCCTTTCTTGCTAATTATAACTAAATTGTCTAGGGTTAGCTTAGGTTTTTATTTTTTTCCTTATCTTAATTTCTTGTTCAAATCATTGGTGTAATGAAACAATGCCAAATTAAACCCTTAACCCTATACTCCGCATTAGGAATCCCACTAAACAAATTAACTCTAGTGCCCCTTCTCTCCCTTTGGTTCAACCCCTAACTTGCATGCTCCTATATTGCAATATGATCTTATACGCTTGTGTGGAAATATTTCTTTGTGTATCTATGCATGTCGATCTTAGGGTCTTATAAATTTGTAATCCCAAGTGTATGCCTATCCCACACTTTTAGATCTTATTCAATAATAAACACCAACTTTCACCCTTCCTCCACATCCACTGGTAGACTCTTTTTACTTCTTTCATTCAACATTCTAACCATCTTACATAAAATTTCACAGACACCAAGATCAAACTAGTTGTATACCAACTCAGTGCTAAAAATTATCTTGGATTTGATGGTATCAATATTGAATCCTACCAGAATATTCAGGAACGCATCAAAATAGATTTCATCAATCATTTTTAATATATTTCACAACATGAAGATATCAATTCACAAATAGGGTTCTCAACAAAACACATATTGTTCTTATAAAAGAAATTGACAACCTAGAAGATGTTTACCACTTCCAACCCTCAGCCTCATTAATTAATCCTATGAAATTATTGCCAAAACACTTAGCACTAAGATGAAGACACATTTGTATGACATCATCGGGAGTACAATCCTTAAAAATATAAAGATCTAAGATATGTGCATTAGTCTCACTGAAACCATCCTTACTTGTCATCATAAGAAAATCTCAGTTCTTTCCATCAAACTTGAGTTTGAAAATTCCAAAAATATTAGTTGGCATTGTCTATACAAATGTATAAAGGGATATGGCTTTCCATATACATGGATCTATTGGATTTAAGCATGTATATCCACAAGAAAATTCTCCACCATCATAATGGATCACCCTTTAGATACTTTCATAGTTCTAGTGAACTCAGGCAAGGTGACCCCTTTTACCCATATCTTTTCATCCTTGTCACATCCATTCTCATCAATATAATTAAACTTAGTACCGAAAATGGACCAATTACATCTCCTCAGGATTGCATAGAAAATATCATTAAATATGAAGATGATACCATAATTTTCATCCACTCTGATGACTCCAACTTTATAAACATCATCCGCATCTTGGAAATCTTCTCATACATCTGGATAATCCATTTTAACATTAAAAAATATACCATTGTTGGTACCTACATAAACCCTAAGAAGTTCTAGTGACACCATTCTCTTCTCAACTACAAAATTGAATACTTCCCATTCACATACATTGGTCTTCATGTTTCCCCATACCCACTACCAGTATACTATTGGAACACTAGCATCATCAAACTTAAGAAATGTCTACCTTCATGGAAAACCAACTTCCTTAATTTAGTCAGTAGACACACTCCTTAGAAACTCACTAACATCATTAACCACCTATTACCTAATTTTTATCCCCTCACTTCCATAAAACCCTCGATAAAATCCATAGAGATATGGAAACATTAAGGAAACAAAATCCATTAAGTTCATTGGGACATTATTAGTGAACCAAAAAAATACATTGGATGTGGTATTATCAGTATCAATACATATGTAATTTTCTTGATCGTAAAAATCACCGCGACAAGTTGTTCTGAGAAAGATTGTAGATCAAAAATATTTGATAAGTATTACCACTTCACAAATCCTTGGTGGAAAATTCAACATAGAGGAGCCTCCCTATTATGGACACACTTACACTGACACACACTCTTATATAGAACTACATTGTCATACCACCCCATGTTTCCACGAAATCAAGTTTTGGACTGACCCCTGGTTCCATTGACAATCCATTATCTATCAAACCATGCAGTTCCATATCCCACGTTCCATATCCAACATTGCCACTGGAAAAGACATAATATTGTTAGGAATCCTAAGAGATAACATTCTCAAAAGGACTATTACCACCTCATTTTAGGGTATCTTCCTTACAGATCTTACTAGGCACCTTGAAACCAATACTAGTAATCACATTAGGGAAATGGGGATGCACTTACCCTAATAAACTATCTTATCACTTTTTAAGTATTGTGGACACATATGTTCTTCCAATTTTGGGAATATCATGGGGCCATAAAATCAAAGTCCTCATTTGCCTCATCTAGTACGACACAATTCTACATGTTAAAAATATGAAGAAGAAGGGTTTTCAAGAACCCTCTATATGCCTTTTGTACTCCCAACATGAGGAAACCACAAAAACATATTTTTGTCCACTATCTGACTTCCTCCTCCCTCAGATATTATTTATTCCTTTCATCAAACTTTCATATATCTTCACTAAAAAGTATTTAACATATATTTCAAATATCTCAACCTATACTACAAGATATTTACACATTGAAAACCTTGTTGGCATCCTTGATATGAATGATAGGCATTGGAAGAACTAAAATGAGATTTAACAACCAAGACATTACCAGCAATATACTTATCTGAAATGCCACATATTCATATAACAAGTTTTTACATTGTAGAACATCAGGACAACATGGAACTGAGTAAAGAGAATTAGCATCAATCTGCACATTTTGTATATAAGTCATCTACTCAAAGGACTTACACCATTTAGGAGATCCTTGTAGCAACCAATGGATTATGGTTGTTCTTTGACATTTAGAGACCTATTGTCTGGGTGCCTCCCCCTTTATTACTTAATGTACTATACTTTTAATTCCATCATTTAAGCCCTCTATTCATTGTTTCTATGGCACTCCAGGTGCTATTTATATTATGACCTGAATCATTTAGTGACTTTATGTACTTGTTATATTAACATGCAGTGGTACATTATTATTTATGCTACAAACTTTTCAACAAAAAAAGAAATGTAAACAATATCTACTAAAGACAAACAAGTACAGCCATATGTGAAAATGGCATTTATTAAAAAAATTACATAAAAGGAAAATTCAAAGGGCATGTGCAGACTAAAGACCCATTAATAGGACTCAGGAAGATTAAACTAGATTTATACGAGAGAACTTTGTTATAGGAGGCATTCTATAGTAATTTGATAGAATCCCAATAAGAGTCCTTTAAAGTGCACACTATGTGTTTGTCTCTCCTAAGGGGTGTGATTTAATGGGTAAATGCTGAGAAAAGTATAAGATGTCTTTATAGTACATTTAGATGCTGAAATAGACATAGAAGGATTTATTATTCCAGTTCATTTTATAAGATATATATAGTATTCTAGTGGAGGTACAATGAATGAATCAAAGACAAACACCCTCATCACATGAACATATTGGGTTATGACATAAGAGTTTAAAAGTAGTTTTTGGTTTGATGTTATACACAAATTAGGGATTTATATTTTCATGGAAAGAAATCACCAAATGGTTCACAAGGAGTGCAAAAGTTACCACCATAAAGATCATCCTAGGGATGGGGAGGGTTGAGGAGTTGATGTGATATTGTGTAATGGCGTTTCCAAGAGAATAAGTTAACAAGAGAAATCACAACAACTTTAGAGATCTTTTTGACAGGGAATTTATATGGAAGCCCCACTATTAGAGATATCTTGAATAGAGAATGAAACTGGTTTTCACTAGGGTAAGGAACCCATTATACCATTTATACCTCCCCATGTCCTAAAGTGTCTAGGTAATTTGTTCTGTAGACCTACATGAAACCAATCACCTAGAATTTGTCTAATAAATTGACTTCTCTACTTTTTCCATCAAATTATAGTGAATCAATCATAGCCTATATAGTGGGTACAATTTTCCAAAAAAACAAAATTTAATGATATTTTTTGGTATGATATCAAAGTCCTAAAATAGTTTTATTTTGTCATAAAGTAATCATAATCATCATTATTCCTTTTTATCTAACTTAGAACATTGATTGTAATATATACATATCTTTTTAGGGAGTCTTTAGTCAAATATTTTACTTTATGATGTACTAACAATATGTATTGACATTAACATAATATAATTATGGCAGGTTACATTACATTATATTGTATAAAAATAATTACATACAAAAATATAATCATATATATGCAGACACATACAAACATAAACATTTCACTATATACACGTACACAAAGTTTACAAATAAACAAATTATGCATAGCCTATATAATAACTTTTCATAGAATTTGTATATTACATGTGTTTCTACTCACACAACAATTATGCTTAGTATAGTGAATATTAAGATCAATAAAATTATATACATCTATGGATTAGTAAAATTATAGTAAAATTTTCTGAAGGCTCAACCACTACTCATTCAACATCCAACAAAGCCATGTTAACAACATGAACATGTATATCACTTGTGGCTCTAGAAATAAGGCAATCACCCAAGATTTCTATACTTCCCAGTTCATGAACTACTTTATTTAATTCCCTTTTGACATAAGAAAAACAAGAATAATTAAAATAAATGCTAAAATCAAAGATATCTTGGACTAAGAATCATAGGCAGTCTCTATGCCCATTGGAATTATCTTAATCTCAAACCAAAACTTGGGAATTTGATTTGAAGTAACCATTCCTAAAGTTCCATGTGTCACATAGATGGACTCCATCTCTTATGGCCTATTAGTAGTGATGAGGTTGAAGGAGAGCACGTGTTCCCATTGACATCGAGATACTCAGAGATAAAAGCTCGACATCCATGTATAATATAACTTATCTTCTTCTTCTTATCATAAAAAAATATTGTTACCATATGACCATTAGCCCCACAATAAAGAAAAAGAGTATGTTTGTTCTTATGCTCCCATTTGGTCCGACAAGAAAAGAATAGCCTCACATAGGTTTCACGTGGGACACCCCTGAATAACCCCATCACCTTACTTGTTTACAAGCGTCTCTAACATGGGGACATTAAAAGAAGGTGTGTGTAATGGTTTCTTTCTCATGTTGGCAATTTAGGAAAATCTCATCAATATTGTTATGTCTTTCCAAAAGTCATCCCATGACTACAAGCCCTCCCGTGAAAAATCTCAAGAGAAATTGAGCATGCTTTGGAGGCCAACTAGATCTCCAAAAAATAGACCATATATCATCAATTTTCGAGTTTGTACTAGTAACATAAGCATCCTTCCCAATAAATCCAGCATGTTGGTTGTCTTCATAAAGAAGTTACCATAGGGGTATGGCCACCAGAATGATTGGTCACTCGATAATCTCCAACATATGGGTGTACTACAAATGTCTTTGCAAAAATTTCTCATAGAGATAACTTCTAGCTTTCTTACATCCCATTCTTCATCCTATGCGTCCAAATAATTCACATACGTGTACAGGGTTATGTTCTCCTTCTTCTCCAAAAAAAGTCTCAAGGGATCCATCACGTCCCAAGACCCACTTGTCCTTGAAAATATTGATGTTGTCCATGTTTCCAACCGTCCATTTCAGCCCTTCCAGGAAGATTGTGTTTTCTCCCCATAAGCTTCTCCATGAGAAACTCAGATAATAGACATGCTTTACCTCAGAAACACAAGTATGAAGATAATATCTTCCATTGAGAATTCAACTTGCTAATGACTGGTCCTTAGTCAAGAGTCTCCATAATTTCTTGGACAGAAGAGCCAGATTGAATGAGAGCATGTATCTGAACCCTGAGCCTCTCTTTCTTTGGCTTACATAGATTTACCCAACACTACTAAGAGATTTTCCATTATGTTCTTTTCTCTCCTAACTAGAATCTGGCAATGCAGCTATGTATCTCCTTTAATAAGCCAACCAATAGTTGGAAAATATTCATGATGTATGTGGGGATTGTCTATGCAATAGCTTTATGAGGACCTTCTTTTCCAATTTGGATAAAAACACTTCCTTCCATCCATGGAGCTTCTTCAGTATCCTATCTTTGATTAAACTAAAAACTTACTTTTTTGACCTCTAATGGACGTCGAAAGTTCTAAATATTTTGCATATGTGTCCACTTTTACAACATTAGACAAGGACTTTAACTCATGTATTTGTTTTTCACACACAAATTTGCTAAAGGAAACCTCCATCATGGATAGACTAATTTTTAGGGTTGATTCTTGTTCATATTGGCTAATTATATTCGCTAAACTAAATCATTCTTCATGAGTTTCCTTTGCAAAAAAGATGTTGTCATCTGTAGAAAAAAGGTGGAATATATGAGGTGTGTTTGTGTTGACCTAGATACCATGAATCAAAAATTGTTTTTCCAACATATTCATGAGAGAAGAAAAAGCTTCAGCACATAAAATAAAAAGAGAGGGAGAAAGAGGGTCACTTTTTTGTAGTTTATGCACTGACTTGATCTTTGTTGACTAATTTCATTGATGGAAACCATATGGTTGATGGATGGGATATATTCTGCCACTTCCTTATCCATTCAACACCACTCCCATCTTCTCCATCACACAGTCCATAAAACTCTATTCAATGTTATCATAAGCTTTAGGCATATCTAACTTCAGGGCAAAACTTTCTTTCTTTGTTTTTGGCCTTCTTTTCATCTTGTGGAAAATATCATGCGCTGCTAAAGAATTACATGTGATCATTCTCCTAGAGATAAAGACACTTTGATTTCCTAACACATGTGGTCTATGAATGGCTTCAACCTATTCGCCAACTCTTTGGACACTATTTTTTAGATCACATTGCATAGAGATATAGGGTGATATTGAGACATAACCTTTACTTTCCCCACTTTGGGGAAAAGAACTACCAAAGTAGAATCAATTTTAACAATATCCTTATTTCCCTTTCACCAAACTTTAATGTAGTTTGTAACATCCTCCTTTAGGATATGCTAGAATTTCTAGAAAGAGAACATTGATTTAATTCCATTTGGTCTCGATGCTTTGTTGTGACACATTTGATTAAGGACCCTCCATATTTCATCTTCTGAAATATCTTTCTCTAGAACTCCATTTGTAATATGGTCAACCACAAATCGGATACCATGTGTATCCTCCTAAAAATTAAACGAATGACAAGTAGAGAAGAGGTCAGTGTATAAATTGAGAACTACCTTCTCAATCTCATCCGCATCCCCCTCCAGACACCATCTTTATCGTTCAAAACATCAATTTTATAACTCCTCCATTCTAATTTGCTTTGTGATGGAAATAAACATGATTTTTGTCCCCCCCTTTCATGTTCATTCACTCTTTCCTAGGAACACCAATACTCATCTTCTTGACAGTCCCAAAATTGCAATTCTTTAGCAATTTCTTCACACCTACACAAGACTGCATTATCCGACAGGTTTTTCTAATTGGTTCCTAGTAAAATTTTAGTGTTCCTAATTTTTCTCTTCAAATCTCAAAATTGTGCTACTTCCCATGCGTCCAACCTCTCACTACATTCTTTGAACCTATAAGACAACTCCATACATGTGGTGCCCCTCCAGACGCCTTTAATCACCTCACCATAACCTTCCTCTGACATCCACATCGGCTCAAAATACAAGAAAATCTACCTTATTTTTTTGTGGATCTCTCTCCGATCAATTGAGATGACAATAGGGTAGTGATCTAACTCATACATGGGAACGAGGAAAACTTTACAATAAGAAAAAAAATTGTCTTCATTTATAACTGGCAAGGGCTCTGTCCAATCATTTTCGGATTAAATTCTCCATTGTATTCCCCATTTTCCATGTATACTAACACCCAATAAATCCCAGATCTAGAAATTCACAAGTATCAATAAATTTTATCAAGTTCTTCATCGATCTGTCTTACTTTCCCCCACCAACCTCTGTATGTTTGAGACGATCTCATTAAGATCACCAAAAAAGTTAATAGGTTAAACACATCTTCTTCAAGTCTTTTCATGAACTCCCAAATTTTATGTTTTTGTTTCTAGTTAGCCCACCCACAAATGGATATAGCCTTCTTGTGGTGGATCTCATCATTTTTTATAACCATACACTCCATGTCATGTTGCAAGAAACTTAGAACCTCAACATGTATATCCTTCCCCCAAAGACCCACCCCTCTTGATCTTCCCATACCGGATAAGCATATTCCATCCATGAAACTGCAATTTATCTTCACATCATCCAACTTATAATTCATTACCTTGGTTACCAAGATAAAAACCAAGTTTGAGGTATTCCTCTAGCACCATGACCGAAAGGCCTTCTTACTATTGAGTTTGTCCATGCCCTGACAGTTCCAACTTAAGATTTTCATTTATCTTCATGAGCGAGGTCAAAATGAACACCCACTAATTGAGGTACATCACCCCTTCAACAGAAGAAATTTCCCCCACTCCAAATTTAGTTTTTAAGCACCAAGGTCTCCTCCAAATCACATCAACTTCCATGTAAGTGTTCTCCTATCTATGATTTCTTTTTTTGATCTTGGTACTATCCTCTTCTTTCTCCTCATCCTCTGGTGCCTTGTCTATATTTATTTTTGCCTAATGATCAGAGTCTTGTGGAGTTTCTTTCTACTAGTTGGCGCTATCATAATTGTCATTGTGTTCTTCTCATGGGAATTCTTCTTCCGCCCCTTCATGAAAAATTTGCCACTAACCAGCCCATTGGAAAAGCACAACACCTACTCTTCATAGACTATCACCTGAGTTTTCTGGTTGCTGTCTACCCCCAAGTTCAATTGTTGGTTAAGCAACTTAAAAACATGTGTTACATGAACTGTATTATCATTCAGAGGAGGATTGTCTTCCATTTCTACCCCCCACCCCCACCACATTGTTCGTAGACCTATAAATAGATTGAATACATAGAGGATACTACTATATTCGATATCTGAATCTGGGAAAAAAAATTGATCTAATATTCGACGGAGATCTGATATCCGACGGAGATCTGATATCCGACGGATATCATATAATAATATCTGAATATGATTTGACAAATAATATCCGAATTCAAATAAATATCTGATCCGAACCAGAAGTCATTAATGTAATGTTATAAATATATTATATACCAAAAAATTGATATTACTATGCATATATATGATAAATTATATATATTTTCATATTTTTACATATATATAATATATATATTTAATTATATATACATATTATTATTATTTTTGTCAGATTTTGATTTTTTCAGAGCAGATACATTCATATCCAATATCTTATCTAAAATTTTTAGATATGAAATTTGATATCCTAAATTCACTTTGAATTTTGCGAATAACGGATTTTTTTTTAAATTTCAAACTCGAATCTGCATCGAATGTGTAGATTCCAGATATCCATTTACAAGTCTAATTGTTCGGCACAAGCAAGGGCTCACCATGTCCTTCTTTCTCACCAAAAATCATAGAGAACGTCCGCTTGTCAAGGAACTTTAGGACCTCTGCATTTTAAAGCAAATATTATGATTTTTTACCCCCTACATAGGGCATTTCCCTCCGCGTCCTACCATCTACATCCACGGGAAAGGCCTTGACTCGTTGGTCTGCCACTTCCTTTGAAGGCCCCGTGTCTAGGGGTAGGAATATGATATCTGTTAAGATCTATACTACATTATGACATAACTTGTTTAAACAAGGATCCTTCATTTACTAGTCCCACTGCTATAGGAGTATCCCCCTTCCACCTACCTTTCTGACCAGATGAGAGAGAACCTTCTTGTTTAATGTGAAAGATGATAGTTTTCATCACTGATCCCTCTCCATAAAAGTCATCTTGCATAGATATTCTAGGTTTCTTTTGTAGATGTCGTCAACCATGCTCCCTACGACCTAGCTTGATTTTGATCGTCTTCCTCCTAAGGGAAATCCTTACCTAGATGGCCTAATAAGACAGAGATGTAACAATTGTTAGGCAAGCAATCAAATCTTAGTGCCAGATTAAAAGTATGCCCCTTTTTATTCTTAATCTTCTGAATCAATTTCAGAGGCTTTGAAATATCAAGTCTGATGCGGACTCAAGTGGAGGATTCCCAATGTAGTTCATCTTGATCAAGTGCAATCACTCTCCCAAGCTGACTTACTAAGGTAGAGACCAGGGGCAGAACCAGCAATTGGAGACTGGGGGGGGGGGCAGTTATTAGACATAAAGTTAGTTTTCCATCATAGAAATTCAACATGGATGTTAATCAGAGCTGAAATTATAAGAGTCTGATTGGACGTAAAATACTTGTAAACACATTCATATAATTTGAATATAAACACCACATAGGAATGAGTATGTTTTACTAGCAGATAAGATATTGTAATATTTTCAAAAATAGTATAAATAAGACTAAAAAACAGTGTGATCTTATAGCGACAAGAAAAATCTCAATATGTAGTATCAAAATGTGAAAAAAAATCAAATTAAAATCAAGAATAAACGACTTGTGTTTTATTGTGTTTTTTTTTAATAAGAGGAGTTTGTATTCATCTCGTCTCCTCGCGAGCAAAAAAAAAGAAATATTGTGTTACATATCAGAGCATCTAGGCTCATCAGGTCTGCTATACTGTGAGGTATCAAAAAGTATAGCTATACATTAGTTCGAAGAACACAAAAACTCATGTCCAAAACGCAAAAAAAACTCAAAAAGTTCCATCTCGTGTGTCTGGTGTGGTGTGTGGCGTGTCCGACACCTTGCGCGTCCAACTTGGCGAAGTCTCGTACTGCCGGTGGAAGGGGCCAGGTTACGGTAGATCCAAAGGAGGCTGCATCTAATATATTGTAAAAAGTTATTGTGTTCCATGAACCAAGTAAATAACTTGTCAATATATAACTTTAGATGGTTTCTAGTGATTATGATACCTTTAACTTCTAGTCTTGGAGTTAGCCGTGTGAGCGAGCCTATTTTCTTGCAAATTGAATTGTTGTGTCAAGCGAAATGGATGCCTTCCTTTAACTTGGCTGCCGACTAGAGGGGACAACAAACTATTAATGTGGTTGTCAAATGAGACAAGAATAAGAAACGTTTAACATGGCTGTAGCCAAATAAAACATTAAAGAAAATTAAAACGTTAGTGAATTTAGTGGAAAAGTCTTAACCTTATGGGTTATGATTCCCTTTTACAGCCGGCAAGGATCTGGTGATCAACCGTCATCTAATAAGAAAGTAGTAAGGCTTGATGATCAATGAAACTGACTCCTCTGTTTAAAATTTTTGAATCCAGTGGATCCCTCAATGAACCTGACTCCTGCTTATGTATGAGATTTCCTTCCAAAGCAAACTAATGAAATTAGTTGTTCGGTTAGGCTGGCACACAGCAGCATGCCGTCCCACTGGCAGAGATGCAATCAGCAACCTGATCATACCACCAGGAGGCGGTAGGGATGTAAAAGCAACCACATTCACATGCACCAATAAAAAAATCACGTTCCTTGCTAGCATCAATGCGACTGACGTTCATCTGATTGAGTGCCGACAAGATGACGGTTCCACAAGACTTCC
Organism: Alisma plantago-aquatica; assembly: GCA_963693085.1. NCBI lineage: Eukaryota > Viridiplantae > Streptophyta > Magnoliopsida > Alismatales > Alismataceae > Alisma > Alisma plantago-aquatica. Next base: position 51,123,700 of record OY856415.1, on the reverse strand, counting down.
TGGTGTGGCGCTTCCAAGATCCAAGAATAGCATCTCTTAGGCTACCGAGGCGGTGAGTAAGAAGGTCTCGTTTCGTTGGTAAAAAAAGGAAAGGAGAAATCATTTCAGAGGAAGTTACCAAAATATATGATGTGAGTAGTGGGGTTGAGAAAACAATTTTCGTTAACTAAAAATATACCGCATGTCTATTGCCCAATTTGTCTCGTGCCTGTAACAGAATGACAACGATATTATCTCGCAACTATTGCGATCATTAATGGAAAAATTACTTCGGTAAGGAGTAATTTGTTTCTGAAGTTCGATGGCCCCATCTCTAGGACCTTCTTGTCTTTCTAATGGAAAAATTAAATCATTAATGCCTCTATGTCGATCTGTTTAAAGAGCACTTTGTGCTATAAGGACCACACCTATATTAGAGTTTCGTGAGGGCCCATAAGTTATATGCTCTACCCGTTAATAGCCTCGCAGTCAAAGCCAATCTCACATGTTCCTCTGGTTTGCATGGATGTATTCCCGTGAAGCTAAGCACGTCTTCTTCATTCTCCTGGTTTATCCCTAGCTTGGTATACCTGCCCATTGAGTCGTCTTCCATGATAAAAAAACCGAGCCCACGAAGACTAGACATCGTTTGAAACCTGGAAGAGAGATCAACCGTGATGATAGAGATGGGAAACCCACCGCCACAACCCTAGTGGCCAAAGAATGAAGAAGGAACGAATGAGGGAGAGACAATGTTGAAAGAATAATGCTACATGAACAAGAAATGGGACAAAAAATGGGACATTTTTTGTCCCCACATATGCATAACAACAAAAAAGAAGAGGGAAGTAACTTGCTTCCTTCCTATATTTTGTTATTATGCATATGTGATCACAAAAAGGGTCTCATTTCTGGTCCCATTTCTTGTTCATGTAGAAAACCCCATGTTCAAACCTCTAAAACTTGATCGTGCCACATTCTTGTTTATAGGCTAATCTTATACTAATGTTTATTACCATAGTATAGAATGATGCATGGCCAAGTGGTAAGGAAAGTAGTGTTTTTTCATGTTATTTAGAGGTTCAAATCCTTCAATCCCAGGTTGATTTGAATGGAAAATTTGCAAACAATATGTATATCTACAAAAATAAGAACCTATAGTGTTAGGTAGCGTACAAACATATACACTCTTTGACATTGTATGATAATTTGTTTTATCATTTTTGGACAAATTTGGGCAGATTGATTCTCACATATAGAAGCATTTTTAAGGTGTGCGCCCACCATTTAGATGAATAATCCAAAAAGTGATTGTGGAAAATATTTTGGCACTTCATGACTAAAGGGATGTTATTTTGTGATTTATTTTGAAAAACTGGTTCTATTATGGTTATCCTTTTTTAAAAGTACAAGATATTGTTGTCTTCCTATATATTGATGCTATTTTGATTATTTATGCATGTAGTTGAGGACAGAGAACGAGAGAGATAGAGATAGATAGTTTAAGAGACAAATAGAAAGGGTGAAGGAAAGATGCATGCATATAGTAAGTAGGAGGGGGACAAATTGAGAATAGGTGTATGTGAATTTTTCATGCTATGCTAGTATCTTATGAATGAATACACTAACTTTCAGATAAATGCCAGCATTGTTGAAAATACCATAACTTATGTTTGGATCCTTCTAAGTGGAAGTTCTCCCAAACATCTCTGGTGACAAGGATGACATGGGTGGAAATGAATCACAAAACTAAGAGAAGCATTAGCATTGGCCGATCTAAATGGATATAGAAGAAACCATGACCTGATTTCCTCTATCCTTCTTCTAGGAAAGATCTTTTCTCATCTAAGGAAGAAGATTATAGTACAATAAAGTACTTTGAGGTGGGAACTGTCAATCGGGTGATTCACAATCCCAAGGATATTGTCGTGTGTATGTGTACAAGTGGCAAAATGCATCAACGCTCTATGTTGTGGGTATCAAGCCACACTAAGCTACTCTTCATACTCCACTAAACATGATTTGGAAGGAAAAATATGACTTCAAAATACTCTCTTGTTGCAATGATTTCTTTGTCATCATATTTCAGATCCTGAGGATGTGAAAACAAGGATTCAAAAAAGATTGCAGTTGGTGGTAGGAAAATACTAATTCTAAAGAAGTGGTCGCGCACAGAGCATTTGGAGAATCTCAAGATAGAAAATCTTTGATAATAGATGATCATACACTAGAGATTTGAGATGATACATTTAGTATTATAGAAAGCTTCTTGGTACTCTTCTGAAGCCATTCTTTTCATGTAGAAACTCAAACACCTTGATTTTTTTTAAATGGAAGTATTTACTTCAACTTATTCTGGATTTCAAAAGAAGTTTGAATACTTGGTAAATATGGGGAGGAAGAAATCTTGAGGATTGAATATGAATGGATTTTGATGAAATGTGAAGAGTGTGATCTGTTTGGGCATGGCAAGGGATCATGTATTAAGAAGAGAATGAAAAAAGTTTGCATTTCATAATAGCATAAGATGGAAATTGATATGTATTATTATTGTCATTTGGAATTGTATACCCCGTTCGTTTTGGAAGTAATAAATGTAGATAAAGTGAATAGAAATGCAGTCTTTTTCACTTGTATGGGAACTAATGAAATGGTGAAGTTGAGGAGCAATTCTTCTTCCCTCCCTTTAGTCCACTGAAAGTTGCTTCGAAGGCTATTGTTTAAATGTGTAAGTGCATTTATTTTTCTCCAAATAGGTTTGAAATGCTTGAATTCCTTAAGGAGTAAGGTTAAACTAGAACTTTACTCCGAAGGACTCTATCCATTTCCATGAATGTATACAAACTACAACATTACCTCTTGTTACTTCTGGGGTTTGAATAAACTTGTATGAACAAAGGCCTTTAAGTCATTTATTCATGGGAGTAATAATACATTGATTTGTATGCTTGGAATAAAATTAGAAGAAGAAAGATTCTTGAGCATGTTAAAATTATTTTTCTTGACTGTAAATGGTATTCTAACCATGATACCCATACTATAGGCAGAACCATTGTTCTCTGAAGGAGATATGATATATCTATTAGAAAGATTAAGGAGGATAAGAAACTTATTCATCTTGAAGCTTTTCCTCCCATAATATTTTTATTCTATCGTCTATAATGATCATAATGAATAGGAAAAAAAGAAGCCTTCTCTGGGATGAAATCAATCATAGTAATGAGATCTAGGGTCATCTACCATGGTTCCTTATTGTCTATTTCAATAGTGTCAGTCTCTCAAATGTTGGGTATGGATTTTATGATAATTTTGATAATTTGAGTAAGAATATCATTGATTTTTTAATTGTAATAATCTCTTACAAGTAAATATGAGCTACTCTAAGTACACATTGAATAAAGGACATGAATGCAGTAGTATAGTTATCTCCAATACGGATATAGTTCTATTTAATTCTTCCTATCTAGATTTATTTAATATATTTTGGGGCATTATTTCACCCAATATTCATAGTGACCACAAATACTTGTCTACTAATATAGATCAAATTGAGTTTACAAGAAAATACATTTTTAGTTCATTAATGCTTGGTTTGACATGCCAAAAGTTTTCTTGATGTGCTAAAATTGGCTTGGAAGATTGATATTAAGGGTATCCCCAACCATAGGGTGCGATAAAAATATAAGAATATTCAAACTCATTTGTCCAAATGGAATAGGAAACATGTTGGAATCATTATTTATGTCAGAAAGATTAAGGATACAAATTCTATCATTACAGACGAACTAGTTGTCCATAGTTGTAGATGTGATTATATTGTTGAATCTATCTTAAGAAAAGGAAAGATTCTAGTGAAGATTATAAGCTAGATAAATTCTTTAGTAAACAAAATTTGAGAGTATAATAGCTCCAACATGGATATAGTTATACCAATTTTCTTTATGCTTTCATAAGAATGGGAAGATAGAAATTATCGACTCTATGATGATTGATGGCTATCATTGGGTGGATGATAAGCTTATTAGCAAACATATCTCTTATATTAACAAACATATATTTCAATAATATAGTCAAGGATCATCTTTTTATAAATAATAATTTGGATTCTACAAAAATGAATGAATCCCAATTTAATACTCTTTTGAACACTATCTTTATTTAAAATATTGATAAAGTAGTGAAGGAGTATGACAGAGACAAGGCCCTTATAACATCAGTTTTCATGCAATTTTCATAGTTTCTTCATTAATAAAATCACTTGATTTGATGATTAGATCTTTGGTTTTATTCATTTTGTTCGTAATTTACTAACTAGTTGGTTTTGATTAAATATTTTGGGAATATGTAGGAATTTAACTGAAAACTCTCAAGATCAATGGTTGAGCCATTGACATTCAATAATGATCATTCATCAAACTTTCATGATCGATAGATTTCCACTGATCATTGGCTTGTTAGGTCGATAGTTCAACATTTGATTAAAGATCGATGGATGGACCCATAAAGCTTGCACACATCTATAAAAAAGAGCAACATACTTCAAGTCTACAAAAAATATTTTTATCGACGGAAAGACCCATCAAGCTCTAGCTGACAGCATTACTTGTCAACGTCCACATTGAAAGGTTTCCATCATTTTTAAAGCCATACAATATAGTCATTGAGTTTGATGCTGACAGATTGATGTTGATGCTTTCATCGACAGATCAGGTTTTGACAGACCAATGAAACTTTCACCCTGTCAATTCCATGAAGGTCGATGACTATCAAGACCGATGAAGAGTTCCCGATCGAACAACTCATCAATTGTCAAGATCTATAGTAGGGAGATGAATAGTCCATGCCACATGGACCAATCTGTGATAAAAAATGCACAAGTGAAATGCTATAAATAGGCCCCCAGGCCATCACTTCAAGGCATCTTGGATTTCATAGTCAACACAATGAAATGTTGTCGCCAAGATCAAGCTTCGAAGTGTACATCCATTGACCAGTCTAGTGTCTTCGACCTAGCTGATCATAGACCTCTTAACTTGGGATTCAACAACACACATCGACCAAATAACATTCTTATTTGTTTCAAGCTGGGAGTGAAGAGAAGAAAAAAGACCATCGATCGCTAGCCATCGACCACTAGCCATCAACCGATGTGTTAGATCAATGCAAATGGTGGATAGATCAATCATCAATCTACCATTGTATCAACCTCTTCCCTCTCTTTTTTATTATGACTTACTTGAGTTGTTATTTGTTTCTATTCTATGCTATGAGTTTCTAAACTCCATAACTTGGGTTGGGAGTAGCCGTCAGGACTTCCCAACCATGCATTATTCATTCTTCTATTTATTACATATATTCTTATAGTTTTGTATCTATGCTCTTATTTTAATGTGTCACTTTTTTATTATCTACCTTCTTTTGACATGTGATATTATTTTTTTAAGAATGTTTTCACTTAGATCGGGAGTATAGATTAGTAACAAGGCACAAGGGTGAGGAATTACTATAACATAAGTCATATGGTTATTATTGATTATATGATTTTTGCCTCAAAAGAGAGAAACCTTTGAATAAAAATCTACTTGGATCTCGAGAGAAGAAAGGAGTAGATATCATTTATGTCTATTTGCAAAACATGTAAGGAATGTATATATAAATAAGAAGAGAAGGTTTTACATGGTTGTAGTAGGTATGATTGGTGAAACCTAATCCAAGTTTCCCTATTTATAATTTCACAATTATCTTTATTTATTTTGATCTTTCATAACTTAGATTTACTACTTAACTAGAATTAAGTTTTTCCTTAATTAGAACACAAAAATTTACATCTTTGATTTTTTTAAACTAGGCCAAGCTCTTATGTTCTTATTATGTTATTATCCTTGTCCCTGTGTTTGACCCTTCACTACTATAATAAACTTTGTATTCAGTTGTAGACGTCTCTTATAGTTAGGTATAAATTTAATGTCTGATATCTTTGACTTAGACAAAATTGTTTACACTTTTGTCCCAAGAAAAAGAGCGATCAACTGTTGGCCTCGTTGTTGAGGACAAGGCAATAAATAAACTCTTTAAAATTGGGATATACTTATATTTAATCCGTGTTCTTAAGTTTGGCAACAAATTTACTAGCATCCTTACTATTTCCTTTTTTCACTATAACCCTTTTATTTCCTTGATTACCCTTGAGTATCGTTTATGATTCCAATCTTAGACTAATTCATTCAATTTCTTTTTAAGTAGTCAACATTCTTTGTTCTCAACATTGGAGTTTTTTCAAAAGTTTCTAGAAGTAGATCATCATTTCGACAATCTGATAATTGCTCCACCACCCCCAGGTGGTGTCCCTAAAAATTATCCCTCCCTCTAATCGTTGGCCACTAGTCATGCCAATGGCAATAGAGATCCCATTATCATTCCTCGCATAGCTATAGAAAATTTTGAGCTAAAACCTTCCTTCATCAACATCTTACAACATTAAACATTCGAAGGAACTTTTGTCAAAGAGAACACATACCATCGCATTGATGCCTTCAAGAATCTTTACGAAACCTTAAGATGAATAGTGTTCCTCAAGATGGCATCTATATGAAAGGTTTTCATTTCTCTCTAAGAGATAAATCCCTAGCATGGTATCTATCTCAGAAAGAAATCACTTCTTGGTAGAAATTAACGGATGCATTTGTGAACAAATTCTTTCTTACTGAGAAGACCCTCAGGTTAAAGAACAAAATCACCAATTTTAAGTAGAATCCCTCAGAGAACTTATATCACGCATGGGAAGGATATGAGGAGTATCTTTTAGATTTCCCACATTATAGGTATGATGAATAAGGTTTTCTCATAACCACATACTATGAAGGTATTACTTCTTCAGAAAGAAAATTCCTACGTGTGGCAACAAGAAGAAATTTCATGAAGCATGATGTCGAAACCACTAAGGAGATTATCAATAATATGGCATAACTACAAAGTAGAAAAAGATTATGATAGAGGTTTTGTAGAAATTGCATCATCTATTAGTAGTTGTAATGACCCCACCTCCTGAGAACCCCCAATCAAGAGAGACCAAAAGGTCAGAGTCGCTATTCCAATAACTCAGGATCCATGGTTTAACATTTAATAAAAAATGACTATTAAATTATACTAAAACTATACTAGAAACTGGAATAAAATAAATCTTTTGCATACCTTGTAAAATTTCAGATCTAGACTTCTATCCACAGAACAAGTCTATCTATCTAATCCTCCTTGAACTGATTAATTTGTATCTTCACAATATATCAATTTACTGTTTGTCCATTTTTTGGAATTGTACCTAAAACGCCGACAAACAAAACGTCAATCAGTATACTTCTATACTGGTATGTGGGGAAAAACACAACATCACAAATAGGCTCTAACAACCTAAATACAACAAATAGTTGATTAACAATCCAAATTACATTTTCAATGTAACTTCTCAACCGCTTTTACCCTAAACCCTGGATTACCCTCTCTTAGGGTTTTGTCCTTGCAAGGGACATAAGGCCGCCTTCTCCATCCTGAGCTTGGTGCCTGGGGTCACCATCCTAGGTGCCCAATGGTCTTCCCTTTGGGGCTTGACCAAATCATACCTTCCCTCTGGGGCTTGGTCTTGAATCATACATCAAGGTGGTATGTAGGTTCGAGAAGCACACTCATATTTACTTGTTATACACATAGTCACTTTATGAGATTGCAGAATTGAACAACCAAATAGTTTAGAATCATAGCAATCAAGAATCTCCGTGAAAATGTCATGAATCAAAAAGTGATTATTCATAATTTAACCACATACCTTATTCCATCGCAGCACATCATATACTTTAAGAGTGAATCCAAATATCCAAGAAATAAGGCATTCAATCTAAAACAAGCATACTACATATGTGTCACCATGTATTCACATTACATTACTCAGATCTAGATGCGCTCCTAAACTAGGGTTTAGGACTATCTCATGTTTGGACTAGGGATTAGGGTTACAAACCCTAATGTCATCATATTATGGTTCCTAAGATTACAATTTCAGTTATGCATATTAGGTGAAACCCTAATTGTCAACTTAAGCATATTAGACTATTCATGATACCATGATTACATTATCAACATTACATCGTAGCAAGATGTTGACGTTGGTTTAAAAACCCTAAATCTACATGTATGAGATTATTAATCATCATTATCAACAATTCCTTCATTTTACATGTCTAGATTAGGTATTATCTTTACATGAACGAAGTTATTCAATTAAGCATCATAGGAAGGCAAATCTAGGTTTTCCTTTACATTAAACACATCTAAATATGAATTGCACATAATTTTGGAACAAAAAGAATAATTAGACTCTAAAACTATTTTATTTGGATTCTATGTGTTCTCTATTTGATCCTAGATGGGTGATAAGATGCTCTAGAGGGGGGGGGGGTGAATAGAGCTGAATGCACTTAAACAAATTTCATTAGACCTTCAAGATATATCACAAGATATAGTTGCTAAATAGGAAATTTGAGTGCAACTAAAACATGCATAGCAAGGGAGAGAGAGAGATTGAACTTACACCAATTGATAAGCTCTTTAGAGTGGTTCCACACTTCAAACTAGAAGTGAGTTAGTCCACTACCTAGAAAGGTCAACCTCTAGGATTTCTTAACCTTGAACCTTCATTATATTCATTTTGAGAGATACAATACATGACCAACCAAAGGACTTACCTATCCAATACAAAGAGTCTTCAACCTTACCAAGGACTTACCCACTTTGCAAGAGTCTTCCGCCTTCTTCCAAGGACTTACCTACTCTTGCACAAGTCTTCAACTTTTAAGGAATTACCCACTCTTCTTGCATCTTCCGCTTTGACTTCACCTTCACTCGGAGAAGCTTCCACCAAGGACTGACCCACTTGAGCAAGGAGTTTTCTGCCTTCACCAAGGTCTTACCCACTCTTGCTACAAGTCTTCAGCCTTGATCTTCACCAAGGGATGCCTTCCCTTATTCTTCTTCACCTCTCTTAGACAAGAGAGAGAACCTTCATCTTCATGGTTGAAGTGAGAGATAGGGAGGTGGTGGAAGTGAGAGCCTCACAAGATATACATGTAGGACGAACTCTCTTACAAATATCCTACTCACTCTAATGGATGTAGCAAGTGATTAAGCTTAGAGAGATAGGAGGTTGTAGGATCACTCAACTATAGAATAGGGACCTTCATAGTCCTTGGCTAACCATGGGATGAAGCCCAAGGGGTCCTATTTATACTTGAGGATGCCTAGAAGCCTTTGGGAACACTTGGGTCCAAAAACTAGCCATTTTGAGGCTTGCAAAGGATATATTTTCACTTGTTACTCCACAACAGGCTAGAAGCACTTTTCTACACTTTTCTGTATAGTGTAAGTGGTCGAGTTTCTATAAAGGTAACTCGACTGATGGAGTAAAAGACAAAACTGATATTCAGACCATGGGTCGAGTTTGTCCTGGGGAAACTTGACCGACCAATGAAAATCGAATTGGTCAGGTACTCAATTGGTCGACTTCTGTGAAGTGTAAACTCAGTCAATCAAAAGTCATTTTCAAGATTCAATCAGGATCGGTCGAGTTTGCAACTCGACCAATGAACAACCTGATGTGAATTTTGGAAAATGGATTTTGAGTGCTTAAACATTCGATCTAAGTGCTCCTAATTTTTTCTAAGCTTAATTACAAGTCATACAATCATTACAAGTGATTTATAGCATGATTCTAATGGATTTACATCATATTACAAAAATGTGAACTTGTATTGACTTTGACTTGTCTTTTCTCCAAGTTGAGATGTGAAAATTAGGGCATTTGGAGTGTGTCTATACCTAATATGAAAACACTCAAGTAGAAGCATTCGAAACCAATATGTGGAATGGTTAGTCATCATCAAAAGAAGGGTTTAGTCAATTTAGACGTGAGTCAACATTGACCTAATTGACCTTGAGTCAACATTCTCGCCCTTTTTGAAGATGACAAACCATTCCATAAATGTATGGAAAGCATTTAAGTAAAGTCATACCATTCGAGAAACCTTGGGGTTTCAATAGAATTGAGTTCATATGCTCCCCCCTCAATTGATGCTAGTGGAGTTCTCATACCCCCCCTCAATTGATGCTATTTCTCATGCATGGTTAGCTTTCATAACATTTATAGAATACTATGTCTTCTACTCATATATGTTCTACACATACATGTCTTCTCCCATTTACCTTCTCCCCTCTACATGGACATGCTTCTCCTCTTTATGTAAGACATGCCTTCTCCCTATTTTGTCAAAAGAAGACATACATTTCTCCCCCTTTGTCTTGCAGGGAATAGTATGATGGTCTTAATGACCTTTAGGCATGGTTGATCCATAAATGAGGTGTAATCCTCTTGTGTTGATAAGGATTGATACCCTATGATATTGTGAAAAGGAGTTATATCCTGTGATAGTATGATGGTCTTAATGACCTTTGGGGCATGGTTGAGACCTGAATGAGGTGTAATCCTCTTATGTTGATAAGGGTTGATACCCTATGATATTGTGAAAAGGATTTATATCTTGTGATAGTGTGATGACTAGTGTGGTCTCATGAATGTCAAGTGAATAGTACCATGTGACGATGAGATGAGAAATTATGTTTCACACATATATCTTTTAAAAGTTGTGATATTTATGTTCTTTCTAGAAGTGAATTAGGGTTTGTATGTCCACTTGTTTGATGCAGCCTTAATTCACCCAATTGGCATAACTAATCAAGTACAACTCTAATCATGTAGTGCCCTATGCCGTAGAGCCATCTTTAGTGTCAGAATTTGCTGGATGGTGTAACGAGTATTCCAAACGGAAACTCAAAGCGAATATTGTTGAGTACGTGGGGGTGGTAAGTTGATGATATATCTTTGTCATCCACAATGCAGATTGCGGAAGATGGCTATGGTCATGACTCATACATCTGATGTGATTGATAACAGCTACGGTCGTGTCTCAGTGATTATAACATGACGTGATTAGAGGACAACTGTGGTTGTACCTTAGTGATTGGGTTTGAATACCCTAGATGATAGTGTCGTGACCTGTACCAAGGTGGGCTAGTTATAGGATTATATGTGACTATGGTGGTAAATTTGACTGATATGCCACTGCCATTTTACTTGTACTGACTGAGGGGAAGAGATCTTAGGATACCAGCACTCCTAGATCTTGTACAAAATTGAATAGCCCTTCACAGGGGTCAGTTGGACTTTAAATGGTACGATTCAAATTCCCCATAGCATAATAAAAGATGTAAGACAACCATGTAGCACATCTATTTAGGGTTATACGCAATGCTTCATATTGGATGATAACCCTTGTTTTCTTTCTTTTCACTAACATCATGTGTAGTACAATAAGAGATAATAGATATACTTATGTTGTAGTTATGCTCATATTGTAAACATGCTTATGTTGTCAAATATACTGACACTGATGGTTAATATGTTGTTGCTAGCTAATTTTAATATTGCTAGCCATGCCTATGTAATTAGAAATGCTTAAACTATTAATCATGCATATGTAGTTCATTGTGTTATGATGTTAGTTCTACTTATGATATAGATTTGTTCCCTTTATTTGAGATGCCAATATTGATAGCCATGTTATGTTACAGACATATTCATGATGCCAGGGATGCTTATGCTACTAGATTGCTTGTTCTGTTAGCAAGAAATATGATGATAGTTAGATTAATGATAATGATTTTTATTAGATGCAATTTGATGATATTTGAATAGATATCTATAAAAAAATGGATTTATTTGTTATCTATATATGCATTGATGATCATACTTTTTTCTAAGATTAATTCCTTAATCTGTTTAGCATACTTGAACTATTCAATTTGTTCAATTGATTATTAAATACTCCAACTACTTAGTTATCTACTATTTAAAATGTTGTAATCAATAAGTGTTGTTGGAGGCTATATCTCTTGCTGGGATTGGGTCTCACCCTTGTGGTTTGCCACAACTTTTTAGATAATCAGAAGTGACGAAAACAAACATGTGGAAGAAAAGAGAAGCTACAATAATGAATCTTTGAGAAAGTTGATTAGATGTCTACTGTGTCCTAGAGCCATCCCAGTACTCTTAGGTCTGGCCAGCAAAAGTTTGTATATGGTGTTTCAAACAAATAAGACTTTTTTAAGCATATTAATGCTTGTTTGAGTGGCATATATGAATATTGTTCTCCTATGTATATATTTTGTGGCTAAGGCAATGGAACAATTTGTATCAAATTATTGGAATAGTATGGATATAAGAAAGATGTTGGGCTCTTATGCAAATGTTTCTGAGCGGGTGCTGACATTGAAATTGATTTTAATTTACCCATATTTTTGGGTATGTGATTAATTAGTGATTGATTGTGTTTTATGTTTTGAGTAATATCATTTAGTGTAATGGGTTCTCACACCTTTATAAGAATCCATTGACCTAAAATTTTGATCTATTTGTATTGATCTTATTAAAATGACATTTATTTTCTCACCCATCGACCACCCATATATCGAAGAATGCATTGATGGCTTTTGTTCTTCTCTAACATACATACCTACTTTTGAACCATCATTCAATTGACATCAACGACTTGCTAGATGTCGATACCATTGTCGGTCTTCATTTGTCAACGTTTTCCTCTTTAAATGTTGTCGATCTGGTCATCAATGAGTTGCTCGATGGGTTCAAATCTTTGATCCATTTACCTAAATAAAATTCACCACCACTCAATCCTTGTAAATAAATATAAGACCCCACGATAAATTGTTTTTTACCGCATCTTGCCTGTAGAGAAGCTCTGCCATTTTTATCTGGCACCCATCAACCTCACTTTGAAACTAGCTATCCACTTTTTTTTCCGATAGTTTTATGCATGAGTCGACAACATTACAACATAAAGCCATGTTGACTATAACTTCACCTTGTTGACCAGACCTCATCGATGACCCTATCGACCTATTTTCCTTATAACCATGATGATGTGTTTCACCTATCGACTAGACCTCATCATTGATCATGTTGACAATGTCTATAGACCCCTTTCCACCTTTTAACCCTTTCATTGAAGTTTTCCCTATGAGGTTGTCAACATTCTCTCAATGGTCAATAACCCTATCGATCTGTCCCCTCGACAGCCTTGCCTTTTTGTCTTTAAATATGTCCTAATCTTTTATTATTATATATTCTAGAAATGGCTCACATTAAAGGTGAAGCAAGAAAAACCTACTATGCAACCAAGAGAGGTGACAACATCCGCATTCTGAAACTTCTACGTCTGAGGGTAACAAAAGGGACTGTATTGTTGAGTATGGAATGGATACACATGAAGGCTCACGATTTGAGGTCCCATATTATGGCAGTTTCCAACCTTGCAACACTGAAGACTTGGAGTCTTGTAAGGCATTGAAGAGTCTCACTTTCAAAGACACCTGGTTTGCTTACAAAATTACTCTCAAGGAACTTGGCATTTATAAATGGGTATTTACTCTTTTTAAAAACTCCAACCTAGCTTGCTTATGCTTAGCCAGTCCCATGGAATATGTAAACCAGACCATGTAGTTTATGTATTCCATCCAAGATGTATTTATAAAATGAGATAATGACTGTACTAGAGGAAACAGACAACTGCAAATTTGTATCAACAACATCAACCAAGTTCTTATTGAATTGACATTGAATAAAATCTTGTGTTCATCAGACGAAAAGGCCACCAGGGCTATCACAAGGCTGTTAGATTATTGTTTTAATTCTCTACCTATTGGGACAAGTCAAAGGGACAACATCAGTATAGATATGGAGCTTCAAAAGAATCATGCTCTACATTCTGGGTTATGGCGAATTGATGAATGCATATTCCTCATGATTTCCAGTCGCCTTTTTGGGACCAATTCGATTCAATACTTTCAATTTCATCTCCTAAATCTCACAAAATGCAAGATTTCTTAACCAATTCAATTATCAAGATTATTAACTAGATTTATATTGATTTTGTGCAGGTCTTGACTAGGTTCAACCATCATACGGAATTCGCTCGAGATCCTCTCAACTTTGGTCTTGACCAATCTGTCTTGACCAAACAGTTTTCCCTAACGGTCTACCCATGCAGTTTTAACCTAATAGTCTTCGACATTCACCTACATGGTCCTCCTATAACTACTCTGGCTAAACGGTCTCAAAACCATTTGAGCCCATACGGTCTCAAGACCGCTTGAGCCCAAACGGTCTCAAGACCGTATGACACCTAACAGTTTCAAGACCGTTTGGATCAAGGACCGTTTAGATGATGAAGACCGATTGGAGGCCATCATCGATCCTCAAGACCGTTTGGATGACAAAGATCCAAGACAATTTGGATGAAGACCATTTGGACACTCAAGCAAAGACCGATGAAGACCAAGACCGTTTGGAGCCATACGATCTCAAGACTGGTCAGAGACAAAGACCGTTCGATCTCAAAACTGAATGAAATCCATCGGTCTCCAAGACCATTTGATCCGTCCAATCGGTCTTCAAAACCATTTTGAGGCCATCGGTCCTTAAGACTGTTTAGTCATAAAATGGTATACAAGACCCTTTGGCCATAAAATGGTTTGCAAGACTGATTGGAGGATATTAATGAAGACCGTTTGAACAAAGACTCAAGTCTGATCAAGCGCAAACAGTCTTCAAGACCGATCAAAACCCAACGGTCTGCAAGACCATTTGGTTAGCTTCTGCTGAAGACCATTTGAAGCCACCGCACATGAAGACTGGTTGGATTTGTTCAGTCTCCAAGACCGTATGATCATATATTCTCAAGACCAGTTGGATCTGCTCAGTCTCCAAGACCATTTGTTCCAAACCATTCAAGAAAATTGGTTTCTCTAAACTATTTGGAGCAAACTCACAGAAAAAATGTGAGGACCCCGTCCAAGCCTATAAATAGGACCAAAAGGTTCCTCATTTGGGGATTGAACCCAGGATGCCGTAAGGCTGCTTGAGCAAAGGATCGGTCTCCCTTCCACACCACCGCCACTCCACCATCTTCAGCCATTGCCACACCGCCCACACTGTAAGGACCCTGACCTTCATTTTGGGTTTACCCTATTTGCTTTGCTTAAACATTATGTTTAGAAGCTTGCTAATCACCTCAAATGGTGATTAGGGTATGTTTGTTCTTTGTTGAGAGTTGGAGGTGCAACTTGCAAATTATCCAAGTTTTAGTGTTGATGTGCAAGTTTGTCACCTTGAGAGATGTTTTCTCTCTCCTTGCATCCTCTAGGGTTGAGAGGATGGGTTGGGCTCGTTGCTTGAGTAGTTTTGGGCCTTGTTGAGCTTTGATGGGCCTTTCTCTACTTTGCTTTGCTTTGCCTTGATAAGGGTTTGTATCGTGCATAGGAGAGCTTGAAGCTCTGTGTCACCTAGGGTTGTGTCACCCAGGGTTGTGTCACCTAGGAGTGTGTCGCCCATGTGACCACTTTGACCTTGCCTTGTTTTTGTCACCATACCTTAGACAAGTGGTTGATCCTTTTCTAGTTGGTGGCATGACATGAACACGAGGTTTAGCAAGGTGGTATGGATTTAGACAAGTGGTGCCTTGGACATGCACATGTGGAGCAACACGAAGGTGGGCGCCCCATAGACCCTCTTGTATATATACAACCCTCTATTTAGTTTCTTATCCCTTTAGTTCCTTTAGTTTATCCTTTGTCCTTTGGTGGCCGATACACCTTCCCTTGGTAGAGCAAGCTTGGTGGCTGATCCCCTTTAGTGGAGTCTTCTTCTTCCTCTAGGTGGTGGCCAAACTCTAGAAGGGTCTTGCTTCCTTGGTGGGGTACTTTGGAGCTAAGAGCTTAAAGCTTGGTGCTTGGAGCTTTGGAGCTTGAGGAGCTTGCTTGAGGCGGGTTACATAACTCCTAACCCTAGCTATACTACCTTCTTTTATGTTTCATGTTCATATATGATCTTGATCGTCCTTACATCTTGTTGGATATGTTTCTTGCTCTAGTTTGTCCCATTAATCTTATTGGACTTAGTGGCTATAATGTTGATAGTTGTATGACCTTGGACCTTGTTGGCCGAACCTATGGATTAGGTTTTCCTTGGGGAAATACCCCTTTCTCTCCTTGGTTTTGAGAAGTGAGCTTGAGCTCTAGTGGTGTAGGCAAAACCCCTCTCTTCCTTAGTCATTGAGAGGTGAGTCTATATTATAGTTGCTTGGGCAGTACCCTACTCTCATCATGGATTTGAGAGGTAAGCCTTTGGTTGTTGATGACCTAGTTGAGGTTGAAGGGTTGACCGATATGGATGACCTACCAAGTTGCCCGATATGTGATGGAGGTTGTGCAATACCCCTCTCTCTTGGTTGTTGAGAGGTGAGCCAACTCTCTTGATCTTTTAGGGTTTGATGATGGTGATCTTGAGGTTGCTGATGACCAAACTGATGTGGTTCTTGTGTCCTTGCACGATACCCCTTTTTGGTGCTTTGCATGATACCTCTCATCTAGGGTTTGTCTTGGACGATATGATAAGTTGAGTTCTGTTGACTTTGTTGCCCGATATGACCCCTCAACCTTGCTAGTGTCCTTGGGTGATATGCCTTGACCAAGATGTACCTTTGCCTTATTTGGTGTTGTGCCTTTGGTCGACATGGTGCTTAGTAGGTACCTCTATTTTGTACCTTGGGTGACATAGGCTAGTTTTGTGGTGGACCGATAAGATGCTTGGGTAGTGAAACCCTAATAGGTGCCTTAGTGGTGACCGATATGTAGTGCCTAACCAGTTGGATGACAGACCACCTTGTGGTGTCTTGGTGTCATTTGTTGTAGTAATATTGTTGGGCGACGCAGTGTTGAGCTTGGGTGCCATGGCCTTGGCCATTATGGCTTTGGCAGATATGGTGAAGAAGGCTGCCTGATATGAACCCTAACCCTAATGGGTGATAGGGTCTTGGCCGTTAGGGCTAGTTGTGTTACCTGACCACCCTTTCTTTTGGTTGCATGGTATGAGATACACATTATCACCCCTTGCTGCTTGCATGCACGATACCCTCTTGGATCAGGTTGCACGACACAACACTAGCCCTGCTTGCACGATACCCTTAGTGCATGGGTGCACGACATGGCTGACCGTTATGTGTGGCTAAGTGCCCTAGCCGTTAGAGTTTTTGTGAGGGATATGATCCTACCCACTACCCCTTTGGGTGAGGGATGGTGCTTCCCGCCACATCTATAGTTCGGAAAGACAATACCTTTGGTGAGGGTTGTGCTTAACTCTGGAAACCCTAGTAGTTACTTTCTTGTACCTTGTGGATGATGGGTTATCGATGAAAGGTTGTTATCAATGATGTATGACTAGGCTATGGTTGTGATATCATTAGGGATGTATTCCTTGATAATGATCATGCTCATGAGATTTTAGGGCATAGTGGATGCTCATGGTTTGATAAAAATAATGTAATTGGTTTACAAGATACATCTTGTGCTTCATGTAATTATAATCATAGATGTTGATCCAATCATGTACCTTAAACCCTAATAGCATGATAATCATAATATGTTTCCTTAAAGATCTATATGTTTGGTGATTTAAAATAATCTCTCTTGATATGCATACTAACCATGCAGGTGTATCAGATGGATTCATAGCCAGGTAAGAGCTATGAGGTTTATGTGTTGAATAACACTGAATGATGATAATCCTCATTGATGAGATAACATGTATCACCAGTATGATGAGAAAGGTCTTTGGACCTGGTAAAGGCTTGAGTGCCTAGTTGAGGTGTTATCCTATGATGTTGAGATAAGGGATTGCTATCCCATGGTCATGACGTAAGCCTTGAGAGGCAGTGGCATTCTCTGATGAGGGATTGAGATCCCACGATGATGTGATAATGACAGTAATAATGTAACTCAATGTTGTTATGCTTTATAACTTGGTTGCCTCATCAATCCACTTAAAATATACTAATTAATTATAGTGGAACATATAATGTAGTTTTCCCTGGCCATAGATCCATCATCGTTAGTAGTTCGTGATGGTGAAATAGGTTTATCCTGTAGGATTACCTGGAGCGCATATTGTTGAATATGTGGAGTTTCTCCTAGCCTAAAGTAGGAGGATTTGAGTACAACTGTGGTTGTGTATAGAGCATGGTGAACAAACCCATGGCTCAGTGGTTATAGATCATGGTGAATAGGCCCATGGCTCAGTGATTATAGAGCATGGTGAATAGGCCTATGGCTCAGTATTATAAAAGCGTAGCCCACAGAGCTGACCCTGTGGCTGAGGCCACTCAAGCAAGAGACTGCGGTCCTGCTTTGGTTTTCATGCACTAACCACAAAGAGGTGAGGTCATGGAGTCTGTCTCTCCCAAACGACCTTGTATGGCACAAGTTTTTGGGCTTCACACTCAAAGGTTGGATTTGAGCGGGATGACTCACTTCCTCAGGGCGTAATAAATCGTAATCTAGCCGTATAGAATATTTTTCTTAAGGTAAAACATGGACCATTGATTGAGGCCTTGCTTGTATAGTTGATCTAGTTATAACTTGCAGCTATTTGTACGATCCTTATATTTTGTGATAAGTTCTTATTAAGCTTATCTTGTCAATCATGTTCCATAAAGAAATATCTGGTTATATGCCTCCTGGATATCTGGCAAGATTTTTAATAAAATAAGTTCTGCTCAAGATGATGCGCTCATGACCTGTTGATGTCAGTTATCTTCTTTACCTACTTTTCCTAAAATTTTATAGTTTTGGCAGAGAGTTATGTTTCTCGCTGGGACTGTGTGTCTCACCCTGTTGGGTTACAACCTTTTTAGGTGATCGTGCTCGATGTGGAGGTAGTCGTGAGGTTGCGGCCGAGTAGTAAGAGGAGTAGTAGGAGGCAAGAGATGAATATGTTGCTGTTTTGGTTGTTTTGTAGTAGAGTCCTAGAGTCATCCCTATACTCTCAGGTCCTCAGAGGTGTTTTGATGATGTTTTACGATGTTTAGCTAATGTAGTTTTGTATAACCCATTGTTGGCCTAAAGTGGCATGTTATGTATGTATAAACAGGTGATGAACTCTAGTGTTGGCAGGACAACTGGTTCCTATAAGCTATGGACATATATCCATGCTTGTGCATATTTATATAACATGTTTCCTTACATGATGAGGATCTGGATGTAATATTTCTCTTTTATCTTCTTTCCGCAAATGGTTTTAATTGACCTGTGTTTTCAGTAATGTGTGGTTTATGGTGTTTTTGCATGTTTTAGCGTGGCATTTCGTTGTCTGTGTGATAGCGGGATGTGGCGTTACAAGGTTTGGTATCAGAGCTCTAGGTTTGTTGAGTCTACAAGGATCTAGGACTAGGGTTGTTTCTGTTCTTGTGAGTTTTCCAGATTTTCTTACAATAACCTTCTGCCCTCAGCGGAAGATAAAGCTTAAAGATGTATGGAAACCATGAAGGTGGCAGAGAAGTTGTTGTAGTAAGGATGTAAGGCGTTCTTAGCCCATGTTGTGGATATCAAGGCAAAAGGTCCTAGCCTTGAGGAGATGCCTATTATCCGAGAGTTTGAGGATTTATTTCCCGATGAATTCCCCGATGTTCCCCCACCTCAAGAGATTGACTTTGAGATAAATCTAGTACCAGGAACACAACCATTTGCTTAGACACCATACAGGGTGGCTCCAGCCGAAATGGCAGAGCTAAAGAAGCAGTTACAGGAGTTGCTGGATAAAGGTTTCATCAAACTGAGCACATCACCGTGGGGTGCTCCGGTCTTGTTTATAAAGAAGAAGGATAGATCGATGCATTTGTGCATAGATTACCGACAGTTAAACAAAGTTACAATCAATAACAAGTACCCATTTCCAAGGATAGACGATATGTTCGATCAGTTGCATGGTGCTACAATGTTTTCAAAGATTGATCTATGGTCTGGATATCATAAGTTGAGGATTAAGGATGAGGACATACCAAAGTCATCTTTTAGGATGAGGTATGGTCACTTCGAGTTCGTTGTTATGTCATTTGGGCTAACCAGTGCACCTACTACTTTCATGGATCTGATTAACAAAGTGTTTCGTCTGTTTCTAGATCAGTTTGTTGTAGTTTTTATAGACGACATCTTGATCTATAGTTGGGACAGTCAAGAGCATGAACATCATCTTTGACAAGCATTGACTCTTCTTCACCAACATCAGTTGTATGCCAAGTTCTGTAAGTGCGAGTTCTGGTTGAAAGATGTAACTTTCTTGGGTCATGGGATATCTGTAGAAGGATTCAGAGTGGACCCTAAGAAGGTGGAGTTCGTTGCAGAATGGGAGTAACCAAAGACACCGACTGAAGTTTGTAGTTTTATGGATTTAGTAGGATACTACCGGAGGTTTATAAGGAACTTCAGTGTGATCACGTTACCATTGACAAGGTTGACCAAGAAGGATGTACCTTTTGTTTGGAATGATCATTGTCAGAAAGCTCTCCAAAGTTTGAAGCAAAAGATGACTAGTGCTCCAGTGTTGGTGCTGCCAGAGCCTGGGAAAGGCTATGTTGTTTTCTGTGATGTTCCAAGAAAGGCTTAGGATGTGAGCTGATGCAGGAAGATCATGTGGTTTCTTTTGCTTCATGATAACTTAAGAAACATGAGGAGAATTATCCGACACATGATTTGGAGCTGGCAGTGATGGTCCATGCATTAAAGATTTGGAGACACTATCTTTATGGGGAAGTGTGTCAGATCTTTACAGATCATAAGAACTTGAAGTACATCTTCTCACAGAGTGAGCTGAACATGCGACAGCGTCACTGGATGGAGTTGATCAATGATTATGATTGCACCATTGAGTATCATCCTAGTAAGGAGAACGTGCTAGATGATGCGCTTAGCAGAAAGTATTCTTCTCTTCCTATGAAGAAGGCACAGTTGAGTTCCTTAGTATGCCATATGTGGGATATGTTTATCTCTTTGTGACAGATGAATGTATATTTGGAAGTCTCCTTGTTGGTAGGATTGTTGACATAGCTGCAAGTAAAGCCTATGTTGAGACAACAGATCAAAGACACACAACAAGCAGATACTTCAGTTCAGTTAATCAAATAAGAGTTTGGCAGCAAAAAGCGTGATGGGTTCCATGAGTATGAGGATGGCCTAGTTTGCTATCATGGTAGGATGGTGGCCCCCGATGTTGATGATTTGAGGAGGTTAGTGGTCGAGGAAACACACATCGATGTATGCCATGCATCCAGGTGTCACCAAGATGTATCATAATATGAAGGATCTGTATTGGTGGCCTGGCTTGAAGAGAGATGTAGCTGCGTTTGTGGCTAGGTGTGCAATATGCGAGCAAGTCAAGGTTGAGCATTAGAAGCTGGTAGGTACGATGCAACCCATGTCGATACCACAGTGGAAATGGGATCATATAACCATGGATTTTGTAGTTGGTCTGCTGAGGACAACTAAGAATCATGATTCCATCTGGGTGATAGTGGACAGATTGACAAAGTCTGCTCATTTCATACCTATGAAGATAACATATATAATAAAGAAGCTTGCTCAGATGTATGTGGATGAGATAGTGTGTTTGCACGGTGTGGCCGTAACGATAGTCTGTGACAGAGGACCCCAATTCACGAGTTGTTTTTGGGAGCAGTTGCACAAAGCGTTGGGAACGCAGTTGAGATTCAGTACTGCTTTCCACCTGCAGACAGATGGACAGTCTGAAAGGACTATTCAAACTTTGTAGGATCTTCTCTGAGCTTGTGTTTTGCAGTTCCTAGGCAGTTGGGACGTGCATCTCAGTTTGATAGAGTTCTCCTACAACAATAGTTATCAGCAGAGCATCAACATGGCTCCTTATGAGGCTTTATATGGTAGGAAGGGCAGATCTCCTTTGTGATGGTATGAGTCGGGCGAGTATCAGCTTTTGGGTCCTGAGTTAGTGCAGTAGACAACTAGAAAAGATTAAAGTAATACAAAAATAGTTAAAAGTGGCACAAGACAGACATAAGTCATATGCAAACAATCACTGACGACCTTTAGAGTTTCAGGTGGGAGACAAGGTGTACCTTAAAGTCTCACCATGGAAAGGCGTGCTGAGGTTTGGCTAGAAAGGCAAGCTGGCACCCAGGTATATGGGGCCATATATGGTAATAACACGTATTGGCAAGGTAGCTTACAAGTTATAACTACCGCCAGAGTTGCACAGGTTACATTCAGTGTTCCATGTCAGTATGCTGAAGAAAAGTCATCCAGACACAGGGACAGTGATACAGCCAGTTGAGGTTGAGCTTGATGAAGATGTGACCTACGAGGAAGGTCCAGTGATGATTCTTGACATAAGAGTGAAGAAGTTGAAGAGGAAGGACATAGTGCTTGTGAAGGTTCTTTGGCATCATCGTGGCTTTTAGGAAGCCACGTGTGAGCTTGAGGAAGCGATGAGGAGGAAGTATCCGTCACTTTTCTATTCATATTTCGGGGGAGAAATCCCTTTGTAGAGGTTTATGGCTAGTAAGGACCCTGACCTTCATTTTGGGTTTACCCTGTTTGATTTTCCTAAACCTTATGTTTAGAAGCTTGCTAATCACCTCAAATGGTGATTAGGGTTTGTTTGTGCTTTGTTGAGAGTTGGTGGTGAAACTTTCAAATTATCCATGTTTTAGGGTTGATGTGCAAGTTTGTCACCTTGAGAGATGTTTTCTCTCTCCTTGCATCCTCTAGGGTTGAGAGGATGGGTTGGGCTCGTTGCTTGAGTAGTTTTGGGCCTTATTGAGCTTTGATGGGCCTTGCTTTACTTTGTTTTGCTTTGCTTTGCTTTGCCTTAATAAGGGTTTGTATCATGCATAGGAGAGATTGAAGCTCTCTGTCACCCAGGAATGTGTCGCCCAGGAGTGTGTCGCCCATGTGACCACTTTGACCTTGCCTTGTTTTTGTCACCATACCTTGGACAAGTGGTCGATCCTTTTCTAGTTGGTGGCATGAAAAGATCATGAGGTTTAGCAAGGTGGCATGGCTTTGGACAAGTGGTGCCTTGGACATGAACATGTAGAGCAACACCAAGGTGGGCGCCCCTTAGACACTCTTGTATATATACAACCCTCTCTTTAGTTGCTTAGCCCTTTAGTTCCTTTAGTTTCTCCTTTCTCCTTTGGTGGCTGATACACCTTCCCTTGGTAGAGCAAGCTTGGTGGAAAATCCCCTTTGGTTGAGTCTTCTTCTTCCTCTAGGTGGTGGCCGAACCCTAGAAGAGTCTTGCTTCCTTGGTGGGGTGCTTTGGAGCTAAGAGCTTAAAGCTTGGTGCTTGGAGCTTTGGAGCTTGAGGAGCTTGCTTGAGGTGGGTTACATAACTTCTAACCCTAGCTATACTACCTTCTTTTATGTTGCATGTTCATATGTGATCTTGATGGGCCTTGCATCTTGTTGCATATGTTTCTTGCTCTAGTTTGTACCTTTAATCTTGTTGGACTTAGTGTCTATGATTTTGATAGTCATATGACCTTGAACCTTGGTGGCCGAACCTATGGATTAGGTTTTCCTTGGGGCAATACCCCTTTCTCTCCTTGGTTTTGAGAAGTGAGCTTGAGCTCTAGTGGTGTAGGCAAAACCCCTCTCTTCCTTAGTCGTTGAGAGGTGAGTCTATATTCGAGTTGCTTGGGTACTACCCTACACTCAGCATGGATTTCAGAGGTGAGCCTTTGGTTGTTGATGACCTAGTTGAGGTAGAAGGGTTGACTAATATGGATGACCTACCTAGTTGCCCAATATTTGATGGAGGTTGTGAAATACCCCTCTCTCTTGGTTGTTGAGAGGTGAGCCAACTCTCTTGATATTTTAGGGTTTGATGATGGTGATGTTGAGGTTGATGATGAAAAAACCGATGTGGTTCTTGTGTCCTTGCATGATACCCCTTTTTGGTGCTTTGCACGATACCTCTCATCTAGGGTTTGTCTTGGACGATATGATAAGTTGAGTTCCATTGGCTTCGTTGCCTGATATGTCCCCTTAACCTTGCTAGTATCCCTGGGTGACATGCCTTGACCGAGATGTACCTTTGCCTTAGTTGGTGTTGTGCCTTTGGACGACATGGTGCTTAGTAGGTACCTCTATTTTGTACCTTAGGAGACATAGGCTAGTTTTGTGGTTGCCCAATAAGATGATTGGGTAGTGAAACCCTAATAGGTACCTTAGTGGTGATTGAGATGTAGTGCCTAACCAGTTGGACGATAGGCCACCTTGTGGTGTCTTGGTGTCATTTGTTGTAGTAAGCCTGTTGGGCGACGCAGTGTTGAGCATGGGCACCATGGCCTTGGCCATTATGGCTTTGGCCGATATGGTGAAGAAGGTTGCCCGATATGAACCCTAACCCTAATGGGTGATAGGGTCTTGGTCGTTAGGGCTATTGTGTTTCCCGACCACCCTTGCTTCTTGGTTGCACGGTATGAGCTGCACGTTCTCACCCCCTTGCTACTTGCATGCATGATACCCTCTTGGATCAGGTTTCACGACACAACATTAGCCATGGTTGCACGATACCCTTGGTGCATGGGCGCACGACATGGCTGGCCGTTATGTGTGGCTAAGTGCCCTAGTCGTTAGAGTTTTTGTGAGGGATATGATCCAGCCCGCTACTCCGATGGTGTTGCCCGCCACATCTCTAGTGTGGAAAGATAGTACGTTTGGTGAAGGTTGTGCTTAACTCAGGAAACCCTAGTAGTTACTTTCTTGTACCTTGTGGATGATGGGTTATGGATGAAAGGTTGTCCTTAGGGATGTATTCCTTGATAATGATCATTCTCATGAGATTTTAGGGCATAGTGGATGCTCATGGTTTAATAACAATAATGTAATTGGTTTACAAGATACAACTTGTGCTTCATGTAATTATAATCACGGATGTTGATCCAATCATGTAACTTAAACCCTAATAACATGATAATCAAAATATGTTTCCTTAAAGATCTATATGTTTGGTGATTGAAGTTATCTCTCTTGATATGCATACTAACCATGCAAGTGTATCAGATGGATTGATAGTGAGGTCAGAGCTATGAGGTTTATGTGTTGAATAACACTGAATGATGATAATCCACATTGATGAGATAACATTTATCACCAGGATGATGAGAAAGGTCTGTGGACCTAGTAAAGGCTTGAGTGCCTAGTTGAGGTGTTATCCTCTGATGTTGAGATAAGGTATTTCTATCCCATGGTGATGATGTAAGCCTTGAGAGGCAGTGGCATTCTATGATGAGGGAAGGAGATCCCATGATGATGTGATAATGACAATAATAATGTTACTCAATGCTATTATGCTTTATAACTTGGTTGCCTCAACAATCCACTTAAAATATACTAATTAATTATAGTGGAACATATCATGTAGTTTGCCCTGGCCATACATCCATCATCGTCAGTAGATGGTGATGGTGAAACAGGTTTATCCTGTGAGATTACCTGGAGCGCATATTATTGAATATGTGGGGTTTCTCCTAGCCTAAAGTAGGAGGATTTGAGTACAACTGTGGTTGTGTATTGTTACACCCCGATCTCACAATTTCCTCAAATCATGAGATTAGGGCATAAGATAGGAATTATAGGTAATACAAAGAACACCCTTAACTTTTTTTTTCATAAAACTCTTGTTTCTTCGCATTGAACCACATAAATCATTTTAACAAGGGAATCTGAACATTTCTTTTACTAAACAGACTTTAATAGTAAAGATACATGTATAAACATTCATGATGTCTCTCACACCTTATGCACATAAGACCTACAAATTAGCATACAATTTCAAAAGAGGAATAATATTACACATCGTAATTACAACTCACTCTCTTATCTCTTACTGAGGACCTAGAGTGACAAGGACCGACTGACTCAACTAATCTTGTACTTAACTCTTGTGGAAGATCTACATTGATGCTCTGACCATCTTCAAGTCCACGCGGTTAACCCTAAAATATTTGAGTAGAGGGGTGAGCCTACTCGCTCAGTGAATGAGTACTTCAAAGAAACAGTCTAAGGCACTAATGTGATTACAGATATAACTTTGAGTAAACGATATGAAATTTAACAACAATAAATACTACACTGAGCAGTTCTAAAACAATATAATTGAAATAACAAAGAATGTGAATATTGCATCCAAAGAATAACTACTAGAAGACTATGCTCTAGTCTTCCTTAAGTCTTTCATTTATACGGAACTCTGTGAACTTATATGATCATATTTTAACTTATGCCCTGATCTATGCAGTGTACTCTGCATAGAGACTCGCAGTGCACTACGGCCACACCGTACAAGACTTAGCGACACACCCGAGAAATGCTAAGTCTGACTGCCAGTCCTGGTCTGCTACAGGACCCACAGGCTCTCCAGCCTGACTCATAGGCTCTCCGGCCTTCTCTGCACTCATCCTGAGTGCTCTGGACTCCTCCTCTAGCCTGAGCACACATGCGCAGGGAGTCAACACTGGGTTACCACCAGAATTACTCAACCGGTTGGTGTTGGATAACCCTTCTGTCCTCGTGCCACCAGAATTACTCAACCGGTTGATGTTGGACACGAGTTTCACCCCTAAGGTATAGACCTCTCAAAGGGGTTCTACGGTGTTCACGACACCTAAGTCTAACATTAACATTATAGATACATTTTAAACAGAAATCATAACTCATTTTACATTTCTCACTAGGCTCACACGGCCTGCCATATCATATCATATAAAACATCGTAGCTCATGTATTCAAACATATATCATGTCTGCCCAATAAGTATTCTCATTCTAACATTTCATACATATCTGCATGATCTCAGTAACATCCCTTTCTAGGGCATGTCATATCTCATCACCTGCAATTCACGAGATATGTATTGTGAAAATAAGAAACCTTGTAGTATATATATACCAACTCAAAGAGAACAAGCATGTAAAGTTAAATGCACAAACAACATACAATTCAACAGTTAAGCATCACCACATCTCATATGGAAACCTTTCATATCACCATAACTTAATTCATAGAACACCCTGTCCTTAGGGTTTCCTTTCTTTATTCTCTTATCACATAGCAACACCCTGCTCTTAGGGTTTCATTTACCTCATTCACTTATCACATGGCTCTCATAAGGATTTCACACGATATAAACATTCACAAATTAAAGACTGCTTTCAACAATTATATACAGTCAATATATGTATGAAACCATGGAAATTGAACTAAATTTAGGTTTCCATGCTATTCACTGATATATCATGCACCAAGAATAAAATTCAAATAAGGTAACCCATGAGGTACATCCTAACCACTTATAAGATTACTAGTCCTCTTCAATAAGGTTGAAACTCTAGTGATATCTCAATTAGGTTAAACCCTAATTACATCATATGGTATAAATCTAAAAAGCATTCTTACTAGGATGTGTTGTATATGTTTCTCATGTGAATCTACCATCAAAGAGTCATTCAAACAGAGAAGGAATCCATATCATATCAATTTGCAACAACTTAAATTAAACGGACATTTCAGGGTTTAGAATCACATACCAAGCAATTAGGGATTTGGATGCTATAATCAAATTTCGTGCATTATACTGTTTAAAGGAAGTACTCACTCACCCTAAGGTGTGAAAACACCTCAAAACTGCAGCTCAACTCAGGGGATCTCGAACTCATATCAAATTCCTAGCAAATCTCCCAATTCTTCTTCCATTCAACTAGGAAACCTTGAAAATGAGGGATTATGAAGAAAAGGTGAGAAAAGAGGGACTTTCGACATCAGCTTGGATCAAATAAGAGCATAGATGGAATCTTGACATGAGAGAGAAGATTCACCATAAAAGTCTATGCAAAGAATCCAAACTTACTTGATTTCACCATTCCTCGGACCGCAAAACCTAGGTCAGCAATTCCTCCTCTTTCTCCACTCAAGCCCTAACTCTCCCTCTCTCTCTAGATTTTCATTTCTCTGTGATGGATGACGAAGAATGAGATCTGTGTGTGTGTGTGGTCGATCATATAAGTCAATTTGAGCTGCTTGGGTCAATTGCATATTGACCCAACACTCAACTTTAATTATATTGGCTGAATATTCAGTTTCACAATAGTTTCTGTAATTCGCCTACTGAATAGCTAACAGAAGCTCAAAAAATTCTGTAAATTTTATATTTTATACCTATTGAAGTTTCAGACCTCCAGTAAAAATTTGAGATCATTTATAATTACCAATAAATAATTAAAATCGAACAGTTCACTGCTATATTGCAGTCTGCAGCATATTCGGTCGAGTTTGTCCTGCACAGAACTCGACCGACACCCTCACTGTAGAGATTACATGTCATCCAAAAATTACGACAATTTAACATAGTGTCTAAAATTGTGTTTTTCAAGCACAGTTAAAATTTTAGATCAATTGGATATACCAATAAAAAGATAAAATTCAATTACCACATTGCTATATAAATCTGGAAATATGATCGGTCGACTTTGAAACTCGACCGATAAACAGGTCAGAACATTCTTCAAAAATTCTCATATTTACCAATGTTGTTCACATTTTATATATACAAATCATCTCCAAATTTGAAGTAAATCCAAGTTACACATAAAATACTAAAAATCATTTACTAAAACACTATACTTATCAAATTTTGTATTCATGTATCATTAAAACCCTATTTTGGGACGATTAGGGTCTATGCTTCTCAAACCCTAATTCTCAAGACAAAAGAACATTTAGACTTCTCATCATAGTTAAAACATCCTAATTGTGTTATCGTCATTAATTAGATTTCAAGAATGATTATTCCAATTAATCTTTGCAATTGTCTAGGTAAACCCTAGTTTACCAATTAAGCTCAGATGGGGTCGTAACAACTCTCCCCCCCTTAGAATGTTTCGTCCTCGAAACATAAACCTACAAGAAAGATACATTCAAGGTTATTATAAGCTTCTAAAGCCTTCCATGTCATTATATTCTTGTATTTCATACCTGAATGTAGTTTTCAACATTAGATCTTTTTAATTCTTTACTAAATCACAACATATTTCAAATAGTTCTCAATGATATCAAGCAAATTCTTTATGCCACAGTCAAACATAGAATGCAAAGATAAACCACCATGCTTTCACTGTGCAACTCTGATACTCTGATACAACTATCTCAACTTATGCGGCTCAGAAAATTCTATTGTTCTGTATCACCTTTAAGTGACAAAAGCGAGTTCACCATGCTGTTTTAAACTTTAATAACGTGCTACTCAGATAGCAAAACAGTCTTGAATTAAAAGACTAGATTCAACAATCAATTGCACAATACTACTCTTGGCATCCCCATTGGGTCATGGATGCATGAGGTGAAGCATTACCACCTCATTCCATACTATCCTGTTTCGATCCTGGGACCTGTGGGTTATGGGCCCACACACAATTCAAAGTGTAACCATCGTATTATATCATTTTAGGGTTTCAACCATAGTAATAAAGCAATCCACAATTGTATCAGTCATTCAAGCATTAATCATACTCAATTACCATCACTCAGTTATATTATAGCTAGGTATAACAAGCTACACCTCATTAGGGTTACTTGTCCAGACAATCTGATTATCATCCCTTTCTATTAATATGAGTGAATAAGTATGACTACCTTGTTCAGGGTATCTCTCCATGTGTTCTGACATCATCCAAACTGTATCACCATATCACAAATACACAATAGTAAGATGCATATCAGGTATGAATTACTACAACTATCATACGCCTTTAATTT
Organism: Alisma plantago-aquatica; assembly: GCA_963693085.1. NCBI lineage: Eukaryota > Viridiplantae > Streptophyta > Magnoliopsida > Alismatales > Alismataceae > Alisma > Alisma plantago-aquatica. The sequence goes on along the minus strand of OY856415.1, from coordinate 51,093,925 downwards.
GACATATAGCTTGCACAAATACACTGAAATCATATATAGAACCAACTTACATACCTTAGTATGCCTTCAACAAAGCATACTTCTAAAAACGAGTTCACATATTACACAAAGCTAGTGTTTTCCTTTATCTCTCTCCTCATTCATTACTTTTTTACTTTTTGCTACCTATCCTTTTCATATGATTATATACAATAAACATCCCTAACATTAAAACATTCAAGGTAAGAATAGATTATTCATCATTCTTGCTATCACACAAGAATTTATTTCTTATCGCACTTCATCATATTGTATGTCACTATTACATTCACTAGATGACCCCACCAAGGTATTTATGCACCGTATATGATTCATTTTCTCTTATCATTTCATTCCCACCTTACTCTCATTAAGGAATATATGAAAGAGAAGATGATTTTAAGACTTGGAATACTTGTATTCAAACATTCCCTTAATACATTCTCATATGTAGATTTACTTAGTTATCAACAAAGATATTTTATTTATTAGCACTTGCTTGAATCTCACAGCCTCTTTATTTTATAACTTCTCCATCATATTTCAAACCCTTTCTTACGTTTCATAGTCCTCTTACCATATACTACTCTTTAACCCGTCATCTTTAATTCTAAATTTTTCTCTTATGACCATGTTGCTTATTCATATGTATGGTCATGTATACCATGTTGCACATATTTCCTCCTTTATCTTTATACTATTGTGAAGTTAACGTTCTAAATTAATAGTCCTTCTATTAGTTTTTCCTCATGTTGATTACATTACATACTCTTCATTTTTAAATCAAGGTGATCATGCATGGGTCAAACACAGTTTCTCTTTTAATCAAGTTTTCCCTCCTGAATATAGTCTACCCTTGTATGACTTATTCATTCGTTAAACTACACCTATGTTCTTCACTTAGGAACTAGTTTGTTGTTCTAGTCTTATGAATTATATGATCATATGATTCTCTTTACTTTTACTCTTTTGAAGACTCTTCACTTCTATGGACCTATTGAATTCTCAACTCTATTCTTCTACTCAGCCTTTGCTTTAGAGTTCATAAAAGCATTATACTCAATTATATGATCCATTCTTCATGATCGATTCTTGTAATCTAGAACCATACATACATTTCACATATCTTTTCCATATTTCATATGTATAGCTCATATAATATTAATCAATAAACTGATTATGAACTTCATATCATGTTCTATTATTCCCAATTAAGGGTTTCTCATATGAAGCCCCAAAATTGAACCTCAGATACCAGTTTCAACTGATTCTTATTTGTTCTGATCTTGCCCATATGTTTCAACATCTTACTGTATGTACATTCTTACTCTGATGTGGGTCTAATTATCCAGAGTCTATTCTTATTATACTATTAATAGGAGTCATTAGATCCCAGTAACGCATCCTGCCAGCCGGACCAGGCCAAACCTGAAGTCCTCAAGCCAAGAACTACAAAGGATTACTCAACTCCTATTCATCTCAGAAGTGTGGAAGAAAACTTATCCACTAACAAAAGCTCATTCAAAGGTCAATTCTAGTCTACTTGTTACAAAGAATGAAATCAATAAATGCTACAACTGCATAGTGTACAATAGATATTAAAGACCCATATTTCAAAGTATTGAATATTTCAATTCAAACATATAAGAGCATTTCTATACATTTCCAACAAAAACAACATTATGAAATGTAAGTTCTATCTCCTTTTACATTTATGCTCTTAATTCTTGTTTCTTTTCTCGTTATCTAACCCTAACATTTCTAGGGTTCCTCTCTAGCCCATTCTTCCACTGTATACCTGGCCAGGGTATACGTGAGAGAATAGACAGAGTAGCTTGTACTGGTTGATCCAAGTACTCAGATATCGGGCCAGGATATCCAAATACTCAAATCCCCAAATCTAACATCAAAACATCTCCTATCCGCCACACTTATGACGCTAACTTACTAACTTAATGGTCCTTGACAACTCACCCTAAGCTCTGATACCAAGATGTTACACCCCGATCTCACAATTTCCTCAAATCATGAGATTAGGGCATAAGATAGGAATTATAGGTAATACAAAGAACACCCTTAACTCTTTTTTTCATAAAACTCTTGTTTCTTCGCATTGAACCACATAAATCATTTTAACAAGGGAATCTGAACATTTCTTTTACTAAACAGACTTTAATAGTAAAGATACATGTATAAACATTCATGATGTCTCTCACACCTTATGCAAATAAGACCTACTAACTAGCATACAATTTCAAAAGAGGAATAATATTACACATCGTAATTACAACTCACTCTCTTATCTCTTACTGAGGACCTAGAGTGACAAGGACCGACTGACTCAACTAATCTTGTACTTAACTCTTGTGGAAGATCTAAACTGATGCTATGACCATCTTCAAGTCCACGCGGTTAACCCTAAAATGTTTGAGTAGAGGGGTGATCCTACTCACTCAGTGAATGAGTACTTCAAAGAAACAGTCTAAGGCACTAATGTGATTACAGATATAACTTTGAGTAAATGATATGAAATTTAACAACAATAAATACTACACTGAGAAGTTCTAAAACAATATAATTGAAATAACAAAGAATGTGAATATTGCATCCAAAGAATAACTACTAGAAGACTATGCTCTAGTCTTCCTTAAGTCTTTCATTTATAAGGAACTCTGTGAACCTATATGATCATATTTTAACTTATGCCCTGATCTATGCAGTGTACTCTGCATAGAGACTCACAGTGCACTACGGCCACACCGTAAAAGACTTAGCGACACACCCGGGAAATGCTAAGTCTGACTGATAGTCCTGGTCTGCTACAGGACCCACAGGCTCTCCGGCCTTCTCTGCACTCATCCTGAGTGCTCTGGACTCCTCCTCTAGCCTGAGCACACAGGCGCAGGGAGTCAACACTGGGTTACCACCAGAATTACTCAACCGTTTGGTGTTGGATAACCCTTATGTCCTCGTGCCACCAGAATTACTCAACCGGTTGATGTTGGACACGAGTTTCACCCCTAAGGTACATACCTCTCAAAGGGGTTCTACGGTGTTCACGGAACCTAAGTCTAACATTAACATTATAGATACATTTTAAACAGAAATCATAACTCATTTTACATTTCTCACAAGGCTCACATGGCATGCCATATCATATCATATAAAACATCATAGCTCATGTATTCAAACATATATCATGTCTGCCCAACAAGTATTCTCATTCTAACATTTCATACATATCTGCATGATCTCAGTAACATCCCTTTCTAGGGCATGTCATATCTCATCACCTGCAATTCACGAGATATGTATTGTGAAAATAAGAAACCCTGTAGTATATATATACCAACTCAAAGAGAACAAGCATGTAAAGTTAAATGCACAAACAACATACAATTCAACAGTTAAGCATCACCACATCTCATATGGAAACCTTTCATATCACCATAACTTAATTCATAGAACACCCTGTCCTTAGGGTTTCCTTTCTTTATTCTCTTATCACATAGCAACACCCTGCTCTTAGGGTTTCATTTGCCTCATTCACTTATCACATGGCTCTCATAAGGATTTTACACGATATAAACATTCACAAATTAAAGACTGCTTTCAACAATTATATACAGTCAATATATGTATGAAACCATGGAAATTGAACTAAATTTAGGTTTCCATGCTATTCACTGAGATATCATGCACCAAGAATAAAATTCAAATAAGGTAACCCATGAGGTACATCCTAACCACTTATAAGATTACTAGTCCTCTTCAATAAGGTTGAAACTCTAGTGATATCTCAATTAGGTTAAACCCTAATTACATCATATGGTATAAATCTAAAAAGCATTCTTACTAGGATGTGTTGTATATGTTTCTCATGTGAATCTACCATCAAAGAGTCATTCAAACAGAGAAGGAATCCATATCATATCAATTTGCAACAACTTAAATTAAACGGACATTTCAGGGTTTAGAATCACATACCAAGCAATTAGGGATTTGGATGCTATAATAAAATTTCGTGCATTATACTGTTTAAAGGAAGTACCCACTCACCCTAAGGTGTGAAAACACCTCAAAACTGCAGCTCAACTCAGGGGATCTCGAACTCATATCAAATCCCTAGCAAATCTCCCAATTCTTCTTCCATTCAACTAGGAAACCTTGAAAATGAGGGATTATGAAGAAAGGGTGAGAAAAGAGGGAATTTTGACATCATCTTGGATCAAATCAGAGCATGGACGGAATCTTGACATGAGAGAGAAGATTCACCATAAAAGTCTATGCAAAGAATCCAAACTTACTTGATTTCACCATTCCTCGGACCGCAAAACCTAGGTCAGCAATTCCTCCCCTTTCTCCACTCAAGCCCTAACTCTCCCTCTCTCTCTAAATTTTCGTTTCTCTGGGATGGATGACAAAGAATGAGAGATGTGTGTGTGTGTGGTTGATCATATAAGTCAATTTGAGCTGCTTGGGTCAATTGCATATTGACCCAACACTCAACTTTAATTATATTGGCTGAATATTCAGTTTCACAATAGTTTCTGTAATTCGCCTAAGGAATAGCTAAAAAAGATCCAAAAATTCTGGAAATTTTGTATGTTATACCTAATAAAGTTTCAGACCTCCAGTAAAAATTTGAGATCATTTCTTGTTACCAATAAATAATTACAAATCGAACAGTTCACTGCTATATTGCAGTCTGCAGCATATTCGGTCGAGTTTGTCCTGCACAGAACTCGACCGACACCCTCACTGTAGAGATCAAACGTCATCCAAAAATTACGCCAATTTAACAGAGTGTCTAAAATTGTGTTTTTCAAGCACAATTAAAATTTGAGATCAATTGGATATACCAATAAAAAGATAAAATTCAATTACCACACTGCTATATAAATATGGAAATATGATCGGTCGACTTTGAAACTCGACCGATAAACAGGTCAGAACATTCTTCAAAAATTCTGATATTTAGCAATGTTGTTCAAATTTTATATGTCCAAATCATATCCAAATTTTAAGTAAATCAGAGTTACACATAAAATACTAAAAATCATTTACTGAAACACTATACTTATCAAATTTTGTATTCATGTATCATTAAAACCCTATTTTGGGCCGATTAGGGTCTATGCTTCTCAAACCCTAATTCTCAAGACAAAAGAACATTTAGACTTCTCATCATAGTTAAAACATCCTAATTGTGTTATCGTCATTAATTAGATTTCAAGAATGATTATTCCAATTAATCTTTGCAATTGTCTAGGTAAACCCTAGTTTACCAATTAAGCTCAGATGGGGTCGTAACATGTATAGAGCATGGTGAACAAGCCCATGGCTCAGTGGTTATAGAGCATGGTGAATATGCCCATGGATCAGTGATTATAGAGCATGGTGAATAGGCCCATGGCTTAGTATTATAGAAGGGTAGCCTATGGAGCTGACCCTATGGTTGAGGCCACTCAAGCAAGAGACTACGATCCTGCTTTGGTTTTTGTGCACTAACCACAAAGAGGTGAGGTCATGGAGTCCGGCTCTCCCGATGACCTTGTATGGCACCACTTTTTGGGCTTTGCACCCAAAGGTTGGATTTGAGCGGGACGACTCACTTCCTTAGGGCTTAATAAATCGTAATCCAGCCGTACAAAATATTTTAATTAAGGAAAAACACGAAACATTGATTGAGGCTTTGCTTGTATAGTTGATCTAGTTATACATTGCAACTATTTGTACGATCCTTATATTTTGTGATAAGTTCTTATTAAGCTTATCTTGTCAATCATGTTCCATAAAGAAATATATCGTTATATGCTTCCTGGATATCTGGTAAGATTGTTAATAAAATAAGTTCTTCTCAGGATGTTGTGCTCATGACCTGTTGATGTCTGTTATGTGCTTTACCTACTTTTCTTGAAGTTTTATAGTTTTAGTGAGGAGTTATGTTTCTCTCTGGAACTGTGTGTCTCACCGCATTAGTTTATAACCTATTTAGGTGATCGTGCTCGATGCGGAGGTGGTCGTGAGGTTACGACCTAGCAGTAAGAGGAGCAATAGGAGGCAAGAGAAGGATATGTTGTTGTTTTGGTTGTTTTTTAGTAGAGTCCTAGAGTCATCCCTATACTCTCAGGTCCTCGGGGGTGTTTTGACGATGTTTTATGATGTTTAGCTGATGTAGTTTTGTATAACCAACTGCTGGCTTGATGTGGCCCGTTATGTATGTATAAACAGGTGATGAACTCTAGTGCTGAAAGGACAACTGGTTCCCATAAGATGTGGACATATATCCATGCTTGTGCATATTTATATAACATGGTTCCTTGTAGGATGGGGATATGGATGTAATAGTTATATTTTATCTACTTTCCGCAAACTATTTTAATTAATCCGTTTTTTCGGTAATATGTGATTTATGGTGTTTCCGCACGTTTTAGCGTGGCATTTCATTGTCTATGTGATAGCAGGATGTGGTGTTACACACACCTCCTCCTGGTGTAATAAAAGAGGTTGAGAAGAGAAAGAAGGTGGAGAAGAAGGTCTGCCTAGCCTACCTTGGTGGTTCTTCCTCCTCGCCCAGATCTGCACTAACACGACGTAGAAGACTACATCATCTTTACCAAGCTGTGAATACCTTCTACATCATGCTCATGGCAAAATCTTCCTTCTCTCTTATTCTTCTTATTTCTCGCATCATGAGCGAGTAGTCACCTTTTGCTGGAGTGCGAGGACTAGCCCCACTACCCATGCTTTCATGTCTTTTCATTTAAACATTCCAAGGCAATGTATATAACTTTCCATTTTGTTGTTATTCGATAATGTTTGTAATGTGATTACCTGCTTGCTTTAATCTTGTTCTTCCCTATGTTATGCGAACTTCTGTATGTAGGGTAGAATGTTGATTAATGAGGTAAACTCTCAAACTAGAAACAAAATGAGATTCCTTGAGGTCGTAAGTGTATGATCTGTGAGGGGACAAGCCATCTAGCCTATGGTGACGCTTCTGTGGCCTAAACATCCCTTAGGGAGGGCCACAACCTTAGTTGGATTTTGTATCTTCCTTGTTAATCGTCGATGTTTGCTTGTAGATTAATCACCTGCTTGCTTATTGATTAGTGCAGTTGACTCCCTGACTAGAAATAGAATGGGATTCCTTGAGGTCGAAAGTGTATGATCCGCAAAGGGATGAGTCATCTAGCCCGCGGTGATGCTTCTATGGTCTAAACATCCCTTAGGGAGGACCTCAACCTTAGTTGGATGTTGTATCTTTAGAACCGTGAGTGCATGATCCGGATGGCGATGAGAAATTTGATGCCTAATGGGATGCTTACGTGGGCCTAAACATTCCTTAGGGAGGGTTCACAGCTGTTCCATTTGGATAGTTAGATTCTTGCTTGGATATTTGATGTCTGGATGTGTTTGCATGTGTAGAGGTTGTGAAACCCGAGACCATCCCAATAGTTCCATATCATTAATCTAGAACAAACTTTAATTCTACTCTTTTACTTTCTTGCAATTAGTTTAATCAACCATAACCCAAACAATCGTTCTAAATATTAGTCTTACTTGTGTTAGATTCGACTGACAAAGATTCTTAAAAATGTTGTCCTTTGGGATTCGATCCTTAAATATACTGCGATAAGACTCGTCTGCTTGCGGGTGGTATTATTGCATGAGGTTTTGGTAAAATCTTGGGGATTAAAACCCCGAGTGAGTTTGTAGTGTGATAATATTCCACGTCAAATTCTGGCACCGTTGTCGGGGACAACAAAATCAGTTAGTCAAATCTAGTTCTTTTAATGCTAATCTAGGATTTTGTTTTCTTTTCATACAATCGATCATCTACTTGAATTTCACTCTACTCCATCAATCTTACTTCATATCTTTTCATTTCAGGTACCCCCAAGACTGGTGTATGCACCGTTTGAACAGTCCCAGACTCACTGCCAACTTTGATCCTAAAATAGACAGAACCTTTCATCATTGGAATAGAGAAAACCAAGCAAGAATGGCTCAAGAAGAGGAGATAGCACGAAGGGTGGCTCAAGCCATTAATGCACAGAGAGAAAGACTCATGCAAGAAGCTAGAACCACAATTCAAGAAGAAATCCTTGCAGCACAAGTGGCAGGGCAAGCAGCAGAACTACAAAAGGATCTTAGGGAGTTCTCAATCCCTAAAGCTACTGATGTTCATCACCCAGTCCAACCCCCTCCTATCCATGCTCCCAACTTTGAGATACGAGCACATTGGATTACCTTGCTTCAAAACAACCCATTTTATGGTAAACAAGGAGAAGATAGTCAAGAACATCTTCTGAGATTCATCGATCTATGCGCTATGACAAAACAAAATGGATTATCTGACGATGCCATTAGACTTCATCTTTTCAAGTATTCTATTGCTGATAGAGATATGAGTTGGTACAACTCCTTGCAATGCGAACCCATCACCACTTGGGAACAACTTCAAAACATTTTTCTGGAAAAAATTTATCCCCCTTCTCTCACCTATGAAATTAAGGGTAGGATAACCATGTTCACTCAAGCCCCTAGAGAAACTCTTGCTGAAGCATGGGAAAGATATAAGGAACTTCTACGCAAGTGTCCACACCATGGAATCTCTAAGAATCAACTCATCGAGATCTTTTATAGAGGTGTGGATGATGATATCAAGAGATTTTTAGACTCATCATCTGGAGGAAACTTCATGCGTCAGAGTTATGATAGCGCATGGAGGGTTGACACCCTTGGAGCTGAAAATCAAACTAATTGGGGTAGGTCTGTAGACAAGGGAGTGTCTAAGGTAGCTATGGATGAAGTTATTCTAAAATACAAGTCTATCGTTGAAACCCTCAAACTCTTTGTTTCCAAACAAGATCATATCGAATCATCCCTTGCTGCATTTGGAAGAGGACGTTCACCCCCTCAACAACAAGAACATATCAAGTCAGCTTCATTGTTCTATGAAGCATGCAAAAGTATTGATCATTCCACTTTAGCATGCAATGTTCTTTATGAGGTTGTTCTAAGCAACGCATATGGGCAAGGAGATAATAGTCAATTAGAAAATCTTAATGCCGCCAACACCATTCCTGGTCAAGGATACTACAATCTGAATCAAAATAGGAACCATCTTGGTTTTCAATATGGAAATCCTTCAGGAGCGGAAAACTCACGACAACTTGGTTCAACTAACCAACAAAGAGGCCCACCAGGATTTCAGTATAACCAACAACAAAACTTTGGAAATCAAGGAAACTTTAGGGGAAACTTTAAGAACAAGAACTTCAACAATTATCAGAACAATTCTCAATTTTTGAACCCCAACCAAGTCCCTTACCAGAACCAACAACAAGGGAAAAAAGCTAGCCCCAACTCTCCTGATGACAAGCTATCAACCATTGAAAATATGTTACAATCACAAGAAACATTAATAGCTAGCCACCAAACTATGATAGCTAACCAGCAAGCCCATCAAAAAGCTATTGAATCTCAACTAGCACAATTGGCAGCTAGTATGAAACCACCTACTGGAGCCTTTGTTGGTCAACCTGAAAACAATCCCAAGCATCCAGAACAACTGAAGGATATCACCACCAGGTCAGGAAAAGACTATTATGATCTTCATGTCAAGACACATGTGGTTATTACATATGAGAATGAACATGTGATCGTCCAAGACTTAACAACACCTGAGTCTCAACCAAAAGAAACAACAAATACTGATAAGATAGACAAGCAAAGTTCTGAGAAACCAACTGATGTTGAATCAGAAACACTAGATCCATAAGTACCAATGTACAAGCCTCATATACCTTTCCCAACTCATTTAAGGCAGAAAAAGCTTGACACTCGATTCAACAAGTTCAAGAAGCCATGAAGAAACTCCATGTTGATATACCTTTACTAGATGTTCTGGCTAAGATACCAGCTTAGACAAAGTACTGGAAGTCACTTCTCACCAGGAAGTATATAACTAAAGAATATGAAATAGTCAAGTTAGCAACAACTACTTCAAACATCATCCAGAGTAAGATGCCCAAGAAGCAGAAAGATACAGGATCTTTTGGGATCTCCTGCCATATCGGTGATTCATCGTGTAAGAAAGGATTTGCCGATCTTGGCGCCGGTATCTCCATCATGCCACTTAGCCTTTGCAAAAGGCTAGGGTTTGTTGAACTCCTCCCGATTGTCATGACCATACAACTTATAGATAACAATGTGACTCTACCTTTAGGAATCATTGAGGACGTACCTGTCAAGGTAGGAAAAGATTACTATATTCCTTGTGACTTTGTCATCATGGGCATATAGGAAGACACTAGATACCCTCTCATATTTGGACGTCCATTCCTCGCCACCGCAAGAGCTCTAATTGATGTTGAAGCAGGAACTTTGTTGCTCAGATTAGGTAAAGAGACTATTGAATTCAAAGTTTTTGAAAGTATGCGTAGACCAAGCATGCAAGAAGAAGTCTACCTGATTGAGTGCATACAACAGATGTCACTTCTCACGCAAGAGGATTATGAACAAGAAGATCCTTTAGGGATGACCCTCACTAATCTGAATGCAGAAAGTTCAGATGACCAACAAGTGAAAAGTTGTGTTTTCCACCTCGATACTGCTAAAGAAGATCCTGAAGCCAAGATTGAGGAACTAAAAGTAGTGGATGTTACAGAAGAAGCATGTGAAAAGCCGCAAGCTCCTGAAATGAAGCCCCTACTAGAAGGATTGAAATACATGTTTCTAGATGAACTCAAGATCTACCCAGTCATAATAAATTCAGATCTAACGACGGAACAAGAAGACAAACTTTTGAAGGAATTGAAGGAAAGAAGAAAAGCAATCGGCTACAAGATGAGCGACCTCACTGGGGTTAGTCAAGCATTGTGCATGCATAAAATCCCCATGATGGAAGATCACAAGCCAACTATTGAACATCAATGCAAATTGAATCCAAATATGAAGGAAGTAGTCTGTCATGAAGTCATTAAATTGCTCACTGCTGGGATAATCTATCTGATATCAGATTCACCATGGGTGAGTCACGTGCATGTGGTCCCAAAGAAAGGTGGAACTAATGTGATACAAAATAAAAACAATGAACTCATACCCACTCGAATGGTTACAGGGTGGAGGATGTGCATTGATTACAGGAAGTTAAACAAGGCAACTCGAAAGGATCATTTCCCAATGCCTTTTCTTGATCAAGTATTAGAACAGTTGGCTCATCAAGAATATTTCTGTTATCTCGATGGTTACTTTGGATTCTATCAAATACCCATACATCCAGATGACCAAGAGAAAACCACTTTCACATGCCCATTCAGAACATACGCATTTAGAAGAATTCCGTTCAACCTCTGTAATGCACCTGCAACCTTCCAGCATTGCATGGCTGTCATATTCACTGGTCTCACTGAAATTGTCATGGAAGTTTTTATGGATGTTTTTTCTATGTACGGAGATTCATTCGACTCATGCCTAAAACACCTCGCCCTTGTCCTCAAATAGTGTGAAGAAGCACATCTTGTGTTAAATTGGAGAACTGTCACTTTATGGTAAAGGAACGAATTGTCCTCGGCCATAGGGTCAGTAATCAAGAAATTGAAGTAGACAAGGCCAAGATCAAAGTAGTTTCCAAGCTCTCTATCCCAACGAATGTAAAGGAGGTTATGCATTCCTAGGTCATGTGGGATTTTACCGATGATTTATAAAGGATTTCTCAAAGATAACCAAGTCGATGACAAATTTGCTACTAAAGGATGTTGAGTTCAATTTTGACGAAGAATGTGTTAAAAGTTTCAACCATCTAAAGCATGCTCTTACAATAGCACCCATCATCAGAGCCCCTGATTGGAATCACCCTTTTGAAATTATGTGTGATGCTAGTGATTATGTTGTGGATGCTATCTTGGGCCAATGTATAGAAAAGAAATAGTACGTGATCTACTACGCATCGAAAACCCTCGATGAAGCTCATTGAAATTATGCAACTACTAAGAAAGAATTTCTTGCGGTTGTGTATGCCTTTGACAAGTTCAGATCCTACCTTGTTGGTTAAAAAGTCATTATCTACACAGATCATGCCTCTCTCTTTTACCTCCTGGCAAAGAAAGATACCAAACCTAGGTTAATTAGATGGATTCTCCTCTTACAGGAATTTGATATGGAGATAAGAGACAAGAAAGGTACAGAGAATGTTGTGGCAGACCACCTTAGTCGTATACACACCCTAGAAACTGAGAAGATCCCCATCAATGATTCTCTTCCAGATGACCATCTTATGAAAGTTTCCGAAGCTATCCCTTGGTACGCACACTTTGTGAACTAACTGGTTGCGGGTGTCATTCACCTCGAATACACCTAAAATGCACTGAAGAAATTCCTGCATGATGTGAAGCAATATCACTGGGATGAGCCATACCTCTTCAAGCTCTATGTTGATGGCTTATACAGACGATGTATCATCGAAGAAGAAGCTCAACTTATTTTGGAGCAATGTCACTCAGGCCCAGTTGGAGGCCATATGAGCCCTAAGAAAACCGCCCTGAAAGTTTTGCAATGTGGATTCTTTTGGCCAACCATTTCCAAAGATTCCTACAACCTTGTTTTATCATGTGACAAGTGCTAGAGAATGGGTAACATAACCAAAAGAGATGAGATGCCATTGAACTTGTGGCAAGAACTCGAGATATTTGATGTTTGGGGTGTGGACTACATGGGTCCATTCCCATCTTCTCATGGATTTTTCTACATCCTAGTGGCAGTGAATTACGTCTCAAAATGGTTTGAAGCCATACCAATCGTCACTAGTGATTCCAAACCTATCATCAAAATGTTCAAAGATATCATTTTCCCCTGATTTGGAGTCCCACGCACTGTGATATCCGATAGAGGTTCTCATTTCTTGGAAAGAAGCTTTGAAGCATTGCTGAGGAAATATGGTGTAACTCACAAGGTATCCTCACCCTACCATCCACAAACTAGTGGACAGGAAGAGGTTTCTAACCGTCAACTCAAGGATATTTTGGAAAAGACCGTAGGCCGCAATCAGAAAGATTGGTCAGTAAAAATCAATGACGCCTTGTGGGCCTACCGAACTGCTTTTAAAACTCCCCTTGGGACTACACCTTTTCGACTAATCTATGGAAAGTCATGCCACATTATGGTAGAATTGGAACACAAGTCATGGTGGGAAATAAAACAACTGAATTTTGATATGAAAGAAGCAGGCCAAGCCAGGATTCCGCAACTCCAAGAGTTGGAAGAACTTCGAATGACAGCTTTTGAGAATGCTAGAATCTATAAAGAATGCACAAAGTTGTGGCACGATGGTCATCTCAAGAGGAAGGAAATTCAAGTGGGATACCAAGTTCTTCTGTTCAACTCAAGACTAAGGTTATTCCCAGGAAAACTCCATTCCCACTGGTCAGGACCTTACATCATCAAGAGCATCTCCCCAGATGGTGCTTTTTCTTTATGGAGTGAAAAGTCAAGCGAATTCGTGGCAAATGGTCAACGACTGAAGAGATATTTCACCTCAGCCGACACAGGCATCGAAGTAATACTAGAACTCACCAATCCAACATATCCATCATAAAGTTGAAGAAACCAAGTTGAGCCATCGACATAAAACAAAGGCGCTTGTCGGGAGGCAACCCGATCAATAAATTCGTATTTAGTTTCAATTTTGAATTAGAATTTTTTCTTAATTTTGTTTTATTTTTTTAGATAATTTTGCACCAAATAAAATTGCATCACGAGATGCTATCTTGAGTTCTGAATGGTCTTTATGTTTGAGATTTTCAGATGGAGGACGCACGCTGATTGGAACGCAACCACATCTGGTGGTCCAAATAGCATGAACTTTCCCCTCCATCTCAGATTTAGAGATTACTCGAGACGAGCAAATTTCTAAGTTCGGGTGGAGGGTGGGTGGTACGTATCTTACTTTCCACATTCACCCATCTATTTCAGAATTAAGATTTTATCGTTGCATTTTTGACCAAAATTTCAAAATTTTCAAAAAAATTAAATTTTCCATAGAAATTTGAACAGATACTGGATGAAGTTTTGACACTTTTCGTCTCAATATAGATGCATTTTGTATCATTATACCCCCCTTATTTGAAGCAGATCCTCAAAAGGACCTTCTTCTGAAAACTAGCCTTTTGATAGAAATCATCTTGTGAAGCTTATGAATCCTAACATCATGATCTTTATGTAAAAATGGCAAGCGTCTGTCGAACTGATAGGGATCAAACATGTCGTTCTTCCTAACTAACTAGTGGAACAACAACATGGAATCCCCACCAGATCCTCATCAAGCCATTATTTGAGCAGAATACGATAAAGAGAACAACCCGATACACAGAATTGTAAATCAAGTTGCATTCTGATATGAACTTTCTTCTACACTTCTTGGACCATCTTCATACCTCTCCATCCATAAAAAAGAAACAAAAATAGAAAAATAGTGCCAAACCCTAAGTTCAGGGTGGCATGCCGCTTCCCTCTATATACACTTCTTCCATACCCCTCACAAATCAATAGGGGCATACCACTAAGAAAAGATGCCAAAGCGCACACAAAAAATGCAATCTCGAATCGAATAGAGGAGAGATTCGCACAAAAAAATGAAATAAATGAAATTACAAATAAAATAATAAAAATCTCAAGTCGAATAGAGGAGAGATTTATTTCTTCCTTCCATACCATCCTTCACTCCCTTTTCTACCTAATGGGACAATAAATGCCTCCACTACCCTGAAATACACAAGTGTCAGATCAGATGCACACTTGTTGTTCTGCCGGTATCTCTGGACTCTTATGAAACTTTTTGACATGCTTGTTGTTTTAAAAAGTGAGGAAGAAGTGATGTTGGAAAACAAACTCAAGAACGAAGATATGGTATGATGTGTTCAGTGGTCTCAGGAAGTTGAAATGCTTAGTCATACTGAGCAGAAAAAAACAATCGTGATGTGAAGAGAAGGCAATCACATGATTAGAAAGTATTCATTTGGAGACTATTTCATATTTTCTTTTACTCGAGGATGAGCAACGTTTAAGTTTGGGGTGTTTTGATGAATGCATATTCATCAAGATTTCCAGTCACCTTTTTGGGACCAATTCGATTCAATACTTTCGATTTCATCTCCTAAATCTCACAAAATGCAAGATTTCTTAACCAATTCAATTATCATGCTTATTAACTAGATTTATATCAATTTTGTGCATGTCTTGACTAGGTTCAACCATCGTATGGAATTCTCTCGAGATCCTCTCAACTTTGGTCTTGACCAATCCTTCTAGACCAAACGGTTTGCCCTAACGATCTACCCATGCATTTTGACCTATCAGTCTCCGACATTCACCTACATGGTTCTCCTCTCAATACTCTACCTAAACAGTCTCAAAACCATTTGAGCCCATACGGTCTCAAGACCACTTGAGCCCAAACGGTCTCAAGATCGTATGACACCTAACTATTTCAAGACAGTTTGGACCAAGGACCATTTAGACGATTGATACTCATCATTTTGCAATATCAATCACTAAGATGGTTAATCCTAGAGTTTAAACCTTTTTTTACTTCCAGTTTTAAGGGTAGTATAGAAGGGTCGATCCCACATGACAACTATTTAGAGATTGTTCTTAGAACCCAAAGATTGAAGAACTTTATTATTTGTTTTTGGTATTTTTATTTTTATTAAAGTAGAAAGTAAAGTCCAGTTGGGGGTTTGAGTGTTTACACTAATGCAAGAAGGAAAGCACTTAACGAGAATAAACATGCACAACGAAATAATAAAAAGATTGTTAACACAAGCAAAACTATATGAATGGAAGACTAAGAATTAAAACAAACAAAGGATGCGGTGATTAAATCAAGAGAAGGAAATCGAGGCTCTTAGGGGTTTTCACCACCTTAGCCTAGGTGATAACAACTAAATCTTAAACGACAATTCGATGAAGGTTTGTGAATTTAAAAACTCACAAAAGAGAAACTCCACATGAGCCCATTGGTCTTGGTGCTCATTCTTCCTAGTTTATCATCCTAAAATACGAAAATCTACGGTCATATCAAAATGTCTATGTAATCGATTTTATTGTTCTAAATCCGGATTTCCATGGTCATATCCATCCGGATTAACATGCGATCCGAAGATCAACCATTCAATTAAAATCGATTACCATCTAATTGTTTAAGAAGAAGTCGTTAAAACCATGGCTAAGGGGTTATTCCCCTTGTCCCGATAAAAGTCTACTCACACATGGAGAAAGGAGAGACGGAGGAAGAAAGAAATGAAGACATAGTCTACCAGAAATTAGGAAATTAATCATTATGCTAGAAATGATGAAATGGCTTAGTTCTTTGTTCCTTGCTCCAGAAATAAAGAACAGAAAGAAGAAGATTAAAACTAACGTGGAGAGAAAAGACAAGAACAAGAATGAAAAAGCTATGCTTGAACCAAAACCTAATTTATTGCATAATATGAGAATGATTATAAGATTAATTGCTGCAGAATTCCAAAATACAAGAAATCCAAGATGCCCAAAGAGGAGGAAGTGCCCCTCCTTTTATAGGAGAATGAGGGGGTATACATTAGGTTTAGGGCAAAAGAAATGGCCACCGGCGGCTGCTAACTTTCTAGATCTAATCAATAGAGGAAACAATTGATTGTTTTGCATTCCTTTTGCATTAATTTCCCACAACAGTAATTTCGATCGTATTTTTGGGCTAGTCAAAAATTCGGAAGCGGCCCGAAAATATATTTTTCCTGTAGATAATTGAATTATCTTTCCAACACAGACCTGCACAATAAATTCCGCCTTGGGATGTGGGAGTTATACCAATTTTGGTGAAAGGTATATACTGAAATCAGACTCTGCGGAAAAACGTAAGGCTACTTTCACTGGTTAATTGTGCAGCCCAATAAATACCAAAATTGCCACAAAATATGTCTTTTTTGTAGCCAATAAAATTATCTTTTCATTCCATACTTTATCTTGAAATTCTGCCTTTAGACGCAAAAGATATGGCTATTTTGGTGATGAGTATCTCAGGCACTGCGGGAATATTTGAAAAGCCTCATATCTTCATCTTTTATTTTCTCGATTTGATTTCTTAGATAATTCCTGAAAATTAAGAAAAATATCATAATAATTTAGAAAAATTATATCAAGAAGATGAAAGTGATATTTATTTTGAATTATCTAAAATTAATAAAAAAGTCCTAATTAATTATTCTAAATGAAGCAAAAAATAAGAGATGAATATGCATTCATCAAAATATCCCAAACTTAAACTTTGCTCGTCTCGAGTAACATTAAAATCAAGAAATACTTTCAAGACATACTCTCAACCTATCATCCTCACTCTTCTAACAATCACTTGATTCCTTCCACCAAAATATGGCCAAGCGACCCTGACTTCTTGAATTCACAAAAAGTGACTTTTATATTTCCTACTTCACAAACTTGCATTTATTCAAGACCTGCAATAAAACATATTTTCATTTCACCTTTGCACTTGGTACTCCATTTTTTTTTAAGTTTTACACAAGAAAAAGGCTGATTTGGATGGTTGGGGTTTTTGTAGTTTTCCCCTGGGTAGAAAATTGGAGTGAAGGAGGTATGGAAGAAGGACAGTCTCTCATCTATTCGACTCGAGACCTTTTTATTTAGTGGACATTCAGTTACATTGACTGCCTTTTTTTTTCTTTGATTTTTGGTGATACACCCAATTGTGTGGGTGTGGAAGAAGAGAAAGAGGGGAAATGGGTGCCACCCCAAACTTAGCCTTTTGGGCATTATTGTTTTTTTTTCTTTTTGACGAATGGAAAGATTTGGAAGTGGTAGAAGAAGCGTAGAAGAGGTTGTTCTTGTGCAACTTTTTTTCCATCTTTTTTTTAGAGTACCATGCATTGGTTCAACTATTACCAAATCATGCAAAAAATTAAGAAAATTTATACAAGTTGTACATGATAAGAAAGCATCACTCTTGAATCCTATCAGTCCTCTATGGCTTGCCATATTTTCCAAGGAGTGATTATTATTTGAGGTCCTAAGTGACAGGAGGATTTCTAGTCATGAAAGTTTCAAAATTTTAGTTGCAAGGCAGTTACATCATTAAGGGGAGTATTTTGACAAATGATCATATCAAGGCCGACTAGATATGGGCCAATTGTACTATGAAGAGAAAAGAAAAAAAACTACATGCAATATGTAAAACAAAGAAAAGATACTCAAAGGGAAAGAAAAAGGGGTGGAAACGTACCACCCATCCCCACCCCGAACTTAAGACTTTGCTCGTCCTGAGCAAAATCAAAATCCGAGATGGGGGAAAAGAATCGCTGTGGTGGAGGATGAAGGACGATGACAGCAACTCCCCAAAAGAGAAGAACATAAAACAAAACAAAAAAATAACAAGGGTGATGATATTAGAAAAGAAGGGAAAAATGCAAAAATTATTTGGGTTGCCTCCCAAAAAGCACCAAGTTTTACGTCATGGCCTGACAAGAGATGGATCTATCGGTTGGGATTCTGGGGATGTTGTGGGGTCAGATAGGTTCAGGTCTTTCAAAGATGAACAATTTTTTGAATCTGAAGCGACAAGGTCATCAATGGTGATGTATCTTTGAAGTCGGTGCCCATTAACCTTAAACTCACCCAAAACTTTATCCCAGAGAAGAAAAGCGCCATGTGGATAAGCACACTTGACAATGTAGGGGCCATCCCATCTCGACTAGAGTTTTCCAGGGAAAAGTCGTAATCTTGAATTAAAAACTAAAACTTGATCCCCTTCTCTAATGTCTTTGCGCTTGATGTGACCATCATGCCACATTTTGGTTCGGTCCTTGTAGATTCTTGCATTTTCATAGGCACTCATCCTAAGTTCATCAAGCTCATTCATTTGGAGAAAACGTTTCTCTCCAGCCATGGAAAGGTCAAAATTTAAAGTTTTGATGGCCCAACTTGCTTTGTGCTCTAGTTCTATTGGTAAGTGACATGACTTACCGTAGATCAGTCTCAAAGGGGTGGTACCAAAGGGTGTTTTGTAGGTAGTACGATATGCCCACAGAGCGTCATTGATTTTTAACGCCCAATCTTTTCTAGTTCGTCCAATAGTTTTTTCTAAAATTGATTTTATTTGTCTGTTGGATACTTCTACCTGCCCACTGGTCTGAGGATGGTAAGGAGTGGCAACTTTGTGATAAATCCCATATTTTTTCAAAAGAGCCTCAAAACTTTTCTCCAAAAAATGGGATCCCCCGTCAGAAATGACGGTGCGAGGGACTCCAAATCTAGGAAAAATGATATCTTTAAAAAGTTTCTTAACAGGTTTAGAGTCACACGTTTTAGTGGGTATGGCTTCAACCCACTTTGACACGTAATCGACTGCGACTAAAATATAAGAAAACCCATAAGAAGAAGGAAATGGGCCCATATAGTCGATTCCCCAGACATCAAAAATCTCTAATTCCTACCAAGAGGTGAGAGGCATTTGGTCATGCTTGGAGATATTACCCGTCCTTTGACATTGGTCACATGAAAGCACATAATCATAGGAGTCTTTGAAGATGGTGGGCCAAAAGAATCCGCATTGTAGGACTTTTCTAGCCATTTTTTGGGAACTCATGTGACCACCATAGCGGCTAGAGTGACATTGTTCCAAAATGGCGATGCTTTCTTCGTGGGTTACACAACGATGATATAAACCATCGGCACAAAGTCGAAACAAATAAGGTTCATCCCAATAATAATTTTTCACATCATGTAAAAATTTAGCTTTAGAGTGTCCCGTATACTCGGGGTGCAATACACCTGCAGCTAAATAGTTTACAAAATCAACAAACCAAGGAAATTGGGAGTCTACCTTGAGCAATTGGTCATCGGGTAAGGATTCATTTATGGGATGTTCATAAATGGGGCTATAGCTAAGTCTACTGAGGTGGTCAGCTACAACATTTTCAGAGCCCTTTTTGTCTACGATTTCTAGATCAAATTTCTGCAATAACAAAATCCATCTTATGAGTCTGGGCTTAGCATCTTTCTTGGTCATGAGGTAGCGAATGGATGCATGATCAGTGTAAACAACTACCTTTGAACCAACAAGATATGAGAGAAATTTATCAAATGCATAAACAATGGCTAGCATTTCTTTTTCGGTGACTGTGTAATTTCGCTAAGCTTCATCTAAAGTCTTGGATGCATAATAAATGACATGGTGTTTTTTGTCAATTGTTTGTCCTAAAATGGCACCTACAACAAAATCACTAGCATCACACATGATTTCAAAGGGTAAGGCCCAGTCAGGAGCACGGATGATAGGAGTGGTGGTGAGAGCCTTTTTCAAACATAGAAAGCTCTCCATGCATGCCGTATCAAAATGGAAAGGCACCTCCTTTTGAAGAAGATTGGTGAGAGGTTTTGTGATTTTGGAAAAATCAAGGATGAATCGCTGATAGAAACCGGCGTGTCCTAGGAAGGCTCGGATGTCTTTGACTGAGGTTGGGGGGAAGCTTGGTGATGACCTCAATCTTGGCTTGGTCAACTTCAATGCCCTGGTTGCTCACCTTATGGCCTAGAACAATACCCTCCTTGACCATGAAGTGACACTTTTCCCAATTAAGGACTAAATGTGACTCGATGCATCTATCAAGAACAAGGGAGAGGTTCCCAAGGCAAAAAGTGAAACTATCTCCATAGACAGAGAAATCATCCATGAACACTTCCATGACATTCTCAGTTAAACCTGAAAAAATGGCAGACATACATCTTTGAAAAGTGGCTGGTGCATTGCACAGGCCAAAGGGCATTCGTCTAAAAGCGTATGTACCAAAAGGGCATATGAAGGTGGTCTTCTCTTGGTCTTCAGGATGAATGGGAATATGATAAAAACCCGAGTAGCCATCTAAATTGCAAAAGTATTGTTGATGAGCTAAACGTTCAAGAACTTGATCGAGGAAGGGAAGAGGGAAGTGGTCTTTCCTAGTTTCTTTGTTGAGTTTCCTGTAGTCAATGCACATCCTCCACCCTGTGACTGTACGGGTGGGGATGAGCTCATTCTTCTCATTCCTAATGACTGTGGTCCCACCCTTTTTGGGGACGACCTGGACAGGGCTGACCCAAGGGGAGTCAGAGATGGGGTAGATGATTCCTACAGTCAAGATTTTAATAACTTCAAGACGGACAACTTCCTTCATGTTTGGGTTGAGTTTCCTTTGTGGGTCTCGGGAAGGTTTACTATTTTCAATCATTGGGATTTTGTGGATGCAAATGGATTGATCTATCCCAACTAAATCTGTCATTTTGTACCCTAAAGTTGTTTTCCTTTTCCTAAGTTCTCCCATGAGCATGTTTTCCTATTCAATGGTGAGGTCAGAATTGATAATGACAGGGCATAATTGTTGTTCATCCAAAAAGACGTATTTCAGACCTATGGGGAGAGCCTTCATTTCAAGAGCCTTTAGTGGTTCAGGTTGTTCTTCTATGGTGGAGATCATCTTAAGGTCTTCAATCTCAGCACCTGGGATTTCCTCAAAGTTGTCAAAGTAAATCTTAAGTTGATTTGATGGTTCATTATCGAAATCACATTCAACGGGGATGGTGAGAGCAGTGCATAGGGGGTCATCAACTAATTCCCATTCTTGCCTTAGTTGGTTTAATTCATCAATGCAATCAAGGAGGTAGACTTCTTCCTCAAGACTAGGTCCCTTCATACTTTCAAACACCCTAAACTCTAGGTTTTGCTTCCCTAGTCTTAACACAATGGTACCAGCCTCAACATCAATTAAGGCACGAGCAGTGGCTAAGAAGGGATGTCCGAAAATGAGGGTGTAGCGTAAATCTTCTTTGATATCCATGATCACAAAATCACAAGGGACGTAAGCATCATTTCCAACTTTAACCGGAATGTCTTCTATGATTCCCATGGGTTTAGTTGTGGATGATTCTTCCAGTTGGATGGTCATGACCATGGGTAGCATGTCATTGAATCCTAATCTTTTGCAAAGACTATATGGCATGATGGATATACTAGCTCCTAAATCTGCTAGGCCTTTCCTACAAGCATTGTCACCTAAGTAGCATCCTATCCCAAAAGAACCTGGATCCTTCTATTTTTTAGGCATCTTACTTAGGATAATGTCAGAGGTAGTCCTAGAAAGTTTAAAAGTCTCGTATTCTTTAGTAGCATACTTCCTAGTCAAAAGGGATTTCATGTACTTGGACCAGGCGGGCATGTCTGCCAAAGCATCAAGGAAGGGAATGTCGACATGTATTTTTTCATAGCATCCCTAAATTTCATGAAGCGGGCATCAAGTCTTATTTGTTTGAGGCGGGCTTGGTAGGGAGGTCGGGGTTTGTAAACTGGTTCTTCATCTTCCACTTGAGGGGTTTCGGGGGCGGATGGTTTGGGTGTGGCTTCGGGTTCGACAACTACCATGTCTTCATCCTCGAATTCTATAGGTGGGTCTGAAGATTCTTCTGAAGGGGGAGGGGTGTGCACTTTTCCCGAACGAGTAGAGACTACCTTGAGTTGTTCAGGATGTTTGGGGTGGTTTTCAGGCTATCTTGTAAAAGTCTCCATAGGAGGTTTTTATTGGGCAAACAGACGGGCCAACTGTGCGTCAGTTGCCTTTTGATGGGCTTGTATGGCCACGAGGGTTTGTTCTATGCTTTCCCAGTTAGGATTACTTGGGGGAGGAGGAGGGATGACATTTTGAGGTGGTTGGGGAGGTTGAGGTTGGTTTAGATTTTGGGGTGGAAGGTTTAGGTTTTGGAATTGTTGGTAGTGTTGTCGATTTTGGTGATTTCCAAAATTTCTTTGATTGTTGTATGGGAATCCAGGTGGTGGTCAATTGTTACTTTGAGGGTAGGAAGGCCTTTGTTGAAGTTGGGTAGAGTTCTCGGCGCCTGAGGGGTTCCCATACTGAAAACCAGGGTGATTTCTAGGTTGGTTGGTATTGTAGTAACCTTGGCTTGGTATTGTATGAATCGAGTTGAGGTCTTTTGTTTGTTGTCCTACTTCAGGTTGCATGGGTGTGTTGTAGAGATATTGACAATGGAGGGTGGTATGGTAATATCCTTGGCAAATACCACAAAGGGAATCCATGGCCTTTAGTTGATGGGGTGACTCCCTAAGGGTGACCAATGATGACTCTAACCGATCTTGTTTTAAGGTAATTAATTTTAGGCTTTCCGCTATGCTTTGGATATCATTATTGACTTTTGCCTTGGCTACCTTAAGGATTCCTCCAATCCCTCTTCTAGCCCTTGTTTCAAAAGCCCATTTAACTACCTCCCATGCGCTAGTTAAACTTTGATGCATGAAATTTCCTCCAGATGAGGAATCGAGAAAGAATTTGGTATCATCATCAACACCACGATAGAAAATCTCTATGAGTTGGGCTTGAGAGATATCATGGTGGGGGCACTTTCTAAGTAAATCCTTGAACCTTTTCCAGGCTTCACCTAAAGACTCTCCTGGGGACATAGAAAAATGAGTTATTTGACCCCTAAGTTCATAGGTGAGAGACGGGGGGTAAAATTTTTCAAGGAACTTGCCTTGGAGAACTTCCCAAGTTGTGACATGTTCTTCGCTCTCCATGGTGTTGTACCAGCTACTAGCTTGGCCGTAGAGGGAATATTTGAACAACCTAAGGCGGATAGCATCTTTAGAGACACCTGAGAATTTTTTCAAGGAGCAAAGGTCGATGAATCTTTGAAGATGATCTTGACAACTTTCTCCATTGTTGCCTAAGAAAGGGTTGGCTTGCATCATAGTGATCCATTGTGTTCGGATTTCGAATTGTGGAGCAATAATATTGGGGGGTATGACTGGATGTTGCGCATAGGCCGTTTTGGGAATAGAAAATTCCTTTAATTGTTTTTTCCTTTCAGCTTCCCTCCTATCGGCTTCTATGGTTTCTTGTTCGGCCCTAAAGGCTGCTCGCAAAGCAGCTTCTCTTTCCGCTTGTTCGGCTTGGATGAGCTCTCTTTGAGCTGCGAGAGCTTGGTCGATTCTACGGGCGACCTCGTCTTTGTTCATTCTCACTAGATTTTGACGGTTTCGACGATGAAAAGTTCTTTCTATTTCCAGATCGAAAGGTTGAGAATCGTCGTTCGGGCGTCGCATGCAAAAATAAGCAGTTATTCGTGTACAGAAAAAATGTACTGCCGGAATGGAAACTCAGCAGAAAGAGTACACTTCCAGAATGTTACTCGGAAGGTATGAAAAAAGGAAAAAAAGTTTTTCAAAATTGTTTTGGGGTTCGAGAAAACAATCTGTTGTCCCCGGCAACGGCGCCAAATTGATACTCGTCGTTTTGCAATATCAATCACTAAGATGGTTAATCCTAGAGTTTAAACTTTTTTTTACTTCTGGTTTTAAGGGTAGTATAGAAGGGTCGATCCCACAGGACAACTATTTAGAGATTGTTCTTAGAACCCAACGATTGAAGTACTTTATTATTTGTTTTTGGTATTTTTCTTTTTATTAAAGCAGAAAGTAAACTCTAGTTGGGGGATTGAGTGATTACACTAATGCAAGAACGAAAGCACTTAACAAGAATAAACATGCACAAGGAAATAATAAAAAGATTGTTAACACAAGTAAAACTATATGAATGGAAGACTAAGAATTAAAACAAACAAAGGATGCAGTGATTAAATCAAGAGAAGGAAATCGAGGCTCGTAGGGGTTTTCACCACCTTAGCCTAGGTGATAACAACTAAATCTTAAATGACGATTTGATGAAGGTTTGTGAATTTACAAACTCACAAGAGAGAAACTCCACATGAGCCCATTGGTCTTGGTGCTCATTCTTCCTAGTTTATCATCCTAAAAGACGAAAATCCGTGGTCATATCAAAACTTCTATGTAATCGATTTTATTGTTCTAAATCCGGATTTCCATGGTCATATCCATCCGGATTAACATGCGATCCGAAGATCAACCATTCAATTAAAATCGATTACCATCTAATCGTTTAAGAAGAAGTCGTTAAAATCATGGCTAAGGGGTTATTCTTCTTGTCCCGATAAAAGTCTACTCACACATGGAGAAAGGGGAGATGGAGGAAGAAAAAAATGAAGCCATAGTCTAGCCCAGAAAATTAGGAAATTAATCCTTATGATAGAGACGATGAAATGGCTTAGTTCTTTGTTCCTTGCTCCAAAAATAAAGAATGGAAAGAAGGAGATTAAAACTAAGGCGAAGAGAAAAAATAAGAACAAGAATTAAAGAGCTATGCTTGAACCAAAACCTACTGTATTGCATAATATGAGAATGATTACAAGATTAATTGTTGCAGAAT
The DNA here is from genome assembly GCA_963693085.1 of Alisma plantago-aquatica. Taxonomy (NCBI): domain Eukaryota; kingdom Viridiplantae; phylum Streptophyta; class Magnoliopsida; order Alismatales; family Alismataceae; genus Alisma; species Alisma plantago-aquatica. The sequence goes on along the minus strand of OY856415.1, from coordinate 51,068,585 downwards.
TCCAAAATATAAGAAATCCAAGATGCCCAAAGAGGAGGAAGTGCCCCTCCTTTTATAGGAGAAGGAGAGGGTATACATTAGGTTTAAGGCAAAAGAAATAGCCGCCGGCGGCTGCTAACTTTCTAGATCTAATCAATAGAGGAAACAATTGATTGCTTTGCATTTCTTTTGCATTAATTTCCCGCAACAGTATTTCGAACGTATTTTTGGGTAGTCAGAAATTGGGAAGCGGCCCGAAAATATATTTTTCATGTAGATAATTGAATTATCTTTCCAACGCATACTTGCACAATAAATTCCGCCTTGGGATGTGGGAGTTATACCAATTTTGGTAAAAGGTATATACTGAAATCAGACTCTGCGGAAAAACGTAAGGCTACTTTCACTGGTTAATTGCGCAGCCAAATAAATACCAAAATTGCCGTAAAATATGTCTTTTTTGTATCCAATAAAATTCTCTTTTCATTCCATACTTTATCTTGAAATTCTTCCTTTAGACGCAGAAGATATGGCTATTTTGGTGACGAGTATCTCAGGCACTGCGGGAATATTTGAAAAGCCTCATATCTTCATCTTTTATTTTCTCGATTTAATTACTTAGATAATTCTTAAAAATTAAGAAAAATATCATAAGAATTCAGGAAAATTATATCAAGAAGATGAAAGTGATATTTATTTTGAATTAGTTAAAATTAACAAAAAATTCTTAATTAATTATTCTAAATGAAGCAAAAAATAAGAGATGAATATGCATTCATCAACGACGAAGACTGATCGGAGGCCATCGGTCCTCAAGACCCTATGGACGAAGAAGATCCAAGACCGTTTGGATGAAGTCCATTTGGACACTCAAGCAAAGACCGATGAAGACCAAGACCGTTTGGAGCCATACGATCTCAAGACCGGTCGGAGACAAAGACCGTTCGGTCTCAAAACCGAATGAAATCCATCGGTCTCCAAGACCGTTTGAGAGGTCCAATCGGTCTTCAAAACCATTTTGAGGCCATCGGTCCTCAAGACCATTTAGTCATCAAACGGCCTCCAAGATCCTTTGGCCATCAAACGGTTTCCAAGACCGGTTGGAGGATATTAATCAAGACCGTTTGAATAAAGACTCAAGTCCGATCAAGTGCAAACGGTCTTCAAGAACAATCAAATCCCAACGGTCTGCAAGACCATTTGGCCAGCTTCTGCTGAAGACCGTTTGAAGCCAGCACACGTGAAGACCGATTGGATTTGTTTGGTCTCCAAGACCGTATGGTCATATATTCTCAAGACCGGTAGGATCTGTTCAGTCTCCAAGACCGTTCAAGCAAATCGGTTGCTCTAAACCGTTTGGAGCAAACTCAAACAAAAATGTGAGGACCACGTCCAAGCCTATAAATAGAACCACAAGGGTCCTCATTTAGGAATCTATCCCAGGATGCCATAAGGCTACTTGAGCAAAGGATCGGTCTCCCTTCCACACCGCCACCACTCCACCATCTTCAGCCATTGCCACACCACCCACACCTGCTCCTGGTGCAAGCAAGGAGTTCGAGAAGAGAAAGAAGGTAGAGAAGAAGGTCTGCCTAGCCCTCCTTGGTGGTTCTTCCTCCTCGTCCAGATCTGCACTGACACGACGTAGAAGACAACATCATCTTCACTGAGCTGCGACTACCTTCTGCATCATGCTCATGGCAGAATCTTCCTTCTCTCTTGTTCTTCTTATTTCTCACATCATGAGCGAGTAGTCACCTTTCGATGGGGTGCGGGGACTAGCCCTACTGCCCATGCTTTCATGTCTTTTCATTTAAACATTCCAAGGCAATGTATATAACTTTCCATTTCATTGTTATTCGGTAATGTTTGTAGTGTGATTATGTACTTGCTTTCATCTTATTCTTCCCTATGTTATGAGAACTTCTGTATGTAGGGTAGAATGTCGATTAATGAGGTAAACTCTCAAACTAGAAATAGAATGAGATTCCTTGAGGTCGTAAGTGTATGATCTGTGAGGGGACGAGCCATCTAGCCTATGGTGACGCTTCTGTTGCCTAAACATCCCTTAGGGAGGGCCACAACCTTAGTTGGATTTTGTATCTTCCTTATTAATCGTCGATGTTTGCTTGTAGATTAATCACCTGCTCATTTTTTTATTAGCGCGGTTGACTACCTGACTAGTAATAGAATGAGATTTCTTGAGGTCGTAAGTGTATGATCCGCGAGGGGACGAACCATCTTGCCTGCGGTGACACTTCTGTGGTCTAAACATCCCTTAGGGAGGACCTCAGCCTCAGTTGGATGTTGTATCTTCAAAAGCGTGAGTGCATAATCCAGACGGTGACGAGAAAGCTGATACCTAAGGGGATGCTTATGCAGGCCTAAACATCCCTTAGGGAGGGTTCGCAGAAGTTCCATTTGGATAGTTAGAGTCTTTCCTGGATGTTTGATGTTTGGATGTGTTTGCATGTGTAGCGGTGGTGAAACCTGAGACCATCCCAGCGATTCCATATAATTAATCAAGAACAAACTTTAATTCTACTCTTTTACTTTCTTATAATTCGTTTAATCAACCTCAACCCAAACAATCGTTATAAATATTAGTCTTACTTATGCTAGATTTGACTGACAAAGATTCTTAAAAATATTGTCCTTTGGGATTCGATCCTTAACTATACTGCGATATGACTCATCCTCTTGCGGGTGGTATTATTGCATGAGGTTTTGGTAAAAGCTCAGGGATTTCAACCCCGAGTGAGTTTGTAGTGCGATAATATTCCACGTCACGAATCATGCACAAAAATGTCACCAATGTCCTATTCACAAAATCCAAGACTGGAAGTATTTGTCGTGAAGATGTCTACATTTTTTCTCTAATCATGGAAGGATGAGTTGTCAAAATTATCCTCTTATTGATTGACTGATGGTTATATATATCCTCATATCCACAAAAAGAATATTTCATCAGTGATCTGATCAAGCCTATGGACACCCCTCTTCCCCCAATAGTTATAAGGAAATACATAGTGACAACCTCATGAACAGCAAATACTTGGCATCCTCTATCATCATTGTCCTTTGCAATGAAAAATTCACTATCACTTCTTGAGAACAAATATCTACATTCTTTTACTTGAGCTTGTGGACTATGATATGTAGACATTATTCTTCATAGAGGGAGACATCATACAACTAGTCACCAATTTTTAGGCCTCAATTAACACATATTCACACAGACATGTTGTCTCATAATTCAGGGTTTCCCAAAAACCTATTGGGGCCAAAGCTTCTAAAAAGCCTCTATCAAAGTTTTTAGAGGAAAGGGTGCATGAGGTAGAAATTGATGATGAATTCAAAGTTTAAACCTCACCCTTGAAGCAATCCAAGCCCTCTTCTTCTCTTATACTTCTGGTAGATCCTCCTCAGTCTTCCACAAAGTCACCAACCCAATTTTCACCATGAGATCATCCTCAAACCACCATGACGATCCCCACCACCATCCCTACATGCTGCCCCAAGAAGCAAACCACCATCTCCACCTCATCAGGAAGTACATGGTGCTCCTAATATTCCACCTTGATGTTGCCACTATGTTGCCCCACCTTCTAATTCTTGTGTGTTGCCTACTTTTGAGCACCATTCTTTGTCTTCCTCAGAAATGGATTACCCCAAGATTTTGAGTGTTATTTTTTATTGTGAAATCAACTCGATTTCAAGGGTAGTGACTAAAGACATATCTGCTATTCCTAAACTAAAAAAAGGTATGTAGGATGTGCCAATATAGGTCAATACCCTCCAACAATATCTTCGTGATCTACACTACCTTCCTCAACAAGTAGTTGTACTTTAACATAAAACTGACGCTTTGGCTCATCTTCCTCAGCTGCTGTAAGAAATCATGGCTTCCCAACATCAAATTTTGAATCATGGGATGATTAAATAAGATGAATGACAACACCAAATAGAGAAGCACGTGCATCAAAGGCAATGCCATCATGAGTTCCAAGCTCGTTCTATTGCTGCAAGCTCTTTCCCATCATCTTATTCTTCCCAAGCCAATTCCTATGCTCCAAGCATAAGAAGTGAGGAAGTATGCCACCATTCTTAAGAGCATTCAGTTAGGTCCTTCAAAGAATTTGTATCACATGTTTATAATAAATTTTTATTCTAAAAATGGATTGAATAAGACTTTGTCATTTGTCATTCCTGCCTCCTTCAATCAGCTCCAAGCATCACCTTTTCTTCCTAGTGGAATCTTTTTTTCACTCACTGAGCCCTATGTGAGTCCATCTGTGGACATCCATGCCCTCTCATCTGAATACAATTTTCCTCTCACTTATATATCACCTCTAGATTATTTTGAAGAGGAGTTGATGAGAAATTTGGATGAGGTGTTGCTTGGTAATGACAATCTATTGAGTGTCTTAGCAGTCACTATACCTCAAAGGAAGATATTTCTGTAGGATTATATACAACTCATTTGACCTAAAGAAGATGATGACAGTCCTTCCCATTATAAGCACACTTCCTCTAGTGAAGATGATGGTGATCTATTCAACATCATTTTAGTAGCAATCCCAAGGCTACCAGACCCTATTTTCCCTGAACCACCCCTACCACTTCCACTACATCTTCCTTCTAAGGTGAGTGGGATCAACTCTGGGTGTTTGAATGGGATGTCTATCTAGGACATTTTTGTATTACAAGTTTTTGTGGATGATCACCGTGATGGAATGTCATATAATTTATAAGAATGGGTCTATATCTCTTTCTAGGGAAGATTTCTTGGATATTTTTTACAGCCCTACTAAAGTTACAAAAAGAATATTCACAGTCTTGGCATCCACTATTTGGAAGGATGTAATGCCTAGTCATAAGGAGTGGCCATACTTCAATGCAAAACCCTTCCTCCCTAACTATCTATTGAAGAACTGTATGGAAGCACCGGCTAGAATGACTCTTCTTGACAAACTCAAGTTATAGAGAATATAATTTATCCTTATACAATTTCACTTATGCAACCTACGACATCTTTGTTTTGTTAATCTAATTAAGCTCCAAATTACTTTGTTCAATACTTGTGTGGCTAATCTTCAAAATATAGACATGTGTTTTGCGAACCCTATAGTAGAAAATCTTCCCCGTATTCCTATTCAGCTCCAGTGGGTCATTCGCCAAGTCCCTTACACCGTCCTAATTGAACTAATTATGGATCAAGCCTCTTATCCACCAAAACAATCTAGATAAAGATGATAGTGCTTTCATCGTCCTTTGAGTTATGGAGACACTCAAATGCCAGATTTCTATTGCAAACTTGGATCCTAACAATTTCTTTACTCTCCGTGGAGGCTATGCTTTGGACGTCATCCGTGATTACCATTTCTTTCAGGACCCAAAGCTTCTTGATAATTTGCGGGATCTTTTCCCTTTGATTCCTTGGCACCCAAAAAAACCATTCTGAATAGTTTTATAGTGTGAAATAGAGGAAGAGGGTCAGATAACACCATCACCAATGGCTATGAATCCAATGGTTACTGTAACTGCTACTACCCGTTCCTGTGAAGCTACCAATATATTTTATTTCCTGGATGAGCCTAAACAATTTTCCATTTATAGCCTTATGGCGTCTATTGAGACCAAATTTAAAAATTTTGATAGAAGTTCATACTGTGAACTTTCATACACTCAACTTTTAACGCTTATGAGTGTTTCCAGGATGGTAGACATTCTATTATCTTTAGTCATGATGATCTACTTTGATGAGGGATGAGCTTCTTGAATTGCTCTAGCCTAGAGGTTATCTGCCACATAGTCGAATGGTGTCTTATCAATTCCTCCTCAGCCAAATAGTTGATGATGTATACATGGATGGACCCGACTTATGAGAGGATCTCCAAAAAAAATATGATTTTGGAAAAAAAAGGCTCATTCAAGGCTTGCAATCATCCATTCCATGCCATATTTTCCTTCCTATTCTCTAAAACAATCATTGGGCCTTGTCATTTCACATTTGAATGACATGTCATTTTCTACAACAGTTCATATGTCTCTTATAGCATTGAAGGCTTTCGATATTCTACCTTATTACAAAGAAAGTGTGAAGCATTCTTGACGCTTGTGCAAAGGAGATTGTTCCTCTGATCCATTATCATTGTCGTGGGTATACTTCTTAGGAACAAACAAATGGAAAGTACAAAGATTATGTCATCACAACCCTCAACAACATTGTGTTTCCAATGATTGTAGCTTCTACATCCTACATTGGATGTTCTCAATTAGAGTTATTCAAGCTAATGTTGAAGAATGTGTTGGTAATAACTATCACACTATTTGGGGCAATTACTCTATGATACTTCTCGATCTACATGGGCCACGTTCAACCTCTGACAATAATCTCACATTTTTACATTTTTCTTTCTTCTTTTTACACACTTTGAGTACAGTGTGTGTTGTAAGTTTGGGGGGTGTAATCTTGTGAGATAGGTTTCAATACTATCATAACAAAGTCTTTTTTTCCTTCCCTTTTTAGAAATTTTTCATAATTCTCTTATTTTCAACAATTTTTTGGACAATTTTTCATGTACAAATCCATGAAAAAGGTGATGATAAAAAACTCCAAGGAATTAAGTGCATTATTTAAGTGACTTTTTTTCAAAAAGTGGATGATTCTTTTCTTTAATAATTGTTTTTATATTTTTTTAACAAAATATCACTTTTTCCTCTACATTGATTTTTACCTCAAAACATCATCAGAAGAATCTTGTCAAAAATATATAACTAAAGGAAAAATCATATTTTGTTGAACAAATATTGTCACAAAAAGAAGAAAGAGCTACCTTGTTTTCCTCATATTCCTTTCCAACTCATTTAAAAACCCCAAAGAAAAGTAAGCACTAAAAAGTAGAGAGTAAAAAATTCAGAGAGTTATGCCATGTTCTTGTCGAAAGAGATATGAAAATGGTGTATTGATGTGCTCATGAACATCGATATGTAACATTTTTTAAACTCTAAGACCAAAAATATACACCCCAATTCCAATGTTAGTCACTAAAGGTATGGTAAACCAGCGTAGTGGTACTTCAGATGTACAATTACTGCTCTAAAACCAACTAGTTTGGAACACGGGGACCACTTGCCCACTTAACAGACCTATACTTGAATGACCCAACAAGAAGGAAGGGGTACCCACAAGCCTTTTTGCCTACCCATTCCTTACACCATAAAGGTCGATGACTATCAAGACCAATGAATACTTGTCAATAAAAAAATTCATCGACCATCAAGACTGATAGTAGGAAGATGAAGAGTTCATGCCAACTTGACCAATCTAGGATTGTAAAAGAACAAGTCAAATTCTATAAATAGGCCCTGAACCCTTCACTTCAAGGCATCATGGATTTTAGAGTCAACAAGACAAAAGGATGCCTCCAAGATCAAGGTTCCAAGTTTAGAGCCATTGACCAATCTAGTGTCGTCAACCTAGATGACCATCAACCTCTTAACTTGGGATTCATAGTCACTCATTGACACATCAATAGTCTTGCTTGTTTCAAACCAGAAGTGAAGAGAAAAATGGAGACCATCGACCACTGGACATTGACCTCTGTGTTAGATCAACCTTAAAGGTGGATAGATCAATCATTCAAACTATCCTTGTGTCTACCTCTTCCCTCTCTTTTGTTTATAAAGACTTACTCGAGTTGTAATTTGTTTCTTTTCTATTCCATGATTGGCTAAAATGGAGTATGCACCATCATCCTATTCAGACCATCAACTAGACAACGAAGAAGTTAGTCATCAAGATCATTCCATTGGGTCTGAAATGGAGTATGCACCATCATCCTATTCAGACCATCAACTAGATTCATCAGGATTTTTCTGTGAAGACCAACCCACTTGGGGAAGCCCTTCATTCTATCCAGATGACCCAGATGATGAACCAATGAAAGATATGAGTCATAGACATGAATGGGTCTATTATGATGATGATGAAGACTCGAAAAGCTAATCAACCTCACAACCAGAAGGTTGGTTTGAGGAACCAAAGTCAGATATTGAACTAGACCAGAGTGATAACTCTCATATTGAGACTTGTCACTTCGTTTTGAGTAGTGTGCCAACCATGGTTTGGAATAATTTGTTCGATGACGATGACAACAACTGCTCGACTTGGAGCAGCGAGTATACTGACGACGATAAGTTGGAGCAGCACGAGCCGCCATTTACACCCTTACCTTTACAAGGTAGGGTGGACGTCAGGGGGGCAGGATGGATGTTTCACTACAACATGGCTGTTGAGCATGAAGATACCCCTAACTCCACGGCAGGTGATAAGCTTGGGGTGGTAGAACCACAAACTGATTCTTCAGGGAGTACTTCTTGTTCAAAAGATGATTGGATGACTCAGACTGTACATGAAGATTTATTTGAGCATCCAACCTCAAGTGTAGAGATGGAGAGAGAAGATATTAGTCCTCCAAAAGAAATCCAACCTCTCTCATCCATCTCATCCTGTGTCAACATCCTAGGGCCTTCCTATTTAGAATCGTATCTTGGAAGGTACCTTGAGGATGATTTGCCGAAGAATTCATCCCAGTGCAGCTCAAGCCACTTCCAGCACAAAGATGACTTCACTGAGTTGCTAGATTTCACTTCATTTCTTCAGACTCGACATAGCCAACACATCCACCTATTCTACTCCTATTATGTGGCGGAACCCGTCGGCAAGACACATGTGACACTAGTCCCAAAACTTAGGATTTGGGATCCCAGTGTCACTATCGTGGGGCAGCCACCCTCTTTTCTCTTACCCACCATCCCGTCCTTTTATTACAATAAATTTTGCTCTTCATGTTCGTTAGTTAGTTTCTTTCCTATAACTGCTATATTTTTTCTTGCATACACGCATCATTTTAGTGCTTTAATAAATTTCTCACCCTAACTTACATGCATTCCCACCCTTCTATTCTAAGTTTAAATCTTTCTTGAGGACGAGCAAAGTTTTAATCTTTGGGTGGTTGGTAGGCTTCACCCTTCTATCTCTCCATCCTTTTAGCATGCATGTTTACTTCCCGCATTTAGTTTTAAAATTTTCAAAAAAAATTCATCTTTTTAGCTTTGCAATTATGGCCATATGGTGCAAATCTAATACATAAATGCTTGACTATATGGCTAAATGCACAGTTTTCATCTTAAAATTTGCTTGACCTTTTGCTTGACTTGCTCTTTGACTCTTTCCTTGAGTTTGGTAATAAATCTAAGGTTATGTCCCTTTTTCATAGCTTAAAGCTAAATTCCCTTGATCTATGTCGTGAATGGCAAATCCATGGTAAAGGACCGTTGGAATGAGCTAAGACATGATTAAAGACTCCTAGCTGCGAATTCACAAGCTTGACTCTATTCTAAGGTTTCTTGAATTATAATTGCAACTTTTCACATAGGAGTCAAGCAGATTATGATGGGCTTTGAGCTATGATCAAGATGAAGTGTTTTCCTTGATGGACTACATGACTTTTCACATTAGATTGAGTCAAAAAGATGAAAAATATAAAAATATGCAAAAGAGGCTTGGTCGCCGACAAAATACCAAAATATCTATATAGTTCTTACCTAAGCCTACAAAATAGAATGCAGAGAATAAAAGCTTGAGTGTGAATAAATGAGCACTTGTTTCCTCTTTTAGGAGAGTTAAGGATGGTGCCCAAGCAGTGTATGATTGCGCTCATGAACGTGAGTATGTCGTGTCTAGTAGTACCACTTCAAAAGCTCATTAGGGAGTCACTAGGAACCCCTAGTGGACATATGAGATCATCTCAGTAGCAGGGTTGGTTCGAGAACAGTGCGAGGAGTTCATCTCACAGCTTTGGGCCAACTGGCTTGGACTGCAGGGACTGTTGCTCGTTACATGGTCCAACTTGACGTATATCAAGAGCCTAAGAAGTCATTAGAGTCTTTTTCTTTATTTCTTAGGACATGAATAAGTGAGAGGCGCATTGTTCCCGATTGGTATGCATGGATTCATGGTGATGGCTCATTGTTCATCACCCATGTGATCAACTATGTGACAGCTCTTTCATGTTTAATATTTATGATTCAAACCCTCCAGAGTATTGATAGGCTGTAGTGAATTTGCTTAATCTCACCTGAAAACCCTCTGATCTTGCTTTGGCATGACTCGGGTTGATTGGTGGGGGTTTGTTCTGAAGCAACTTGGATCGGGAGAATTGATGCTTTAATATGTTTTTCTTAACCTTAGCATTTATTGCCAAGCTTAATTTGGATGTTATCTTTTTGTTCTTTGAGCACAGCCTTGCTAGAGCACAAGCAAGTTTTAAGCTTGTGGTAGTTGATAACACCCAAATATACACATATTACATATGCATTTTATCTATGTTTTTATGTCACTTTACTCTTAATATGCACTCTTTTGCTCATGTTTTAGTTCCTTTCTTATTTACTTAGATAAAGTAACTAACTAGCCAATATAGTAGCCAATCTAGCCAGTTTTGGGACAAGCTGACACCAAACTTAGATGGACGACTTTCTCCATGCTCTCTCTCCAACTGAGGCCCTGTGATTTGTGTTACTTGATATATCTTCTAATGATGAATGACAAATCATTTGGGTTTTGTTTGCTATCTTGGGGCCCCATGCAGCTTTGATTATTTGCTTTTATTGCCTAAGCCTTATTATACATCTTTACTTAACCTAATTGATTTAATCTCTATTTTTAATCATATTTTATTCTTGTTTTGCAGGTCAACATGGTACAAAGAGGTCCATAGCACTCGGCCCATTCACTGAGCAATGGCCTTTGATTTAAGCATTTGTGGTCCTGACCCCTCTCTACCATACACAGCCACGGTCATATTCCTCTAACCCTACTTAACCGCAGTCGCGGTTTCTATCTGTTCTTCCCACGATCATCCCTTCTCAATACTCAGAACTGCGATCGCGGTTCACACCTCCGCGATCCCCTCTTCAGCACTGCGACCTGCCCTAAACGGCAAACAACCGCGACCCCATCACTCCAACCCTCTACATCTTTGGATTGCGACCTCATCTCCCATCTTTAGCCTGCGGTCTTTTCTCTTTTCACAGCACCGTGACCCGTGGCACCCTGCATCGCGGTCGCGATCCTTCCACCCCTCGACTGCCCTTAACCTCCACGCCCTCACGACGACCATGATCAACAGATTGCGACAGCGGCAGTCGAACATCAACACCAGCCTGCGATCTTCATCCCTTCCATCACCATCTCCTCTGTGATCGGGTTCCTCTGACTTCATTCACTGCCATCGTGGTCTACACCACCATCTCTACAACAGTCTCCTACACCTCCCGCTGTCGTCGCCTGCCCGTGCCATGATAGCATCCGCTACCGTTCGCATTCACGGTGCCCTGCGCAACACTGCGACCTGCACGACCACCTGCCTCTAGATCATGATTGAGCATCCTCTTCAACCGCAGTCACGACGTAAGAGACCGCGACCAGTAGCGGGAGTCGTGGTATCCACTTCTTCAGCTCACAGTACCCACTACTGCATCTCTGTCATAGAAGTTCACCACCTCTCCGTTAACCCCAAGCTGTGATCATCTAGACCGTGACTGCGGTGTTCACAACTACGACCGTGGTATGAACAACCATGACCGTAGTTTCTGCCATAACCGCGATCATACCTCCACCATCGCCCCTCATGATCACAATCGATCTCCTTCATAGCACCTCTGCCCACCATATCTGATGCCTGCAACCCTACCATGACCTGCAGATCGCACCCTTCCTCATCTCTACCTAGACCGTGGTTGTCCACAGGAACTGTGACCACCTACATATCAGAAACTGTGAACACCTAATGCCTCGACATCCAGCAGACCGCGGCCCCTTCTTCTCCGCGCCCGAGGTCTCCATCACCATGACCAATCCTCTGCAGATCACAACCTGACCTGCAACTCACAACCGCCTCCTCAACCTGCAATCTTTGGCCCCCAACAACCGCGACCACCTTCAGGTCACGATCAACCAACCACGACCTGCTCCTCCCTTGCGCAGGATTGCGACCTCCACCCATCCACGTGATCACTCAACCCTAGCGGGTATATAAAGACCACCGCTCACTACACAGAAGGGGAAGAGATCTCACCTAAGCGCCACCAGGCTACTGAAGTGGGGATCAATCCACTCTACTGCCATCCACAGGGATCGGGTTGCAGCTGCGGCCACCCTTCCCCCAAGGTCGATGACCCCAAGATGCCGCCTTGCCAGATTGTAGACTCGAAGGCTCGACCCAGAAGGGAATTGGACCGATACACAACCATCCAGTAGCTCCATCCATCCACTACCATCCATCCATCCATCCATGTCCACCAGATCTGAGGTGGAAACCGTAGATCTAGTTCATCCATCTGTTCATCCACGCCCACCGACGCATCCACGCCGATGTTTGGGGCAGATTTAGAGAGAAAGGAGGCCAAGGTGTCTAGAAGACCGAGGAGGAAGGCCGAAAAGATGAGATCTCACCTATACGGAGGCTAAGGAGCGAGAGCCACCTCTCCTCTATGGTTTTAATATCTTCTTCTTCCTCTTTGTCTTCTTCTGTTCCCCTTTGTATATGTACAATGATGTTCGTCCATCTTTGTTCGGTGCCAACTATGTTTGTCCATGGCTAGTTGAAATCCTTCTTGTCTATGTAGTCTGATCTGGGCATGTATATGTACTTTTGCCTTAAGCAAGTAGATTCATATCAGATCCAGTATGTTGTATGTTCTATTTTCTCTTTCTAAGTTATGATTTCTAGTTTGGTTGATCTCTTACTCGCATGAACTGTTGTTTCTGCCTGTATCGAGAGATTCGTTGTAGGAATAGCTAAGAGATGATAGTTTGGATCTGAACTCGATAGGAGGAAGATATAGGGTACTTTATCATATTCTGAGGTATTGATATGTCATCCTCGAAAGAGGCTCGATGACATATCGTTGATGGTTCTAGTCACGCATCACGAGAGCGAGTGGGACGACCCACATGATAGATGCCATTGTGCGTACTAGATGCTTTCATGGGTGTTCGAGGGTTATCTACGCCCGAGAACGGGTGTATAGACTGCCCAGGTTGCAGTTACATAGCCAAGAACTCCTTCTCTATGATTAGTAAAATCCCACAGACTCTATTTTATTTTGTTTTCTTTTCTTTGTTTTGTTTTTTTTCGTAAGAACCAGCTAGACTAGTTCTAGCACATATTTTCATCAACTATCACTTTTGGCTTTTTTGACTCAAGAATGAGATCTGTGGCATCCTAAATGTCACCATGTCCCTATGTTCGACCCCATATATCTACTTCGACCCCGTAATAAAAGGTTTTGGGTGTCTTTGAAGGTTTCAGGTTATAAATATAAAAGTCTGACTCACATCGAGGTCGATCAATAACCTATCATGCCATGGGAAAAATAGTTGTAGGGATCACATGTCCCAAATATAACAAACTCTTATTTGGTATATTTCATTTAAATAATATTTTAAGACATGATCAGTTTCTTAATAGAGTCTTTTAATTTCCCTATATGTGTGTCTTATATGCGTATGATAAATGACATGTTGGTCATATTTTCATTTGAGCGTTAATTTGCAGAGATAGTGTGTAATATGATCTATATGTATAGCTACACCATATTTTCATATATCAATTCTTGAGCTCTTTTGTATCAATTGGAAGAACGAAAAGACTAGCTCTATCTTGGTTCTCCATAGTATATGGAAAGAGAGGGACCAAAAAATTATTTTAGAAAGACTTAATTAGTGTAAAGATAGGCATATATTCTTTACTTTGTTAGGTGTATAGATTTTTGTTTTCTGTCATTCAATTATTCAGGTTGTCGTTTATCATAGAACCTCTTCTTTTTGTTTTCATTATGCATTTTACATATTATACTAAAAAAAATACAAAAACGGGGGCAACACACTTTGTGAGATGAAAACAAATGTCACTACTATTAGTATTTAGTGATGTGTTATGGAGTATTTTTCAATCACAAAGTCATCCAAATTGTTTCAATCACTTTCAATATAAATAAAAGAAAACAAACAAAATAAAGAAAGAAAAGGTGATATGTGAGTGGTGTATTCGATCTTCCTATGTACACTATTGACAAAAAAATCTCAAAACAATTAAGAAATAAGGAACCAAATAATTTATATATAAAGCTTCATAATCAAACATTATGTTCTTCCTTTCATAATTTGTGAGCTAGTTTCTCCTTCAAGTATCGTTATTTTCTTCTCAAACCACAAGTCATGATTGGATTGTATCTTACCTAAAAATAAGATTTAATTGGTTAATTGTTTGATCAAATTGTAAATGAATACTTCAATTGAAATATCTAGGACTATTTAATATGCAAAAACCAAGATTTGATTAAACTAGTTGTCATTTGGTAAGTGAAAACCCTAGTTGGTTTGGGAATAAGGGTTTTGGATGCTTTGTGAAAATAAATATTGCTTGGATTTAAATGGAAAAACTGATTGTAATTGAATTTGGTGATACTAAATTTTGAAAACATATTTTACATGTAAAATCATATCTTGATAGTAATTAATTTAGTTGGGGTTGATACATAACCCTAGTTTTATAGATTTGGGTAATGGGACAATCTGAAGGGTTTCCAATCCAATGAGTGACAGAAACAAGAATACATCTTCACCTAATTCAACATGATATTTTGGGGTCACGTTACTAACATATTATAAGTTTAAAGATAGATTCTAAATTGTCTTTAAGTTATTCTTACTGATTTTGTTAAATTTACTATTGAAAGAGTGAACCATACTAAAAATTTCTCAAATCAAACCCTAGGTTGATGGAATTGTTCTGAAAAAATCCATCACACAAAAAATGGGTTTAGGTTTCACTTTTTTCAACCAGAATTTACCCAACAAGTTCCAATTAATCATTCTATTTTGGTTTACTATATCCACATGGAAGGAAGGAACTTCTAGATGAAAATTTAGCCTAAGACTTTTGAGACACATATATAAAATAAATGTATTTGGACTTTCTTGCATGTATCTCAATAACCTTACATGAGCAACATTATTCAACTAAAATCCTAATATCTCTCAATATTTTTCATTACAATCAGATCTATAAATCATAGAGAGAGGGTGAATTAGGGGATTTGAGGACAAAATAAGGGAAAATATTGATCCATAGTTCTATCTATTTTGAAGTGATGAATCAAATTAGTGGATTCTCTTATCAAGGTTTTGTTAGTTTTTCTTCTCTCTATTTATAATGGATGAACTTCTTACCATTTGGTTCAAAAAGATCTTGTATTATCTCCTTGTGTAATTCATTTTCTCATTTCTAGAGTTCTCTCCTAGAAAGATGAACTAAGTAATTTGATGTTCTGGAGTTGGATAGGTTTTGTAATAATAAGATCTTGAGTTCAGTTTTTGAGGTTCCTACAACCACGTTGGGCAGCTCAATTCCTTTTTAGATATATAAACATGTATAGTGATTAACAATGTCAAAATAAAAATCATCTATTTGAAATATTTGTATTTTGAGGGTAGTTGGCTAATAATTTAAAATAATGTTAGGCATTTAAATAAAATATATTTAGATTGATTCTCTGATGAAAAAATATTACTTTTATTCATGTATTCTGAATTTTTATCCTAAGAGGAAAGGAATTATTCACCTTGTTTTAATACTACTACTAATTAACTTGGATTTTTTAGTAGGACATCTAGAAATATAATTTCTTTAGAAGTTCACAAATCATATTTCATTTTCAATGATTCATGAATATAGTTGTGTTTAATTTATGATATTTAATTTAAATATTCTAAACAAAATGTATTCTATTGAGGGATTAGTACTGAGCAAATCGGCTAATAAAGAATATCGGATGATGTGTATTTGGAGCTGATGAATTAAATGATTGATAATGAGGTATATGGTTCCTAAATATTAGGAATGACGTTAGTACCTTTTTATATACTCTAATAAACTTTGTAAGTGCTTTTTTAAAGGTTGCTTTGTGAGTGATTAAGTCTTCATGAAGTTAGTAAGAATATAATTAACCTGGTTATTTATACAAGTCCCTAAAATCTATACACCAAGTGAAAATGAGAGATAAAACTCAAATTTTGGGTAATACATCATAATTGAAAGAGATGCTCATAATGATATATTATTGCATAGTTTGAAGGAAAAAATTATATATATATATATATATATATATATATATATATATATATATATGTATATGTATATATTATAACCTAAATAACTCTCTTGTGATGTATCTTTAGTGACCATCGGGAACCAAAATTTTTAAATACATGTAGTTATATGCAGGTGTGGTATTTTTTTCCTAACAGTAATAGGGCTGCGAGCCGTGAATACATATTGTATAGGATAAGAATAGTAGCAAGCTGCAAAGCTGACCCCTTACTGAATGCGGCCTTTTCCAGTACTGCTGATTGAACATAAAGTGATCCTAAATACAAGGATGTATGAGAGAAAATACCAAATCAAATGTTGATGAGAACTCTAAACCAATTAATTAAAAGTTCTTGTGTGTAGATACAAGTAGTTAGTAAAGTGGGGGCCAAACCACCCCTAAAGATTATGTGGAAGACTCACATATATAATTGTTCTCTTTAATAAGTTAGAACATTATGTGTCAAGAAGAGAAAGAATCTTATCCTGCTATACTTCTTTTAGAAAACACGCTTAAAATTAAGGTGTGTGCAAATCATCAAAGAAGTGCCACTAGATGTGAGTTGAGATGGAATATAAATACCTAAAGGTGAGAGAGAAAATGTGAAAAGTGATTTGAATTGGAATATATGAGTGATGACAATGTTATTCAAATGAGCTTAATGGGCATAAATTAGTTAAATGAAATGCATCAAAGTTTCCCATATTAAGGGACTAAAATAGGAATAGTGTACTGCATGGAATGAAATGAGAATGAGATGAAGACGCAAATGAATATAGAATTATGTTTGAATTATGAATAAGGATATAAATTAAAGGAGTCAAGAACCAAAATAGAATTAAGTTTGAATAACAAATAAGGATATAAATTAGCATAGTTAAGAACCTTAATGTACTTCTATTACGTAAACATCATAACTACAAGTAATATTGCATATTGAAATATGAATGCATGAAATCAATTAAACAATATTTATTTCCATTTGAAGATGAAGTTAAAAATTGTCAAATTTGACTCCAAAGAATTTTCTTAGATGGTACTGGTGTGTTAAGAATACGTACGAATTGAGAACACTCTACTTTGATATAATTCATAAGAAACAAGTTATGTATCGTGTAATAGCACTAGTTCTAGCATGAAATTACAAAAATATGAGTTATATAATGTAATTATTTTTGGATCTAACTAGACTAGTTCTATGTGTGTGAGATGAGTCACCTAGTGTTTGGTTTCCTTAAAAATGTTGAACCCTAGATTCCTATGAAAAGATCTAACACTAGAGATGAAGGCATTTGATTATATGATGTTTTCTATATGGTGAGGGAGATGTCCCAAGACCCAAGGTTGATGTACATAATGGGTGATATCCATGATGAGCCTCATACTCAGGTTTGTTGATATATGTGAACCAATCTAGTGGTTATCCTTGTTTCTTGAAAGATTGCATAGAAATTATGTTATGGGTAGATGTTTGTGGTTAGTATGTCCTGTTGGACATAGATGGGTCTGAGCTTGAGTGGCTCAAGCTTATAGAGATCCTTTGAGATACAAGTGATATAATTAAAAAGCTCAATTTGCTGATAATGTTATTCCTCATATGACACTTGATACATGAAATAATCTCACTTAAGATAAAACATGATATATGTACGATAAGTCACTCTTATAAGCTAGACCTAAGATGAAACCATACCTTGCATCAAATATGTAAGTTTGAAATCATGAACTTGATATGGCAATGACTCGAAAAATTAGCTTGAATAATTATGAGATAAATTTCCTAATTTCATACCCAAAATGAAAAGTGATGAACCTAATTGGGGATAATTAGTAAAATCTTAAGGGAAAACTAATTTGTGCATGTAATTTGCAACTTGATGAAGATATAAGGATTATGATAGCCTTATATTAAAATTTTGGTGATGAACATGTCCAATTGAAAAATCAACAACATAGTTTTTGATTACACACTTTGAGCTTGTATGATTACACAAAGAAACCCTCATGTGTTCAGGATAAGGGTTTTAGAACCCTAATGTTAGGATGATGTTGTAACATGATGGAACACCAAGTGACATGTATATGATTGTAATGGGTATGACCTTGATGATGATAACCTAAGTGTGCACTCCATGTGTCACGGAACCGGAATCCCAGTCCCATGAACCAAACGTATATCAAAGGCGGAATGCGGAAGCGTAAAGCTTAGCACACATGAACAGATAACAAGATACAAGAACCAACATAAACTCAACAATCAACAATATATATTAAGCAACATCATTATATTACATGATTTGAATTACATATTCGAGAGTCACTGTGTACAAGTCTGCTCATGTATACTATATCTGGATCTTACAACAAGTACACCTAGCAAAGCTCACTGGGCCCATCAACCTTCTAGCCATCTCTGGACCTAAAAACAACATACGAGAAACGGGTCAACACATGAGGTTTTGAGTATGGGCCGAAAGATACACATATATATAAGCTTTGCATAATTTTGAAAAGATTTCAAGACTAAATTAACAAGAATAAACATGTTAATTGTTTAACAAATGCGAAACCATATTTTATGTCATTTCACTCCATTATACCAACAATATCAAACATGTTTAAGGCCTTTGACCATCTTCCCGTCGGAAGGGTCCGTAAGGGTGCTCAAGCTTAGCTACCCTTTTATATGAGAGGGACCTCAAGGTCGTAACCAAGAGCCCTTTATCAACAATATTATAATGGAGTTCCATATATATATGTGCTCAAGTTATAAAACAGACGAAGCAAACATCGAGTATGACATATCGATACTACATGGCAATATTTGAGAAAATAGACAAACAAGCATATAATATATGTCTTTTCAAGCAAGAAAGCGGTAGTCATATAACTAGATAAGGCCCATACCTGATTCGGAGATTCATAACCTAACACATCTTTCACCATCTAGCCACATGCCAAACCTGATTAACAACAAGATTACATATATGCATTAGGTTCTCATCATTAGTCCTATTTAGATGTATTTTAGGATTTTGGCCAAGATGGGTTCCAAGTTGCTTATTGGTAAGTTAGGTGATCTTATACTGATTTAGAGGGCATGATGATGGTGTGGGTCGAGTTTCATGCCATTACGATGTTCCATGCACTTTCTATGATCATCTCAATGTTTAAGGCATTTACATGTATTCTAGGGTCAAAAGACTCACCAAAGAGTAATCAAGATCAAAGGTAATCAATGAATAAGATCCAAGCATAAGGGATGGTTTAGATCAGAAAGAAAAGACATAAGAGGCATAAACAAGGTTGGGTAGATCTCCCTTAGGGTCTAGGTATCATTGTCCAAACTTGGTATCATCATCAACATTCATTTTAACATCAACATGGCTCATGTATGCCATCAATATTCAACATGAGACTAAAGTGGAACATCCACATACAAGATATCACGAGGTATAAAACATGTCTAATTTAGGAGATTAAAGACAAGAGATTAAGCACTAGGATACTTAGGGATATATCCACTGACATAGGTCAAGAGGAGATGGAACTTTGCATTAGGATCTCACAACATCACAAGCTTACTGATTTTCATAGTGAGGAGGGTATAGGTTTATCAAAAGTTTCAAGATTTAATCATAATCAAGCATTCACCAGGTCAACAAGGTTAAAGTTCGTATTTCAGCAAAATAGTAGAATTCCGAGGAGATATAGGGTCTGGAAGTCAGTCCAACTTGTAGGTCTCGTCGAGAGGATCAAAATAGTATATAGGTTCACTATATTTGGCCAAGGAAGTTAGGAGCTATGAATTTTATAGGGTATCAATCCAAACTATAGGAATCCACATTGTGTGTTACCTTGATAATACATTGGCCGATCTGGGCCGTTGCTTGATGGGCCATCAATCTGATGGTCGGCGGCTGTCTTGCCCGCCCTCGCTAACTTCCCCACAAAATTCCCCTATTCTAGCATAGGAGCAGGGGACGAACAGAGGTCTTGCACCTCTCCAACTCCAGCGGCCTCGACGGCTGCATCAGCCCGGACGGAGTGGAGGCGAGGTGGCTGGAGCCTTGGTGGCGCCTTCTTCGGCCGCCGTCGGTCTCGCGGTGCTTGCGTCGGGGTGTGAGGCCGTGAGTTGTAGTTAACTGCTGCCGAGACAAAAAGTAGGGTAGGCCGGCAGGTTGAAGAAGAAGGGAGAGAGGATCAGGAAACGGAACGAGGGTCTCAATGGAGGCTAGGGTTAGAACTCAGGGGGCTTATAAGGAGCAAGCTAGGGTTTAGATTCCAAGCGATTGAGTGTTTGCCCTTGTTGCCCGATCTGGCTAAGGGCGGCGGACGTGATTCCCAGTCCTGCGGTCTTTCCCAAAACGGAAGAGGAAGAAGGGGCAAGAAATTGGGCCTCGATTTGTGTTTAGGCCCAATAAGGATCTAAAAGTCAAGCAAAAACGTTAAAACAAGTATAATTGGGTCATCTTCTTTAACTCATAACGTGGGCTCTAAAAGTCCGATTTATGCGATTTTTGTGCCACTGGATTCTTTATTGAAAAATCTACATCATGATATATAATAGGAATCCAAAACAACAAAGTAATGAGGTTCAATATTAGATGTAAGAAGGTGACATGATATAGCATGCTACTTAGTCGAATTTTTCAAAATAGAGCACCATATCATCAAATTCACCATCGAAGTTATCAAATTGGGTCTTCATCACATTCTAGTATTGTGATTGAACTCATATTGAGTGATGTGAGTCACTAATAGAGAAAATAAAGAGTATAGTAAAGGAGAGAGAAAA
The DNA here is from genome assembly GCA_963693085.1 of Alisma plantago-aquatica. Taxonomy (NCBI): domain Eukaryota; kingdom Viridiplantae; phylum Streptophyta; class Magnoliopsida; order Alismatales; family Alismataceae; genus Alisma; species Alisma plantago-aquatica. Next base: position 51,047,584 of record OY856415.1, on the reverse strand, counting down.
ATCAAGGTTGTCACATCCTTCCCTCCTTATAAGAAATTTCGTCCCCGAAATTCAACCAAGATCATAGTTAAGAGTCAAGCCAAAATCCATCGAGTCTAGGTATCCAACCATGGTTATCAAGGCATTTCACATGATGGATGCACACTAGGTTATCCTTATCAAGGGTGTACTCATTCCATAGTATCCATATATCAGAGTTTTGTACTAATCTTCATACACGACCAGGGTGTATTATCAAAATCTATGTTATCACTTCTCAAAAGAATCATGTTTATGGACATGACTTCCAACAAGACTATCATCAAGTGTGCATCTCATCTTTACTCTAGATTTCAAGCATGGTTTTGTTTTCCCCAAAATTTCCACCAACTCTAATCAATTATGTTCATTATTTATGCTTTTAAATCTACAATTAAACAATTTATGCATCATGTTCATCTGAGTTATGACTCCAAGAGTATTGTCATATCAAGTTGATCATTTGAGTATGAGATTAGGCACATTACCCCTGATTATTCAAGCTAAGTTTTCATGACATCATCATATTATTTTCATGATTTCAAGGCTACATCTGTATAGTATGATTTCATATTAGGTCTAGCTTATGAGAGTGGCTTATCTAGCATATATCCATTTTTAAACATAAGTGAGATATTTCATGTATCAAGCATCATTCCAGGAACAATATTATCATCAATATCGAGGTTTTGTAACTTTCTCACTTGTATCTAGAAAGAGCTTCAAGCCACTCAAGCTAAGATATATATCCAACAAGACATGTTAACCACTACTTTCAACCTTTAACGAAAATTTCTACCCATCTTTCTAGAAACAAGGGCAACCACTAGATTCCTTTATATGTAACTACTAACCCGAGTATGAGGCTCATCATGGATATCACACATCATATTGGGTCTTGGGACATCTCCCTCACATATATATCAAGCATCAAATATTCAATTGCCTCTTTCTCTAGGGTTATATATTTTCATAGGACATCTAGGGTTCAACATTTTCAAGGAAACCGTCCACTAGGTCACTCAACTCATATACTTAGAAGTATTCTAGCTAGGGACTTGTCATCAAGTATTTCATCATTCATATTATTCAACATTTCAAATATTTTGGAGTTTAGGTACTCTAACCTTTTCCCGATACGGGTCAACTCATATCAACCTGTCACCCTATTCATATGTCCCATGCTAGAGGTCTTCCTTTGTAAAGAGATTGGGGCCCGTGTTGGTTTCAAACCATATATCATATTTCCACACATACAATACTAGGTACAAGCAAGCATGTCCACCCACTAGCTATGTTTAGCACATCAACCAAGTGGTATGTATCATAAATGGTGCTAGGTTTAGCTAGGGTTGCATGGTCAAACTCATCTCGTATCATCAAACATATTTAACCTTCCTCAAACATCTTGGGTCCTATAAAACATCAACGTCATCATCAATATCATAATCATTATCTTAGGTTTCTAGGTTGTTCACTTGCCTAACCTATATCATGGCTCTAGACAATCTAGAGACTATCACTATCATCTAAACTCTCTCATCTAGACTTGATGTTACATCTCTTTCTTCTAGGTTGCATGGAAACTCACTGCCTTTCTGAGTGTGGTAACATTTTTCATATGTACATATAATAATACTTGAAATATGTTTTCTCCAATGTTTAAACAGGCGAAGAAAACCACCATACTCCATTCGAATAAAGCCAAAACCAAAACGAGTTACCACACTCATTAGGCAGTCTAATATCATGACACCTAGAGAACTAGTAAGAACATGGTGCACACTTGTGTAGACATCCTAAGTACATGTCGTGAATCATGTCTAGGGAGGTAACTTACACAAGTCTACACCTAGTTCTAGAACATCTAGGTTCTAACCTGAAGGCTAAGTCAACCTAGTCCACAAGGATATTATTAAGTTTCTAGGGTTGAGATGTAGGGCGAGTCTAGTTTGTGTTTCATGTGAGCAATGTTTGGTGTAGTTATTGCTCATGCTCTGATACCATCTGTCACGGAACCGGAATCCCAGTCCCATGAACCAAACGTATATCAAAGGCGGAATGCGGAAGCGTAAAGCTTAGCACACATGAACAGATAACAAGATAAAAGCACCAACATAAACTCAACAATCAACAATATATATTAAGCAACATCATTATATTACATGATTTGAATTACATATTCGAGAGTCACTGTGTACAAGTCTGCTCATGTATACTATATCTGGATCTTACAACAAGTACACCTAGCAAAGCTCACTGAGCCCATCAACCTTCTAGCCATCTCTGGACCTAAAAACAACATACGAGAAATGGGTCAACACACGAGGTGTTGAGTATGGGCCGAAAGATACACATATATATAAGCTTTGCATAATTTTGAAAAGATTTCAAGACTAAATGAACAAGAATAAACATGTTAATTGTTTAACAAATGTGAAACCATATTTTATGTCATTTCACTCCATTATACCAACAATATCAAACATGTTTAAGGCCTTTGACCATCTTCCCGTCGGAAGGGTCCGTAAGGGTGCTCAAGCTTAGCTACCCTTTTATACGAGAGGGACCTCAAGGTCGTAACCAAGAGCCCTTTATCAACAATATTATAATGGAGTTCCATATATATATGTGCTCAAGTTATAAAACAGACGAAGCAAACATCGAGTATGACATATCGATACTACATGGAAATATTTGAAAAAATAGACAAACAAGCATATAATATATGTCTTTTCAAGCAAGAAAGCGGTAGTCATATAACTAGATAAGGCCCATACCTGATTCAAAGATTCATAACCTAACACATCTTTCACCATCTAGCCACATGCCAAACCTGATTAACAACAAGATTACATATATGCATTAGGTTCTCATCATTAGTCCTATTTAGGTGTATTTTAGGATTTTGGCCAAGATGGGTTCCAAGTTGCTTATTGGTACATTAGGTGATCTTATACTGATTTAGAGGGCATGATGATGGTGTGGGTCGAGTTTCATTCCATTACGATGTTCCATGCACTTTCTATGATCATCTCAATGTTTAAGGCATTTACATGTATTCTAGGGTCAAAAGACTCACCAAAGAGTAATCAAGATCAAAGGTAATCAATGAATAAGATCCAAGCATAAGGGATGGTTTAGATCAGCAAGAAAGGACATAAGAAGCATAAACAAGGTTGGGTAGATCTCCCTTAGGGTCTAGGTATCATTGTCCAAACTTGGTATCATCATCAACATTCATTTTAACATCAACATGGTTCATGTATGCCATCAATATTCAACATGAGACTAAAGTGGAACACCCACATACAAGATATCACGAGGTATAAAACATGTCTAATTTAGGAGATTAAAGACAATAGATTAAGCACTAGGATACTTAGGGATATATCCACTGACATAGGTCAAGAGGAGATGAAACTTTCCATTAGGATCTCACAACATCACAAGCTTACTGATTTTCATAGTGAGGAGGGTATAGGTTTATCAAAAGTTTCAAGCTTTAATCATAATCAAGCATTCACCAGGTCAACAAGGTTAAAGTTTGTATTTCAGCAAAATAGTAGAATTCCGAGGAGATATAGGGTCTAAGTGTTAGTCCAACTTGTAGGTCTCGTCGAGAGGATCAAAATAGTATATAGGTTCACTATATTTGGCCAAGGAAGTTAGGAGCTATGAATTTTATAGGGTATCAATCCAAACTATAGGAATCCACATTGTGTGTTACCTTGATAATACATTGGCCGATCTGGGCCGTTGCTTGATGGGCCATCAATCTGATGGTCGGCGGCTGTCTTGCCCGCCCTCGCTAACTTCCCCACGGAATTCCCCTGTTCTAGCGTAGGAGTAGGGGACGAACAGAGGTCTTGCACCTCTCCAACTCCAGCGGCCTCGACGGCTGCATCAGCCCGGACGGAGTGGAGGCGAGGTGGCTGGAGCCTTGGTGGCGCCTTCTTCGGCCTCCGTCGGTCTCGCGGTGCTTGCGTCGGGGTGTGAGGCCGTGAGTTGCAGTTAACTGCTGCCGAGACGGAAAGCAGGGTAGGCCGGCAGGTTGAAGAAGAAGGGAGAGAGGATCAGGAAACGGAACGAGGGTCTCAATGGAGGCTAGGGTTAGAACTTAGGGGGCTTATAAGGAGAAAGCTAGGGTTTAGATTCCAAGCGATTGAGTGTTTGCCCTTGTTGCCCGATCTGGCTAAGGGCGGCGGACGTGATTCCCAGTCCTGCGGTCTTTCCCAAAACGGAAGAGGAAGAAGGGGCAAGAAATTGGGCCTCGATTTGTGTTTAGGCCCAATAAGGATCTAAAAGTCAAGCAAAAACGTTAAAACAAGTATAATTGGGTCATCTTCTTTAACTCATAACATGGGCTCTAAAAGTCCGATTTATGCAATTTTTGTGCCACTGGATTCTTTATTGAAAACTATACATAATGATATATAATAGGAATCCAAAACAACAAAGTAATGAGGTTCAATATTAGATGTAAGAAGGTGACATGATATAGCATGCTACTTAGTCGAATTTCTCAAAATAGAGCACCATATCATCAAATTCACCATCGAAGTTATCAAATTGGGTCTTCATCACATTCTAGTATTGTGATTGAACTCATATTGAGTGATGTGAGTCACTAATAGAGAAAATAAAGAGTATAGTAAAGGAGAGATAAAAATCAAGGTTGTCACACCATGATAGGGGATCCCATTACTTAAGTGATTTTCTCAATTAAACACGAGGACTATGCCGACTTTGACTCTTGTCTTTGAGCGCAGACGGATTTCAAGGACAAAATGTTCTTTCAAGGAGGGAAGAATGTGATATCTTGAATTTCTATCACTACCCTTATGAAACTTATCTCTCTATTAGTGACTCAACTTCCTCAATTAATTGTCAATTCTGTAGTGTGAGTTTGGTGGTCTCCAATTTAGTTACATAAACAATCAATTTTGTGATATGTGACATTAATTTACAAATCTGAGCTATTATCATCCCTTAATATGTCACCATATTGCAAGATGATTTGAAATTTATAAATTTACTACCTTATACAAATGTATTTCATGTGTAATAGGGCTCAATTATCTTTCTAAAGGCTCAAAAACCATCCCCATCAGATCTATGAAGCCCGACTTATGACTGTCCAAAGATTGACTAAAATTACCCTATTTTTGGCTCTCTGGAGGTCTTTTTTAAACACCTTACTAGGCCGACCATCTTAGGCCAGGGCCATCCGTGAGGCCCAGACGTCGATGTTGTTCTTCTCTCCCAACTCTTTCCTTTTTTTCTCTAGCGTGGGTCAATTTGAACCGTTATTCTGAGTGACACGGATTCCACCCCATCCATCTGAAGGCCAATGGGCTTTCTTCATGCTCTGTACATCAGCCAGTGTTTGTGGCATTGCGACACCACCTACCACCTTCAATGGTGACATCACAAACCCCCTTTCACTCCATCACAACAAAAAATGGCACCCCAATCCTCTTTTCCACCTACCTTCTCACTCTTCCCCTCTATTTGTGCATCATTCTGTGTCCTGGAGACCTCCCACCATGCTCCTACCTTGCTCCTTTAGCTTGTTTCTAATGTGAGGGTTGACCTCGGGGATCCCCCACTCTAGGCCCCTTGGCACAATAGAGGATGGATTTGGGTGTATGACATGCTTACATATCTGGCTGACTCACCATCAGACGCCATCGATCCCCCCTCTTACCTCTTCCATGTGGCTCTGGTGAGGTTGGGGTTATGACTGTCATAGATCATGTGTGCAGGTCCCCATGAAGGAGAAAAGCCAACACCTTTGGATCTAGGTTGAGGCTCTCTTGATGTCTAGGACCTTCCAGGGCTCTTGACTCCTCTGCCCTCTCTCACACTACGGTCAAAGTTGATGGTTGACACGTAGCCCACTCAAAGATCATCCACATAGCAGGTGTGAGGGTGTGGGTTGCAAAATCCTAATTTGGTGACCACCACCACTCAGCAAATGAAATGGTAATATCCCTATGTTTTTCTCAATAGTTCCTATCTTAACTTGAAAAAATGCATATCTCTCACATCCCTTGGCCAAAACATATGAACCAATATATCAAACTAATCGTCTAGAATAGATCTACATCCTAGACATAGTTTCATCACCTAGTTTAAGTAACTAGTTCTCTTATTCTTCTAAAAATAGGATCTTTGACCTTTTTTACCACTTTTGATGCATGATTATTATAAAGTTTGGAACTTTCAAGCTATATCTACTTATTACAACTCAAGTAAACAACATATATGATCTTTATACACTTCTAAAGTCCTATTCACTTAATATGTACCTTGAATGACCTTAATGTTGCAAACATAATATATAAACTCCATAATACAAACCTAGTGCACCTTCCTGTATTCTTGGGGTAAGGATACGAGGGTAGGTGTCCTACTTGAGTTTTCAAGATAGGGCAGGCCATGTCGATAAAAGGGTTAGCTCTTGATGATGGCCTTGAGGTCCCTTAAATACAAAAGGGTTAGCTAATCTTGAGAGCCCTTATAGACTCTTCCAATGGGAATCTATTCAAAAAGGCCTTATCATATATGATGATATTGGTCTAACTGGAGTAAAATGACCTAAAATACGGGCTCTCATTTTGACTAATGCTTAACTTGTTTATTCTTGTTTGTTTACTTCTACAAGTCTTTTCAAATTATGCAAAGCCTATATATGTATCTTCCAACCCTGTACTCAATACCTCGTGTGTTTGACCTGCCTTGTTCATGTATTTTATAGGTTCAAAGATGACTACAAGTTCATGGGCTTGGTGAGCTATGTCAGGTGTACTTGTTGTAAGATCCCTAGTGTACATGAGAAGAGTGTAAAATTGTACTCTTTAATATTTAATTATTAGTGGGGTGAGTAACTCCTACATATTATTATGAATCCATTGGCTTGGAATCCCTTGGTGAAGCTCATGCACTAGTGGAGATCAACGAGATCAACCCATGAACTTGTAGTTATCTCCTACATGAGAAGAGTTGTATTTCATTGTCGCTAGTGGGGTGAGTAACTCTTACATATTGATTATGAATCCATTGGGTTGGAATCCCTTGGTGAAGCTCATGCACTAGTGGAGATCAACGCTAATTAAGATCCCCCTGGTGAGATATGGGTCAAGATGCCAAATAGAAAACCATCTGTGATGCCTATAAACAATGAACATATTCCTAGTCGGTGCCTTGCTTTCAAAGTTTTTGGTCATGATGAACATGTCTGTCCCTTGAAACTTGTTGAGTCAGAGGAAGTTCCTCAAAATAAGCAGCCTAAAAATCAAGTCTGGAATTAGGTTACCAGAAAGACCACAAATCATGATAAGTCTATGAAAGAGGCTAGGGTCCCTGTCCATAAAAGATTTTGAAATCTCAACGAGGATCTTCAGGAGAATAACACAAATGTTCCTATGAAGATCGATGATTTAATTAAAACCAATTTGCGACTGAAGGGAGTTCATCAGAGATAAACCCACTTGTTGTCTAAACCCTGAAGTTGTACCCATCATAGAGGATAATCCCAGTAATGAAGATAGTGTGATAGCTTCAGTAAAAGGCAAGGGCATTAATGAATTAGAACCTAGCTCCAAGAAGGTTGGAAATAGTCTTTCCAGATATTCCAATATGACACCAAAAACTTTTAAAAGGGGATGGGTCATGAAAGAATCGATCATCCAACAGAGTTCATTAATGACCTTCTTCATGATAAACATGTGTGGTTTTGGGAAACCAAGCAAGAAAAGGGATTTTAGGAAGGTGATTATGGATGCAAAAGCTTCTATTATTGTTCTAGATGAAATAAAAATTAAACTTCAATGTATTAATACTTTTAAAAAGCTCTTTCCTAGTGGTTGGAAATGGTTATACAAAATCATTCTAAAGATGCTAATGGTTGTAACTATTGGGCTGGAAACCCAAATCCTAGGATGTTACATCTTATTTCACAGATTGCCAACAAATCCTTGTTAAATGCTTAGACAAGGTTGTCTACATACTAATCTTGCTATTGTTTATGCCAGGAATCCCATTCTACAAAGAGTTAATCTCTGGAAGGTATTGGAAAATCTAGATACTTTTATGTATGAACATGGCTTATTATCAAATATTTCAATAATATCAAGAAATAGGAAGACAAAGTCAGAGTCTGTGACATTCATTCATTCATTCTTATCTCCGTTTAACACTTCCATTGACAAAGTTGGACTCATTGAGCTTCCCACTAGGGGAAATGAAGTTTTCACCTACCATAATAAGCAAGGAGTGTCCAAAAGAATCGCTTGAAAGTTAAAATCAAGCATTAATTAATTATTAATTGTTTTTACAAATTTTCTATTTCAAAGACCAAGATAACCACTTGTAACTATTCTGATCATACTTCCAATAATGTCAACATGAAAGAGTTGATCCACAAAAAGAAACCATTTTGGTTTCTCAATTTTTGGATGGTGTAGCTAGGCTATCGTGATATTATAAAGGAGGTCTGGGATTCTCAACCACATCTAGGTAATCCTTTATTTTGTTATAGTAACAAAATGAAATGGGTTAAGGAAAAACTAAAAACCTGGTCGAAGAATTTTGTAAATATCAAGGATCTTATTGCTAAAGAAAAGTAAGAACTTGATGACATTTCTACTGCACTCAGGAGAACACTTTTTGTTAATGATCTTATTAACACTGAGAAAGTCACCTATGATAGGCTAGAAATTCTTGGGAAGGTGTAGGATTATGTCGCTAGTGGGGTGAGTAACTCCTACATATTGATTATGAATCCATTGGCTTTGAATCCCTTGGTGAAGCTCATGCACTAGTGGAGATCAACGCTAATGAAGACCCCCCTGGTGAGATATGGATCAAGATGCCAAATAGAAAACCATCTGCGATGCCTATAAACAATGAACATATTCCTAGTCGGTGCCTTGATTTCAAAGTTTTTGGTCATGATGAACATGTCTGTCCCTTGAAACTTGTTGAGTCAGAGGAAGTTCCTCGAAATAAGCAGCCTAAAAATCATGTCTGGAAGTGGGTTACCAGAAAGACCACAAATCGTGATAAGTCTATGAAAGAGGCTAGGGTCCCTGTCCATAAAAGATTTGGAAATCATAACAAGGATCTTCAGGAGGATAACACAAATGTTCCTATGAACATCGATGATTTAATTAAAACCAATTTGCTACTGAAGGGAGTTCATCAGAGATGAACCCACTTGTTGTCTAAACCCTGAAGTTGTACCCATCATACAGGATAATCCAAGTAATGAAGATAGCATGATAGCTTCAGTAAAAGGCAAGGGCATTGATGAATTAGAACCTAGCTCCAAGAAGGTTGGAAATAGTCTTTCCAGAGATTCCAATATGACACCAAAGACTTTTAAAAGGGGATGGGTCATGAAAGAATCGATCATCCAACAGAGGTCATTAATGACTTTATTCATGACAAACATGCATGGTTTTGGGAAACCAGGCAAGAAAAGGGATTTTAGGATGGTGATTATGGATGTAAAAGCTTCTATTGTTGTTCTAGATGAAATAAAAATTAAATTTCAATGTATTCATACTTTAAAAAAGCTCTTTCCTAGTAGTTGGAAATGGTTATACAAAATCATTCTAAAGATGCTAATGGTTGTAACTATTGGGCTGGAAACCCAAATCCTAGGATGTTCCATCTTATTTCACATATTGCCAAAAAATCCTTGTTAAATGCTTAGAGAAGGTTGTATACATACTAATCTTGCTATTTCTTATGCCAGGAATCCCATTCTATAAAGAGTTGATCTCTGGAAGGTATTGGAAAATCTAGATACTTTTATGTATGAACATGTCTTGTTATCAAATATTTCAATAATATCAAGAAATAGGAAGACAAAGTCAGAGTCTGCGGCATTCATTCATTCATTCTTATGTCATTTTAACACTTACATTGACAAAGTTGGACTCACTGAGCTTCCCACTAGGGGAAATTAAGTTTTCACCTACCATAATAAGCAAGGAGTGTCCAAAAGAATCGCTTGAAAGTAAAATCGAGCATTTATTAATTATTAATTGTTTTTAAAAAATTTCTATTTCAAAGACCAAGATAACCACTTGTAACTATTCTAATCATACTTCCAATAATGTCAACATGAAAGAGTTGATCCACAAAAAGAAACCATTTTGGTTTCTCAACTTCTGGATGGAGTAGCTAGGCTACCATGATATTATAAAGGAGGTCTGGGATTCTCAACCACATCTAGGTAATCCTTTATTTTGTTATAGTAACAAAATGAAACGGGTTAAGGAAAAACTAAAAACATGGTCGAAGAATTTTGTAAATATGAAGGATCTTATTACTAAAGAAAAGTATGAACTTGATGACATTTCTACTACACTCAGGAGAACACTTTTTGATAATGATCTTATTAACACTGAGAAAGTCACCTATGATAGGCTAGAAATGCTTGGGAAGGTGTAGGATAAGTAGTACTGGCAAAGAAGCATATTATACTGGGTAGCAAAGGCAATAGAAATACAAAAATATACCATACCATCATCAAAAGGAGAGATTTCATTAAATCCATTACTAAATTATTCAACCCATATGGCAACTTTTTTCAATTTGATGATGATATTACTAACATAACCTCTCTTTCTTTAATAATATCTATAACTTGGCCCAAGATGACATTGTCCACGATGAGCCACATACTTCTAACTATAACTAGATTGATAGGGTCATTAATGAAGTTAACACTCTCTTAAGTAAATCACCTCACATCAATGAGATTAAAGAAGCCATATGGAGCATAGTTCCCAAGAAAAGCCTAGGATTGGATGGTTTTAATGGTTACTTCTATCCAAAGAATTGGAACCAGATCAAAGATGACTTTTCAAATGTAGTCAAATTGATATTTGAAGGGCACAACATGGTTCTTCAAGTCAACCATGTTTTCCTTATTCTCATACCCTAGAAGGAAGTTGTTGCTTCCCCTGCTAGTTTCAGACCTATTTCTTGTTGCTCCATTCTCTATAATATCATATCAAAGGTTATCACTCACATGATATCTTCTATTTTACCCAAGTTGATATCTCTCAATCAAGGTGTATTCATTCAAGTTAGAAGTATAGAAGAGTATCATAAACTTGATGTTGGGTTCACTCTCAAATTAAATACAAAAAATAGTCCTCATGCTTCCTGCATCAAGTTGGACATCACAAAAGACTTTGATTCTATCTGGTGGTCTTACTCATGGAAAATATCTAAGTAGCTTGGGCTATTGAGATAAGTGGATCAATCTGGTCAAGTAATGTGTTAGCACTCCTTCCTTTTCACTTATTCATAATGTCACCTCAATTGGTTTCTTCAAGAGTTCAAATGGACTTAGGAAAGGTGATCACTATTACCATTGCTCTTTTCTATTTCTATGGAGAAACTTAGTAGGAAAATCGAGGATGCATATAACAAAAGATTACTCAGATAATATCCAGTCAGGAAAACAAGGGATCTCATTCATCTTCTTTTTGAGTGAGACATCCTCATTTTTGTTGAAGATAAGGAATGTAGTCTTATCTAACTCAAATATCTTCTCTAGGATTTTCTGAATGAATCAGGAATGAAGTGAAATAATAACAAAACTCATCTATTCCTATCTTCATCTTGTAGGAACAAGACAACTTTGATGGAAACAATGGGTATTCAACAAGGCATATGGCAGGCTAAAATCTAAGAACGAAGGACTTCAATGAGTCCCTAGATTGTCCTAGAGATATGATTAGTAGATGGTCTGGTTCCAAAATTTTATTGTCAGGTCACATTGATCTGGTTAAAATATTGTGCAATGGGTCTTATTAAATATTGGATGAGATAAGAGAAATTCTTACTTATGTCTTGTCGAGAATGGAGATTCTTTTGTATGATTTTATATGGGGAAGTCTCAATAATCCCGCTAGCTAGTCCAAACTAGCCTATACATCTAATGAATGTGGATATAATATTTGCTTCTTGGATGATATGACTAATTTCTAAACGGATAAAGAAACTAGGTGATGTATAAAGCTTGTGAGATTATTCACAATCAGTGATAGAGTGATACTAGGGTTTGGTGGTTGTGGAAGTGACTGTGGCGCCAAAAGCTCCAATGCACGAACCTCACCTAGTAACACTGAGCTGATCGTTGACGTAGATCAATCACCATCTCTGCCTAACACATGCGATGGCACAACCATGGAAACATTCGGTGACCCCCCGCAGTAAGAAACCAAGTCATACAGGGACGCACTGACAGGGTGTTCCATAAGAACCTTTGCCACCCTCACCCAATTTACCCCTGATCTTTTAATGGTAGAAGATATTAGGATTGTGCATAATGGTAGCATACCATCCATCTCCATCAATCTGGAAACCTTGCCCCCATTTCTTGAGCCCTGGAAATATGTCATGGTCATCAAGGTCATTGACACCAATGTGAGTTTTAATGCTCTAATGAACTGGATCTCAATCATGTGGCAACTATCTAAAGAGTTTTGTGCGATCGGCCTGGATAAAGCTTGCTATATCATAAAGTTGGCCAACAATGATGATTTTGTCTGTGCTATGACCGGTGGGCCATGGATGATATTCAACCATTACCTATGTATTCAATCATGGTCCAAGGAGTTCATGCCATATGATCCTACACCCTGGAGACTTTTCATCTAGGCAAGGATTGCAAACATGCCAATATACCTATTTCAAAATCAACTCCTTTCAAGCATTAGCGATTTGATTGGAAGGACAATCAAAATAGATACAACTACCCAATCTGGACACTGTGGAAAATTTGCGCGTGTTACCGTAGAGGTAGATACCCCCTTACTTTATGCTTAATGGCAAGCTCTATAGGCTAGAGTACAAAAATATTCCATCATTCTGCATGCGATGCGGCTACCTCGGGCACGCTGATAGTGATTCAAATTCATCCCTAGCTTCCCCAACATTGACCCATCCTCATCAATCAATGCTTCCATTGTGATCCCCTCCCCATACTCTGTGGAGATACATGTAAAGATGCCTGAAAGAAAAAACCTAGAAAGGAAGAAATCAATTCAACATCCATCAAATAAACCCAAAGAACAACCACAAGAATCCTAGAGGACAACAAAATTTCTCAAAATGACACCCCGCTCGTCCCCCAAATTGAAGACGGATGGGAAACAACAGTTAGCCATAAACATAAGAAGTAACAAGCCAAGCAAGCTGCTGAAGCTACCACCCATGGGCAGAGTCGACCCCCTCTAGCCCCAAAAGCCCCCCCCCACTACCACCAACCAGGTAAAGGTTAACACTGTCGTGAATTTGGTTGATGACAAAATTAGTGGTTATAGTGCCAACAACACCCTCTTCGACATCTTCCGTTCCCAAGTTAACAAACCCAGCTCATTATGCTCAGTGCCAATAGGCTTCAACCTATGTGTATAAGGAAGAGGAAACAATGTCATCCTCCGTAATAGGAGGGTATTTTATCAAATAGTCAGCCCTGGTAGAGAACACAAGAAAGGGAGACTTGCACAATTCATGGGTGGTGTTGACTTCTCGGCAACAACAAAGAAGTCTTTATCATTCTAGGAAAATGGCCCAGGTCCAAATGAGCCAATGGAGAAAGGTGTTGATGCCTCAGGCCTCCTTGCGACCATTAATTAATAAGTCGTACTAATCACCTGCCATACTATTATTAATGACTAACATCATTTGTTGGAACATTCAAGGATATCACTTATAGGATAAGATTAATCTCCTAAAAGAGTTCAAGAGAAAGCATGAACTCCAGGTCATGGTCATTGTAGAGCCTCGTTGCAGCTGAGCTCAAGCACACAATATAATTAAGAAGCTAGGATATAACTCCTCTCACCATGTTGACGCACTGGGATTTTCTAGAGGAATTTGCATACTTTGGGACAATCATCGGTGCACCCTGGACATTCTTCAATGCCATTTCCATTTCATTCGCTACATGATGAATAACTTGTGGCTAGTTACTTTTACATACATGAGTCATAACACATAGAAGCAAGTCCTTCTATGGAGTCGACGCATGACAATGTACTCCAAAAATCATGAGGAATGGGTAGTACTTGGAGATTTTAATACCATACTTGACATCAATGAGAAGCAAGGTGGTAAGGGTTATGACATGTGTTCATGTTGCGAATTCAACTCCATGTTGCTCACAACCGGGCTAGCCAACACTCAGTCATTGGGCCACATTTTCTCTTTCAAAAGGGGACAACTTTTAGAGAAGCTAGACAAAGTTATTGCAAACTGTGACTGGCTCTCCATTGAAAGCGGAATGCACACAAGAGTCCTCCCAAGACTGTACAATGACCACAACACAAACCTAATTACTGGGAAAGTGCCCACAAACAACAGAAGCATCTTCTTCATAACCAAGACGAGATGGTCTCAAATCGATACCTTTAAATAGAACTCCTTCCATGTTGGGACAACTCCAAACCGTTCGTTGAGGTGCTATTGGACTTCCAAAACATCACTATAAAATGGGAGGCCAACAGAATGAAGGAACACCGCAAACTGAAGAACTCCATCCTGCATCATCTTGATAGATGCTAGGTAAATACCTCACCCTCCATAAATATGACTAATGAACTCATTTCAATCTCCCAACCAGAGGAGTGTGAGGCAATTCTCTACTGTGAGGAGGTGGATTGGTAGCAGAAAGCGAACATCAATTGGCTCCATCATGGTGATGGAAACAACAAGTTCTTCCATGCCTATGTCAAAGCTCGACGCTTCCACAATAGGATCACCAACCTACAAGGGGTTAATGGTAAATGGATAACAACCCCCACATCAATCAAGGACCATGTCAGAGCCTCTTTTAGTGCACTCATCATAGTGCCAATTGTCTCAGTAGTGAACCTTTTGAAGATCCCAGGCTATGTCAGAACCTTCATGGGTATCACAGACCTGCAAGCCCTAATCTTCACTTCAACTACCAAAGAAATAAAGAGAGTCGTGTTCCATATTGTGTCAGTTAAGGCACAGGGCCCGGACGGAATCCACAATGGCTTCATCCAATATCACTGGACTCATGTAGGCCAATCAATCTCCCTCTAAGTATCAGAGGATTTCATAAGTGGGAAGATCAACCCCTCGTTGGAAAACTCTCTCATGGTCTTCATACATAAGATAAAACAACCACAGAGATGTAGCGAGCTCTGGCCTATTTCACTAAACAAATGTTTCTTTAAACTCATATCCAAGATTGTGGTGGAGAGGATTAAACCTTTTCTCAATAGCTAAATCTCAGAGAACTAGTCGAGCTCTATCCCCGGAAGGTGCATCAGCGTTAATATTATCTTCATTTAGGAGGTAATTCACTCCATGAAAACAAAGAAAAAGGGCAAGAAGTGGGTGTGTGTCAAACTTGATCTATCCAAGGCATTCAAAAAAATGTGATGGCCCTTCATCCAAGACACCTTAATGAAAGTTGGCCTCCCTAACAAGCTAATAGCACTCATCATGCAAATCATCTCCTCTAGGCAAACTTCTATTTTATGGGAAGGGACAAAGCTCGACACTTTCACATCTAGCCAGGGTGTTTGACAGGGTGACCCCTTAAGCCCCTACATCTTCATCCTCTGCATGGAATGCCTAAGCCATGCTATACAATGTGTTGTTAACAAGGGGATATGGAAACCTATTATACTATGTAGAGGTGGTGACCCCTTATCACATGTGATGTTCGCCGACAATATGTTGCTTATGGAAGAATTTTCCTCAATACAAGCCTCATCCATCCTCCAGATTGTCAATGAGTTCACTATTGTCTTTGTATAGACTATATCCAAAGAAAATTCAAATTACTATTTTTCACCCAACATTTCTATCAATGAATGACGTGCCTTTTGTTGAAGAATTAGAATCCAGTGTACTCAGGACTTGGGAAACTATCTATGAGTTCCTATTCTTCACCATAGACTGAACAAATCAACATATGTTAGAATTACAGACTGAATCAAGATGTGTATGTGTAGTTGGGCAGCTTATATCCTTTCCCTTACATGACGGATTACACTGGCAAGGAGCACATTGCAATCAATCCCCTCATATACTATGCAATCCATCAAACTATCGCATGCCTTATGTGATGACATAGACATGCATATTCGAGACTGTATCCGGTCTGGTGGTTGGGACCAACACAAAATGTCACTCCTTTCTTGGAAGAAGATCAAACTACCTAAATACTTATGATGTCTAGGTCTCAAGAACGTGAGCAAACAAAATGGATCCTTGAAGTGGAAGAATGCCCTCCCCCCTCTAGGTTAGAGTGATGAAGAGTAAATACATGCACAATGGTAGATTCAACAAAAAAACCATGTTCCTCGGATTGGGAATTTGTAAAAAAAACATCACCATACTACAAGAGGTCATCCTTAAAGTAGTGAACTCAAGCACGACTACAAATGTTTGGTCTGATCATTGGCTCTTAGGAAAATTGTTGCTTGAATATGAGCCTAATTTGCATGTCCCTCCGTACCTTGAAGATCTTAAATTGCACTCAATGTTCCTACCTATCAATAGATGGGACTGGGACTTCATAGACAACTACTTCCCTTCAGATGTAAAACAACTCATGCGCTTCATCGACCCACCAGCTCACCCTAATGTGGAAGACAATTGGTCCTGGCCCTTCTCGGACACGGATGAACTCTCTGCTAGTACTTCATATACTTGGATCACAAGTAATATGAATCTTCCCATGCCTTGTTGAAAGAAAATCTAGTCATCACCCCTACCATATAAACATTGCACCTTATGTGGTTGTTATTTCATGGCGCCCTTCTAACTAACCTTGAATGGTCAGAAGGAACATCTCTACAGATGACGTATGTCCCATATGCAACAAAAGGCAAGAATCCATCTTACATTGCCTCAGAGAATGTCCTACCACCAAGGAGGTCTAGTTAAACCTCCAGATGCCTAATGAGTTCTTCACGAGGAATGAGCACAATTGGGTCCATGATCTCGTTTCTACATGGATCAACATTGAACAACAAACACTACATTGTGTTGGTTGTTGGAGCATATGGAGGAACCACAATGACTATGCCCACAACGGGAAATCTAGACCGAGCATAGTCACTACTTTATTCATAAAGGAGTGCACAAGTACAATCCTAGGTGTTAATGCCCAGCATAAACCAGTACAAGTTCAATGAGTTGTGCTAGCATCACCTACAAATAATTTCCAAGCCATCATTTGTGTTGATGCCGCCTTCTAGGGACATTGAATAAGATGAGTATTGGTGTTCATGTAATGAATCATGACAACTCTTGTCTTCCAGGAGCGAGCTACACTGGCTATGCGACCTCGGTACTTGAAGCTGAAATCATGGGCATCATTCGTACGTTCAAACTCTGTATCGAGAAAGATTGCCCTTCGCTAGCTATATACTCAGATGCAGTGATGGCGATCAATATCCTGGAGAACATCGAGGTTCCTACTACAAGTTTGAGTCCCATTGGAGAAGCTTTGCTACTCTTTTTCTGACCTACTCCAGCATGAAAATCTCATATATCCCTAGGAGTCTGAACTCTATCGCTGATAGCATTGCAAAACACACATAGTATTCATTCACACTGTAAAAATTCCATTCTACTAAACCACCTTGGCTCACCATGTAACACCCCGCCATCACACAGACAGCAAGGTGACACGTAAAAACGTGTGGCACCACATATTACTGAAAACACGGGTTAATTAAAACTGATCGCGGAAAGCAGATAAACAAAGAAACTATTACATCTAGATCCTGCAAGGAACCATGTTATACAACTATTATGAGCCAGATATATGTCCAAAGCTTAGGGAAAACATTTGTCCTTCCAGCACATGAGTTCATCACCTATTTATACATAACGGGCCACATCATGCCAGTAGCAGGATATACAAAGCTACATGAAGTAAACATCATAAAACATCATTAAAACACCTCTGAGGACTAGAGAGTATAGGGATAACTCTAGGACTCTACTACAAAACCACCAAAATAGCAGCATGTCCATCTCTTGCCTTCTACTACTCTTCTTCTTGTTGCTCGGCAGCAACCTCGCGACCACCACCACGTCTATCACGACCACCTAAAAAGGTTGTAAACCAACGGGGTGAGACACATAGTCCCAGTAAGAAACATAAATCCCCGCTGAAACTATAAAACTCCAAAGAAGGCTAAAGCAGGTAAAACAGATAACTAATATAAGCACATTATATGAGTAGCATACTAAGCAGGTCTTATTGTATTATTAAACTTACCAGGATATCCGGGAGGCATATAACCTGATTTTCTTTATGGAACATGATTGACAAGATAAGATTTATAAGATCTTACCACATAACATAAGGAATGTATAAGTAACTATAAGGTATAACAAGATCAACTACACAATCAAGGCCTCAACCAATGTTCCGTGTTTTGCCTTAAGCAAAGTACTATTCGGCTGGATTATGTATTATTATTACGCCCTGAGGAAGTGAGCCATACTGCTCAATTCCAATCTTCAGTTGTGAAACCCAAGTCGGTGCCATAAAAGGTCAATGGAAGAGCCAGACTCCACGACCTCACCACCTCGTGGTCAGTGCACGAGTGCAAAACAAGAAGGACCGCAGTCTCATGCTTAAGTGGCCTCAGCCACTGGGTCAGGCTACCCTCTGCCTAGCCCACCTCAGTATAGGTATCGACACTAGTGAAACTAAGCCACGGGCATGATCACTGTGCTCTGAGCCATGAACACAATCATGCTCTTCTTATCACACATCCTGAGCCATGGTCCTTTTCACCCTGCTCTAACATATTGAGACATGGGCCTAAAACTGTGCTCTAGAGTCTACAACCAAAGTTGTACTCTAATCCTCCTCATTTTTGGCTGGGAGAAACCACACATATTCAACAATATGCACTTCCAGGTTAACCCGTAGGAAAACCTGTTTCACCATCACCAGCTACTAACCATGATGGATCTATGGCCTGGGAAAACTACATGATATGTTCCACTGTAAATAATTAGTATATTTTAAGTGGATTGTTGAGGCAACCAAGTTGTAAAACATAAACAACATTGAGTTACATTAATGTTGGCATTATCACATTATCATGAGATCTCAATCCCTCATCACAGAAAGACATTTCCTCATAAGGCATCATCATCTTACATCATCACCTGGGATAACAATCCCTCATCTCATCATCAAGAGGATACCACCTCACTGGGCACTCAGCCCTCATCAGGTCCTCGGACCTATCTCATCATACTGGTGATGCATGTTATCCCATCAACAAGAATTATCATCACGCAACGTTATTCAAACACATATACCTCATAGCTCTTACCTGGCTATGAATTCACCTGATACACCTGCATAGTTAGTATGCACATCAATAGAGATAACTCAAAATCACCAAACATAGATCTTATTGATTATTATGTCATTAGGGTTGTAGATGTGCATGTCATGATTATACTCATATGAGGCATACAACTGTATCAATTACATTATGGTTATCAAATCATAAGCATCCACTTATGCCATTTATCTTATAAACATAAACAAATATATTGTTATCTAATCTAGCATTATCTTTAAGCATCAAGCATAGCACTGGTCTACACCCCATAATCCATATAATATCAACAACATAGGTGCGATTACAAGACAACACATCACTAGCTAGGGTTTCCAGGTTAAGCATAACCCTCACTAAAGGTACTAATTACCCTCACTAAAAGTGTGATGGGTAGCGCACTCCTTACTACATGTGGTATTGGGTAGGGTAACAACCCTCACTAAAGGCCTGTCGGCCAAGGCACTTAGCCACAACTATCGGCCGACTCAAACACAAGAGTGTATCGGTCAACAAGGCCTATGGGATGTCGTGCAACCAAGGTAACATGAATGCATCATGCAGATGGGGTCAGGAGGTGTATAATGTAGTTGGGGTCAGGAGGTGTATCGTATAGCTGAGCTATCTGTGCATTGGGCAGCTAGTTGTATTGGCTAAGACCTTATCGGCTAGCTAGGGTTAGGGTTGCATCGGGAAACCATCTCACTACTTCAACGACCAATATCGTGGCGCCCAAGCCAACACTATAATGCCCACCATGCACATCACCAAATGATACAAGGACACCACAAGGAAGCCCACCATCCAACAAGATCAGGCACACCATGTTGACCACCACTAAGGCAAGCACTAGGGTTTCACCACCCAACACATATCGGGCAGCTCCAGACCAACCCAACTTGTGTCTCCCAAGGCACCAAACAGAGGCACCTACAGAGATAACAACTAATCACCATATCGGCTAAGGGAATAACACCTACTAGGAGAAAGGGTCATCTCAGTCGAGGCATATCTCCCAAGGTCACCAACAAGATCAAGATGGTCATATCGGGCACAAAGCCAACCAAACTCAACACGACCATATCGACCAAAGCTAAACCCAAGGTGAAGGGTGTCAGGCAACATCACCACAAAGGTGTATCGTGTAAGGCACAAAGGTTCATCTCGGCATGGTCATAACTAACCTTAAGATCACCATCACAAAACCCTAGCAGATCAAGACAGTGGGCTCACCTCTCAACAATCAAGAGAGAGGGGTTTTGTGCAACCTCCATCACATATCTCGGGCAACACGATAGATCATTTCCATATCAGCTAAGCTCCCAACCTCTGCTAAGTCAACATCCAACCAAGGCTCACCGCTCTAATCCATGGTGATAGAGGAGTGTTTCCCAAGCAACTAGAGTATAGACTCACCTCTCAAAAACCAAGTGAGAGGAGTGTTGCCTATACCACTAGAGTCGAACTCACTTCTCAAGACCAAATGGAGAGAAATGAGTTTTTCCCGAGAAACTCTATACATATGGTTCGGCCACCACGGTCAAGAACACACCAACAACATGAACATATATCCACAAGATACATGGTCGATCAAGGTGAAACATAACATGCAACAAGAAAAGGAAGTAGTATAGCTAGGGTTAGGAGTTATGTAACCCGCCTTAAGCAAACGCCAAGCACCTAGAACCAAGATCCCAAGCTCAAGCACCACCTTCGGCCACCTCAATAAGAGAAACAAAACTTGTAACCACCATGGCCAAAGAGCAAGCAAGAAAGAGAAGAAGAAGAAGGTGCTAAGGAAAGAGGGGAGATGCTTACCACAAGAAGAAGAACAAGGCACCCTAGGGCTGGGCCACCACTAGAGGAAGAAGAAGACTCCAAGGAGAAGGAGGAGGATTGACCACCAACTAGCAAAGGAGATGTGTCGCCCACCAAGGAAGGAAAGGAAGCAACACCAACTTAAGGGATCCTAAGCAAGAGAAAGGAGATGCATATATAGAAGGGGGTGAAGGAGAAAACAAGGCAAGGTGTCGCCCACCTAGGGACACTTGTCCATGGGCAATGCCACCTTCTCATCTCGCCCCATACACATGTCTAAGGCAATTTCCACATGCAAGCATCATGCACCAAGTGTGCACAAAGGTGGTGACACAAATGAAGCCAAAGGTCAAGGATGGTCAAAGGACGACACAACCACATGGACGATACACTCTCTTTCCCGACACAGCCTTATTTCCGACACAACCATGGACAACACAAGGCTCCCAAACACACCCTTGCCCAATACAAGGTCCATCAAGGCAAGGCAAGTCCCAAACAAGGCAAAACAAGGCCCAACAAGGCTCAACCAAGCCCAAGGCAACTCAAGCAACGAGCCCAACCCTTCCTATCAACTCTAGAGGAAGCAAGGAGAGAGAAAAACACCTCTCAAGGTGACAAACTGGGTCATCAACCCCATACTTAGGTTATTTGCAAGTGGCACCTCCAACTCTCAATAAAGCACAAGCAACCCTAATCACCACTAGAGGTGATTAGCAAGAAACTAAAGACAAGGTTTAGGCAAAGCAAATAGGATAAGCCCAAAACGGAGGACAGGGTCCTTACAAGCCATAAACCCCTACAAAGGGATTTCATCCTCGAAATCTGAAGAGAAAAGCGAGGGATACTTCCTCCTCAACTCTTCCTCAAGCTCCCATGTGGCTTCCTCAACACCATGACGATGCCAAAGAACTTTCACAAGAACCAGATCCTTCCTCTTTAGCTTCTTTACTCTTCTGTCAAGGATCATCACTGGACCTTCCTTGTAGGTCACATCTTCATCGAGCTCAACCTCCACTGGCTGTAATACTATCCTTGTGTCTGGATGATTGTTCTTCAGCATGCTAACATGGAACACCAGATGTAACATATACAACTCTGGCGGCATCTCTAACTTATAAGCTACCTTGCCAATACATGCTATTACTGGGTATGGCCACATAAACATGGGTGCCAGTTTTCCTTTTCGGCCAAACCTCAACACACCTTTCGATGGTGAGACCTTGAGATACACTTTGTATCCCACCTGGAACTCTATAGGTCGTCGGCGATTATTTATGTACGACTTCTGTCTATCCTGTGCCCTTTCAACTTTTGTTGTGTCACTCTGATCTTCTCTGATGTCTGCTGCACTAACTCAAGACTCAAAAGCTGATACTCACCAGACTCATACCAACATAGAGGAGATCTGCAGTTATGCCATATAGAGCCTCATAAGGAGCCATGTCAATGCTCCGCTGGTAACTATTGTTGTAGGCGAACTCTATCAAACTGAGATGCACATCCCAACTGCCTAAGAACTACAAAACACAAGCTCAGAGAAGATCCTCTAAAGTCTGAATCGTCCTTTTAGACTATCCATCTATCTGTGGGTGGAAAGCAGTATTAAACCTCAACTGCATTCCCAACACTTTATGTAATTGTTCCCATAAACAACTCGTGAACTGGGGTCCTCTATTAGAGACTATCATTGCGGGTACACCATGCAAACGCCCTATCTCGTCCACATACACCTGAGCAAGCTTCTCTATTGTATACGTTGTCTTCACAGGTATGAAATGAGAAGACTTTGCCAATCTATCTACTATCACTCAAATGGAATCATGATTCTTAGTTGTCCTTGGCAGACCAACTATGAAATCCATGGTTATATGATCCCATTTCTATTGTGGTATCGGCAAGGGTTGCAACGTACCTACTGGCTTCTGATGCTCATCCTTAACTTGCTAGCATACCACACACCTAGCTACAAACTCGGCTACATCTCTCTTCAAGCCAGGCCACCAATATAGGTCCTTCAAATTATGATACATCTTCGTGACACTTGGATGCATGGCATACATCGATGTGTGTAATTCCTCGAGCACTAACCTCCTCAAATCATCAAAATTGGGGACCACCATCCTATCATGATAGAAAACTAGTCCATCCTCAGACTCATGGAACCCGTCATGCTTTTTGTTGCCAAACTCTAATCTTATCAACTGAGCTGAAGCATCTGCTTGTTGTGCATCATTGATCTGTTGTCTCAACGTAGGCTTTACTTGCATCTCTGCCAACAATCCTGCCAACAAGGAGAATTCCATTTGTACATTCATTTGCCACAAAGAGACAAGTATATCCCGCCTATGGCATACCAAGGAACTCAACTATGCCTTCTTCATAGAGCGAGAAGAAGGAGACTTTCTGCTAAGATTATCAGCTACCACGTTTGCCTTACCAGGATGATACTCAATGGTATAATCATAATCATTGATTAGCTCCATCCAGCAACATTGTCGCATGTTCAACTCACTCTGTGAGAAGATGTACTTCAAGTTCTTATGATCTGTAAAGATCTAACACACTTCCCCATAAAGGTAGTGTCTCCAAATCTTTAATGCATGGACCACCGCTGCCAGCTCCAGATCATGTGTCAGATAGTTCTCCTCATATTTCTTAAGTTGTCATGAAGCAAAAGAAACCCCATGATCCTCCTACATTAGCACACATCCTAAGCCTTTCTTGGAAGCATCACAGAAAACAACATAGCCTTCCCAGGCTCTAGCAACACCAACACCGGAGCACTAGTCATCTTCTCCTTCAAGCTTTGGAAAGCTTGCTGACAATGATCATCCCACACAAAGGGTACACCCTTCCTGGTCAACTTTGTTAATGGTAAAGCGATTATACTGAAGTTCCTTATAAACTTCTGGTAGTATCCTTCTAAATCCAGAAAATTACGAACTTATGTTGACGTCTTCGGTTGCTCTAAATATGCAACTGACTCCACCTTCTTAGGGTCCACTCTGACCCCTTCTGTAGATATAACATGACCCAAGAAAGTCACTTCTTTCAACCAGAACTCACACTTACTAAACTTGGCATACAACTGATGTTGGAAAAGAAGAGTCAACACTTTTCGAAGATGTTGTTCATGCGCTTGACTGTACCGACTATAGATCAAGATGTCATCTATAAAAACAACAACAAACTGATCTAGAAACAGACAAAACACCTGGTTCATCAGATCCATGAAAGCAGCAGGCACATTGGCTAGCCCAAACGGCATAACCACAAACTCCAAATGACCATACCTCATCCTAAACGCTGACTTTGGTATGTCCTCATCATTAATCCTCAACTAATGATATCCAGACCATAGGTCTATGTTTGATAACACTGTAGCACCACGCAACTGATCAAACATATCATCTATCCTTGGCAACGGGTACTTATTCTTGATCATGACTTTGTTCAACTACTGGTAATCTATATACAGCCGCATCATCCCATCCTTTTTCTTTACGAACAGGACTGAAGCACCCCATGACGATGTGCTCGGTCTGATGAAACCTTTATCTAAAAACTCATGTAACTACATCTTTAGTGCTGCCACCTCGGCTAGAGCCATTCTGTATGATGTCTGAGCAACTGGCTGTCTTCCTGGTACCAGATTGATCTCAAAATCAATCTCTCGAGGTGGGGGAACATTGGGGAACTCATCTGGAAACACGTCCACAAACTCTCAGACAACAGGCACCTCTAAAAGGCTAGGACCCTTTGCCTTGGTATCCACCCCAAGGATCACATCGAATCCATGCATCTCAAGTGGTATAAGATCCACTTGTATATTGTATCCTAAAAAAGATAGAACACAAGATGGGAACTCCTCTCGAAGTATCGAGGAACCATCAAGAGGGGTTTCTAGCAACATGTTATCTCTCTCACAGCTAATAGGTAAGAGACAGTTTTCAAGCATATTTTGTGCGATAAAAGAGTGTGTAGCACCCAGGTCAACCAGAACAGATATAAAGCAAGAAGAAGACAAATTAGAATGAAATAACTCCATCTAACCTACCACAACTCGTGGGTTGATTATCGCCTCTGGCTGATTCATAGCGTAGAATCGAGCCATTGCTTGCTATCCACGTCCTCTGCTTTCTTGGGCAGACAATCCCGCTTGCGATGCTTGACCGCATCCTCACCCTATACTACCACTGGGCTACTGTCTATCTAACCCTTGCTGATTCTGCCTGAACTGTTGTGTCACTTCAACATCTTTCCTTGGGCAATTTGACCTCCAATGCCCGATCTGACCACAAAGATGACATGACTAGTCTCGCTGTTGTGGCCTAGACGGCCATGTCACTACCACTGAAGCTGTACTATGTGCCTTTGACGGTGAAGAACCATATCCTCTTCCCTTACTCGAGGACCACTGTGATGGTGCAAATGAACCTCTTAACCGAGAAGGTGCTGAAAACATTGGCTTTTTAAAGCCACCAGACCTCTGTCCTAGAAACTGAGCAGGCCTCTTATTAGTCATGGATTCTCTCTTCTCCCTGACTGACCATTCAATGTTGCGGATGGACTCCACGAATGTGGCAAACTTCTCCCGATTCTCCAAAGCGGTTGTAGGTGTTGTCAACTCTGTGCTCAGACCCTTCACAAACTGTCTGATCCGCTCGTCGTCTGTCGCCACCATGTGAGGAAAAACCTCAGCAGGTCCATAAACTTGGCTTCATACTCGGTGATGCTCAATGATCCTTAGCATAGACAGTCAAATTGGTTGATCTTCTCGTCAAGATACATCTTCAGGAAATATCTATTGACGAACTCTCACCGGAAAACCTCCCAACCGGTCACCTCATCGGGTCGCTTCTCCTCCTCGATGGCCCACCAGTGGCCAGCACTACCTTTCAGAAGGTAGATAGTGTGCTTGACTTTGTCTGCTTCGGGGATGATGAGGATCCGGAAGGCCTTCTCTAGACTTGTCAGCCACAGATCTGCATCTGCTGGATCAGCCGTTCTAGCATAATCCGAAGCTCTGACTCGGCGAAGCCGCTCAAAGGTCTTCCCAATGCATGATGATCCACCATGGGGAGTATGTACTCTTGGTAGAGGCACTGGAAATCTTTCCACCATGTGATTCATCATAGCCATCAACTGCCCCATAAGGTGCTAATAGTCAAGGTTTTCGAGAATGGCTGGGTCAAGTTGGGGGACCTCAGGCACCCGATCTTCATGTGCCTACACTCTTGCTCCATCAACTGATGCAGCATCACTGCTCTCAGCAGCATGTTCTTCATGGTTTCCAGACATCTTTAAACTTTTTCTTCCGCTGAGGATAGAGGATTATTGTAAGAAGATGTGGAAAACTCACAAGAATAGACACAAACCTAATCCTAGATCCCTATAGACTCAGTGAACCTAGAGCTCTGATAGAAAACTAACTGTGACACCCCGTCATCACACATACTGCAAGGTGACATGTGAAAACGTGTGGAACCACATATTACTAAAAACATAGGTTAATTAAAACCGATTGCAGAAAGCAGATAAACAAAGAAACTATTACATCCAGATCCTGCAAGGAAACATGTTATACAACTATTATGATCCTGATATATGTCCACAACTTAGGGAAAATAGTTGTCCTGCCAGTACATGAGTTCATCACCTATTTATACATAACGGGCCACATCAGGCCAGCAATAGGATATACAAAGCTACATCAGGTAAACATCACAAAACATCGTCAAAACACCTTCGAGGACCTGAGAGTATAGGGATAACTCTAGGATTCTACTATAAAACCACCAAAACAACAACATGTCCATCTCTTGCCTTCTAATTCTCTTCTTCTTGCTGCTTGACCGCAACATCACGACCACCACCACGTTTAGCGCGACCACCTAAAAATGTTGTAAACCAATGAGGTGAGACACACAGTCCCAATGAGAAACATAACTCCCTGCCGAAACTATAAAACTCCAAAGAAGGCTAAAGCAGGTAAACCAGATAACTAATATAAGCAGATTATATGAGCAGCATACTGAGCAGGTCTTATTGTATTATTAAACTTACCAAGATATCCGGGAGACATATAACTTGATTTTCATTATGGAACATGATTGACAAGATAAGATTTATAAGATCTTACCACATAACATAAGGAACGTATAAGCCACTGCAAGGTATAACAAGATCAACTACACAAGCAAGGCCGCAACCAATGTTTTGTGTTTTGCTTTAAGCAAAGTACTATTCAGCTGGATTACATATTATTATTATGCCCTGAGGAAGTGAGTCGTACCTCTTAATTCCAACCTTCAGTTGTGAAACCCAAGCCGGTGCCATAAAAGGTCAATGGAAGAGTCAGACTCCACGACCTCACCACCTCGTGGTCAGTGCACGAGTGAAAAACAAGCAGGACCGCAATCTCATCCTTAAGTGGCCTCAGCCACAGGGTCAGGCTGCCCTCTACCTAGCCCACCTCGGTACAAGTATCAGCACTAGTGAAACTGAGCCACAGGCATGATCACTGTGCTTTGAGCCATGAACACAATCATGCTCTTCTTATCACACATCCTGAGCCATGGGCCTGTTCACCATGCTCTAACATATTGAGCCACGTGCCTGAAACCACACTCTAGTGTCTACAACTGAAGTTACACTCTAATCCTCCTCATTTTTTTCTAGGAGAAACCACACATATTCAACAATATGCACTTTTAGGTTAACCCGCAAGAAAACCTGTTTCACCATCACCAGCTACTGATGATGATGGATCTATGGCTAGGGAAAACTACATGATAGGTTCCACTGTAATTAATTAGTATATTTTAAGTGGATTGTTGAGGCAACCAATTTATAAAACATAAATGGAATTGAGTTACATTAATGTTGTCATTATCACATTATCATGGGATCTCAATCCCTCATCACAGAAAGCCACTGCCTCTCAAGGCATCATCATTTTACTTCATCACTTGGGATAAAAATCCCTCATCTCATCATCAAGAGGATAATACCTCATTGGGAACTCAGCCCTCATTAGGTCCTCAGACCTATCTCATCATACTGGTGATGCATGTTATCCCATCAACAAGAATTATCATCATGCAACATTATTCAAACACATATACCTCATAGCTCTTACCTGGCTATGAATTCACCTGATACACCTGTATAGTTAGTATGCACATCAAGAGAGATAACTAAAAATCACCAAACATAGATCTTACTGATTATTTTGTCATTAGGGTTGCAGATGTGCATGTCATTATTATAATCATATGAGGCAAACAACTATATCAATTACATTATGGTTATCGAATCATAAGCATCCAATTATGTCATTTATCTTATAAACATAAACAAGTATCTTGTTATCTGATCTAGCATTATCTTTAAGCATCAAGCATAGCACTGATTCACAACCCATCATCTATATAATATCAACAACATAGATGTGATCACAATACAACAAATCACTAGCTAGGGTTTCCAGGTTAAGCATAACCCTCACTAAAGGTACTAGTTACCCTCACTAAAAGTGTGAAGGGTAGTGTGCCCCTTACCATAAGTGGTATCTGGTAGGGTAACAACCCTCACTAAAGGCATGTCGGCCAAGGCACTTAGCCACAACTGTCCACCAACTCAAACAGAAGAGTGTATCGATCAACAAGGCCTATGGGATGTCGTGCAACCAAGGTAACATGAATGCATCGTGGAGCTGGGGTCAGGAGGTGTATCGTGCAACTGGGGTCAGGAGGTGTATCGTGTAGTTGAGCTATGTGTGCATCGGGTAGCTAGTTGTGTCGGCTAAGACCCTATCGACTAGCTAGGGTTAGGGTTGCATCAGGAAACCATCTCACCACTGCAACAGCCAAGATCGTGGCGCCCAAGCCAATGCTATAACACCCACCATGCACATCACCAAATGATAGAAGGGCACCACAAGGAAACCCACCATCCAACAAGATCAGGCACACCATATCGACCACCACTAAGGCAATCACTAGGGTTTCACCACCCAACACATATCGGGCAGCTCAAGACCAACCCAACTTGTGTCACCCAAGGCACCAAATAGAAGCACCTACAGAGATAACAACTAAGTACCTTATCGGCCATGGGAATAACACCTACTACGAGTAAGGGTCATCTCGGTTGAGGCATATTGCCCAAGGTCACCAACAAGATCAAGATGGTCATATCGGGCACAAAGCCAACCAAACTCAACATGACCATATCGGACAAAGCTAAATCCAAGGTGAGGGGTATCGGGAAACATCACCACAAAGGTGTATCGTGCAAGGCACAAAGGTTCATCTCAGCTTGGTCATCACTAACCTCAAGATCACCATCACAAAACCCTAACAAATCAAGATATTTGGCTCACCTCTCAACAATCAAGAGATAGGGGTTTTGTGCAACCTCCATCACATATCTCAGGAAACATGATAGATCATTTCCATATCATCTAAGCTCCCAACCTCTGCTAAGTCAACATCCAACCAAGGCTCACCTCTCTAATCCATTGTGAGAGAAGAGTGTTGCCGAAGCAACTACAGTATAGACTCACCTCTCAACAACCAAGTGAGAGGAGTGTTGCCTATACCACTAGAGTTGAACTCACTTCTCAAGACCAAATGGAGATAAAGGAGTTATTTCCAAGAAACTCTATACATATGGTTTAGCCACCAAGGTCAACAACACACCAACAACATGAACATATATCCACAAGATACATGGTCGATCAAGGTGGAACATAACATGCAACAAAAAAAGGAAGTAGTATAGCTAGGGTTTGGAGTTATGTAACCCTCCTTAAGAAAACTCCGAGCTCCTAGCACCAAGCTCCCAAGATCAAGCACCACCTTTGTCCACCTCAAGAAGAGAAACAAAACTTGTAACCACCATGGCCAAAGAGCAAGCAAGAAAGAGAAGAAGAAGAAGGTACTAAGGAAAGAGGGGAGATACTTACTACAAGAAGAAGAACAAGGCACCCTAGGGCCCGGCCACCACTGGAAGAAGATGAAGACTCCAAGGAGGAGGAGGATCAGCCACCAACTAGCAAAGGAGATGTGTTACCCACCAAGGAAGGAAATGAAGCAACACCAACTAAAGGGATCCTAAGCAATAGAAAGGAGAGGGATATATAGAAGAGGGTGAAGGAGAAGACAAGGCAATGTATCGCCCACCTAGGGACACTTGTCCATAGGCAATGCCACCTTCTCATCTCGCCCCATACACATGTCCAAGGCAATTTCCACATGCAAGCATCATGCAACAAGTGTCCACAAGGGTGGTGACACAAACGAAGCCAAAGGTCAAGGATGGTCAAAGGATGACACAACCACATGGGCGATACACTCTCTTTCTCGACACAGCCTTATGGCCGACACAACCATGGCTGACAAAAGGCTCCCAAACACACCCTTGCCCGATACAAGGTCCATCAAGGCAAGGCAATGCCCAAACAAGGCAAAACAAGGCCCAACAAGGCTCAACTAAGCCCAAGGCAACTCTAGCAATGAGCCCAACCCTTCCTCTCAACTCTAGAGGAAGCAAGGAGAGAGAAAAACACCTCTCAAGGTGACAAACTTTCTCATCAACCCTAGACTTGGGTTATTTTCAAGTGGCACCTCCAACTCTCAACAAAGCACAAGCAACCCTAATCACCACTAGAGGTGATTAGCAAGCAACTAAACACAAGGTTTAGGCAAAGCAAACAGGATAACCCAAAATGGAGGACATGGTCCTTACACACCAAGGATGTGAATGTTAAACTTCCTCATGTTTGTCCCGGCATAGAGAACGGGATGAATAACATATAAATATCTATATTTTCCAAAAAAAAGGATAACAAAAATGCTATATGAACCTTGTATATGGAGCTTGTGGATGTACAAAAGATATTGCATAATCTTACATTGAACCTCAATGGAGGAACTCCAACAAGCTGGAAAAGAATGGTGGATATTTAGCTTTCATTCAATCACAATGATGAACCACCTTATGGTTCATTTGCAAAAAAAATAAACCCAAAGACAAATCCTTGTTGAATCTATGGATTTCTAAGCACCAACCTCAATGGAGTTTCATTACCTTTAGAGATCTCAATAGCCTACTTCCCATGTTAAAAAGAATAAATAGATGGATCTCAGTGGCTAACTCCATCTGCTCTCCTTGTCATCTAGATGTTAAATCAAATAAACATCTCTTTGGGAATTTTAGTTTCTAGAAATATCTTTAAAGCCAAGATCAACTGAAACTGAATATAAGAAACTCTTATTGTCTTTGTGATTGCCTCAGAAACATAGGATGCATATCAAAACATAATGGTATCCAATTTTTGGATATTATAGGTTGTGTACATCTTCTAAGGATTGAAAGGAATAATATATTGCATGGAGGAGGAAGTAATCGTTCTCTAGCTATTTTTAGTATACTAGAGAAGGAAATGAAACTAATCTTCGGTACCTACAAGATTAAACTTAGTGGAGTTAATTCCATCATTATTAGAAATTGGGATCTCTTGTAATGTTTCTATAATCATCTCCCTGTGATTCATCCTTGAGATGTCTCTCCTTTATCCTTTGTAAACAACATCCTTATATGTCGTTAAACTTTGTCCCCATTTGGGTAGGGAAATATATTTACCATAATTTTCCAAATAGAAAGATTTTTAAATGTGACAGAGAGCATGTCAAAAGTATTGTTAAGACAACAAATATTATGTACACTATCTTCAAAAATCTTTAGATCATCCTCGAAATTTGGATGTGGGACTTTTATATCTTCTGAATCTCTGAGAGGCTTGATTTTACCATAAACTTGTATATTTGTGAGCTCAGTGAAGCATTGCTTGGTAAGAAGAAAAAGATTAGGTGCCAAGGGGTTACCCTATCTCACACCGATAGAAGGTTAAAAGGAATCAATAGATTCTATATTAAACAACACTTGATATGAGGAGGTATAAAACATATCGTTAATCCTTTTCATCCATCTTTATTAAACCTCATTTACTCAATGATAGAAAATAGAGTCGTCTAGGAAATATGCTTTTATCAAATTGAATCTGACAAACATACAAGGGAAGCTAGTGTTATTATTAAAATCATGTATAATCTCACCATATAGAAGAGGCACATCATTGATGATTCCCTCTTTAATAAATGTGCATTTGTTCTGACTACCGATAGGTGGAAGGATAGCTTGTAATTTTTTAGCCATGATCTTTGAGATACCCTTATACAATGCAATGATGTCCATGTTAAAACTTATAGTTTCATGATGAGTACACTGAAAAATTCCTAAATTGAGATTTTTCCTAGAATAATTGCATAGCACAAAAAGATATACCATTGTCAAACTTCTTTAAACAAAATGGATGAGAAACTTTTCCTTTCCCTGAAGTTGCACAATGTCAGTGCAGTGCCCTACATAATGAACCATAGGATCATCTTTTTTGTTGTAATTCTCAAGTTCTAGAAACATGAATTTATCTAGAAGGCTTATTTGAGGAAATTATCTATGCTCATGAAAAGGATATTCCCATGTCTTGGATCTCTATAGTTCTCGAACCATGTTTTCTACCATTTAGGTACACTCTTCTAAATATTTGTTGAGATTAGGTACAAGTATTGGTATCAAACACTAGGTGGTATTTATTAGATATTTTGGAACAATTCTATACATGGAATCTATTTTTTTATCATTGGGCATTAGGATGTTGGTAAAAAATGGTGTACATATGATTTTTCTAATAGGCATAGCCATTTTGGAGGTGTTTGTTATTATAGACTTATTAGAGGAATATATGGAGTTTGATATACTTCATGTGTTGCACCATTAGATGGTTTTTGTAGTTGAATGTTGGATGTGGTACCTAAGGCATGTCGTAACTAAATCTCGACCACTCTCCTATCACTTATAAACATTTAACAACCTCTCATATGGCATCTATTAATTACCCTATCATCTTATTTTGCTTTTTCTTATTCAATCATCTCACCATTTTAATCATTGGGTTTGTAATACTCTTATGGATGAGTTATTGGTCCTCTAGTATGGACCCTATGGAATTTATTGATAAATGTGGGAGCCTTTGGGCATTTATGGCACTTTTTCATTTAGGGTTCAACTGATGAAATAAGATGAACGTTTAGCATTCTTTCTATATTTACAACCTTCTGGAATAGGAAAGTGGATGTGCTTCAACAAGGACCTTCAAAGCACTTGAAAACAAAATCTTTTGCAAAACTATATGTAGTCTCCATCTTCCTTCATGAGAGCCAAAATGGAGACTTTGATGTGGTGGTTGTGGGGGAGATTTATACTTTTGGATTAGAATTTGGGGTTTCAACATCCTAAAAAGAATCTTTGAGAATACCTACCTATTAAACTAGATAAAAGGACCCAAAAATAGTTTGGATCTATTCCTTGGGATAAATCATAATGGAATGGTGTGTACCATGTGGCTTGCAGTAGAGGAAGGTCGAACTTGTGTAGAGCATTGGATTCCATTGAATGTCTTTGTATAGAAAATAAATGTATTTTCATAATCAAGTTTTGTGATTTTTTGGAAGATCAATAGATTTATTTGATGAAATGATCATTTTGATTGAGGGAATGTGTCATTGAGAAATTAAACATGATTCAAAAACAAGGGGTGAAAGGATATATGAAACATGCATGCCATGTTTTCCCTTTAACTCTCTCTATATATCATAAAGATCTGGATGTTACTAGATTTAAAAAAGCATAACTAAATTCTTAGTAGGAGTGGATGTTTTATATTTTAATTAGGATAGTTGGACTATGTAGTTTATTGAAAATGTCTTATAAAAGGATGAAGTAAAGGGAAAATTTCACTTAAGTTCATATAGATTATTCTCTATGCAATGAACCCTCTATGAGTGTAAATAGGAGAATGTACGTGGACAAAATTAGGCAGAAAATACAAAAAATGTGGGAAAATATGGATAAATTGCATCCTTTACTAGAGAGAAAAATTAATCATTATCATCAATTGAGTTACAAACTAAGTGTAACCACTTTGCCAAAAGTGATCATTATCATCAATTGAGTGACAAACTTAGTGTCATAACTTTTCCCCTCTCAAGACAAGGTTCAAGAATAGAGTGAGAACCACAATCTTGTGATATGTTTGACCCACATTATTGGTGGCAGAAGGCTGAGAGGTGAGACTCGTCAGGGATATTTGGAGGAAACTTTTGGGAAAGTTACTTACATAATTTCTTTGTCTTAGATGATGATTTAGTGGCATTATAACATCCTAGGATTTAAGGCCTTAGATAAATCTATCTAAAATAGGAGTGATGGAGCTACCCATGTCACCAAGGCGTGCCTCCTTTTTTTATAGCACACTCATAGGTATTGTACAATTTAGCATCCTCAAGTGAGAGTAGTATTAAGATGGGTATCCCGTGGGAAGTTGATATTGGGTTGTGCGTGAGTGAGTACAAAGTGTACAATCGAGGATAGTGGTGGTATGGGGGACAAGTAATCATTCATAAAGCTATAATAGAGCAATGAGCAGTGGGTGTTGATTCTACAAATGTTATCAGAGACAATTCCCGTCTAGTATGTGGAGCCTTCATGGGCATGTAACACTCCAATCTTGAGTCGTGCAGTCTAGACTTCTTGGAAAAAATATATGTGGTGATGGATCAAACCTTGTGTTGATGGCCATGATCAGGCTGGGTGTATATGGTCCATGTTGGGTATACACTTATATTGAGAAATATTATGAGCTCATACATTAAGCCTTGACCATAATGTCAAAAGTTCACATGTAGGGGATTGTAACATCCAATATTGAGGCCTCAGATAAAGTTATTTTAGAAAACAATGATTGAAATACCCATATCATAAAGGTGCATTTACTTTTTTGGTAGCCCATTGATGAATGTGAATTCATCAGGGTTTAGTCGCCTCGTATGGCCCAATTTTGCTTACATTCTCACATTTATTGACCATATCTTCTAACATTTGACTTGTTTTGGTTTAATCGGAATTATCTCTATTTTTATGGATTTTTTTTGCACCTTTCTGCAGGACATTTTGGGTAGGTGGGCCTTGTCTTCTTGGCCCAATACTCCATTTTGGGCATTGGTCTATTCGAGCCTGCTTGGGCAAGCAGCAGTCAACGACTCCCTTCTTTCCCCCGCCAACTCGGTTGCCCTAACCACAGATAGATGTCTGCGATCTCTCTACCTCATGCAACGCCTTTGATCTTTCCCCCTCAGCTACTCTCGATTGCGACTAGCCCAAGAACCGCAAAAACCTATCCACAATTGCTAGATCGTGATCACCTCACGCCTTCACCTCGACCTGCTACTACCAGTCGCGACCTACGATCAACTACCAAACCACCACCATGATCAGTTTGTGAACCGCGACTGATGGAGCACAGAGAAGAATTATGATCGGTGAAAAACCTAGCAACCACTGTTCTACAGATCACAACTTCCTCCTCCCTCTCAGTGAACCATGACCAGTTCTCCTCATGCCTATAGTTTCCCTCCGCTATCCACGACCTTCACCTCCTAAAGAAGACCGCGACCAACCACTGAAGAGAGACCCAGACCACATCGTCATGAGGAGACTGCAACCGTCCTACACCTCAGTCATGACATCCATAGCCCCAAAAAACCGCAATCAATCACTTAGCCATTCAGCATCAGCCAGGGAACCACGACCAAACATCAAGGACTACAAATGAATGGGACCGCGACCCATCACTTAGATTCCACATCAAGACCTCGACCAGACCTACCCAGCCACTCCTATAAATAGGACCCTACCCCCAACCATTCAAGACATCATCTCCCGACGTCATTAGGCTGTAGGTCTGTCATGGGCCTAAGGAGACTATTTCCATAGCCAAGAGCCTGCCTCCATGGTGTTCTTGTGCCCCCGTTCATCTAGATCTGAGGTGGAAACCCAGACCTACAAGCCACTCCATCAAGATCTAGATCTAGATCTGGATCAAGATATTGATATGTTGCATCTACGTCATGCCTACACTGCCATCACATCCACGAGCTACTCCTCCTACTGTGAGCAAGGACTATGAGAGGAGAGAGAATATATGCCCTGTCTGTTGTGGTGTTCTTCTGTCCTCATCCATATCTGCCTCGACGTTGTGTAGAAGATTGTTTCCCCACCGAGCTGTGATCATCTTCTTCACCATGCTCATGGTAGAATCTTCCCTCTCTCTTGTTCTTTTTGTTTCTCTTACCATGAGCGAGTAGTTTCCTTTCACTGGGGTGTGGGGAGTAGCCCCACTACCCATGCTTACATGTTCAAATATTAAAAATTCCATGGCTTGTATATAACTTTCCATTTTTTTGTTAATCATCAATGTATGTTTTTGGATTGATCACCTTCTTGCATTTATCTTGTTTGTTCCAATGTTATCAGAACTTCAATATGTAGGTTTGAATTTTGATTAACGTGGTTGACTCCCCCATGAGAAATTGGATGGGATTCCCTGAGGTTGTAAGTGTGTGATCCATGAGGGGACGAGCCATCTAGCCCACGGTGACGCTTCTATGTGCCTAAACATCCTAACGGAGGGCTGCAGCTTCAGTTGGATATCTAAATCTTCAAAGCCGGAAGTGTGTGATCTGTATGGCGATGAGACATCTGATGCCTAAGGTGATGCTTATGTGAACCTAAACATCCCTCCGGGAGGGTTTGCAGTAGCTGTACTTGGATGGTTATATCTAGCCCGGATGTTTGTGTTTGTATGTGTTTGCATGTGTAGGGTGGTGAAACCCGGGACCATCCCAGTGATTCCCATCATTAATCTTTAATCAACTTTTAACCCTGCTCTTTACTTTCCTCACATTTAGTTTAATTAACCTCAACCCAACCTTTGTTCTAAATATTAGTCTTGATTCAACTAGATTTGACTAGTAAAAGATTCTTAAAAATGTTGTCCCTTGGAATTCAATCCTCAACTATACTGTGATAAGACCCGTCCACTTGCGGGTGGTATTATTGGACAAGGTTTTAGTTAAAACTCAGGGATTTCAGCCCGGGGTGAGTTTGTTAGTGTGATAATAGACCACGTCAAATTCTGGCGCCGTTGTTGGGCACAACGAAATCATCTAGTTAAATCTAGTTCTATTCAGGCTAATTTAGGATTTTTCTTTTAATTTTGATACAATCAAGCATCTGATTGAATTTGACTCTACTCCGTCACTCTTACTTCTGAAAGATATTTCCATCCTAGGTACCCCCAAAGACTAGTGCATGCACCGCTCAAATAGTTCTGGCCTTGCTGCTAGCTTTGACTTTGATATAGAAAGAACCTTTCGTCATCATAGTAGAGAGAACCAAGCTAGGATGGCACAAGATGAGGAAATTTCCTAAAGGGTAGCTCAAGCCCTTAATGCACAAAGAGAAAGGCATATGCAAGAAGCCCGAGCTACAATTCAAGAAGAAATCCAAGCAGCTCAAGCAGTAGCTCAACAAGTTGAGTTATAAAAAGACCTTCAAGAATTCTCAATCCCTAAAGTTGCTGACGTTCATCTCCCAGTACAACCTCCTCCCATTAATGTTGCCAATTTTGAGATACAGGCACATTAGATCACCTTACTTCAAAATAGCCCTTTCTATGATAAGCAAGGAGAAGATAGTCAAGAACATCTTCTGAGGTTTATAGATCTATGTGCTATGACAAAGAAGAATGGAGTCTCAGACGACACTATCTGACTCCATCTGTTCAAATATTCTCTTGCCGATAGAGCCATGAGTTGGTACAACTCCTTGCAATGTGAACCCATCACCACTTGGGAACAACTTCAAAATGTTTTTCTAGAAAAATTTTATCCTCCTTCACTCACCTATGAAATTAGGGGCAGAATAACACACTTCACTCAGGTCCCTAGAGAATCCCTTGTTGAAGCATGGGAAAGATATAAAGAGCTTCTACGCAAGTGTCCACACCATGGTATTCCTAAGAATCAGCTCATCGAGATCTTATATAGGGGTGTGGATGATGATATCAAGAAGTTCTTAGACTCCTCATCTGAAAGAAACTTCATGTGTCAAAGATATGATAGCGCATGGAAGGCTGTCACCCTTGGAACTGAAAATCAAGCCAACTGGGGTAGACCCATAAGTAAAGGAGTGTTGAAGGTTGCTATGGCAGAAGATATTCCTGAGTACAAGTATATCGTTGAGTCTCTTAAGCTTCTAGTTTCCAAGCAAGACCAACTTGAATCATCTTTTGCTGCCTGTGAAAGAAGACGTTTGCCCCCTCGACAACAAGAACAAGTCAAGTCAGCTTCACTATTCTGTGAAGCATGTAAAGAAACTGATCATTCTATGCTAGCCTGTAATATCCTCTATGACATTGTTATGGGCAATACTTGTGCTCAAGGATGGAAAATTTGAATGATGTCAACACTATCCCTGGACATGGGTATTATAATCTGAATCAGAACAGGAACCATCCATGTTTTCAATATGGAAATCCTTCAGGAGCAGAAAACTCATGACAACTTGGTTTGAATAATCAACAACGAGGCCCGCTAGGATTCGAGTATAACCAACAACAAAATTTTAGGAATCAAGGGAACTTTAGAGGTAACTTCCATAGAAACTACAACAATTATCAGAACAATTCTCATTTCTAGAATCCAAACCAAGTCCCTTATCAACAACAAGGACAACAAGCCAGTCCCATCTCTCCTGATGATGAACTCTCAGCTATTGAAAAGTTGTTGCAGTCATAATAGACTATGATAGGAAACCAGTAAGCCCATCAGAAGGCTATTGAATCTCAACTAGCTCAACTTTCCGCTAGCCTCAAGCCACCTGTCAGAGCTTTTGCTAGCCAACCAGAGAACAATCCTAAGCATCATGAACAACTGAAGGTTGTCACCACCAGGTCTGGAAAAGACTATTCTGACCCTCCTATCAAGACACCCATGGTTGTTATGGACGATGATGATTTTGTGATTGCCCAAGACTCTACAGTACATGAATCTCAACCGAAAGAACCACTAACTACTGATAAGATCGACAAAGTAAGTTCAGAAGAACATGTTGTTACTGAAGCTGAAAAACAAATGAGCCATAGGTACCAGTGTACAAGCCTCATCCTCCTTTCCCAACTTATTTGAAGCAGACAAAGCTTGACACTCGATTCAACAAGTTCAAGGAAGCCATGAAGAAGATTCATGTTGATATACCCTTTCTTGATGCTATGGCTGAAATACCAGCTTGGACGAAATACTTAAAGTCTATCCTCATAAGAAATTACATTACTGAAGAATATGAGACAGTCAAATTAGCCACAACCACTTTTGATATCATTCAGAGCAAGATGTCGAAGAAGTAGAAAGACCCAGGATCCTTTGGGATTTCATGCCATATCAGTGACTCTTCATGTAAGAAGGGATTGTCCGATCTTGGAGCTAGCATCTCTATCATGCCGCTTAGCCTATGTAAGAGTCTAGGGTTTGCAAAACTACTTCCAACTGGCATGACCATACAACTTGCTGACAATTATATGACTCTCCCTTTGGGAATCTTCGAGGATGTCCATTCAAGGTAGGAAAAGACTCTTATGTCTCGTGTGACTTTGTCATCATGGACATAAAAGAAGATGCCAAGTACCCTCTTATCTTTGGTCGTCCATTCCTTGCCACTGCAAGAGATCTAATTGATGTTGAAGTAGGAACCTTTCTCCTCAGACTAGGTAAAGAAACTCTCGAGTTCAAAGTTTTTGAAAGTATGTGAAGACCAAGCATGCAAGAAGAAGTCTACTTGATTGACTGCATAGAGCAAATGTCACTCCTTACACAAGAGGATTATGAACAAGACGATCCTTTAGAAGTGGCTCTAACAGACCCATCTACTAATAACTCCATTGACAAACAAGTGAACGATTGTGTTCTCCAACTTAATGATGCCGAAGAAGATCCTAAAGCTAAATTTGAGGAACTCAAGGTTGTGGATGTAGCTAAACACCTATGTGAGAAACCAAAAGCTCCCGAAATGAAGCCCCTGCATGAGGGATTAAAGTACGTGTTTCTGGATGATCTCAAGGTTTGCCCAGTTATTATAACTTTTGATCTAACTACCGAACAAGAAGATAAACTCCTAAAAGAATTAAAAGAAAGAAGGAAAGCTATCGACTACAAGATGAGTGATCTCACCGGGGTCAGTCCAGCACTTTGCATGCACAAAATCCCAATGGTGGAAGATCACAAGCCGACTGTTGAACATCAAAAGGACGATGAATCCTAATATGAAAGAAGTTGTTCTCCTTGAAGTCATTAAACTACTCACTATAGGAATTATCTATCCTATATCTTACTCGCCATGGGTGAGTCCTATACATGTTGTCCCAAAGAAAGGTGG
Organism: Alisma plantago-aquatica; assembly: GCA_963693085.1. Taxonomy (NCBI): domain Eukaryota; kingdom Viridiplantae; phylum Streptophyta; class Magnoliopsida; order Alismatales; family Alismataceae; genus Alisma; species Alisma plantago-aquatica. The sequence goes on along the minus strand of OY856415.1, from coordinate 51,006,956 downwards.
CACTACTGTGATACGGAATGAAGATAATGAACTCATCTCCACTCGAACAGTTATCGGGTGGAGGATGTGTATCGATTACAGGAAGTTGAATAAGGCAACTCGTAAGGATCATTTCCCGATGCCTTTTCTAGACCAAGTTCTAGAGTGACTTGCTCACCAGGAATATTTATGCTATCTCGATGGTTACTCTGGATTCTATCAAATTCCTATACATCCATATGACCAAGAGAAGACAACTTTCACTTGCTCTTTGGAACATATGCCTTCAGAAGGATGTCATTCGGGCTTTATAATGCCCCTACAACCTTCCAACGCTGCATGGCAGTCATATTTGCTGGTCAAATTGAAACTATTATGGAAGTTTTCATGGATGATTTCTCTATATATGGGGATTCATACGACTCATACCTGAAGCACCTCTCCCTCATCCTCAAATGATGTGAAGAAACACATCTAGTGTTAAATTGGGAGAAATGTCATTTTATGGTAAAAGAAGACATTGTCCTTGGCCATAGGGTCAGCAATTGAGGAATTGAAGTTGACAAGGTGAAGATCAAAGTGATTTCCAAACTCTCTATCCCAACCAATGTAAGAGAGGTTCGCGCATTCCTTGGTCATGCAGGCTTTTATAGAAGGTTTATCAAAGAGTTCTCTAAGATAACCAAGCCTATGACCAACTTGTTACTAAAGGATGTTGATTTCCATTTTGATGAAGAATGCATCAAGAGTTTCAACAACCTAAAGCATGCTCTTACAACAACACCCATCATCCGAGGTCTAGATGGGGGGCACCCATTCGAAATTATATGTGATGCCAGTGATTACACAGTCAGTGCCGTTTTAGGCCAGTACATAGAGAAGAAACATCATGTCATCTACTATGCATCAAATACCCTTGATGAAGCTCAAAGGAACTATGCAACTACTGAGAAGGAACTCTTAGCAGTTGTGTATGCCTTTGACAAGTTTAGATCTTACCTCATTGGTTCGAAGGTAGTTATCTACAAAGATCATGCTATTATTCGTTACCTCCTAAAAAAGAAAGATGCAAAACCCAGATTGATCAGATGGATTCTCCTCTTGTAAGAATTTGATCTGGAGATAAGAGATAAGAAAGGTACAAAGAATGTTGTCGCTGACCACTTGAGTCGTATCCATATACATGATACTAAAAAGATCCCAATTAATGACTCTCTTCCAGATGACCAGCTCATGAAAGTCTCAGAAGCTACTCCTTGGTACTCAGACTATGTGAACTACCTCGCCTTTGGTGTCATCCACCCTGAATGTACTAGAAATGCACTGAAGAAATTCATGCATGATGTGAGGCAATATCACTGGGATGAACCGTACCTCTTCAAGCTTTGTGCTGATGGTCTCTATAGACATCGTATCATTGAGGAAGAAGCCCAACTTGTTTTAGATCAATGCCACTCAGGCCCAGTTGGAGGCCATATGAGTTCTAAGAAAACTGCTTTGAAGGTTTTGCAATGTCATTTCTTTTGGCCAAACATATCTAGAGATGCCTACAACTTTGTTCTATCATGTGACAAGTGTTAGAGAATGGGTAACATTATGAAAAGAGATGAGATGCCACTTAAGCTATGGCAAGAAGTAGAGATTTTAAATGTATGGGGAGTGGACTATATGGGCCCATTCCCATCCTCACATGGATTTTTCTACATCGTGGTTGCAGTTGATTATGTCTCTAAGTGGGTAGAGGCCATACCAACCATAACTAGCAATTCTAAACTAGTTATCAAGATGTTTAAAGATATAATTGTTCCCCATTTTGATGTCCCATGCATTGTGATATCCGACAGAGGTTCTCATTTTCTGGAAAGAAGCTTTGAAGCGTTGTTAAGAAAATATGGTGAAACGCTATCTTAGAAAATACATTAGAGGTTTAAAACCATCAACTCAAAGCTATATTAGAAAAGATAGTAGGCTGCAACCGAAAGGATTGGTCAGTGAAAATCAATGGTGCCTTGTAGGCCTACCGAACTGCTTTCATGACACCTCTTGGAACAACACCCTTCAGACTCATCTATGGAAAATCATGTCACCTGCCCATAGAACTCGAACACAAAGCTTGGTGGGCAATCAAACAGCTGAATTTTGACATGAAGAAAGCTGGACAAGCCAGGATGCTGCAACTTTAGGAGTTGGATGAACTCCGGATGACAGCTTATGAGAATGCCAGAATCTATAAAGAATGCACAAAGTTGTGGCATGATGGTCATCTAAAAAGGAAGGACATTTAAGTGGGAGACCAAGTTCTACTATTCAACTCAAGACTGAGATTATTCTCAGGGAAACTCCATTCTCGATGGTCTGGACTGTACATTGTCAAAAGCATCTACCCACATAGTGCCTTCATTTTATGAAGTGAAAAATCAGGAGAATTTGTGCTAAACGGCCAACGCTTGAAGAGATATTTCAGCACAGCCAACATAGGCACTGAAGCAATGTTGGATCTCTCCAAACCAACATATCCACCAGAAAATTGAAGGAATTAAGTCGAGCCAACGACATAAAACAAAAGCGCTTGTCGGGAGGCAACCCGACCCTTACCTTAGATTTTTACTTTGAGCTTTAGTTTTAGACAATGCATCGCAAGATGCAATCATATGTTCTAATAATTTTCATTCTTGAAATTTCAGATGGAGGACACATCATCAAAAGGAATGCAACCACATCTGGTGGACCAACCAGCATAATTTTTCCCTCCATCTCAGATTTAGAGTTTGCTCGAGACGTGCAAATTTCTATGTTCGGGGTGGAGGGTGGGTGGTACATACTTTACTTTCCACCCACTCCTATCTATTTCAGACTTAAGATTTCATCGTTGCAATTTTGAGCAAAAATTTCAAAATTTTTAAAAAATGTTCAATTTTTCAAAGTAGTTTTCTATAGAAATTTGATGAAGTTTTGATGCTTTTGTTTCAATCAAAGCCATTACCTAGCTGGCTATCCCATTTTTCCAAGAAGTTTTGAATCATTATACCCTCCTTATCCTAAGAGAAGCCTCAAGGGGGGAAATTTATGAAACTATCCAATGGTTAGAAATCACCGTGTGAAGCTTATGAATCCTAACATCATGTTCAGTAAAAATGGCAAGTGTCTATCGAACTGAGAGGGATCAAACACATTGTGCTTTCTAACTGACTAGTGGAACAATAGCATGGAATCTCCACCGGATCCACATCAAATGATTATTTGAGCAGAGTATGATAAGGAGAATGACCCAGTGCACTGAATTGTAAATCAAGTTGCATTCTGATCTGAACTCTCTTCTACACTTCTTCTATCATCTTCTTATCCCTTCGTCCATCAAAAAGAATAAAAAATAGTCAATATAGTGCCAAACCATAAGTTTAGGGTGGCACACCCTCTCTCTCTCTATATTTTCTCCTTCCATACCCCTCGCTGTGCAATAGGGGCGTACCACCAAGAAAAGATGCCAATGCGCACACACAAAAAATGCAATCTCGAGTCAAATAGAGGATAGATTCACACAAAAAAAAAGAGTTGCAGTCAATGAAACTGCAACTAAATAATAAAAATCTCAAGTCGAATAGAGGAGAGATTTATTTCTTCCTTTCATACCACCCTTCACTCCCTTTTCACCTACTGGCAAAAGGAATGCCTACTTTTGCCTAATACCTTGAAAAAGCACCAGTGTCAGATCAGGTGCACACTTGTTGTTCTGTAGGTGTCTTTGGACTCTTACGAAACTCGTTGACATGCTTGATGTTGGAAAAAGTGGAGAGGAAATAAAGTTGGGAATCAAACTCAAGTACAAAGATATGGAAAGATGTGTTCATTGATCTCAGGAAGTTGAGATGCACTGCCATACAAAGCAAAAAAGAAACAAACATGATGAGAAGATGAGGCAGTCATGGGGGTTGAAAGTATTCATTTGGCAACTATTTTAGATTTTATGTTACTCGAGGACGAGAAACATTTCTGTTCGGGGTGTTTTGATGAATGTGCATTCATCAGGGTTTAGTCGCCTCGTCTGGCCCATTTTTGCTTACATTCTCACATTTATTGACCATATCTTCTAACATTTGACTTATTTTGGTTTAATCAGAATTATTCCTAATTTTATGGAATTTTTTTTGCACCTTTGTGCAGGTCATCTTGGGCAGGTGGGCCTTGTCTTCTCGGCCCAATACTCCATTTTGGGCCTTGGTCTATTCGAGCCTGCTTGGGCAAGCAGTAGTCACCAGCTCCCTTCTTTCCCCCACCAACTAGGTTGCCCTAACCGCAGACAGCTATCCGCGATCTCTCTGCCTCATGCAACACTCGCGATCTCTCCCCCTCGGCTACCCTCGATCGCGAACAGCCCAAGAACTGCGGACACCTGTCCATGATTCCTAGATCACGATCATCTCATGCCTTCACCTCGACCTGCTACTACCAGTCGTGACCCGTGATCAAATGCCAAACCACCACCGTGATCAGTCTATAAACCGCAACCGTTGGAGCACAGAGAAGAACCACGATCGGTGAAAAGCCTAGCAACTACGGTTCCACAGATCACGACCGCCTCCTCCCTCTCAGCAAACTATGACCAGATCTCCTCACGCCCGTGGTTTCCCTCCACTATCTGTGACCTTCACCTCCTCAAGAAGACCGCGACCGGCTACTAAATAGAGACCTAGACCATGCCATCATGTGGAGACCACAACCATCCTACACCTCGGTCGCAACATCCATAGCCCCAACAGACCATGATCAATCACTTAGCCACTCAACATCAGCCTGTGAACTGCGACCAAACATCAAGGACTGCAAATGAATGTGATCGTGACCCAACGCTTAGCTTCCATATCAAAACCTTGACCAGACCTGCCCAGCCACTCCTATAAATAGGACCCTACCCCAGCCATTCAAGACATCCTCTCCAGACGTCGTTAGGATGCAGGTCTGTCCTGAGTGTAAGGAGACAATCTCCACAGCCAAGAGATTGCCTCCATGGTGGTCTTGTGCCCCCGTTCATCCAGATTTGAGGTGGAAACCCATACATGCAAGCCACTCCATCCAGATCTAGATCTCGATATAGATCTAGATCTAGATCTGTTGGATCTACGCCATGCCTACGCTGCCATCACGTCCACGAGCTACTCCTCCTACTGTGAGCAAGGACTATGAGAAGAGAGAGAAGATGGAGAGAGAAGATATGCCCCGTCTACCGTGGTGTTCTTCCCTTCTCATCCAGATCTGCCCTGACGTTGTGTAGAAGATTGTTTCTCCACCGATCTGCAATCATCTTCTCACCTTGCTCATGGAAAAATCTTCCCTCTCTCGTGTTCTTTTTGTTTCTCTCACCATGAGTGAGTAGTTTCCTTTCGCTGGGGTGTAGGGACTAGCCCCGTTGCCCATGCTTACATGTTCAAATATTAAACATTCCATGGCTTGTATATAACTTTCCATTTCATTGTTAATCATTGATGTGTGCTTGTGGATTGATCACTTTCTTGCATTTATCTTATTGATTCCTATGTTGCGAGAACTTCTATAGGTAGGTTTGAATGTCGATTAACATTGTTGAATCTGTGATGTGAAATTGGATGGGATTCCCTGAGGTCGTAAGTGTGTGATCCGTGAGGGGATGAGCCATCTAGCCCACGATGATGCTTCTATGTACCTAAACATCCTAACGGAGGGCCGCAACTTCAGTTGGATATATGAATCTTCGGAGCCGTAAGTGTGTGATCTGGATGGCGACGAAACATCTGATGCCTAAGGTGATGCTTACGCGAACCTAAACATCCCTCTGGGAGGGTTTGTAGAAGCTCTACTTGGATGGTTATATCTAGCCTAGATGTTTGTGTTTGGATGTTATTGCATGTGTAGTGGTGGTGAAACCCAGGACCATCCCATCGATTCCCATCATTAATCTTTAATCAACTTTTAACCTTGCTCTTTACTTTCCTTTCATTTAGTTTAATTAACCTCAACCCAACCTTTGTTCTAAATATTAGCCTTGATTCAACTAGATTCGACTAGTAAAATATTCTTAAAAATGTTGTCCCTTGGGATTTGATCCTCAACTATACTGTGATAAGACCCGTCTGCTTGCGGGTGGTATTATTGCATAAGGTTTTGGTTAAAACTTAGGGATTTCAGCCCTGGGTGAGTTTGTTAGTGCGATAATAGACCACGTCACCCATCACTCTATAGTTATGTGTGCTTGTCATAAAGTATTACTAGTATGGTAGACCTATCAGGAAGTTGATCTTAAGTTGTAGATGAGTGCAGATAAAGCATGCAACCAAGTTAGTGGTGGTCTATAGGGCCAATCATCATTCCTAAAACTCTACTAGAGCCTTGGGAAATTGGTCTAGACATTACATGGACAACCATTCATAGAAAGGGTAAGGTTGGAACCATATGGTCTTACAATTTAATGTATTTGGTGCATGCACAAGACTCACACACCTAGGTTAATGAATTTGTGGACCCTATGATAAACTTGTTTAATTAAAGAAAGAATACTACCCACAGGCGCACGGGATCACATCACAGTATTGAAGTAGGAAAGTTAGGGGCCGAACCCAAGCAAGAGAGGGAGAACTAGAGCAAGGTCACTTTAAGATAGGTTTATAATGAAGAGTCTAGAGATGAAGGGTTTAGCTTTTATTTGGTTTGATTACACTAGAGGTTCAAACAAGCAATTAAAAGAAATCTAAAGAAAACCCTACTTTAACCCGAGATAGTTTAGTTCTACTTGAGAAAGAAAGGAAGCTAAGTGAGAAAATTGAAATTTAGACTAAGGAAACAAAAGCAAGAAGCTCACACCACACTAAAATAAAAGAGAAATCCTACTTAACAATTGTGAGAGAGAAATTAGCTAAACTAGGAAAGAGAGACCGCTAAACTATAAAACCAGGCAAAAGGGGCAATTCAAGATATAAGATAGAAAAAACAAACACAACTAACCAAAATATCTCACTAACTATCCTAGAAAGTTAAAATATCATGAACAAGAGAATTAATAAGGGATCAAATAAAGCAACAAACTAATCAAGTATTAACTAATAAGGGAGCAATTAGGATTTTAAGCCATTAATGGAACTGTGGGCCATTGGGGGTGATGTGACTAGAACCTAGGTCAGAGGTCATAACATGCAAAAAAATACTTATTCATTTAGATTTTTAAACAAAATAATTAGATAGATGCTTGATAATTACCCTAAACTATTAATTGGTCATGGATGGAATAGATTGTGTGAAGAGGAACTACACCCTAGCACAACCTATCCAACCTTATGAGGCTCATTTGGATAAGGGTTTAGGTGAAATTATACTAGCATCTACTAAAGTCTAGGTTTGTAGGATAGAGTCTCTTAGGTCAAATGGGGTCAAAGGTAGTAATGGAGGGTGAAAGTGAGGATATTTCACCTCACATCACCTACCATCTAGCCTTTAGGTAGATCCAAGCCAATTACACTAAGTGTCTCTAGACTAGCTACTTAAATCTCACATCTAGAGGTAGGAGAGTGTATACATATGTAGGAAGATAGGGTGCTCTCTATAGATACATAGTTGCACCTCAGATCAATCTCAAAATAGCCACATATAAGAAATTTTCTCCTATAGTCTAGGTGGTTTCAAGCACAAATCATACTATAATCCATGTTTTCAAGCACAAATCATAAGATAATTTATGGGAAAATAGATAGAAGTAGAAGATAATCAATATGAAACTAATTTATAAGGTTTACAAGTTATTTTGCCCTGACATGGTATCAAGGTCACATTTTATCCCCCGACAGCTCACCTAGAGGGGCATATCTAGTCATGGAACAAAAAGGGAAAAATAAGAAGAAGAATAAGTAGAAGAGAGAACAACCATAGGACCTCATGAAAGTCCTTCTCCTCTTCACCTCTAGGAGAAAGAGCTCGTCCTCCTCTCGCATTTGTCTTTGGATGGAAATGAAGTAAGAGTGGAAGTAACTGAAATCCCAAAAAACTAGGTTTTGAGGTAGGGGAAAGTGTAAATGGAGTGGGAGTAGGTGGGAGCTCAATGAATGTGGTACTGGGTGGCAATAAGTGATATGAAATAGCTAACCTTGTGCTCCCACAACCACTGATGTATATATAGGGTCTAGGGAAGCATACACTTAAGTGAGGCGATATGGAAAAAATAATGCAGAAAATGGGCTACGGTTTGAGGTGGAACGACCATGGTGGGAGGAGGATTGGACGATCATGCTAGGAGAGAATCAACATGTTGGTGGAGATGAAATGCCAATTTAATCTTGGATATTTAGAGTCTGGTACCATGTGTGAAGTAGGTAGAATGGTCATGCTGGCTATCAAGGTCATGTTGGGGTACTAGGAGATTATCATTATTCAAAGCATGGGCATCTTGAGATTTGGGCAGCACGGTTGTTTTGGCTGGCACATCATGCTGGGTTTTATTTGGAAAGTTTGTGTTGTTGGATTTGTTGTAGTTGCTTCTGAACTTGGATTTAATTTGTAACTTTCACATTGGAAGCATGCTTGATTCGTGCAATCACGGATGAGTTGGGGGCTTTTGCATGCACTTTGATCTTCAACTTCACAATCATTGGAGTTCTTTGCATTGTCTTAACTCTTAGACACTAGGGTTAAGTTGGGGGAGGTCTCCGACCATCCTTAGGCTCATTTGAGGGTGAAGTAACCATAGGATAGTCGAACTTCTCTCTTGTCCATCCAAAGTGAGGTTCAGGTACTTGAAAAATATGCAAAGAAAGCCCATAAGTGCATTTGATAGTAATATGCATATTAGGGGAATTTGTATGCATTCTAACATTTTAAGATTTGAATAAAGTACAATAAGACACAAGTTGAAGCCCAAAAATAGGACTACATCACCAGCCCAAACTTAAAACATACTTGTTTTCTAGTATTCTGAAACTTAATCTCTCTTTCATTGTTGTAATTTTCTTCATGGAACAATGCAAATTAAATCTCTCTTGATTACATTGTTCCATCACTTAAAGTGATACACTTCTCATTATGTGTTGGGTAGACTATATCATGCATGGGATAAATCAATTTTTTTGTAGTTGTTGTTCCAGTTGATTAAACTCCATAATACATTTCACTTTACCTTTCATGATGCACTTTCCTTGTGTAGGGTGTGAGGGTTGGAGTTGATTTAACCTAGCCCTACTAGGTATAAAAGGATAAGAAAGGGTTATGGAAGGGATTGGGGTGCTATTGCATAGGATCACCCATCTAGTTTTGGGAGGCTATTACATACAACTACCCCTTATTTCATTTTTTTCTTTTTCTTTTTCTCTTCCCCATATGTAAGGAGGGCATATGGTGATAAGAGTGAAGCGTTCAGATATAGATATGGCCACCCCTAACTTTTTTAGAGTGGTTAAGGCTAATATCTGTAGTTTTGGTATCCTTTCATGAGGCAAAGAGGTTATAAGATGGTAGAATAAGTCAGGTCAAAGAGGGGTCATAGGTAAAGAAGATCCATGTATGTTTTCATTCAAGATATGCTACTTTCACCAAAAAGGAAAACCATGCATAAAATGAAAATTATGGTAGATCACACTCTTTCCACATGGAATGAATAATTCCAAGCATCTAAGGCTTTCAAGGATCACATTTTTATTAAAACAGTCCATTACATGCAAGAGGCTTGGGACACATGAAAAATTCCATCATAGACTCATTTATCCAAAAACATCATCAATGGGTATTGCTATTCCAAATTCTAATTATTTATATCACAATAGGTAGAGACTTAGTTGAATCACACTATTAGGAAAGTATATTCAAGCTTAGGAAAAATTGGCCAAACTGGTGCAATATTTCCTTCAATCACATCCAAACCAATATTATGAAAAAAAAACAAAAAACAACCAAATCCAAGCTAAAAACACACAAAAATTACAAAAAGATACATGAAATGCAATGCATGGAATGAAATAGCATGAAAAGCAAAAAAACATGAAAAATTACCCAAAAATGAAAAAAAAATGAACTACATGATATGCATTTATGCAAAACAAGTAAAAAAGATAGGGGTGTTACATTCATTAGTCATAAAAACAAGGGTGAAACAAGTGTAACAAAATGGAACTAAGAAAAGAGGGTGCATATCATCCTACCACCCGCAAACATTTGAACCATATTGTCATCAACATGAAACTAATGCTTAGGAATGATGGAATACATTATTTTGGTTTTGGATCTTGTGGTGGATATTGTGGAGTATGTTGGTAGTAGTTTCCCTAATAATCCTCCTATGGTGATGGTTATATCTCCTGGTAGCCAGAAAATGCACCCCAGAAACCCTCCCTCCATTGGGGTTTTCTCTATATGTGTCTTTTAGAAGAGATACATGTGGTTGATTTGGTGTTATATCTGCTATTGGTCCAACCAAATGGCCTTCTATGTATGTTGAAACCCTCCAATTGTACATAGATAGCTGACATTACATATGCATAGGTTGGACGTGGTTGTGCATCAAAGTCATCATGCCTCTGTCTATTATGGCAAGGCTGTTCAACTATATGTTGTTGCTCTAGGGTATCTATGTCATCTCAAGTAGATCAATCGGTGATTCCCTTTATCCTCCTTTGGGTTGTTCACTATCCCATTATGCAAGAACCCCCAACAAATCTCATATTAGTCCCAAATCATCAAGCAATGCATTGGTCTGATAAGGGAGCTCCAGGGTGACATCTTGATATCCATAGTTCATGTTATATATTTTATCTACTCATTCCATTGGAAGATCATTTGGGAATGTTCAAGGTAGTTCAAATCAACATATTTATTTTCTTCATCCTTTGTGTGGCCCTATACACTAAAATCTAAAGCTTTGGCAATGGTAGTAATTAATCCTCCAAAGATGAATGGATTTTTTTTTCTCTTTGAGGGGATTTCCTTTATATGTTAAATTATCATATATCCTAGGTTGACATGACCATCACATGTCCTTGTGGATATCACATATAGATCCTTCTAAGAGAAGCAACCTTACTTGTGTTATCATCCAAAAATGGTATTTTCAATGACTTTTTGAAAGTACCTTATAAAAGGATTTTGCAATTTACTTGTCCTAGATTTTCCTACAGCAAAAGTATCTTGGCATGTGAATGTCTTCCATATTACCAAATAGTTGTCTACTCCATATATGTCAAGTCTACCATCATCAAATTTCTTTGTTATTTTTGGAGTGGGAACAAATATCTTGTTGATATGGGAGGCTTTCAACACATGTGAAGTATCATTGAGTCTAAACTAAATGGCATGTTCACCTTTATATTGTACCTTCTCCTATGACCCAAAAACTCATGGGTTGTCTCAACATAGGTCTCTTGGACCTCATTCAATTGTTTGTACAACCCAAATATGATCATGTAGTTGTTGAAGTGATAGTTGATCCTCTACATAGTGGACATGTGTGCATATCTCATAGTAATCACCCTCCTCATCATTTACTCAGAGTGGAGAGGTTTCACAAACACTTAATTGGCAATTTCCACCCAAAAGTGACTCCTTCAGGCTATTGCCCCAAGATATTCAATATCCCCACTTGTAAGTTTGAGATCATCTCAATTTGTTCCTCTTCAACCTCATCACGTTCAATGCCCTCACCTTCCTCTTCTTCATAATCATGTGACCCTCAACTTGTGTCCATGTTAAGGAGCAATATTTCAATTAGTGTGTCATCTTCCTCTTCTTCTTCAATTACCAACCTCCTTCTGATGGGTTGTTATGTGTAATATGGTGGCACTGAGGAAGTAAGTTCCTCTCCGAAGGAGGTCGTAGAGGCAGGATGAGGAAGAGGTGGAAATAGGTCTCTTGCCCCTTCTTTCTACAACCAGAGCATCAATGTCAACTGATTTGACAAGTTTTTCCATCTCTTCATCCTCTTACTCATGATTGTTGTACCTTGGATGTGAGGAAAGGAGGCTAGAAGAGGATCGGAGGCATGATTCACTCTCCTATACTAAACATGAAAGAGAACTCGAATGGAGTTTTACAGTGAAGGAGTGTGGCTATTGGATGACGGGGTGACATTTGAAGCTTTCTTTGTGCGGGTTTTGCTTTTGGTGATGTCTTGGATGTTACTTTGGACTCCCTTCTTCACAACTTTCCCACCTTCTTTATATTGCATTGATTTAGAGAAGAATAGAAGTGGGATTAGGATTTTCTCTCTTCCAGAGAGGTGGGGCTAATTTCCTTTGGAGGTGGAGAAATGGAGTTGGATAAATGGAGGTGGAGAAGGGTTGGAATGATGAGGTGGATGCAGGAGAAGATTTTTGGGATCCCAGGGAAGCTTCAACTAATATTGGGAGTGGAAATTGGAAAGATTGGGGGAATATCAAAGTCTCCCTAGGTTTCTATAGACGCCGAACAACCATTCTATGTGCGAACAAAATGAATTTTGGTCATGTTATTTTGAAATGAAATAACCAACTTGTATTGTGGGTCGGGCCCAACACGACTGATGCACTTTTTATTTATCATTTTCACATGATATTTTGTATTCATTTTTATTCACGTTATGGTCAAATCTCATATTAATTGTACAGGATTTACTTTTATTAGCTTGTGATACTTATTTCCACCAAATAAGCAAAAATTCAATATTTCTGAACGATTTGGTATATTTCTAGAGCTTATGTTTGGATTTTATGTATTTCAAGTGAATGTACAAAAAGCTACACAGCTCGATACTACCAACTTTGGATTCGGTGGTACAGACACATGCTCAGTTTGGATCAGAAATGATCGAGAGGACTCGGTAGTACCGACATGAAAGTTGATACTACCGACAAGATTTCATCGTTTTGATCAAGAATTATCAAATCAACTCGGTACTATCGACAGACATGTTGGTATTACCAACAACTTGACAGTTGTCCATGCAATTAGAGGTGTTAGTAGTATCGACACCCTATCGGTAGTACTGACATGTTGGGATCTGGAAGATCTGACAGCTTTGTTTAATCTGACAGATGAGGTTTTAACTCACCCTAATTCATGCCTATGACTTTGGGGAAGTGCGGCCAGACCTAAGGATTTTGTCTTTTTTCCATTTTACAATCATCAGGACCAAGAGGAGGAGATAGCAAAGATGAATGCCATGTTCCAAATGATTTGGGTACTTCCAGTGGATGAATTTGCAGTCGGAAGGTAGCAAATTGGCAAGTGTGCAAGAATGTAACATTCGAAATGTCTACTTAAGGGGTTCTTAATGTTCTCCACATTTTTTCCTATCTCTTTAATATTTTTGACTATGGAAACCATGAGGGGCTAATCCCCACATTCCTTAGGACCCAAGAGTTTCCCGGTTATGCATTGTAATTGATTGTTATGCATTAATTCATCAGTTTATCTTAATTTCTGGATTTATTTCTATGAGAATGAATGAACTATCCATACTTGATCACCATAGATATTAATTGGACCTTTAATTGCTTTGAAAAAGGAAAATTAATGGTTGGAACTTCATAGAAATACACATTTTATATAGTCATTTATGAAACATAAGGAGATTACCCAGATAAATTGATAAAGAACCTATCTAATAACACAATCGATAAAAGAGTGGGGTTGGTATTAGACTAGGTATTGAATTACACCATGAGAATGGGAAATTCTCGCTACATGCTCTTAATCCAGGGTTAGGGCAGATTTTCACTAATGCATTGATATTAAACTACAAATTTAACCTTGGTGAAACCACTATCCTAAGGAACTTGCTAAGACTGAGAACAACAACCAATAATTAAGATGTATTTTCTATTCTATATAATTAAACCAATCAATCAAGTTTCTTCATCTAAAGTTGATCGTATTACAATTAGTAATAGTCTTTGAAGCTACATTTCCCCATGCTCGATATACATTCCTCATTGGCCTATATTACTCTGATAGTGTACCCTAGCATTTTAAGTGTATAGAAAATACCTATCAAGTTTTCGGCATCACTGCTATGAAATGGTAACTTCTGCACTATGAGTGTTGTAATCGGTCATTCTAGGTCAACCCTTTTATTTTTCTTTTATCCATTTAAAGTAGAATTTTAAATATATTTTTTGTTTTAACCATTAGTATTATGGTCTCATAGTGATTTTTTCTATTTTCAGGTAGCAGTGCATGGTGCACACCCAAGCCCACAAATATGAAAAGTTGACCCCGCCATGGTTTGGTCAAGTAGAGCTCCTTTGTAGAGGACTATAGTACGATGCATCATTTGATAGATTTAATCAAGACCCACAACCTATACCTCCACCAAGGGAACCTACACAGCTACCAAAGGGACCTGAACTAGCATAAATGGGTGACCAAGAAGAAGAAAAGACAATCTGGGAAAGGGTCAAGGCATCTTCTTTGACGACTCAAAAACAACCAATTAAGAGACAAGCCATAAATGTTGGAAGCTACAAGATTGATCTAGGGTTGATGTCATTAGTCAAACCATAGGCCTTTCATGGCCATAACTTTCATGATTTGATGATGCATATCAATAATTTCATAGAAAGTTGTGATATGATCAAGATAGATAGGGTGTTGGTGACTATCATATATATGAAGCTCTTTCCATTGTCATTGGCGGACAATGCCAAGTCTTGGTTTCATAACCTTGACGATGAATGCATTGAAACTTGTGAGCAAATGATTGATGCTTTCTTGGAATGGTACTTCCCACCGTAAAAGATAAATGACCTAGTAAAGAAAATACACAACTTCAGACAACAAGTTGATGAGTCATATTCTGAGGCATGGAAGAGATTCCAAAACATGTTGTGGAAGGTCCCTCACCATGGCATGGACTTGTTAGGTCAAGGGAAGATTTTCTATTATGGTCTATACAAGGGCGAAAGGACCACACTTGATAGTGTAGGAGTGGGTTTCTTCCTTAACAACATGCCAACCCGTTGTCATGAAATCTTAAAGAACATGTTTAAGAATTAGACTTGGAGAGAGGAGAGAGGGCTCTCTACAACCCTTAAAAGTGTTGGGGAGTCCAAGGTTATTTCAGCACTGAATGAGAAGTTGGACTTGACTGCTAAGAAGTTGTGTGATAAAGATGGAAATTCTTCATAAGGGGAAGATGAGGAGTGCAGGTTTGCATGACAGTAGCAATAGTACAGGAATGACGACTACTCTTGGAGAAAGTTTCCTAAGCTCTCCTGGAAGTATCCCAATAATTTTGAGCAAGACCCATCCCAGGAACAACAAAATAAGACACAACAGGTTGGTGGTCAACAATAGGATATGGGTCCCAGTAAAATTGATTGCATTGAAGAGATGCTCGGGAAATTAGTAAATCAAAATGAAGTGCTTATTGTCCATAATCGAAGATAACTAAAAAACTAAGGAGCCCAAATCTACAATATAGAAATATAGATTTCTCAAATTGCAGTGGAAGTGGCTTCCTTGAAGAAGCCATGACAGTAGCGGTTTCCATCCAACATTGATGTAAATTCTAGAAATCATTAGGTTAAGGCGGTATTACTTTATAGTGGTACAAAATTGTTTAATGACAAATCATCTAGTTCAGATGCAAGAGAGGCCACAGGTGATAAAGACATGGTTGTGATAGTAGATATAGTGGCACCATATATGACAGTTGAGGAAGAGGTTGTCGAGACATAGGAGACAAGAACAAAGACATATATTCCACCTCATCAAAGGAAAGTGGCAAAGTCAGTTCCCTTTGCAAAAACTCTAAAATCAAGTAAGGTAGATCAATAATTGTAGAAATTTTTGGACAACTTCAGTAAATTGCATGTCAATATCTCCTTGATTGATGCAATCGAGCACATACCTTCATATGGAAAATTTCTAAAGGATCTGATCCACAAGAAGAGGAGGATAGATGATTGTGACGTGGTAGTTCTGAAGGAGCAAGTCAGTGCCTTTAATTTGGGTATACTGCCAACAAAAAGATAGGATCTGGGCTGTTTTAATATATCATGTTTTATTGCGAGGATGTCATTTGGAGAGGCCTTATGTGACTCAGGGGCTAGCATCAATCTTATGCCCTTTACCACTTTCAAGAAGCTAGGTCTACAACAGTCTAGAAAGAGCAATATGACTATTCAGATGGCGAACAACTCAGTGGTGAGGCCTTACGATATTTGTGAGGATGTTCTTATCAAGGTAGATAGGTTTGTATTTCTAATAGACTTTGTTGTCATGGAGATGAAAGATGGTCAAGGAAATGATCTATTATAGGGGAGGCCATTCCATGCCACAACTAATATGATTCTAGAAATGGGAAGAGGAAGACTGACATTGGGCAACAGAGAAGAGTGATTCAAAATCTTGATGCTCGAACCTACACAGAGTACCAAAGCTAAAGAACAATGCCACATGTTGTAGTAGGTCCAAGAAAATGTGTCATTATTTTTGGGGAAGCCATTTCTTGAGATGGCTCATGTGATGACACAAGTCCACAAAGGCACACTGGCGGTGGACATCTTGGACAACACAAATGAGATATCCTTAATAAAGGTGGTTTAACATCTTGATGGTAAAGAAGAGGACTATTTCCCAAAAACAAATGAGGAGAAAGCCTCTATTACTCTTGTTCAAGCATATCTACAACTGCCTTTCGAGGCATGTCTCATGAATCTGGTAGATGACTATACCAGACAATGTACTTTGGAGGAGTGTGCCTTGCTTCTAAAGACTTTACCATGCGACTACACCAAACATTATGAGGATTTGGGACCACCTACACCACAATTGGTCCCTTATTTGGTGCGTTCTCTAGATTTGGAGATGAAGCCATTACCACCCCATTTGAAGTGCGTTTTTGTGGCATCTAAGGAAAAACTTCCAGTCATAATCTTGGTTTCACTAAGTGTTCGAGAAGAGGAGAAACTACTTGGGGTTTTAAAGAACCACCATGCAACATTTGACTCGTTTGTGGCAGACATAAAGGGGATATCCCCTAGTATCTATCCACACAAGATCAGACTCTAGGAAGGAGCCAAATCTATAGTGCAACCTCAACGTCGACTCAACCCTATCATGACTGAGGTACTGAAAAAAGAGGCAGTAAAGCTTCTATCTACAGGTATTATATATATGCTATCTCTTATTCGAACTGGGTTAGCCCAACCTAGCTAGTTCCTAAAAAGGGGGTATAATGGTCACTACTAACTCCAACGATGAGTTGATTTCCACTAGACTAGTGATTGATTAGCGTGTTTGTATAGGATATAGATGTTTAAATGTTGCCACGCTAAAAGATCATTTTCCACTCCCTTTTATCGACTAGATTTTAGAGCGGCTCACCGGCCGCTCTCTTTTTTGTTTCCTTGATAGTTATTTAGGATTACAATCAGATTTCCATCAAGCCACATAATTAAGAGAAGTTGACCTTCACTTGTCGTTATGGAACATTTCATATCCATGTATGCTATTCGGTCTTTGCAATGCACCGACCACTTTCTAGTGATGCATTCTTGCCATTTTTTATGGTATGGTACAACGATGTCTGGAGATGTTTATGGATGATTTTTCAATGTATGGGGAGTCCTTTAATGATTTCCATGACAATGTAAATAAGGTATTGCAAAGATGCAAGGACACTCACCTTGTTTTGAATTGAGAATAGTTTCACATGATGGTGAGTGAAGGAATTGTCCTAGGACACAATGGCTCCAATAAAGGAATGGAGGTAGACCTAGTCAAAATAAAGGTGATATCTAAACAGCCTCCTCCATCATTGGTGAATGGA
The DNA here is from genome assembly GCA_963693085.1 of Alisma plantago-aquatica. Classification (NCBI taxonomy): domain Eukaryota; kingdom Viridiplantae; phylum Streptophyta; class Magnoliopsida; order Alismatales; family Alismataceae; genus Alisma; species Alisma plantago-aquatica. Next base: position 50,989,225 of record OY856415.1, on the reverse strand, counting down.
GTAAGGATCTATTTAGGACACACCAGATTTTACCGCCTCTTTATCAAAGATTTTTCTAAGATTGCTAAACTACTCTCTGAGTTATCAGAAAAGGATGTTGAATTTAATTTTGATGAGTGATGTTTGAAATCTTTTGATATTTTAAAGGAGAATTTGTAACGACCCCACCTTCCGGTAACCCCCAATTAAGGGAGACCGAGAGGTCAGTGTCGTTATCCAATTTCCGGATCAAGGTTCAGCAATTAATTGATAACAATTATTAAATTCTACTAAGCTATACTGAAAAGCTGTAATAAATAAAATATTTGCATACCTTTGGAAATTTTGGATCTCTAAACTTCTAACCAAGACTGGGACTAACTAATCCTCCTTGGACTTTAATTCATGTATTTCACAATATGATGATTAACTATTTGTCCTTTTTGTTTTATACCTAAAACACCGACAAACAAAATGTCGATCAGCTAAAGCTGGTATGTGGGGGATTCACTAATCATGCAATTATCCATAACAATGTATTGCATTCAATTATCATTTAACAAATGATTTTACGTTTGAAGTATAACTACGCGATCCATGTGTACCCTATCCCCCACGTTGTCCCTGTAGTGGACCTGGATACTACCTCCCTTATGGTAGATTCCCATTATACCCCTCATGACTTCACCTAATAGGTGAATCAATTTCTAGGGCTGAGTCACATGGCACTACCCGTAGGTAGCCCACTCCTTAACTCATGGTATGCTAAGAGTCTCATGGCACTACACATGTGTAGCCCAGTTTCTAACTCATGATACCCTAGACCTTGCTCTAGGTTATCCTTATCCTTTGCATAGCCACAGGGGTAGACTCAGATCTAGCCAGTTATACATGTATACTCATAGTGATAGTCATAGTCACTCTATAGTTGCATGAATTAAAACATCCAACAGTTATTTCAAGCCATGAGGGAAACGTCGATAAAATCCTCGGAAAACTAATCGGGATAATCATAAGCGTAACCACATACCTATATTGTAGATTTAGATACAAAATTAATTTGTATAGAGAGAAAATCCAATAAATCAAGCAAATTGCACAGAAACCCTGAAATAAAAGTACAAGATTACTTTTATTAATATTTATCCAATTTCATCATATCCCTTAGGGTTTCTATCCCAATTTTAGGGTTTATTGGAAACTAGGGTTTTGCCTTCATTCTTAGTTATCATGAACCCTAACTCCTCAAAATCACTTAAAACCTTTGAATTCTCTTCTTTTAATATTCCTAACAGTCTTAGGATCATTATTTAGTAATTTACTTCCTTAATCCAAAATAACATTGTTTTACCCTAAATTAGGGTTTCCATATACATCACTCTCCATTCATAGACATAAACCCTAATTTAGCCATCTTTATATTCAAAACGAATGAAAACTTCATATTATTAATTAAAAGGTTGATAATCCTCAATTTAACCCATTAAGTTATAAAGAATCATCCTTTATATGCAATTAAGGTTTCTAATTACTTTTCAATACCCTTTTCTTTCAAATTAGAGTACTTTTGTAAAACGAAATAGAATCAGGTTCTTAAATCATTTTTATCAGGTTCCTTGCATTTTTCTACCCAACTTTCATATATAAAGTTCCTTTATACGAGATTCCTAGCTATTTCTATTATTTTAGCAAGGAAAAGCTATTTTCTGGATTATTTGATCAGAGAGGATATTTTACTGAATTTCTTGGGCCGTTCGATCGGTGCACCGAAAGATCGCGCCTTGATCTGACGCACCACGTCAGAGGTCTCCACTAGCGCTGAGACACACGCGGCTGCGGGCTGTCGTCCGTTGGATGGCGTTCGGGTCCACGATGGACTCTGATCTGAGGCCTCGCGTCAACTCGCTCCACTTAGCGAGTTATCTCAATGTGTGCCTCCTGAGGTCGTCAGATCCTAAGTCAACCCACCGTACTCCCTGATCTAATGGCTCTAACTCATCATCCTCCCCTTCCTCTTGCTTTGCACTTGTGGCGGCGTCGTGGCTGGGGCTCGTCGGAGCGAACCCAATCGAGAGAGGGTGAGAGCTTTGAGGGTTAGGAAGTAGCCGCCTGGGATCGTGAGGGTGAGAGCGATCAATAGGGGGTCCTATATATAGGCTATGGGAGACTCTCTTAGGGTTTCTAACCCCACTATAAAACCTTCTTTCAGCCCAATTGGGCATTTTGGGTATACGCGATGAAAGTCAGCAAAATCTGGGTCTAGACCCTTCACAAAGGTCTCCCGAACCTAATGGGACAAAAATCCCAAGTGCACATGCACTGGAATGATCAAAATCAAAAGAGGAATGTTGACAAGGCTAAAATTGAGGTCATCACCAAGCTTCCACCCCTTACTTTAGTCAAAGACATTCGAGCCTTTTTGGGACATGTCAGTTTCTATCAGGGATTCATCTGTGACTTCTCCAAGATCACCAAACCTCTCACCAACCTTCTTCAAAAGGAGGTACCCTTCAATTTTGACAAATCTTGCGTGGATAGTTTTTTGTATTTGAAAAATGATGTCACATCCACTCCAATCATCTATGCACCAGACTGAGCCCTACCTTTTGAAATCATGTGTGATGCTAGTGAATTTGTCGTAGGTGCCATCCTAGGATAGCGAGTTGATAAGAAACATCATGTCAAATAATATGCATCCAAGACCTTAGATGAAGCTTAGTGAAATTACACTGTCATTGTCTATGATTTGAAAAAAAATCACTCACACTTGGTGGGCTCCAAAATCATCGTTTACACTGACCATGCAACCATTTGTTACCTTATGACTAAGAAAGATGCCAAACCTAGACTCATAAGGTGGATCTTGTTGTTGCTAGAGTTTGACCTAGAATTCAAAGATAAAAAGGGGTTTGAAAATGTCATGGCTGACCACCTAAGTTGACTTAGCTAAAGTTAAACTGATGATACCCCCATAAATGAATCCCTACCCGATGATCAATTGCTTAAGGTAGACTCCTAATTTCCTTGGTTTGCTGACTTTGTAAATTATTAACATTTGGTGTACTGCACCCTAATACAAGGGTCATTCTAAAGAAAAAAAAATTCATGATGTCAAAAACTACTATTGGGATAAACCTTATTTGTTTAGACATTGTACCGAAGTTCTATATCATTGTTCTATTTCCCAAGAAGAAAGTTCTAACATTCTAGAACAATGTCATTTTGGCCCCTACGGTGGACACATGAGTTCCTAGGAACAGCTAGGAAAGTTATGTAGTGTGGATTCTTTTGGCCCACCATCCTCAAAGACTCTTATGCATATGTGCTTTCATGTGACCAATGTCAAAGGACGGACAACATCTCCAAATGTGACCAAATGCCCTTAACTTCTTGGCAGGAATTTGAAATCTTTGGCGTCTGGGGAATCAACTACATGGGCCCATTTCCTTCTTCTAATGGGTATGAACACATATTTGTTTCCTTCGATTATGTGTAAAAGTGGGTTGAGGCTATACCCACTAAAACTTGAGATTCCAAACCCGTTAATAAACTCATTAAAGACATTATTTTTCCTAGATTTGAAGTCACACGCACCATCATTTCTGATGGGGGATCCCATTTTTAGAAAAAAAAAGCTATGAGGCTTTATTAAAAAAATATAGAGTCTATCACAAGGTCGCCACCCCTTACCATCCTCAGAATAGTGGGCAAGTTGAAGTATCCAATAGGCAAATCAAGTCCATCTTAGAAAAAATTGTTGGTCACAGTAGAAAAGATTGGGCCTTAGAAATCAATGATGTGTAGTGGGTAGACAAAACTTCCTACAAAACACCCATAGGCACTACTCCTTTCAGGCTAATTTATGGCAAATTATGTCGTATGCCGATAGAATTAGAACACAAGGCTAGTTGGGCCGTCAAAAGCTTGAATTTTGATCTTTCGACAGCAGGAGAAAAATGTCTTCTCCAAATGAATGAATTAGATGAACTTAGAATGAGTGCTTATGAGAATGTGAGAATATACAAAGATCAAACTAAACTATGGCATGAAAGTCACATCAAATGCAAGGACATTAGAGAAGGTGACCAATTTCTAGTGTATAACTCTACGTTAAGGATTTTTATTAGAAAGCATAAGTTAAGATGGTATGGTACCTACCTTGTCAAATGTTCCTATCCACATGGTACTTTTTTCCTCTGGGATAAGTTTTTAGGTGAATTTAAAGTAAAAGGGAATCAACTCAAAAGATACATAACCACTAAAGACCTTGTCTATTCAGATACCAATAAATGCTCATTCTTGGAAGACCTCAATTTAACTGACCCTCAAACTCCACCAGAACCTCAAACCAAAACATAAGTTGGTTTCACACCTATCGGGCCTTCGACGTAAAATAAGGTGCTTGTTGGGAGACAAACCAACCCTATCTTTCTTTCACAACTGTTTAACTTACCTTGTTATTTTATCTTTTTGTAGTTTCTTTTCCAGCCCAAACCAAATGATCAGTTGGTAACACCAATCGCAGTGTGAGCAGTAGCGATAGGGTCACCAGCTTAACCATATGTACCTTATGCAGCATTTGCAGGAGTCTTGGCATGCCGATTGTGCCCATTATGCCCCTAGCCACCCATCATATGAGGAGTATGGGGCCCAGCAGGCCTACCCAGATCCCAACTCCCCTTATTGGGGAAAATACTACTCCTCCTATCCATAGAATCCACCACCAGAGTAATCTTATTCCCTCCCTCTCAGTCTAAGGGTTTTCTCGAGACAAGCAAAATTCTATGTCCGGGGTGGGGTGGATGGTACATGATCCACCCTTTTATCTTCCCTTTTTAGCAATTTCCTTCTGTATTTTAAAGTAATTACATGTTCTTTGTTTCTCTAAATATTGGTGTTCACCTAGTCGGCCAATTATTGGATCTTGTATTCAAAAAAGAATTAGACAAATCCTTTTTGCAAAAATTGTATCAAAATTTCCACTTTTTTGAAAATACCAAATTCCCCATGACCTAAATTAGCAATATTCTTAGAAAATATGGCAAGCCTTATAGTATCCATCAGAATCAAATACAAACCTTTCTTATCTCTAGCATTAGATTAACTTATCAAATTTTCTCATATAATGCAGTTACATGATTTTTCTTACTGATGCGTCAACACTCTTGAAAAAAAATGCTATGAAAACATGTGGAAATAATACGCACACCAACCCTTACGTCTGGGGTGGCATGCTCCTTCTTCCTGCATTCTTCCATATCTCTCATAAATGTAATAGGGGTGTACCACCAAAAAGGTGCCCAAAAAAAGAGCTCACAAAAAGTTTTAGTCAATATAACCACATGTCCATGAATCATATCCCAAGTCGAATAGATGAGGGATCCTTCTTCCACATCCCATATTTCCTCATCCCCGTATAAAAAAAATCGAGTGTTGATGAATAAGTATGATAAAGATTGTTCGTACAAAGTATGAGCTTGAAAGAGAAAATTATGAAATTGTTTTTATAAGAAATATAGAACTTTGTATTTTGTGATTCTAGGAGATGGTTTGCTTGGCCATGAAAAGGATAGAAGATTCTACTAATTAAGACAGGATGAACATGTCGCTTTCACAAATCTATATTATTTTTAGATTTTATTTTCTTGACGACAAGCAAAACCTTAAGTCCACAGTATTTTGATGCATGCTATTTCAGCATCCTTTTTGCACAACAATATAGTCTTGTTACATGGAATTTCTCATTAGTATCTACTAAAACTAAACAAAATGATATATTCCTCCTTCTATCACAATTAAGATATACTCTCATCAAAGTTGTTCAATTCCTATAGATTCCTATCACTAGCCAATCGGTTGGTTGTTCCAACTGAGCAATTTAGATTCTAGACAATCGACCCATTCATCCCAGATGTTCGTCTTGACACTCAGTAAGCTTGTAAGATTTATTGTCAAGTTTGGGTGTCTCACTCCACAGACACTAGGTTGAAGCATCTCGATGGCTGGCTCACTCTTCCCAGATGCCCGACCGACACTACCCTCAGTTACCGCCACCTTATTTAAACATCCAAATATTGGCACACTATTCAAATGCCAAACACCTACTTGGGACTCCAACCGGGAGTTTTCCCACTCCATCCGAGCAAGTCAAAAGGCATCGCCACTCAAACCTAGGGTTGTTGACTATCTTCCTCGACTCCTGATCTTTCCAGATGCCAACCAGTTGGCTCGCCTCACCAACCAATCAGTTGGTAGCTCAAGCCCAGTTCAAATCAGCAGCCGCCAACCCCCCTTTCACCCTAAACCTAATGTAAACCCCCCTCCTTCTCCTATAAAAGGAGGGGCACTTCCCCATCACAAGACATCATCTTTTGTTCAGAATTATTCAGAGTGATTATCCTCTTATACTTTGCATTCAGATTAGCAATAAAGATCATTTGTTCATTCTCAAAGTTAAGTGCATTATAGATTGTTCATGTTTCCCTTTACTTTCAATCACCACTAGATCTAGTTCTTCTTCTTCTTCCCCTTCTATAGCATGGAGCAAGGGACTAAGGATTCAGCCATTTGATAGTCTCTAGCCTAAGGATTAAATTCCTTTCTAAGTCTAGACTATGGCTAGAATACATTCTTCCTCCACCTCCCACTACTCCACAATCATGACAGAGTAGTTTCTCTATCAAGGCAAGGGGAATAGAACCTTAGCCATGGTTTGAATCAAACTAATTTTTAAAGACGACTCTTATTAGATGGATTTTTGGTTTAGAAATCGATGATCTATTGAAGTGACTACTTGATTAGATCTTATGTTAAACCCGACGAAAATGACCACAGAAATTGAGATTTAGAACTATAAAACCAAATCGCATAGAGATTTTGAAATGATTGTGGATTTATCTCTGTTCAGATGATGAACTAAGAAACATCAACACCAAGACTAATGGGCTCATGTGGAGTTCATATTTTGTGGATTTATTTAATTCACATACCTTTGTCTGTTTTGTTGTTTTAAACATTTGCTTCATTCTCACCTAGGATAATATGGTGAAAACCCCTAAAAGCCTCGATATTCCCTTAATATGAATTCAACCATACCATAAGCATCATTTGATCCAGTTCTTCTAAGACTAGTTTGTTTCCATTCTCAATATTTTTATTATGCAAAAAATCTCTCTTTTTCTTGTGATAGTGTAACCTTGCTTCCTTTCTAGTGTAACCTTTACTTTTACATTGTATTTCCTATTCTAGCATAAACCATCAAACTCAAATTTGATTTCTTTTTCTTGTTCCCTAAATAAAAATACCAAAAAGAAATAAAATTTCAATGAAAAACAATTGGGATTAGAGTCTACCATCTTAAAAATGTTGTCATGTGGGATTGGCCCTTCTATACTAGCCTTAATTGGACAGTAAAAAAAGGTTAAACTCTAGGATTAATATCTTAGTGATTGTAGTGTACTTTGACGCATTATCAAGTGTATGGGCAAGTCAGCTTAAGGACATTCAATATTAATGGACATCTTAATTATTCATGAAATGTTGATGAAGATGGGGTTTGAGCTTAAATTGATCAAATAGTTAACGGGACCTTAATTTGAAGTTTAAGAAAGAAACCCTAAGGTTACCATGTTCACAGGTCTTTAGTTAGGGACATATTATAATTGCATGAAAGGCTTTGTCTCTTAATTATGTGATTCCACCCATCCTCCACTCATTATCGAACCACCACCTTAAAATGAACAAGAACTCCAAATAATTACCTCTTATTTGCATTGCAAGGCATGATAGGTTACATAATAGTTAGTTTCCGTTGATTGCATTAGTAGAAAACAAAGACAAAAAATGCATTAGTATGCATCAACAATTTTTGTGCATAACATTTTAGTTGCATAAGCAATATCATGTAGATTTCCTATGTTCCATTTCAATCATTTCTATATCATGTGGATATCAGTCTCCTTTGACATTTGAGTGTTGGGATACACATCCATACCCTCAGAGAAAATAAAAAAAGGAAAAAAATTCCTTGTTTATGAATGAAGCACATCTCATTAGATGTAATAGGAGAGTGAGTATTTTGTTATGTCTTGTACATATTGATGTATGTAGACCTTTAGAATAAATGCCAGAGGTAGTTATTTGTACCTCATTATAGTTATTGATGATCTTAGTAGAATAGTGATTTGTATTTAGTGAAATACAAATATGAGTCTCTTGAAGTGTTCATGAAGATCATGAGTGAAGTATGAAACAACCTTGGTAAAAGTATTAAGACACTTTGATATGATCAATGTTGAAATACTTTACACAAAGAGTTTGAGGTCCTTTTGGAGAAACAGTGATAGCATATCACAATGAACTCTACCTAAAACATAGTGATGTATCAGAAAGAAGGAATCACACCCTAATGAGTCATGATGTGATTATTAATTAATATAATCAATCTTATAATTTCCTTTTAGGCACATGCTTTGAATAATGTACTATCTAAAATGGTTTAAAAGACACCATATGAGATATAGCATGGGAGGTGTCCCGATTTGTCTTCATAAAGATCATGATTAAAACTTATACAAGAAAATAGTTTCTTGGAAAGTCTTAGTCAACAAATCACAAAATGTTATTTTGATTATTACTTTCATCACAATCCAATAACAAAAGTGTTTGTTATCATGATTACTAAATTCCTAAAGAGAAATTTAATTCCATAGGAATCGTTGGGATTAATGTAGAACTTGAAAGGTTGGATATCAACACAATAACATTGAACTGAAAGAGGTATAGTAATAACAATGATAATTACAAATTGTTGTGGAATATAAAGTTTCTAATGTAGAACACAACCTCATAAATCAGATGAACACGCCTAGAGATTAAAAGATTGTGAATCTTGTAACTCAGAAAGGCAAAGTGTTGATCATAAGATGATGATCCAATAATTGATTATAAGTGCATGCACACTAACAATGTATGACCTTAGTAGTACCACCTAAGGGGGTAAGACCCATAGGGTGCAAATGGGTTTTCATGAAAAAGACTAACATGAATGACCTATAAGAGAATATAGGTCGCCAAGGGATTCAAAAAAGTTCAAGCAGTTGAACATGATGGAATCTCTTCACCAATCGACATGGTTAAGTCCATTAGGATCATGCTTTTGTTTGCAGCTTATTAAGACTATGGGATTTGGCATATGAATAATAAAACCACATTCCTTAATAAGAATATTTAAAAGGATGTGTATGTGACACATATTGAAGGTTTTATAACTCCATTAATGCAAATATAGTCTATAAACTACAATAGCCAATCTATTTGAATGATACATGCATCTCAGAACTAAAACCTTCAGTTTGACAAGATATTCAAAGAGTTTGACATGATTCAAAATGAAAATGAAATCAGTGATTACAAAAGTTTAGTGGGAGCATATTCACATTCCACATATTGATGAGGAATAACATCCCAATACTATAAGTATTGAAACTTGGCATGGAAAACACCTTCTATAGCAAGGATTAAGGTGAAACATCCTATGTGATAGGAATTGAGATCTATAAAGATAGTATAGGAAAGCCTATTAACCTAAGTAAGAGAAAATACATTAGCAAAATAATGAAAGGGTTCAACATGAAGTATTCAACGAGAGGAAATCTATCCATGTTTCATGGGATTAGTCTCTCATGAACCATGTATTCCAATTCTTATGAAGAATGGAAAATATGAGTAAGATTCAATATGCATTCGCAATTGAATCTATAATGTATAAGCCCAAGCATATTGTTCCATCATGCTAAGATAATGGGACAAAGAAAAAAAAGTTTGTCAATGTTTCAAAGTTAAGAGGGAGAAAGGATGCCCTCAAATCTTTACCAAAAGATGGAACAACCACATGATGCATTCTTTCACTTTCTTAATTCATTCTCATTTAGTTGATGAGATCTTTGTACATGCATCATTTCACCAATAAAAGTAGGCATTAGGATTCATGCATTTCTCATTATCTTCACCATGTGGGTTCATCATGTTTTATTCTGCATAAATTATTTGTATGTACTTGTGATTCTTCATTTTCCACCCATTTCATACCATCGATTGCTCTTATAAATAGGCCACCTATATGATTTTTATCCTCATTAATTTTTTATATGGAGAAATGCTTCCAAGTACATTGGTAGTTAGGAAAGATAAATGTAGAATAGGGAATCACATAATGCACCATGTAAATGCCTGAGAGGTTATGATGTTAACTTCTCTCTTGATAGTGTTCATTGATTTAATGGTGGATGTCTTTTATGAATGTTTTTGGTGACTATAGAGTAGTTAATTGTTCAGTGATTAATGAAGGTCGGTTTGGGACCGCCAAGTGGGGATAGTTGAGAAATGATATTCATATTTTTATGTTCTTTTGCTGACTTATCTCAAATAGATCTAAGAGTGTGTTGCTCGAGGAAGAACAACATTTAACCTTAGGGGAATTTGATGCACTATTTATTTTTTGTTTTCACATGCCATTCTGTATTGATTTTTGTGCAGTTTTTGGTAAAATCTCATATTAATAGTGCATGATTTACTTTTATTAGCCTATGATATTTTGGCATCAAATAAGCATAATTTCAATATTTCTAAATGATTTAGTATATTTCCAGAGGTTATGTTTGGATTTTATGCATTCCAAGTAAATGCATGAGAATCTACACAGGTTGGCACTATCAACTTTGGAGTTTTTCATACCAACACATGCTTAGTTTGGATAAGAAAGGATCAAGATGACTCAACATACTTGACATGCAATTCGATACTACCGACAACTTTACAACATTTTGATCAAGAATTATCAAAGCAACACGGTACTATCAACGGGCATGTCGGTAGTACCGATAAATTGATAGGTGGTCACATAATTAGAAGCGTCAGTAGTACTGACATGTCGGGATCAAGCAAATCTAAAGGATTTGTTTGATCTGACTGGTGAGGTTTTAACTCGCCCTAAGTCATGCCTATGACTGAGGGGAAGTGCGGCCAGACCTAAGAATCACATCTTTTTTCAATTTTACGATGATCGGGAGCAAGAGGAGGAGATAGAGAAGAAGAAGGCCACACTCCAAATGATCTGGGCGCTTCCAACAGTTGGATTTGTAGTCTAAAGGTAGCAAATCAGCATGCGCACAAGAAGAGATCATTTGAACCATCTACTTTAGGAGTTCTTCATGTTCTTCATGTTTTTTCCTTTCTCTTCAATGTCTTTGACTATGGAAACCATGAGCAGCTAATCCCCACATTCCTTAGGACCCAGGAGTAGCCTGGTTATGCATTTTAATTCACTGTTATGCATTAATTAATCAGTTTCTCTTAATTTTAGGATTTATTTCTTTGAGAATGAACAAAATATCAATGCTTGATCACCATAGGTACTAATTAGACCTTTAATTTCTTTGAAAAAGGAAAATTAATGGTCAGAACTTCATAGAAATACACATTTTATAAAGCCCTTTGAGTAAGGTGTCTTATGAACGTGAAGAGATTACATAGAGCATTCGATAAAGCACTTATCTAATAATATAATCGATATGAGAGTGGGGTTGGTATTACACGAGGTAGTGAATTACATCGTGAGAATGGGTAATTCTCACTATAGGATCTTAATCCAGGGTTAGGATAGATTTTTAATAATGCATTGATATTAAACTACAGTGTTAACCATGGTGAAACTACTATCCTAAGGAATTTTCTAAGACTGAGAACAACAACCAATAATTTAGATTTATTTTTTGTGCTATATAATTAAACCAATCAATTAAGTTTCATCTTCCAAAGATGATCATATTATAGTTAGAAATAGTGTCTGAAGTTACGTTTCCTCGTGTTCGATATCTGGGCCTCATTGTCCTATATTACTCTGATAGCGTACTCTTGCATTTTAAGCATGTAGAAAATACCTATCATCAGCCCTACTAGCAAGATGCCATAACAGATGTTATGGTTAACATGATCATGTTGGCTGGACTCAAAAATGTTAAAGTCCACTATAACTTTGATGCTTCTAGCATGACTACTTTGTGGAAGAACGGTCGTACTAGCTACTTTAGGTAAAAAAAATCTTCATTTTTCTCAATTATTTCTTTTCACACATATTCCAAACATTTTTTATTTGAACCCTTTTTCTTAGTCTCTCATTTGTTCCCCTATCGCATTTTAAAACTCAAAAGAAAAATTGTTTAACACAAGTGAGTGTGTATTTCTTGGAACATTTGAATATAATCAAACTGTATCAAAAAGTGAAGGTTTGAGTGTGTATGTTTGCATTTTCGATTTAGGGTTTCTATTCAGTAGACATGGTTATTAGCAAGAACTTAATGAATACATTAATAAAAAAATTGATAAGTATTATTTTACCCACTCCCAAACCTAGGTGGGTTGCCTCCGACTAGCACTTAGTTTTATTCCTTCAATTGGGATCCTTGGTTCGTGAATCATTTAACCTCTTGAAAATCCCAATGCATAACCACCATAGTATATTGACTTGTCATGTGCTTCAAGAACATCTCTTCATTAATAGGAATTTCATCAACCAATATAACAATGTTAAAACTTTAATTTGCCATGTTTGGTCCAACTTAAATAATATCTTTCAATATTTGGCCATTGACTATGAACACTTTGGAATCTTCCTTCTCACTTTGTTCTCACTGATATACATGTTTGACTAGGTATGGCCCTTCCCATCTTGACTTAAGATTTTCGAGAAAGAATTTCTTCCTAAATTATATAGGCATACCCATTTCTGGTCTTAAAAGAATTCTTCTTGATCAACTTATCAATCAAGAATTTTGTTCGTTCTTTGTATCTCTAAGATATCTCATAGGCTTTGTGCCTCATTTATAATATTTTAGTGAGTGGTAGCTTTCTTCTATTTCCTAGGCTTCATGCCCTAAGCACACCAAATCGACTAAAAGTGTTCAACTTGACAACATCACACACAACCTTATGGTTTTTGGTCCTTGTAGAAATGGCTTCAACCCATTTTGAGACATAATCTTTAGTCACCAAGATGTATAAAAACCAAAAGAAGGAGGAAACAGACCCATGAAGTCAATATCCCACACATCAAACACCTCTACAACTAGACTAGAATATAGAAACATCATGTACCTCTTTGAGATTGTACCCAATTTTTGATATTTCAATCAAGCTTTGTAATAGACATGAGAATCCTTGAAAATATTTGGCCAAAATAAGACATGTTGAAGAACTTTGGATGCCATCCTCTTTCCACCAAAATGACCTCATACCAGCATCGCACATGGAGAAAATATCTTGTTATTGACTTTCTAGAATGTAAGTTCGTATGAGTTGGTTGGAGCTATACTTGAAGAGATGTGGGTCATCCCACACATAATTTTTCACCGTAGAAAATAATCTTCTACTTTTTTTACTAGTCCATGTTCTTGGTCTCTCCCACTAGCCAAGAAGTTGGCTATGTGATTGTACCATGACTTTGAGTAGAATCAAGCAAAAGGAGTTGATCATGAGGCATTGTATCCTTGATCATGTTCATATCATCATAAGCTACTTCAATGCAAGAGAGGCAATCGTCTACAAAATTTTTAGTATCTTTCTTGTCAACAATTTCAAAGTCAAATTCTTTAAGAAATAGTCATCGGTGATGGGGAAAACATGGGTTCGTGGGGAAGCAGCGGTAGTGGAAACAGTAAAAATTTCAAATTCAAAGGAGGGTTGAAACCATGATCAAGGTTCAGATGATCATGTAGGTACAAGATGAGATACAAGGATGGGTAGCAACATGTAGAAGTATCAAAGATAGGATTGAAGCTAAACTCTTAAAGCATAGAGGAGGTTTGTATGCATATCCATACATAGAAGAGCCTAGTCATAATACAAAGTCAAGTTTCAATTGGATTAAGAAACCTGATCAAGGTGAAGATTAGGGAAAACCTAACCCTAACATGAGGGTCTCAAGCATTACAAAAGTAGAAGTTAATGGTGGCACTAAATCTTCTAGAAGTGTCATGGTTGGTGTTCACCAATAGGAGTCACAAGGTTACTTCTTGAACAAACTATTTGAAGATAATATTTCTATTAAATATGCAACCCTTAAAGAACAGAAGGGCAAGTTGTCTTTAAAAGTTATCCATAGGTTGAAGAAAAAGTAGTGAAGATCCTAAAAATATGTGATTGTTGTTCATCTCATTGGCATGGAAGTGGGTATATGACCCTAAGATATAGCCTAAATCTCATGTGGTAAATAAATAGAAGGTTTAACATGTTGAAAAAATTTGGTACACTTCATTGTTCAATTCTCCTATCCAAGTGATTTTTAAACAGACTTAAAAGGGGGCATGGAAACTATTCGGGTGCAATTTTGTGGTATGGGAGTGGTACCCAACACTCATCCCTTCTAAAAATTAACCTAAATGGATAATTGTGTGGGTGTGGATCATCAATCTACCCTTGCATCTGTATTATCCACAATGTTTGAATATATTTGGTTGGTATTTGCCAGGTTGATCAAGGTAGATACCCACACAACTAGCCATATGAGAAGCAATTTTTCTAGATTGGCCATAGAGATGAATACAATGTGTCCCGTAATCCCATCCATATTAATCCATGACATGGAATAAGATGTGGCATATGAGGGCTTCTCATGGGTTTATGGGACCAACTGGAAAGAAGGTCGTACATCCTAAGACTACTATGGGATTAATGGGGAAACAAGGATTGATGTGGATCAATGTTCCAAGATACATCAGAAGGACTATATTGAAGGTGTTACGACCACATGGCAAACTCAAAGGAAGAGAGGAGGTCACATAAGGATAAGGGCAAATAAAAAAGATGTACCACTAGATGGTAGTGTTGCTAACCCTACATATACAAGTTTGTTACAAGAAGTTAAAAACAATCTTGAGGATATGGAGATTGAAGGCATAGCATTGTATATCAAATTGGAAAAAATAAGAAAAACATGTAAAGTATGGAAAAAGAAGGAGGTTGCTGCAACATCTAATGAGGCATATGGTTAAGTAAAACACTAGGTGACATCATCAACTTTGTGCATAATACAAATCTTTCTAGAAACAAAGAAAACAAGACCCATGGTGATGCACATGAAGTACATAGTGGTGAATCATGGGGTCAATGAGGTGATTGAGGTGTTAATAGTATCAAAGAAGTGGATATGCAAGTCACTAAAGCATTTGTTATTGATTTCAATGCCAATGATCCAAAGTTATCTGATGAGGTCACATTAGATGATGCCTCGACCTCGATATCAAAACTCATGGGGGAGGTGTGAAGGAAATGGCACCAAAATGAAGAGTAATTTAAACGTAAAACCCATCTGATCTCCATAATTGTGTAGCATAGTCCAAAGAGATCTAATGATTCGGCGGTCATTTCTAACAAAAGTGTTAAAACATATTTTGAGCACAAGTAGAATAAATTAGAAGGGTCTGAGGAGGTAGTTGAGGATGATACTTTCCAAGAGACAACCTCACTATAAGACCTTTCAACCACCCTAATTTTTTGACTGATAATATGGCTTATATTTTGTGTTGGAATGTGTATATAATCATAGTACCTAAAATAATTCATGACCATGAGAAATATGAAGGTGAGTATCATTCTATAGCCATGTATTGGAGGCAAAAATTCCATAGAACAATCAAGAAATTGGGTTTCAAAAATTCTCATAGATTCGAGATGAGAGGTCTTGTAGGCTTATCTAGGTTGGTTGGGATCCCTCTATCTGCAAGATTGATATTTTGAATAGTCACAACCAATTTATTGCTTGCAAGATCAATAATTCATGGTTTAAAACATTATTGTATGCAACCCACACACCTCCACCCACATGAAGCTTTGAAAAAATCTTATAAAAGAGGGAATAAGATTCTAGACCCATGGATTGTCATGGGTCATTTCATCACACACCAAGAGCCAAATAAAAAAAATGGGAGTGATCTTTTTTATGCCAATGATGCTAAGTTTCTTACTAACACTTTGATGGAAGTCAGGGTATCATGCTTGAGTTTCTCCAACAAAAAGTATACATATAAGCATGGGTTACTCCAAGAACACCTTGATAGGGTAGTGGTAAAGGATAAGTTTATTTAGAAGTACTTAAATATGGTGTTGGAACATCTCCCACACTTATGCTTGGATCACCTCCCATCAATTTTGAAATCCATGCAGAAGTAAACTTCTACTAGAAGATTCATTACTCGAGCACCGTAGTATAGTGAACAATGATTTAGTGAGATCATAAGAGTGACATTGAACAACGACCTTCCTTTTAATAGAGCCCATCGAAAATATAAGGGAAGCATATTAAACTGGGATAGAAAGGCCCTACAAAATAGTAGGTAGGATAAAGATTGTTTGATCTGCAACATCAATCAACTCCAGACTAACCTTGATGTTCAGTATGATGACATTTATGATACACAATGAACTGAGATGCAAGCTGAGCTGGAGAGAAACTTGAAGAAGGAGGAGGTGGAATAGAAATAGAAGTCCCATATAAATTTTCTTAAATATGGGAACAAAAACTTTAGATTTTATAATGCTTGGGGCAATCAAAGACACCTTGTAACATTCCAAAATCAACAATCTTACCTCAAGAAACCCTAATCACCCAAATGTGGTGCATGTATATTTAAACCTATAATTTTAGCCAAACAAGGATTTGTATAAACTCCAACATAGTTTTTTGTAACTCTAATGAATATATTTAATGTATAGCATGAATAACTCACTGGTAACCAAATATGTATAGGCTTGAAAACAAATATGACTCACCATGTGGTATTAGGTTCTATAATCAACATCACATATCATGATACATGTATATTAACCTAATAACCTATTTATGTGTTCAATACATGATTTGGAATAATAATTTGGAGTTTCCATCTCCATTGATATGAATAATGTGTTAAAATATGAGTTAATGTTGATATTACTAGAATTAATAGGTTAAATAAGTAAAATTGGAAATTCATGCATAATTATATAAGTTCACTCTTTGGTAATAATTTGAAGATAAATGGAATTAATTTAATGAAAGTTTATGATGATGGTGTAATATTAAAATAAATATAATGGTAATGAATAAAAACATTATTTGTACTAGAACTAGTAAAAGGGAGTCTTAAAAGTTAATATAACCTCAAAGTTGGGTTCCTTGGATCAGAATTAGCTTGGGTTCCATGTTTATGATTGATTGGATAATGGTAACACCTTCAGTTTCATTTAGGAAAAAAATATTGTATTAACTGTATAATATTAAATGACTAATTAAATGATTTCAAAAGTGTAAACTAATAAATAAATTGGGATCCTTAATTATTTAATTATCCTAGACGTAAAGTTATATCTTGTTTGAACATTAATTGGACCCTCAACTTGTTTTGGAAAGAAAATTCAAAGTAAAACACTTAATTTGCTGAATTTTGTGTATAATGTAGTTGATTTCACAATGTTTGTATTTTATCACAATCACACCCCTTTCCCTTTTCATTTACATGCAGGTTTACTGATCTAATGGCCCATAACACCCCACACAAATTTCATGTTGTACCCAACCCTTTCAACATACATGAAACCATCTCCTTCCTACAGCTACCCCATTTTCTTCTCAGAACTGTAACAATATATTTTCCCCTGAATCTATCTTCCTCTTCTCTACACCATTTAGTGATTTTTATTTCCCATTGAATTCCTCAGACAATTCTATGTCGTCCCATACTCACTTTCCTAACCCAATTTGTCTGCATTTCAAAACTCTAAAATGTGTTTTTCCCCTTATTATCCAGTTCTAGTGTAGGACTCTAAACCTAACCCTATGCATAAATAGTTTCTCACACATCTTTCTTGACTCTTCAACAACTGCATAGTCTTCCTAATTGTGTCAACACTACCCCTTACATATACATATTACCGAGTGATAATAATTTGTTTTGTTCCTCTACAAACCCAAGGATTGTACTGGAAGCTTCACACTAGTCTTGCAGAGCCTCCCCCATCATCTTCTTTCCATACATCCTGGTAAATCATCAAGTCCCTACTAATCCTCATTGACCCTAGATAGTAGATCCCTCTGGAAAGTTTAGTCCATGGTTTCTTCTTCTTCTTGGTTCTTTGGGTTCGAGATGAACTAACAAAATGAGAAAAATATTTTCTGCTTGGTTTATGTTTTGATTAAAAATTTCCTGGCTCATTGTAGTCAAGCAGCAAATTGTTTTTGAATGATGTGCTATGTGTACTCAGGAAGAAGATCGATGATATCATTTTAACGATGCTATCTTTGACTCGATTCAATTTCATTTTTCCTTTTCCTCATTTGATCTAAGGGTATCTTTGTCATTTAGCATCTCATTTTCTCTATCGGTCACACATTTAGCTGAGATGAACTCAAGACTACATCTACAATATTTATTGGGTTACCTCATGTTGTTCGTGCATCACTATAAGGATAAAATAGTATAGACATGAGTTTTTTGTGATTTTTATTGGCCAGATTTTACAAAATTCACCATAATCAAATTGAAATTGTAAAAACAATTAAAATGTTGTTTTGGAATCAAAAAATTATAATCCATCCAATGATACCAGTTTCATCATCTAATTCTAAGACAATAAATATGTGATTCTTATAAATATCCTAACCGATTATAATATCTAGAATTCATTACTAATAATCTATAGGTCTATAATATAAAGTAAAATGTGTTGCAAAATAAAAAAATGTATTCTTTAATATCACATGGTTTTGATAAACTAGTTCATTAATAAAAAAGGTGAATTTTAAGGTTTATGTAATTTATGTGAACTTAACCATCACTCCATATATCTATTTAATAGGTGTTTTGGACCCTTAGATGGGATCTAGTATTTAGTTTGGATCTTAGTAGATTTGACATCAGGTATGTTGCATCCCTTATTAATCATATTGAGCAATTGCCCATATTTATCTCTCTTTCTTGGTCTTTTGGGACATACTATCCTATACACATTCTCTTTCTTTTGAGGGTTGACTCATGTGAGTAGCTATTTTTTATATAGATTTGGTGACATTCTTATGTTGCTAGATATTCTTCATGGTTCCTAATTTGTATCATGTTCATTATATTCCATGTTGAGACCCTAATCTAGATATTTTATCTAGATGAAACTCTAAGTTTTAAGAAGTGGACTTTTATGATCATGTGATGCAGGAATGTTTGAACACTTATTTGTAGATCCTCTAATTCATATTTTTTTTTGAGAACTAAAGCCTTATATATTACTTATGCAGAAATTTGATTCCTTACATCGAGCAGAGAAATCCTCAGAACAGACGACGTCTCCCTCCCACCCCAAACCCATCTTAGCAAGATTATGAGCACAACAATTACCCTCCCTGTTCACAAAAGAGATATTACAATACATAAATGAATCCTTCATCTCCTTAATCTTTTTGTAGATCTGCACCACAGGCCCGCGCCCTTCAGTTTTCTTCTTTAGCCTTTGAACAACTCCCAGCGCGTCCGATTCAACCCAAATCCTCTGGAAGCCCCTCATAACAGCTATCTCCAGACTGAAGAGGATCGCATAGGCTTCAGCCGTCGACACATCCCAACCCCCCTCCCTCATTCTGGTAGCAGTAAGAATACACTCCCCCTCATGGTTCCTGAACATAGCTCCACAGCAGAACCGAGCACAGCCATGCGTAGCAACATTAGTATTAACTTTAAGCATGATCTCCTCCGGAGGCAGCCATCTGACCACCAGCCTGCCGAGCGGGTTAGAAGACAGAACGTGATTATCCCCAGGATGAGGTTTGAGAGCCTCAAACCAGTTCTGGAAACCCAAGTTTATAATATGAATGTTCGTCAGATTTTTTGTGAACATCCTTTCATTTCTAGCAGCCCAGATAGCCATGCACGAAACAACAAAATGATTGAAATCCTGTGTAGGGAGCTTTGTAAACCACCAGCTAATCGTGTGTAAAAGGGATGATCTAGGCATCAATCTGACCACCCACCTCAACCTGTTGTGAGACCATAAATCCGCAGCCTGTGTGCAGTCGAACAGACAGTGGAAAGAATCCTCAGTAGCCGAAAGGCACAAAAAGCAAATATCATTGGGAATAATATGCTTTTTCATCAGATTTATAGAATTCGCAATGAAATCTTTTCCCATGTGCCACAAGAACGTTTTCATCTTCGGGGGACCCTTGATCTTCCATATTTTGTCCCAGATAGTAGTCGGTCTCTGAACCTCCATCATCCAGTTCCTGATATCGCAGTTGCTGCCCAGAAGATCCTCTAATTCATCTTGATACTAGTTGTGATTTCTCATCCTGTATTTGACCATGACTATACTTTACCTTGCGTGCAATTTTCATGTGTGATTGAATAGACATAACTAGAAGTAGTGACACTATATAGGAACTAGGTTTTACCAGTTACAATGATTTAAGCACTAGTTTTTATTCCATTTCTAGGCATTGGGTTTTATTCCCATACCACATATGATATTAGGCACTGGGTTTTATTCCCCTATCAAACATTTTTTATTCCCTTACAAAATTGTAAACTTGTTTGGCAGTGAGATTTTAGACTTCCTGTCATTTGGTATTTGAATATGCAAACCCTACTTTTTAGTATATTCTAGTCTTCTTATCACTCACCATGCAACTTCTAATGTTTTGTGATATTTTGATGTGGCATAGTTTAATAGGAGAAATCTTCATTATTTATTATCTTATTTAAAATTTTCTCTTTGTATCCATTCATATGTTCTTTATCCCTCTTGATATGTGAATCCTTCTTAAAGTATTAATTTCTATCTTTTTTCCATAATATTTCTCAATCCCCATTTATATCTTCATATCGGCATTTTTATGATAACAACATCTATTTTTTCTTCTCTTATGGAATATGCTTCAAACCCCTAGATGAAGGAGATAAAGGACTTGACATGCAAACATAAACCATGCTTAGAGAGAGTTGAATCTTTGGAGATAGACTTGAGATAGTTTGAATTCCCTCTACATAGTTGTTAAAGTCCTTTATGAATTGACAATAGAAACCTACCTTCCCCTAGAAAGAACTGACTACATATTAGAGAGGAAGGTATAGTTAAGGTAGATATGAGGCCTACTTTGCACTTGTCAACTTTAATCCTAGCTAGTTTAATCGATGACAAAGAACAATGTCTTTGGAAACCATGAAGTACCTCTTCTCTGGGATATAACTAGATGCACTCATAAAAATCTCTATAGAATGGCAGTGAGGTGAGACAAGCATTCATCAAAAGACATTCCAAACAATAAAAAATCTTCCATGAAGACTTCAAGAGAAGAGTCAAACATATCTCCAAATATAGATATAATACATCTCTAGAGAGTGGTGCACTACCACTTTGAAGTTTCTTATATAAGAAAAGGTACCACTTTGACATGTGAACATGGTGTTCTCTTGATCTGTGTGGTGTACTACCACTTGGAAATATCCCAAGCAGTCATCAAGAAAGCAATAGAAGTTTTTTCAAACAATTTTAATCAATGAATGGGAGAGAAAAGTGGTCCTTCTTTTTCTTCTCATTTATCTTTGTATAGTCCACACACATCCTCAACATGGATTGCTCTCTCACAGGGATTGTCTCACCCTCCTCATTGGGAGAGAAAATGATCCCACCCTTCTTGGGTACAACTTCGATGGGACTCACCCATATGTTGTCATAAATGGGATATAATGTCCCTACATCAAGTAACATTACTACCTCTTGGGTCAAGACTTCTTTCACCTTGGGATTCAATCATCTTTGCATTTTTTGGCTTGGTCTTTCATCATCTTAAAGATATATTATATGCACATTTATTGAGGGGTCAACACCCTCAATTAGAAATACAACACCCAATAGCTTGAATGTTCTACTTCAAAATAAACATGAGAGAATCCTCTTGGTTTGAGAGAGGATAGAAGAAATGATCACCGGGAGGGTGTCTTTAAACCTTCAAGAAACTTCACCAATTCAAAAATGGGGTTCCTCAATAGAATTCTTGAAAGGATTTTTAGATATAGAAGGAACATCTTCACTCATAGCAACAAATGCAAGCTCATTCTTTTCAGTAGTATCGTCACCATGCATATCAATAATGGGCTTTAGGCCTCTACCCTTTTTGGCAGTCTCAATCCATGAAGGTAGGCTTCCCTCAACAATTTCCTCTAGATAATCAACAAGATAGCAATATTCTTATATAGCACCTATCACCTTGATTTTAATAGATGCCTCGAAAATGTTCCACTGGATCTTCATGTGCATGAAGGTCACATACATGGTCCCAGTTTTCACATGTATCATTGTATTGAATATTGATAGAAAGGTCTCCCAAAGGTGATGGGTACTTTTCTTGTGTCTTTCTCAATATCCAACACAATAAAATCAATAGGAAAGAAGGTTGATTATCATCATCAAATCATACCAAAACAACATTCAATTCTCTCTTGAGGCATCTTCATATAATGATTATCCAATTGCATGTTGTAGTTAGCCAACTCCAAATGTCCCAGCTTCAATTCAACATACACAAAATAAGGCATTAGATTCAAACTTGAACCCAAGTCAAGAAGATTTTGGTCTATGTGGTGTGTGCTAGTGTAGTAAGGAATTATAAGGGCACTGGGATCTTTTATCTTCTTTTGTGTTATGTGTTGTATAATGGAGCTTACATGCTATGTGAGCTTGACTTGCTTAGGCATTCGATCGGTTGAATTCCACTTTAAAGTGCACACGTCTTTAAGAAATATTGCATAAGAGGGAATTTAGTATTGTAATATTGATTCTCACTTTCTTGAATGTCTCCATTATGTCCTCAGTGTGAATCTTCTTTCTTTTAGAAAGGGAGGGCTCTTCAAGTGCATCGTGGAAAAGAGGAAGTTTTGCACCTGACTGGTTCACATCAACAAATCTAGCAGTAATATTGGAATCACATTATCATCACTCAATATAATTGTATCACCTTGTCTACAAATCATAGTATGACTACCCTATATCATGGTATCATTGGCATGAATCACAATATTATCCCTTTATTCATTCACAAAACCATCAACTGTATAGCTCTTTTGCTTCTCCAAAGTCTTCCCACTTCTTAATACACTCACAACCTTCATTTGATCATGTGTAGAGGAGGACAGAGCTTGTGGTGGTTGTTGTGATCCTCGAGGTGGTGCCCTTTGGTGCAAAGGATTGGGGTTTTGGAAGATGTAGTGTGGTTGTGGTGGTTGTTCTGGAGGTTGTGGTGGATGATATTGTGGATGTGTTGGGTATCAATGTGGTGTTTGTTGGTATTGAGGATATGGTTGAGATTTGTATTGGAGGTTGAATGGGGATTGTTTTCGTGGTGGAGCATAAGGGTTGGAAGGAAGTTGATACTGCTAAAATTTGGGCACTTGTTGTTGGACATAGGTGCCTCGAGGAGCACCTATAAATCCTCAAACACTATAGGGATTCACCAAGGTATGAGAGGGAATCCTCCCCTCTTCATGTTGAGTAAGAGATGGAGAAATTTGGACAATTCTTTGCTCCAACCATCTAATGTTTTGTCCTTGAGCAGACACATCCTTCTTTACATCATGAAGGCTTCTCCATACTCCAAGGACTTCCTCTTAAAACTTGGAGTTGTATGTTTACCATTGATGTTGCCTAGGCTACCCTTGTCCTTCCTCTCCTTGTTTCTAAGAAAAATAGGATGATTCATCCACTCTAGAATATAATAGTTTGACATTTTCCTTGGTGATTCTAGCTTCCATATGGTTGTAGAGCTCACACCTCCTCACAAAGAGACTTCAAAGAGTTGGTGAAGTGTCTAGAAGAACCCCCCACATGAATATTAATGGGATTCATTATGTATGTCAATATTTTCATCATATTTTGGTTGGAGTCGTCTTTCTACAAGGAAATGAGTTTTTTGGTTACTATCAAATTTCACATGAACAATAGAAGCTCAGTGTTGGAAGTTTTCGACCAAATGATCAAAAGGGGAACAAGACTCCTAAGGATGTTTGGTGATGAACTCCCCCCATAGGGTAACTCTATAATGGTTTGACCCATTTCATAAAGACTCATGTAGAAAGATTGTACAAGTTTCCAAATAGAAACTGCATGCTGAGGACAATCTCATTGAAACATTTGAAACATTTCCCACTTCTCATGGAACTATTCATTTTCCTTTTGACTGAAGGAGGTTATGTATATTCTCATATGGGTCACCTTGGCAATAGGATAATTTTTTTTAGAAACTCATTCTTCATCACCTCCCAAGTGACAATGTTGGTCTTTGTAGAATACCACTCCTTTGCCTTTCCTTTGAGAGAGAAGGGAAATAAGGAGAGCCTAATAGAATCGTCAATGGATGTAGGAGTCCTGAAAGTAGAGAAACTTTATATAATGGCATTGATGTGCTTGTATAGATTTTCATACTCAAACACATAGAACAAAGGGAGATGACCAAGAAGAGATAGTGGATTGAGAATTGTTGTCTTGGGATTTGATTCACTCTAGTAGCAATCTAGATAGTGTAGTGTCTTGTTCGGTGGAGAAATAGGAGGGTCAACCGATGTTCATCCCTATTTTCCACCTCAGCTACTTGGTGTGGCTGCATCGATTGGTATGCTTTCTCTTTCAATCTCTGAATCTTCAAGAAAAGAATCAATAGAAATAGAATGAAGCCCAAACATGCACAAACTATCACATGCACAAGGCACAACCAATCAAAATAAACCAAGTCAGCAAACAAATTTGCAAAAGTACACAAATAATAGTAAATAGCAATGGTGAGCCAGTAGAAAAATTTAAAGATAAACTTACTAGCTAGGTCGAGCTACTTTTTCCCCAGCAACGACTCTAGAAATCTTGTTGCATGCACTACACACACATAATTGGGCTAACAAATTTGTAGATCTGAAGATAGGCAGGCTCAAATACATAAAGAATACTACCCTGAATGCACATAGGATAGTATCACAATATAGGAGTAGGTAAATTAGAGGTCAAACTCAAGGGAGATAAGTAGAACTAGAGCTATGTAAGTTTAAGCTAGGTTCTTAACGCAATGTCCAAATTTTAAGGGTTTATCTTTGATTTGGTTTGATTACACTAGAAACAAGAAATTAAAGGAAACATAGAATAAACCCTACTTTAACCTTGCATAGTTTATTTCTAATTGACAAAGAAGGCACGATAAGTGAGAAAGATAAATTTAGACTAAGGCAAGAAAAGGAAGAAGCTAACACTTCAATAACTAATAAAGAAATCCTACTTAACAACCAACAGAGAGAAATTAGATAAATTCGGCAAAGAGAGCACTAAACTAGAAAACTGTGAAAAAAGGAATTTCAGGACTTCAAATAGCAAGAACAAACACAAATAAACACAATTTATCACTAACTATGATAGCAAGTTAAAATAGCATGAACAAGAGAATTAACTAAGGGAGCAAGTAAAGAAACTAACCAAGCCAACATTAATTAACAAGGGAGAAATTAGGGTTCTAAGAAAGTAATGGGATGTGTGGGCCATTTTGGGTAATGTGAATAGAGCCTAGGTTGGAGGTTATAACATGCAAACCATACATGTTCATGTAGATTGTTACACTAAACAAAAAGATAGATGCTAGAGAACTATTAATGAATTGGTCTTCAGTCACTTTTCACTTTATTTTCTGGGCATTAATTACATATATGTTCATTTTAATATATGTTTATGCATTGTTTCTATCATTAGCCTGTGAAACATTTTTGTATCAGATATTTAGTATTTCTACCAAATCATGCTAATTTAGCATCCATAATTCAGACTTATGATATTTTTCCCATGTTTTAGGCATTATGGGCACTGAGTGGATAGCTCAACTTGTCGGTGGTACCTATAGATCACAAAGTTTCAATAGGGAAATAGAGAAATATATTGCTACTAAGATCATGCTTAGTGCAACTGAGATAGGCATTGATGCTAGCAAGCTCAGGATTTAGTGCTACTGACTAAAGATCCAGGGAGTATAACAACATGATAATAAATATCTTGGTGCCACTATTGTCTGTTATTTACACAACAATTCACTTGCAAGAATTAATTCCTAGAGTTTAACCCTTTTTATGACAAAAAAACCCACTTAAACAATTTGGTTAATTCTTAGTATATAAGAGTAAATCTCATGGAACCACTTTTAATGAATTGAATTTTGAATCTAATTGCTTTGAAAAAATGGGAACTTTGAACATAAATTAAATTCCAATTTTGAATGAGGTGATTATGATAAGAATTGAGATTAAGAGAATAACACTAAGAACAAGATGAAAGAGAATTATGCTAAGAACATGAAAAGAGAATAGAATAAAATAAATATCATGCTATGGACAGAAATAAATATTTCAAGAAGTAGACTGATTGAAAGTGAGATCAAACGATTACAAAGGAATATTGGGGCTTGGGGCTCTAACCCATAACATATGTAGAAATTGCATCAACAAAACTTGTTGATAATAAACTAGTTGGATGAGGATAAATGGAAAATGTCCTTTTGAACGCATGTCATGATACCAAGCACCTTGTGTACTCATTAATCCCAATGTTTGATGATCCTAGCCTAATCATCTAAAAGAGATCCTTCTGTAGTTTCTTTCAGAGTTCTATGTGTTTTATTTGTTCATTCTAAACCTTTAGGGTATGAACTTTCTTCATCCAAGGTTAACAAGTGGGAATTCGATAGACCAAGTCAAAAAGCAAGTGATATAAATGAATAGAGCACCATCTAACAAGTAATATCACAAAGTAAATTGAAATCCAAGCAATTACGTACTATGGGGCTGCACTCCATGCCTCGATATAGAAAACTACTCATTATAGAAATGGATGCAAAAGCATAAAAAAGTCCAAGTGAAGCCATAGGCTAGTGATTAAAAGAAAATTTCAAACAATATTGGACTCTAATATAGAAATAATCAAATGAATTTCCTAACCAATCCTTGCCCATTATAAAAGAAGACCAAAGAAATGACAAGATTAACTAGAATTATGATGCAAGAATGGAGTAAAAGAGATACAATAATACCCAAGAATTATAATATAAAATATGATACTCTTCTTTTTGGAGCCCCCCTCCTTTTATAGGGGGTGGAAAACCCTAAATTGGTGACTAGAATATCTGTGACGCGTCGCACTAGTCAATTGACTCAAATTCCCAATCAGTTAACTGGAACATATCACTGCATGGATACGGGGGAAGCAAGTCAAAACCCTAAGGTTGTTGGTAATGTTGACTATTTTAGTGCCGACACATCAGTCATACAATTGAAAGACTGACTAACAAGGTTTGCAGTCTAAGTAGACCATTTTGCTGAAGTGGCACACCTTCCTGGGCTTATGTTAGTCAAAAGATTGACAAAGTGAGTTGATCAACTGCAGTTCTGATTGGGATTAGTTTTGGGCATGTGATTGGATTGACTGGTGCATTGAGTCTATTGATTAGTGAGTCTAGGAAGCTGAGATTGTGAGTGGAAGCTTCCACTCTTCTAACTCTCTAAGTGAAAATTTTGGTTCTTGCATTTTGGACCTGAGAAAAGGTGAATGAGCATGAAACCTACAAAATGTACACAGATAATGATAATAAATATAATCAAGTAGATGAAAGTAATAGAATTGCAATTAATTCCTAATTTTGATAAAAAAAAGTAACATAATGTCCTAAATAAATAACGTAAAATATTCAATTAAAAAGGGTATATGCATTCATCAAAATACTTTGGACTTCAATGTTTGCCCATCGTCTAGCAACAACTAATCACAAATTTTTTCCAATTTGTACGAACAACATGTCTTTCCTCACTCGCATAGAATTCCTTTGTTCCTTTCCCCCTTTATTGGCAAGTGACCCAATATCCTAGAATGAAAAAACACAAAGTACCACATTCTCTACTAAAACATGTTTCGTGGCTTGTTTCTATATCAAGATTTGTGAAGAAATTGGTTCCATCTTCCTTTTACTTTGACACTCCCACATTTTCTTGTATGTTTTGCATAGGAACATGGTTTTGAGTGGATTATGGGGTTATTTTGATTCACTTGGGTAGAAAATAGAGTGAATGAGGTATGGAAGAAGATGATCTCTCCTCTATCTGACTTGAGATCTTTTTTTAATATGTTGCAATTGCATTGATTAAAAAATTTCAGTGTGCACTTTGGCATCTTTTCTTGATGGTACACCCCTATAAGATTTAGGAGGGGTATGGAAGAAACAATGAGAGGGGGAAGACCATGTCACCCCAAACTTGGGGTTTGTCATAGTTTCTATTGTTTTGATTTTTTTTGAGGTGAGGGGGAATGAAGTGGTTAAAAGAAATTTTAGAAAAGATTAATCCTCTCATTTTTGAAATTTTTTCTTTTGGGAGCATCATTGTATTAGTCCCATTTTCTTATTAATTGCATCATACAATATATCTGACAAGTTATTTTGTAGTTTTTATTAAAGTAGAATGTGTGTTTAGTTCCTATCAATTCAATAAGGCTTCCAATATTTCTAAGGAATAATGATAATTTGAGATCCTAGGTGACATGGTGAGTTATAATTATGGTAGTTTGTAAAATGATTCCAAAGAAGATTTACTGCATTCAATAGGGTAGATTAACACAACATATATGTATTCATAAAATCAACTAGATAGGGCCAAATCACATCATTCTGAAATAAAAGTGACTAAAGCAACATGTAAGAAATTATGAAATGATAAATATGCTAGGAAAAGGGAAGATAAAGGGGTAGAATCGGTATGTACCACCCACCTCCACCCCAAACTTAGAATTTTTCTCATCCCAAGCAAATCCCAAATATGAGATGAAGTGAAGAGAATCACTATGGTTGTGAGGATCGAGGTGTTGGAGGAGCGGATGAGGAAGAATGCTCATAGCAGTAGTGTCCTCAATATTGGGAGTTGGGCTAGGATAGGCATGATGACCCCCATTCTCTATATAGGACGTTCTAGTGGGGGCACAATGGCCACAATCAAAATGCCAAGACTTAAGATATGGATGGTTGAGTTGAATTTCCTAGAAATTTTGCTCATGCTCCCATGAACTAGATGTTCTAGGCTCTCATAGAAACCATAAGGCCCCTCAGCACCAACATCATTAGTAGTGCACCTCCTAGTACAGCATGGTGGATGAGGAGGAGGAGGACCAAACTCATAGTCATTCTCCTTTAGAGAGGCACCCTGACGATGGGTTGTGGGATCTGGGATGGAAACTTCTAGAACTGGGTTCTCATGGAGGAATCGTTGAATCTGGGCCATTGGGTTCTACAACCCATAATAGAGGGCCACTACTACAAACCTGGCATGGCGAGGGATCTTGGACATTGGTATCCCAGAATATAAGATAATATTCACTTGTTCTGATACTAGAATAGATGGCATGGCTTGGCATCAGGTATGGGAGGTCAATCTAGTGAGGAGTCCCCTTAGGATGAATCTCCTTGAAGGGGATCTAAGTGTAACCTAGAAAGATAGTGATAGTAGCTACTAGACTTCTTGGAAGAAGGTTGATCTAGAATTTCAACTCACATAATTACTAATGTGCTTGAGGACTTCATTCCATTAGTTAAGAAGCTTGTTATGTAGCAAGAACCATAGAGTGTAGTGGTCTATCTGAGTGACAGTGCCTTGAGTGTTCATCCTTCTATAGATAATGGAGGTGAAGATCTGGTGAAGGTAGAGAACCACTAGATTATGCAAACTCGAAGCATTGGGTCTCAATGGTAGAGAGGGACCCATGTTGGTGAGGTTTGTCTAGAATTTATTAGGATCATACCAGTTGTTATAGGAATTATGGGAGCTCTCCATGCATATAAAGATCCAAAAAGGATATGTGCCTTAAAGGATGAGAGAGTTGATCTTCCTAGTGGTTATCTTTGTATTCTCCCCAAAGATTTGGATCAAACTATTTGGACCTCCCATACAAGTCATGAAGTCTATGAGAGGTGGTCATGAACTGTAGGGTGAGATCATTGAAGACGTAAAGAATCTGGTAGGGGAAATGAAGAATGTGACTTCTTTGTAGTATGTGGTCCAAGGACTCCTAGATACTGAGGGGAATAAGGGTGTCATTGCATTTCGATTGGGAAGTATGATGTCAACCATGCTCATTGTGCTTAATCGCTCGATATGGTTGTTGACAAACTGAATGTGATTTCCCAGGTGAGGGGCAATAAGTGGGTGGCATGGGGAATTCAAATTGGGATATGGGTGTGAGTCTATGTCAGCCTCAACATCATCAAGGAGGTTGTTGAGTTTGGTTACCTTCTCCTTGGTGATGTCATATGAGGAGTGGCATGTGGGCTCTATAATGTGAATTCTTCCTCCTAAGCCATGGCGACAATGGGGGTAGCGGGGGGGCTATTTCTGGGAAATGGATTTTCCCTTACAGAGGTGGCTAAAGAAATTTTCCATGGGAACCTTCTTGAGACATCACATGAATGTTGTAGCACTCCATTCAATAAATTGAGGGTTTGGATCGATCAACTCACAGTTCCGACACTTCCGCTATTAAAACTTTGGTAACTTGACTGGCCTACCAAGTCATTCAGTTCATGGATCCTTAGAGCAAGATACGAGTATGGTGGTGTTCCCAATCATCTAATTGGTGTCGTTGATTGCTCAATTTTCCTAAAAGTAAGACTAGCAATGGAGTGATGACTATTTGTGAAAGAAGAACAAGGATGGTGGTGAGAAGAAGGCTATGCAACAAGGTGGCTAGGTGGTTGCGAGTTGGACAACTTGTTAGGATGTTGGTGTTGTCACTAGTCATGAATCTATGTGTGGTGGGTCAGGATGCTTATGTGGTGACTCATCATGGAACTACACGTGGCGATGAAGAAGGAATCTATATGTCATGGCAAGTTATGCAAATCAAGGTGGACCAAAGGCTATGAAGCGAAAGGGCAGTTAGTAGTGAGTTGGGAAACTAGAGGAGTTAGGAAATTCACTAGAGTGAGCACTTGGGAGGAGGTTCTTGGATGGGGGTTCTTGGTTGAGGGTATGAGTTGAAACCCCGAAGTGGCTATCATTCATAGAGGTGTCATGAACCTCTAGTTGATTGACTGGGTCTACCCATTTGACTGACTTCTCAGTCATGGGGGAAGCTGAAGTGACTCAAATTTCAAACTCAACCTACCAACTCATTCAGTCAATTGGGACACCAACCAATCAATTTATTTTCTTTTGAAAAGGGACCTGTAATAAAGAAAACAACTAGAATGAAATTGTGAAATTAGAGAAAATAAAAGAAAACAAGTTTAGACAAAATGAATCATAGGGAGTTTCAGTTTCCTCCCAACAAGTGCCAAGTTTAACATTGAAGGCCCGACACTTGTGCTCAAGAAGTAGGTTCTGTTTCTGAAGCGGGTAGGGGTGGGGGTTTGCTCAAGTCTAAATCTTATGGGAAAGGGAGGTGTTGAACTCCTTGTGCCATGAAATCTTCATCTATTAGGTAGTGTTTAAGTCTATGCCTATGTACTACAAATCCACCCTTATGATTGTATGAAAGGAGAAAAGTTCCATATGGATGAGAATGCTTCACTAGGTAAGGCTCATACCACATGTATTTGACTTTTAGAGGAAAAAACTCAAATTGTAGTTTTAAATTAGGATTTCGTCGCCTTCTTGAATGTCATTTTGCCTAAGCTGGCCATCATGCCATAATTTGGTCATGTCTCTGTAAATCCTAGCACTCTCATATGTGGTCATTATAAGTTCCTCTAACTCCTATAATTGAAGGAAATAGTTCTCACCTACCATAGATGGGTCAAACTTGAGCATTTTGAAATCCCAGCTAGATGTTTGCTCCAATTCTACAAGGAGATGGAAAGATTTTTCATAAATCAAGCGGAAAGGAGTGGTTCCTAAGGGTGTTTTGAAGGTTGTTCTATATGCCCACATGGTGTCACTGAGCATTAAGGGTGTTTTTAAGGTTGTTCTATATTCCTACAAGGTGTCACTAAGCATTAAGGTCCAATCTTTCCTAGTGTGGTTTACTCTTTTCTCCAAAATGGATTTGATTTTACGATTTGAGACCTAAACTTGTCCATTGGTTTGAGGGCGGTAGGGAGAAGATACTTTGTGGTGGACACCATATTTGTAACATCCTAGGATTTGAGGCCTTGGATAAGATGATCTTAAAAGGAATGATTGGACTACCCATATCACCAAGGTGTACCTCCTTTTCTGGGAGCCCATCACTAAAGAACTCCATAGTTAAGTGTGCTCAGCTTGGAGTAGTACTAGGATGGGTGACCAATCGGGAAGTTGACCTCGGCTTGCGCATGAGTGTGGGAAAAGCACGCAGTTAAGGCTAGTAGTGATCTGTGGGGCCAGTCATCATTCCTGAAACTCTACTAGAGCCTAGGGCAGTGGGCTCGGACATTACAGTTGGTATCAGAGCGAAGGTTCTTCACTTAATCTTTAATAATTATCAAATTTTACAAATTCTGTAAAACCCAAGGGAGTTATGAGAGGATTATCTGAAAGACAGAGGTGTCTAGAAAAGGATCACGACCGGGGGCTGGAAATATTTTCCTCCGCACCGCTAGTCGGAATACGAGGACTCCCGGATCCGTGTGACTACCTAGCCAAAGTCTTAGGGTATGATTCAAAATAAGATACCTTTAGGACTCTCTCATCTTGTTCATCCCTTCTCAACTCAAATTCTGTTAAGGACCTTAAGGATTAGGGTTTCCTCTCTTCTCCTCACCCTCTTGAGGTATGGGTAAGGTTGATAAGGATTAAGGAATCCTCCACCAAATTAATAAAAAGCATGTAAATAAGATGTCATGGACATAAGCTTAATAGAGTAAGAGTAAAAGAATAGATACATCCTTAGGTCGTATGACATAAGTTGTCATTGCCCTTAGGAGAGACCTGAGGCTAGACCTTCTTGTTAGGAGGATGATTAGAGAAAGTTAGTCTTGGAGGTAGAGATCTCCATTAAAGTAGAGACTTAGTACATCCTCTAAGGATGATGTTAACCCTAATCCTAAGTGGAGGTTAGATAGAGAGATGACATGATGAGTTAGATGTCATAGTAGACCAGGTGATGGGATAGACATGCCTTGGATGCCATATGAGCCATGAGAAGGTGATAATTGAGTAATTTTGGCAACCCCAACCCTGGAAAGGGTTGTGCATGTTTGAGTGAAGGATAGCACCTTCATGGAGGATGTTAGAGAAGAACCTATAGAACCCTATGAGCTTATGCAGGTAGGGTATAGCTTGCACCCAGAGTACGTCAGTGGATGGCAGTAGGGTGAAACCCTGGCCAGTATGCATGATGGATGGCTTATGGGATGAGCATAAAGGGCTAGGTATAATCTTGAGCCAAACATGAGTTGAGCATAGGATTCACCCACATAGGGGTATGCTTGTGAGCTTGAGCCTTCATATAGAAGGGACCTCTAGTAGTATGGTTGGAGGTGGAGTTATCTATAGAGAGAGGATGCAGGACCCCAACAAGGAGGTTGGAAGCCTAAAACCCCAAAACTTGAGGAATAGTGGGGAGTTGAGGATGATGCGACCTACGTGGATGATAGTGGTTGTCTTATGCTTGATCCCTGGAGGATGATGATATCTTGGTTGCCTTTAGAGGAACCAAACCCTAGAGAGAGGATGATGCTTCTAGTACCTATGGTATAAGTGATTACCTACTGGATGAGATAAAGAGTGCTTTAGACCCTGAGGAGGTTTAAGTAACCAGTTTTGAGGCTTTATACATAGTTGGTTGTCCTAGAAGAGGACTCAACTCCGAAGTGTTGCTCGAGTAGAAGGATCATGGAAGTACATGACATACCTTGGACATGCTTGATTCGTGGTTAAGAGATTGAGCATGCAGTCGGACACCCAAAAGGTGAACCTAGAGTTCCTAGGCCTAAGAGGGGAAGCAGTGTATCTGATGCTCATGATGAGATTTGAGTCTCTATAGTTTTGAGCATGGTACTCCTCATGTGTAGAGGTAAAGGAAATATCTTAAGTTAAGGGTATGTTAGATGAACCCCTCACAGCTAAGTTGGTCTAATGTTAAGGATGAGAACAAGTGTGACCTAGCATGGTTTAGTAGGAACGCTTGTGCCTTAGTAGTTGCTGGATTAAGCATGCTCATGTGAATGTAAACCCTAAGGACGGTTGTGACCTTGTTGTCAAGAGTTGTAGTTTCCTCCCATCCTGGGAGAGGGACCCTTTTGTTGGGTATATGTCAGTTTTGTTGGTGTTGAGGTAACCTAAAGAGGTTTCATGGGATCTTGAGAAAGCTAAGTGAAATGTACATGGTATGAGATTGAACCTGTAGACCCATAGTTAACCATCTCTAAGTGCATATGGATGTGTTACCATGGAGGTAACCGGTATGGGGCCTGACCAAGGTAGGCAGGTCGCCATGATCCATGAGAAAGGATAAAAGACAGCCCAAGAATGCAGAGAGAGATGATGAAGGATTGGGTAAGGTTCTATGATGGACATGTACTATAATAGAATCCTAAGTCTATCCTAGGGTCAGGTAGGGATAAGACCGATGGAAGAAGGAGTTTCCTAATTCCCTAGTTGCACATGACCATAGGGTCGGGAGGTAATAGCTATCATTGTCTGAGGGCCATGGGTAAGGAGATTGATCACCTCCATGAACTCATGGGACCCAAAGGGCAGATGAGTAGGGCACTCTCTGGATGCATAAGGGAAAAGGGATGACCCCAGAAGTGTCGGCACCCTACAGACCTAGAGGAGATGACCAAGGATTGTGTGGTGACCCCAGTAGGTTCTAGACCAGTTTTCCATGGAAGTAACTTTGATATCATGGTGTTTGTGATGTAGAGACATAAGTTGCACGTTTCAACTTAGAATTGAAGGTGTACTGGCGATGTGGATGTATCATCTCTACTCTTGGAATAGGAAGAACTTTGTGTTTGGACGGCCACCAAATGCTTATTTCCTCTTGTTATGAGAGGGAGAGATGGGACAATATGCATGTCATACACCAAGGATAAAAGATGATGTGAGTTGGAACGTTGCTACAAGGTATGAGGATAGAGATGATAACATACATTGGTGGAATGAATGATACATGGACAGGTACAAATGATAAAAGTATTAAGATAATCACCTTGTAAGGATGTTCCTAGTAGAAGCTTTGTGGAATTTGCAAGTTATACAAGGTTGAGTTTGATCACCAGGTGGATGAGCTCAGAGTTTCTTGATGAAGATAAACTTAGAGTTTGAGATGAGATGATAAGAATAATACATGGAGGTGTATGTTACCTAAAACCTAAGGATAAGAAGTGGTAATGAATGCTCTAATTGAGATAAAGTGCCTAGTTTAGCTGGAAGCTAGAAGAAGTTGAGGTTGTTAGGCTAACCTTAAGTTGAGAAAAAGAGATAAATTTGGATAACACTCAGATATAATGAGATTTGTTGAACAAGATTAGTGGTTGTTTGGATAGCCAGCCTAGTCTGTGATATAATGAAAGGATGGTTGTCGAACCTCAGATGTACTTCTTTGGAAAGGAAAGTGATAAAACCCTATCGAGAGTGGTTTAGTGTTTTCAAGGAATCTACCTTGAGGAATCATGACATACAAGAGATCATGGTTTTAAGATCACCATATACCGTACTATGAAGATAGTAAGTGATGGTAGTACTGTAGATGCTTAAGATGAAGATGCATGTGGTGTGTGGCCATGCAAGCCAGGGGGTGAAGGAAGAACACCAGTAACCCAGTGCATGGATATAAAGTATAAAGAATCCCCAAGATGGAATGGGAATTCATCACTACATATGTGGTGGTAAGTCTTCCCTAGACCAAAGAAGGTCAAGATGCAATATGGGTTATGGTAGATCGCCTTACCTAGATGACATGAGAAAGGAAGAGTACTGTCACGAGACATATTCTGTTGAACTACTTAAGAGAGAAGATGGTTCAACCACACCATGATGTGAGCTCAAAAGTTATTGGGTATGACCAAGGTTCACTTCCATAAGGTGGAAGTAGATACATGAAGAACTCAAAAATAGTACAGTTTATCACCCCTTACTAATGGTTAGTATGATCCATACTAGAGGGTCTGATGAGAGCATGTGTGCTCATTCAGGGTGACACAAAGAGACAGTTCTTAAGATGTGATGATAACCACCATAGCCTTTATCGGGATGAAAGAAGGAGGGTGTGTCAGTCACCACTTCATTAAGATGATGTTGGTGAAGGAGGCCTCGCGAAGGACAGAAAAGAACCAGAGTGTGTGCAGATGAACTCCCTTTGATCGTGCAATGGCTGAGAGAGAGCCCAGTGGTGACATGAGTCATGAGCTGATACAAAGCAGACTGACATGCAGTTCACTATGGGAGAATATGTGATGTGAAAATCTGACCCCTCTAAGCTACAGCTGAGAAAGATGAGTCCCCGATATATGGGTCCATTTGAGATGGATTGGTGGAGATGGTTGTGTTTAGCCTTGCCCCTCAGGATAACATGATGTGTAAGGTGTTCCATGAGTCCGATCTAGAGCACTATGTGAGTTACCCAAGCCATGTGTTGAGCCCTGAACCTATTCAGCTTTTGAGAGGATGATATGTCCTGAGTCACCTATGAGGGTACAATATACCAAGGTAAGAAAGAACTCAGATAGAAGAATATGAGATGATGAAGGTTCTTGGGAAGCACCATGGAAAGGGTGAAGCCACATGGGAGCCATGATGGGAATATGAAAGGTTTATCCTATTTGTTTGCTTGCTTGATGGAATTTTGAGGGCAAAATTCTTATAAGAGGGGAAGGATGTTACAACCCCAGTTTTGGGATCATTTGGTGAGAAATGTAATTTCTCATATTAAAGATATTGGAACAAATAATGATATAATTTGTTTTGAATAAATGTATTTCATTTAAAAAAGCCTTGATGATTGTGTTGTGGGCTTTGTTGGCTATTAGGCCCAATAATAAGGAAATTCAATTAATTAAGAAATAGAGAAAAAAAGATGTGAAAACCTCTAGAAGGCAAGGAACTTAATCCAAAGGTGGATATCGTACCACATGGGTTCCTTGGGTTTCAAGGACTCCAAAGTTGCAAAGCAAAGGCAATAAGAAAAGAAAAGGATAATTAAGTATTTCTTTATTAAGAAAGAAATTGAAAACCACAGTAAAATGTGGAAAATAAGTAAAAAGAGGTACAATTGAGTTATTCTTGGTGGAATTTTGTATTCCAAGGATTCCCAATGATAAAAGGAATACCAATGAGGAAAACTAAAAGAGAAATAAAGAGAAATCCTCAAAAAGAGATATTCTAATAAGAAATAAACGAGATAATGAAGAATAATGCATTTAGATGCATCTAGAAGGATAATGAGTATCAAATAAAAAGGATTTCAAAATAACAGAGTTTCTTGGGATCCAAGGAGTCCCAATAAAGAGGAAAGAAAGAGAAAATACCAAAATTGCAAAATAAAAGAATAATGGGAATACATAATTAATGAATTATGAGGTATTGTTAAAAAGAAGTTTTGTTTCAACAAAAGGAAATATAATTTCGGGGATAGTGGATTAAAATGCAAGAACTATGATAATAAGAGAAAGGATTTTCTAAATCCTAATATCAAAGGAAGAAGGAATAATAAAGAAATATGAGAGAGAGAGAAACTTGCTTATTAGTGAAGGAATATAATTCCTATTATGATTAGGCTTTATTCCTTCATAGGCAAGCATGCTGGGGAAGGACTACCCTCCTCTATAAAAGGGTAGACCCTTTGGACGAGCCCAAGTAGTTCCCTTGTGTCTCTCTCTCCTCTCCGTCTTCTTTTTCATGAAAACCCTAGTCTTGGAGGGTAGAGCGACCCTGGAGCAAACCAGGGGCTGAGGAGTCATCTGGTTGGAGGCTGGACACTTCCACGACAACCCTGAACGGATCGTCTACCAATCCAACGCCTCTGGCGCCGCGCAACTCTAGTCTTGAGTCTGCAAACTGCAAAAAATGCAGCTGCAATTGCGGGCCTTTTCACACTCGAGTTTGGCCACTTAGGTCATGCCAAGAGGGCGCCTTACGTGCGCCAAGAAGTAGAGAGGTTGGGGCGGCCATGGGCGGTCATGCTCGGGCCGTAGGGGAGGAGCAGGAGTTGTGCCAAGGCGTCTAGGGCAGTTGTTGGGGCGCCGTCGAGAGGTTGAAGATGACATGAGCGCTTTGGATGTTTTTACCCTTACGGGGTGTAAAGAAGTGACGACTTACATGGGGGTATATTAGTAAGTGTGTTATGTTTTCCAAATTGCAGCTTTGCATGGAGATAGAGGTGATGTGGCGCTCTGTGATTGGTCCAAAAAGGTAAACCTTACGAAATTCATATCTCAATAACCGTAGCTCGGATAGACGCGCATTATACATGAATTTTGCTTAGAACAATGAGAGGAATGCAATAAAAATATATTTAAAGCTTAATTCTGATTGCAATTTTAAAAGTAGTGTAATTTATCAACTTTAGCATAATAGTGATTAAGAAACCCTATTTGAATATGATTAATGTGATTAGTAGGGTTTAATTGATGGTTAAAGTTGATACTAGCATATTAATGATAAAAAGGAACATTAGGAACGAAAAGGATGAACTTTGCATATAATTAGTTAATTTAGAGTTTCATGCGTATAATGGGCCTTGAAACCCTAATATTAGTGAATGAGATTATTGATGGCTTTAATTATTCAAAATCATGAATTAATTGAGAGATGATAATTCCAAGCTATTTCAAGTATAAAAGTTCCTAATCATGGATAAATACCCTTAATATGATAAGTAGGGTTTTCTAATGAATAAAGTTGGAATTATTAATAAATGGAATTCATAGGTGAATTAGATCATAATGAACTATGAATTGATGATAAATGTGTATAATGATCTTTTCATGGATTAAAGGGATAAAAATAGTAGCTTTAATGTAAAAGAGGCTCAATGAACTTAATTAATGGTTAATTATGCCTTTAATCTGAAATTAAGGATTAGATGTGGAAATAATTAGGGTTTGTGATCAATTGCATTAAATTAGGGTCTAAATAGTAAAAGATGAAGGGAAACCCTAATTGCAATGGAATCCCTAAAAGTGGACTAGAAACCCTAGGAAGCGAGCTAGGTTTAATGGATCTTGATGACATGAATAATAAAAAGGGAATTATGTGATTATTTCAGGATCTTGTTGAAAATGCTTGCTTGCTTGGATTCTTATTTGCATGGATATTGATGTTCAAATTGTCAGATCAGGTATGTGGTTAATTATGAATAACCGTCTTAGTTTCCCGAGGATTTTCCGGATGGTTAATCGCATTGAATGCAAATTATCAGTTTGGATGTTCATACTTGCAAACTATAAAGTCACTATGATTATCACATTAATAATAGAAGTATGGATTCTCGCACTTACATGCCACCCTGATGGATGATGCCAAAGGTCAGGCCCAGATGGGTAGACCAATGGACACCTTGAGTGGTGACCCCAGGCACCAAGCTCGGGAATGAGAAGGTGGCCTATGATATTGCATGACTAGCGGGCACCATGAGTGGTGACCCCCAGGCACCAAGCTCGGGAGGTGGCCTTAAGTCATTGGCAAAGGAAACCCTAAGGTGGGTATGCCAGGGTTAGGGCAAAAGCGATGGAGAATGTCATACTGAAAAGTGTAAATTGGCTTGTTAATTAACTTGATTGTGATAATTAGATTGTTATCCTTATGTGCAAACTTTTGGTTGTCCCCACATACCAGTATATTTTGATATACTGACCGACGTTTTGTTTGTCGGCGTTTTAGGAACAACAATTGAAAGAACAAATAGTAAAGTGACACATTATGGAAATAAGAAATAAAGTGCAAGGAGGATTAGATAGAATAATTCAAGCTCTGGATAGATAGATTTCCAAAGTTTTCAAAGGTAAGTAAAGTTTTAATTTTATACCAAATTCCAGTTAGTTAGTAGAATTTCATAATTATTATCGATTATTTATTGAACCTTTGATCCTGTTAATTGAATAACGCATTTGACCTTCGGGTCTCCCTTAATTGGGGGTTACCGGGAGACGGGGTCATCACAATTGGTATCAGAGCCAATTCCCCTCCAGTAGGTGGGGTCCACATGGGCCTGTGGCATGCCAGTCTTTAAGCTGTGCGGTCCATGCATGTTGGAAAGGGCTATCCGAGTTGATGGAGCCACCCTTGTGTTGGCAGCCGTGATCGGGAGCTGGGTATACATGGGTCATTTGGATCAGCACTGAAATGGGGAATGATTATGAGGCCATATAGTTGAGCCTTGACGAGGACGTCAAGAGTCTAAGTGAGGGAGATTGTAACATCCTAGGATTTGAGGCCTTGGATAAGATGATCTTAAAAGGAATGATTGGACTACCCATATCACCAAGGTGCAAATCCTTTTCTGGGAGCCCATCACTAAAGAACTCCATACTTAAGTGTGCTCAGCTTGGAGTAGTACTAGGATGGGTGACCAGTCGGGAAGTTGACCCCGGCTTGCGCATGAGTGTGGGAAAAGCACACAGTTAAGGTTAGTGGTGATCTGTGGGGCCAGTCGTCATTCCTGAAACTCTACTAGAGCCTAGGGTAGTGGGCTCAGACGTTACAATATTCCTTAAGAAAGGACTCAAAATTTTACTCCAAGAAGTGTGACCCTCCATCAAATATAACGGTGTGAGGAACCCCAAACGTAGGGAAGATGGTATCCTTTAAAAGATTCATAATAGACATGGAGTCACTGGTTTTGGTATGGATTTCCTCTACCCATTTTGAAACATAGTCCACAACCACTAGGATATAAGAAAACCCGCAAGAAGAAGGAAAGGGTCCCATATAATCATCTCCCCATTCATTGGAAATTTTTGTTTCCTGTAATGAATTCATTGACTTCCGGAATCTCCCAGAAGTGTTTCCCGGTCTCTAGCAGTGATCACAAACTAGGACAAATTCATAATAATCTTTAAACAAGGTGGGCCACAAAAACCTAAATTGAAGAACTTATCTAGATGTCTTTTGAGAGATCACGTGTCCTTCGGTGGGACAAGAATGACATTGGTCTAGAATATCATGAGCCTCTTCATCATTCACACATCTATGATAGAGACCATTTGCATACACTTTAAACAAATAAGTGTCATCCCAATAAAAGTTCTTCAAGTCATGTAAACAATTTTCTTTAGCATGTCCCTTATAATTAGGATGTAGGACACCTGTCACGGGATAATTTACATAGTCAACAAATCATGAGTATTAGGATTCATATTTAACTAGTTACTCATTAGAAAGAAATCTTGAATCATAGTTCCATCATCATGACGTATACTAAGGCGGAAAAGGTGGTCAATAGCTACATTTTTAGATCCCTTTTATTGAGTATTTTTAAATCAAATTCCTAAAGTAAAGAATCCATCGAACGAGTAGAGGTTTAGCATCCTTTTTTATCATTAAGTAGTGAATGGAGGCATGGTTTGTATACACAAGCACCTTAGATCCAACCAAATAAGATTCAAACTTCTTGAAGGCATACACAATTGCAAACATTCCCTTCTTTGTCATGGTGTAGTTTTGATGTATGTCATTTAAGGTCTTGGATTAATAGTACATGACATGATGGTTCCTATCTACTCACTTCCCAACAATGATTTTGTATGCATAGTCACTGGCGTAACACATGATTTCAAAGGATACTGACCAATCTGGTGCATGGATAATGGGGGTAGAGGTGAGAGCATCCTTCAAAATTAAGGAAGGGAGTCTTGCAGGCCTAGTCAAAATCAAAGGGAACATCTTTTACAAGAATACTAGTGAGAAATTTGGTGATTCATGAGATATCTCAAATGAATCATCAGTAAAACCCAGTGTGCCCTAGAAAGGCATAGATGTCCTTGATGGAGGTAGCCGGGGGATTTTTCTGATAGGTTTGATTTTTTCTCTATCCTCTTCTATCCCTCTATTGTTCACTCTATGACCCAAACCATTCCTTCTCTCACCATTAAGTGATTTCCCCAAACTAAAACCAAGTGTGCTTCTTCACACCTTTCTAGCATTAGAGATAAGTTTCCTAAACAAGAATCAAAATTGTATCCCTAGATGGAGAAATCATCCATAAAATCTCCATGATGGTTTTAGTCAATCTAGCAATAATAAGACCATTCACCACTGGAAGATGGCGGGAGCATTACAGAGACCATAGAGAACTCTCCTAAATGTTGCAGTGCCAAAGGGGAAAATTAAGGTGCTCTTTTTCTGATCTTTGGGATGGATAGTATTTTGATAAAAACCCAAATGACCATCCAAGTAACAAAAATATTGTTGATGGGTAAGGCACTCTAGTACCTAACCAAGGAAGGGAAGGGGGAAGTGATCTTTCCTATTGGACTTGTTCATTTTTCTATAGTCAATGCACATCCTCTGTCCCATGATGGTGCGGGTAGGGATGAGCTCATCATTATCATTTTTCACAATAGTTGTGCCCCCCATTTTGGGCATGATGTGGATAGGTATGAACTAAGGGAGGAGATTGGATATATGATTCCAATTTTCAAAATCCTAATCACCTCTATATGGACGCTCTCTTTCATATTTTGATTTAGTTTTTGTTGTGAGTCTTGGGATGGATTATATTCATCTACCATTGAAATTTTATGCATAAAAATATCTTTAATAACCCTTGTTAGTTCAGTCATTTTGTATGCTTAGGCATATATATTTTTTCTCAACTCGGTCATGAGCTTGTCTTCTTACTTAGATGTGCGGATGGAATTTATTATGATAGGACAAATCTATTGTTGGTCAAGAAATACATATTTGATTCCTCTGGGAGGGGTTTCCTTTCTGGGATTTTGGTGGTTTTAATTTATATTCTAGAAGAGAAATCATCTTGAGATCCTCAAATTTGGGTTAGGGGACTTTCTCATAATTATCTAGATGAGCCTTGTACTGGTTGAATTGCTCATCGTAAAGGTCAAACTCAGTTGGGGTAGTAAGGGTTATGTTGGGTGGGTCCTCAAATAGTTCCCACTCATGTCTTAGTTGGGAAAGCTTTTTGATACAATAAAGAAGGTAAATTTCCTCATGGATGCTTGCACCTTTCATACTCTCAAAAACACAAAACTCTAAGGTTTGCCTATGTTGTCATAGAAGGATGGTTCTAGCTTCTACACAATCAAATCTTGCATAGTGCCTAGAAATGGATGGCCAAAGATAAGGGGATAGCGCAAATCCTCCTTGATGTCTATGATTTAAAAATCACATGGTATGTAGGCATCCTTTCCCACTTTCACTAGTATATCCTCTATCATACCTTTGGGTTTTATCATGGATTAATCTACTAACTAGATGCTCATGGATGTGGGAATCATGTCAACAAATCCCAATCTTTTAAAAGTACTATAAGGCATAATGGAAATGCTTGTGCCTAAGTTTACTAGATCCTTCCAACAAGTGTTGTTTCCTAGATAACACCCAATCCTAAAGGAACTAGGGTCTTTATATTTTTAGGCATTTTTCAAAGAATTATATTTGAAGTGGTCATGTCGAGTTTCACAATCTCATACTCTTCTTATATTTCGTGGTCAATGAAGTTTTCATGTACTTAGAACATGTTGATATTTCGGAAAGAGCATCTAAAAATAGAATTTCCACATGAAGTTTTTTCATGGCATCTTTGAATTTCATGAAATTGGCATCTAGCCAGTCTTCTTAAGGTGGGCCTAATATGGTGTATGAGGCTTGTAAATAGGAATGGCAGGTTCATCATTTCAAACTTGTGGAGCCTCATAGATGAAGTTTTATTGGCATTGGAACTGATGGTTGTCTTATGAAGGTTCCTTTTGAACTACCACAGTGTTGTCATATACAAAACTTATGGGCACAATAGGAGGCTTCTCTAGAGGAAGAGGAGGAGCATACATATTCCCATAATGGGTGGAAATAGCTTCTATGTTCGAGATACTTTGGGTTGTTTTTGGGTTATCTGGCAAAAGTATCGGTAGGAGATCGTTGATTAGCCAAGAGTTAGGAAAATTGAGCATCAGTTGCTTTCTGATGGGATTGTTGTGAAA
This sequence comes from Alisma plantago-aquatica, assembly GCA_963693085.1. NCBI lineage: Eukaryota > Viridiplantae > Streptophyta > Magnoliopsida > Alismatales > Alismataceae > Alisma > Alisma plantago-aquatica. The sequence goes on along the minus strand of OY856415.1, from coordinate 50,945,094 downwards.
GGATTATCTGCACTAAGGAAGTTATTCTATCATTGGAAGAAGGAATAGGGGTATGTTGTTGGATTTGTAGTGATTGATTTAGATTTCTATATTGTTTACCTTGATAACTACAAAGGCTTTGGAAATTTCCCCTATAATTTCCTTGACTCATGAAGTTCTTTTGATCATAATATGGGAAACATGGGGAGGACGGTTATGGTTGTTGACTGGAGGAGGACTTTGTTGGGATGTGTTTTCAACACCAATCAGATATCTATGTTGGAACCGAGGGTGGTTCTTTGCTTAGTTTGGATAGTAGTAGGATTGATCGGGTATGTTGTTGATGGAGTTTAGATCCTCCATCATTTGTCCAACTTCAGTTAGAATGGGAACATTATAAAGAAGTTGGCATTGTTGGGTCTCATGAGTGTACCCCTAGAAAATACCATAGATAGAGTCTATAGATTTAACATGTTGTGGTTGTCCACTTCTTTCATATGAAATGAAGGCAAATTCTAGACCATCTTGTTTGAGGACAAGAATCTTAAGACTCTCAGGGATAGATTTTGTGTCAGAATTGTCATTGGATTGGAAAACTTGAGGACTTCTCTAGACCCTTTGTTGGATTGTGCTCGAGTCTTGAAACTTCATTTAACAAGCCCCCCACACATTATTAAAGTTTTGAAACATAAAATTACCTCTAGAAGAGATATCAAGGAAAACTTTGGTGTTATCATCAACACATCGATAAAAGTTTTCATTAACTAGACCTAAGCATTTTGTGATGTGGGAAATAATAGAGAAGGTCCTTGAACCTCTCCCAAGATTTACCTAAGGTCTCACATGGGACCACAGAAAATTGGTTGATCTTCCCCATGGTATGATAAGTGAGAGATGGAGATTAATAGTTTTCTAACAATTTGGATTGGAGTGCATCCTAGGTAGTGAGGTAATCTCCCTCCATTGCATTGTACCAGCTACTAGCTTGTTTTGATAGGGAATATTTGAATAGTCTCAATATTATTGCATCTTTAGAAATGCCTCAGATTTTATGCAAGGATCCTAGGTCAAAAAACATTGGAGATGGTCCTGACAACTATTGCCTTTTTTACCATAGAAAGGGTTTGCTTGAAGTATAGTGATCCACTGAGTCGGATCTCAAACTGGGAAGCAGTGATGTCGGGTGGCACACCAAGATGTTGTGCATAGGCGGTCTTAGGGACTAAAAACTCCTAAAGTTATTTTTATCATTCATCCTCACATAGAGTGTCCTCGTAAGCCTCTTGTTTGACCAACAAAGTTTCATGGAGCATGGCACTCTAGCCTCTCTTTCTCCTGAAAGGGCTTCACTTTGAGCATCAAGGGCTTCTCTCAATACTATGGTTTACTTCATGTTCATCCAGCGTATATCAATTTGTACATTCCAATGATAGAATGGCCTATCTATTTTGGGATCAAAAGTGGACGACAAGGAATCAGTGTCTTGCAAACATGGCATAGACTACTTGGTCCTTGAAAAGATAGGAAAAAGTTTTGAACAAAAGGAAGTTTTGATTCAAGAAAATAAGTGTGATTTTCAAAAAACAACATGTACTACAGGAATGGAATCTCGATAGAAAGAGGATATCACTATTTGAACGGGTCGCAGTAAGAAAAAAAAAGGAAAAATATTAATTAAATGAAGTGACTCAGGGTTCGAAAAACAAAACCAATGTCCCCAAAAATGGTGTCAAAGTAGATGTGTGTCATTTACATAATAATTCACTAGGGAAAATAACTCCTAGAGTTCAATCTTTTTAATGGAAAAAACCTTCTTAATAAAGTTGGTTGATTCTTAGTACAGAAGGGTTGGTCCCATAGAGTAACATTTTAAGAGTTCAAATTTGAATCTAATTGCTTAGAAAAAATAGAGCCTTGAATGGTTAGTTTTGAATGAGGTTATAATGCTAAGAACAAAATTTACGATAGAAATGCTAAGAAAAATATGAAGGAGAATTATACTAAGAAAAATAAAAGAGAACAAACCAAGAAAAGTTATGCTATGGATATAAAAATAGATTGTAAGAAGTAAAGCAATTGAATTTGAGAACAAATCATGATAAGGGAATATCAGGGGTTGGGGCTCGCACCCATAACCTGTGTATAAACTTGGATTAAAAAACTCATTGAAAAAAAAATTAGTTAGATGAGGATAGATGGAAAAGGTCCTTCTGAACACACTTCATAAGATCAAGATCCTCACAAAGCTATTGATCTAGGTGTTTGTGAATCCTAGCCTAATCAACCCAAAGAGATCCTTTTGAAGTTTCTTATGGAGCTCTATGCATTGTATTCAATCATTCTAAACCTTTGAGGTCTAAGCTTTCTTTATCCAAGGTTGACAAGTGGTAATCTGAGAGATCAAGTCGGAAAAAATGTGCGATAAATGAATAGAACACCATCTAATAAGTAATAACGCAAAGTTAATTTAAATTGAAGAAACTATAAGCTACGGGGATACACCCCATGTTCTGATATAGAAAAGTGCTCACTAATTAGAGAAATGGTTACAAAATCATAAGAAAGGAGAAGAAAATTCATAGTTTGGTACAAGAATCCAAACAATATTGGACTCTGATCTAGCAACAATCAAATGACTTTGCTTTCTAATCCTTATCTAGTATACAAAAAGACCAACAAAATGGCAAGTTTAACTAGAATTATGATGCAAGAATGGAGTGTAAGAGTACAAGAAAATCCAAGAAGTACAAAATAAAATATTACCCTCTTCTTTATGGAGTCCCCCCTCCTTTTATAGAGGGGTGGAGGGATGAAAAACTCTAAAATGTGATGTTGGCAGCATGAATATATGTCCCACATCCTACAAATCAATTGACTAGAATTCTTAGTTGTTTGATTGAGATGCATGGGTATGTGGACTCAGGGGAAGTGAGTCAAAACCCTAAGGTTGTTGATGGTGCAAACTATTTTAGGCTAGTGGGAACTGAATAATGATTGGACTCCAAGGGACTTCAATCTACTGGTAAATTGAGTCGACCATTTTGCAGTTTGAGTTGATTGGTTCATTGGAGTGGCACACCTTCCTAGACTGAAGCGGGTCTATGGATTGGCAAAGTGAGACAATCATCTATAGTTCTAGTCGGGATTTGTTTTTATCAGACAAGTCAATTGACTGGTGCATCGAGTCAATCAATTGATGTGTGTGGGAGGCTGAGAATGTGAGTGGAATCCTCCAATCTTCTAACTCTCTAAATGAAAATGTTGATTCCTGAATTTTGGAGCTGAGAGAAGGTAATGAATGTGGAACCTACAAAATGATAAGAAATCTAATTATGGAGATGAAAGTAATGAAATTGCAATTAGTTCCAAAATTTGTGAAAAAGTAACATAATGACCTAAATAAATAACTTGAAAGATGCAATGAAAAAGGATATATATGCATGCATTAGCCACTGACTCTCATCTTGGTGGTACCATCTTTAGCATCAAATCTTTATTGGAACTCGAAGATGGCAACTTTATGCTATCAACCCATAACATCAGAAGTACCAACACTATTCAAGGGTTACAAGTCAATCGACAATTCTATTCCACACACACCTTATCAGTCATATAGGCACTGTGTGATTAGTTTAAATTGGAGATTAAGTCAGATCCAACATCTATGACTTAATTATTGCTAAAGCCCAATTTATGACCAAGGGGAGTGTGGCCGAAACATCATATTAGTTTTTATCATGAAACAATAGAGAACAGAGACGAGAGAGGAGGAGATGAAGTAGATAGTCATAGAGCGGATGCTCTAGGAACTTCTCAACAGAAGATTTGCATCCACAATGCTGCATATCAAGGTGTTTACCTCAGGGGATCGCCAAGATGACTTCTCTAGGGGTTTTTTAAATGGTTATCTAATGTTTAGCCTATTTTTATCCTCTTCTTCTCTTTGTATGATGATAGAAATCATGTAACGTTAAACCCCATATTCCTTAGTATTTGGATATAGCCTGGTTTTTCTTTGTATTAAAATTCTATGAATTTATAATATAATTATGTCATTCTAGACGTGAATCTATGATCTCCTATTCATTTGTTTATTCTTGATCACTGTAATCAAAGTAATAGACCACTAATTGCTTCAGGAGAGGGATAAGGGGTTGCACAAATCATATATCAACATATCCTTATCGCACCTTGGGAGAGGGCTTAGCTATGAAAGTGTAACCCTGAGATCAACATATCCTTATCGCACCTTGGGAGAGGGCTTAGCTATGAAAGTGTAACCCTGAGATTTTGATAATGCACATAACAAATTCCTAAACTGCTATAGGAGTGGGGTTTGTTTTTGTCTAAGTAGTGTATTACACTACTGGAGTGGATAATACTTACTATAGGTCTTTAGTCCGAAATAAAGGGTGAATAATTATTAACAAAATGGAATTTGAATACAATGTATGCCGTGGTGAAATCATATTCCTAAGGAATCCATCTTTTCTTGATCACAACCATATGAATTTAGACTCCATTCTTTTCTCTTAGTTATAAAATAACCAAACAACCATTTTCTAGGTATAGCTAATTTGGTTTCAGTTAGTAGTAGTCTTTGATGAATATTTCCCTAAGCTCGATACTCGGGTCTCATAGGCATGTATTACACAATGTGTGCACTTGCGTTTCACATGCATAGTTTTAGCATGTCAAATTTTTTGTGATGTTTTCGGGGAAACAACAACACCAACACTACAAGTACAATGAGTGGTCACTCTAGGCTATTTTTCCTTTGATTTTTATTTTATTTTATAGAAAATCATAATTGATAAAATCTTCTTTTGTCATTTGACTAGTACTCTATGTATCACACAACCAAATCATTTTTCAAGTACTAGTGCACAAATCACACTCAAACCATGGATTATGGTGAGTCCACTCCAATGCGTGTAGATCAATAGAAAATAGTGTAAGGAATGAGAGTTTGGGACTTTAGCTGAGAAGCTCATTCCAACTCTACCACCATAGCTAGAAAAAGAGCAGACAACAAATATGGACTCAAATAATGATGGACATGCGAAGGATGTGCTAGAAAAACAAATGTTCTTGGAAAAGATAAAGATATCTTCACCTACAACACAACTTGGACCAATCAAACACCACTTAGAGAATGTTTACAAAATTGACCCATGACTGGTGGTTCTAATAAAGTTTCAATCATTCAATGGGCACAACTTGAAGGAACCTATGGGACATATAAATAGTTGTATGGAGAGCTATGACATGATGAAGCTTGACAAAGTTACAACCTTAGTGATTATCTAAAGCTTTTCTCATATTCATTGTCAAATAAAGACAAGGTGTGATTTCTAAGTCTACCTCTAGAGTCTAGTGATATTCAGGATAAGATGATAGACATTTTCTTTGAGAGATATTTCTCACCATAGAAGGCAAATGAATTGGTTGAAAAAATCTACAATTTCAAGCAACATGCTGAGGAGTCTTATGGAGAATCTTGGGAGAGATTTCAGAACATGCTCAAGACAGTCCCTCATCATGGTATTGATCATTATGGGAAAGAAAAGACATTCTATTACATCCTACACAAAGAGGATAAGACTGCTCTTTACAATGCAAGGGTATAATTCTTTCTAAATAACAAGGCTACAAAATGTCCTAAGATCTTAAAGAACATGGCCGAGAACCAATCCTAGGGGGAGGAGAGAGAAGACTAGCAATAATTAAGAGATATATGGAATCAAGAGAGATGAAAAATTCAAAGCTCAAATGGACAGAATCACAAGTAAGCTTCATCATAAATATAGCACATCGACTGGAGGTTAAGAGGAGGAGTGCATGTTCCTAAGGCAATAGAATAATAGGGACAATAATGAATATTCATGGTGTAAGGTCATAAATTCTCTTGGAAGGATCCAAATAATTTCTTGTAGGACCTAACACAAGCATAGTTGTCCAAACAGTAGCAACAAGGCAATGCTTCACATCAATATCAACATGATAGGGGAAGACAAGATGGACAGGATTAAATACATGATGGGAAGACTTATACCAAGATGGACGCACCAAACCAAATGAGAGAAATAGAATCAAGGGGACCAAATTGGTAGTTTTGAAAATCAAATATCTTAATTGGCAACAAGGTGCCATCCATTAAGAATCCCAACCAAAAATGGTTTCCAAGATACATAGATATCTCCACTAATAACCAATAGGTGAAGGTGGTACTTCTCCCTAGTAACAAGGTGTCAGTGAAAGACCATAAAGTGAATCTAGAGCAAAATATCATGCTAGCAGACTATGTCGTATTGACAGGATCAATCTCTCTAGAGCAGCCACAAGACCCTACACCTCAGGAGGAAGCCACCTCAGAGGAAATTATAGGGCATACAGAAACCAAGGAGTCCTAAATTCCACATCATTAGTGTAAAAATTTGATTCTAGTATAGTTCTCTAATGGTTTGAAGGATAAAAAGGTTGATCAGTAGTACCAAAAAAATTGGGCATCTTAGATTCACATCAACCTACCACTCATGGATGAGAAAACTCCCTCCTATGGAAAATTCCTGAATGATATCATTAAGAAGAAGAGGAGGATGGCAGATTATGATGTTGTAGTACAAAAAGATGTTAGTTCTTTGTTATAAAGGAAATTTCTACATAAGATACAAGATCCATGATATTTCAACATACCAGGCTACATTGGCAAGGTCAAATTTTTTAGATGTACTATGTGATTCCAGGGAAAGAATTAATCACATGCCACTTACTACATTCAAGAAAGAAGGACTCAAAGAATTAAGGAAGAGCATCATGACGATTCAGTTGGCTTTCAATGGTGAGGCCGATAGGAATCTATGTAGATGTTCTAGCACATGTGGTAAATTCATATTGCATCAAATGTTTTATTCATAGAAATGCAAGATGATTATGGTAATGAACTACTCAGAGGAAGGCCATTCCAATCCACATCATATTTAATATTGGGGATGAGGAGAGGAATATTGACACTGGGTATCTAGGATGACCAGTTTGAGATACATCTACATGACTATCAACCACCTAAGAAGGAGAAGGTACAGTGTCATGTGATGTAACATTTGGGTAGTGAGGTGTCCCTACTCTTGGGAAATCCATTTCTATGCATGGCTTATGTCATGACAAATGTGGAAAAAGGTACTCTTATTGTAGATATTATGGAACATACAAAGCAGATGTCTCTGACAAAGGTCAAGAAGTATCAATATGAACCAGAGGAGGAAGTGTACCTATTGATAGTCATAGATGCATTCTTTTCTACCATCACATAGGAATACCCTCACCTACCTTTAGAAGCATGTCTCGTGAATTTAGTGGATGAGTGCACACGCTACCATCTATAGGAGGAGTGTGCCTACGTTGTCGTGCTTCTATTCAAGATACTATGAGGATCTGGGACCTCCACCATCACCTTTAGTCCCATATTTTACAGGCCCACCTAAGATGGAATTGAAGCCACTCTACATCTAAATTATGCATTCTTGGTAGTAGACAACAAGATTCTAGTGATAATTTTGGAATCACTAAGTCTAAAAGAGGAGGAGCTACTCATTTTTTTAAAGAATCATTGGGATACATTTGGATGGTCCTTTGTTGACATCAAGGAGATCTTTTCCAGTCTATGTCAATATAAGATCTAAATTGAAGAGGGAGAAAAACATGTGACACAACCTCAATGGTGTCTAAATACTATCATGATTGAGTATTTAGATCACAATTTCATGCACAACATCATCCTCAAGAATTATTTCACTACTATATAAAAAATATGAGTGAGTACATGCAATGCATACATATACATATTGTCTGTAATAGTAAAAAAGGCATAACATACTTAATACCTTATCAAGTAAATCTCTTGTGGTTTGTATATTATCGTTAAAAGTATTAATATAAAAATCTAATTCAATTATTTAATCTTTAAATTTTTCCTAAGACATAGAATCTTATTTTCTTTGTGTAATATACATAATATAAGTAAAATAGAATTACCAAAAAGTAGTCTTTTATTATGTATGATGCAAATATATCAATAGATTATCAACAACAACAAGATGAATATTTCACACTTAATACCTTATCAGTTGAATCTACATCCATAGACTTTGTGTTACGCTAAAAGTAGTGTCATCATTTTCTTCAATTGTAGCTGGTACCCTTTGACTCAAAATGTTAGCATCAAAAAACATTTTATCAAAACATTATTCAATTGTTTCATATTGAGATTTTTCTATTAACCAAAAAATAAATAAAAATGCACATAAAAATTAATTACTTGCATTTAAATGTAAAAACCATTATACTGAAAAAGTAACACAAAACTTGATTTTGCATCACACTCTTCTCCAGACAAAGCATCATTATCAAAAAAAGTATTTTGAGCATTGTCATTGTAACCCAAACTAGGATCTCAAATAAAATGTTACTATAGTTCATGTTGAAACAATTCAATTTTGTGCTTGTAGGATCTAAAGAAGAATGTAACTACTATTTAGATATAACAATTCATTTTTTTCCTTATTACATTTGTGTGCTCTTTTTTGTGTTATCTAATCAATTCAGTTTTCAAACTTGTAACATACCCCTCATATTTTATCTTAAGTATATGTTTATCTTTTTCATATGGAGATTTTTAGTTTCCAACTCTAGTACTTTGAACTACGAAAAAAAATTAGGATTAGCTAGTGAAATTTACAAGTTAGAGTTACTAAAAGATAGAAAACTATATATCATTATTTGACTCCTTCTTTTGGACTTTTTTCTTGTAAGGAACACTCGAGCAGTTAGATATACCATTCGTAGTCATGTATATAACTCTGGAAACTTGTAGCCATAAGTATGATACAAGGCACAATTCATCAAACTTGATCACATATTCGTTTAATAAACCATAAGATTGTTTCAGAGTGCCTTTAGATTCCGATCAAACTCTTTCAAATGAGATACAAATATGATCATATGATCTATATGTTATGTGCTTAATATTGACTAAAAACTAAAAAATATCCATATATCAAACTAAATATCACAGATGAATAGAATAAGGTTATTTTTCTATAACTCTAATATATTATCATTTATAGTAACCTAGAGATTTCATGAAAAATAACAGTGATTTTGTATGCATTTTAGAAAGGAATTTGATGCAAATATTCTATAAAAATAACATATGGTATTCCAAAAAATAACATGAAAAAATTATAGAATTTTATATTCAATTTCCATTGCACATTTGCAAAAATTATGCCATCAAATGCATAAGTAAAAACTAATTAGTCTAGAAATTTACAACATTTTCATTTTTTATATAACGAGACACCAAAATTACACAATTATCGTTCAAAATGAAAAAAGAGACCACCTTTAAGAAATCAATGAATTTATAATATACACACATAAAGGATAAATTTAAGAAGGTATGATCATTTTAATAACTCATAACATATTTTATATGGGCTAGTACTAAACTCTTTTAAAAGATTGTTTGATACCCTGTCATAAGAAAATGATAGGTCCAAGGCTGTGAAATTTTATTATACTTCAGGGTAAGGGGAAGTAATACATTTAATCTAAATTATGAGTCCCATAGGCGTGTGATGCAACCCTATTTTAGGGCATCATATTGTGTCATTTTGTACTTTAATCACATCTAAACATAGTAGAATGCAAGTTGAATTCCCCAATATGCATATTATTGTCAAATGCACTTATGGACGTTCTTTGCATACTTTTTAGGTACTTGGACCATGCTTTGGATGGATAAGAGAGAAGGAAGGAGTTCTAGGAGTCCTCCACTCGTGGAGGGGTCCAAAGAAGACCCCAAAACTCCATCTACCTAGCCCTAATGGACAAGGGTCGAAATCAAGCAAAGAAGTCCATTGACCATGAAGATTCAAGATGTTTTTGCTACTGAAGACCCCAACACGGTCGTGGTGCCAAGAAACGGCCACATTGGTCAATGTAAAACATATAGAGAAAATCCAAAATTTGCAAGCTACAACAAGTCACTCACCACGGCTATGCTACCCAGCACGGCCATGCCATGAAGACCCCAAAATGGCCATATTGTCCAGCACGGCAGTGCTAACTGAAGACAAAATGGGCGTGTTGAAGGGAACAACCTCACCTCCAACTCAACCACCACGGTCGTGCTACCCAGTGTGGCCGTTCTACCTAGCCTCCACCATGGACATGTTGCCCAACACAGCCATTCTACCATCCTCCATTTCACCACCTCAACCTGTGATTTTTCAACTTTCTTAGAATGACCATTCCACACCACCATGGTCGTTCCTACCCCTATCCACCACGGTCATACTACCACCTAAACCCTATCATTTTCTGCACTAATTTTCCAACAATGCCCCTACTTAACCTAGTGCCTTCCCACCGCCTATATTTACATTGGTGGTGGCTAGAGCATGAGGTTGGCTTCCCTAGCTACCATTACTCCTCTCCACCCACTCTTGAGCATTCATTTCACTCTTCATGCATTTATGCTCTCCATCCACCATTTCCACCATAGAAACCTAGTTCTCTAGGTTTTCTACCATAATCCCCTTCATTTCCATGCCCATCATCCACCTTAGAGGAAGGAGATCACCCTACAACATCAAGAAGGTGAAGGAGAAGGATCTACTTTGAGCTCCATGGAGTCCTATCCCCTTCTTCTCATTTCTTTTATCTTTATTTTGAACATGTCTAGCTAAGACCCTAGTGGTGGGTTGTTTGGGGTTAAAATATGACTTTGATACCATGTTCAGGGAAAATAACTTGTAATGAACATGGTTTCATTCTATGATGATTGCCTCTTGCTTCTATCTCATTTTCCATTTTATTGCATGTGGTTTGTGATTTTAACATAGATTGCTTGCTTTGAGATGCTTGATGACACTTAGCATCTAGGGGAAATTGGAATGTATGTGACAACCTTAGGAATGCCTCCTATGTCCAATTAGTGGATCCCTAGCTAGCCCCCTTTGTTCCTACATACATCTCCCTTCTCCTACAAGTGAGTGTAAGATCTAAGTAGCTAGTGTAAGTGTGATTGGTGCAATTTCCTAGAGCTTCCTAAAGGCTAGATGGAAAGTAACATGAGGTGAAACATCCTCATATCTACTCCCATTTATACCCTTGTCTCTTAATTGCCTTAGTACCACTTACCCTAGAAACCTAGACTTGCCAAGTCTTACTAGAATTACACCTAACCCTAGTTCTCCAACTAGTAGTGTAGGGTATATTCTAATAACACTTGCCTTGTTGTTTGGTTTGGTAATCTAGATTGAAATGTGAGATTTGAATGCCATGTTGACCCCTCCCAACTAATATCAAATCACATTCCCAAATGGCCCACCTATCCAACTTTGCCTTTGATTGCCTACTTGCTTAGTGTAATCAAACCAAACCCCTTTGATTGCCTACTTGATTGCCTACTTGCTTAGTGTAATCAAACAAAACCCCTTTTAAACCCTTCAACCCTAGTCTCCTCTTTAGGAACGTAGCCAATGCAAACTTAGCTCTATTGCCCCCTCTATCCCTGAGGATTGACTCCCTTTCTTTCCTCTCTTCTATACTATAACATGACCTTGTGCGCTTGCGGGAGCATATTTTAGTGTTGTGAGTGAACCTATTTTGGGGAACCTATAAATTTGAAAGATAACACATGCGTGGAATATCGCACCAACATGAAATCAGGGTTGTACAATATATTAAATAAAATAATAAACATGGTATCTAGATTAAGAGTTTGTCATTCATTATGAGATGAGAAGTAGAAATATTAACTAGTTCATGACTGAGAAAAAAACAAATCCACTAAATTGAGCATGTATTGAATTCAAACACATACCACAACAAAATTTTAGTATCCATGGGAGCTATTACAAAACCCCATTTCTACAAATTACAATTATATAGACTATACAAAAAGCATTAATGACTCAGACTTTAACTCTTCAAATATATAACACAAGTACTCTTGAAACTATTTGGACTACTAGACATGAGACACATAACAACTTCATAGTGCACTCACATAGGTAGGAAAAATCAGTACGATACTGAAACACAAATTTGTAAAGGATAAATATAAAATTTGAACTCTGTATATACCATCTGAATAAATTTTCTCATATACAAATGTGAACACTACTTAAGAGATAAGACAAAAATACCTACAAATTTATATCTTCAAGTGTTGTTTCTTTAGCTTTATTTTGTTTATGTTTTTTCTATCAACGCTGGATCCAAAAACATTAGAAAGAAGAATTTTTTTGATGTTCTGGAGATCATGCTCAAGATTCACAATATATATACTAGATTTTTTTGTATTTTCATTTATACACAAATTTCTTGGTGTTAGGATATTCAAAAATCACAAATTGACATTTCCGTTTAGAAGCAATACAAAATTTGGGATAGGAATACATTTTATATATCAATAACTATATTCTTACCATTGAAATAAATATATAAAACTTTAGATTACTCGTTCCTTTTTTTACTATTCTCTGCATGCCAACATTTGGAAAATAGAATACATAATTACTCGAGTTATAACTTCCAATTATATCCAAGTCATCATAGTATTCAAATATCATGTTATGCATATTATATCCATCGTACGAAAATTAAAAAACCAATATCGGGAGAATGAGCCAGACTTTAACAAAATCATGCTGACTTTTATTATCCCCTTTGGATGACAGACTTTATAAAACTAATTCAGTAAGGGACTTTAGGTTTGATTTCAAGAAGTACATATCCCTGAGTGTACTTGTGTTTCTTCTTTTCTTGTTGAAGAAAATTTATTTCCTATAATTAGAACATCAATAAGACTAATTATAAAATTTCTATAGTTCAAACTAATAATTTAAAATGAATTTCATATATCACACCCAAAAAATTCATGATTAACTATATACCATACTAATAATTTTGTAAACTCACTTTTTCTATAGAAACCCATGATTTATCCTACATGAGACACCTTGAACTCTAAAAAGTTTTCACCAATCTTGAAACATCTCCTTCTTGGATTGTATAGCGTAAGAGATCATGAATGATGTTTACATCAAATGTCCTCGAACATTTCATGTTGATGAAATCTACAAATATTGTACCCATAAATATTCATTGTTGTTCATTTGATGCCATCTAAAATCCTTTTTTGGATTTTTCAAATCTGCATCTAGTTTGAAAGTCACACATACAACAGGACTGCTTGGACTTGTTTCTTTGTGAGATATCATATTGCAATAATATCAAATAAAATAGGATATGTAAAAAATAATATGATACACTATAAGAATCTATACCTAGCAGTGCAAAATTATTATAAAAAACCTTAAAAATATGAATCAGGGATCACATAGTAATGTAAAAATCAAAATCAAGAGATATAATGTTCTACAGAAACAAGGAAAAGAATAGTTGGTAATTCGTCTGTCTTAAATTTTAACTAACATAATGATGATTGTTTGCATCTTAAAACAACTGCTTGTGTAATGTGTGGGATCAGTTTTTTTATTTAAGAAACTTTACACTAGCAATATACAAAAATCAAACACAAACTTTACATAAGATCAAACATATTCGTACATAAGAATCAAAACATAACAAAATATTATTCCATGGACATAGTGATGATTGATTATAATGCCACATGCATTGTTTAATGAAACATGATTATGTTAGATAAAACAACAAGATAGAAGTCACTTTTGTTTTATAAAACACCACTGAAGGTGGTTCCAATATGAAAATGTGCATCTTATGCATTTGATTTTTGATCAAATCAGAATTTATTGAGAAATTAGTGTGTGGTGCAATATTATATTATACATGGTGGGTGTGTAGTTTTGAGAACAAAGAATCCCTTGTTGCAAAATCACATATTGAATATCCAACTCAAATTGAACTTATAATCTATGGAATAGCCAAATAGAGAAAATGTATTTTATTAGTGTGTGAATTCAACATAGCTCTAAACATTTAAGCAATATTATGAATGATATCACTAACATTTTCATTGATTTGTTCATGATCAAGAGACTGAGAATACAATGCCCTAATCATAAGGAAAATGTAATCAAGCAATAAACACACCTTTCAATGATTCTAGAAATATGACCACATAAAATGAAAAAGGAAATGATATAAACCACTTAACGAGGCCAAAAAAATAAAACTCTAAACTCGTATTACAGACTTTCATTCCAATGAAGAGATCTTGTCATCCAGTATGAAACATATTCCCATCCAAACAAAGTGACAGATAAGAAACATCCTTTGTCATACAACAAATCAATGATTTAACACTACAATAAAAATATCTCATTTATTAGATATTAGACACAAACTTAGTCTATAAAAAGGAGTATATAGGAGGGTTTTAATGCTAGTCATATAAGAAAAAAATCTAAGAACTACTCTAATAATAATATTAAAACAAAACTAAGTTGTTTAGAATCAAAAACTAAAAGTTAACTATTAGTATGATCTTTAGATAATACACATAATGAATATGTGATTGAATACAACACAAACATCATGAAAATATCACTAACCTTGAGATTGATTTGATGCTTTAACAAGAGGGCTAGGAATACATCTAGAGGAGAAAACTTTCTCATAGAAAGTCATTTTTATTCTCTTTTATAATCAACAATAATATATATATATATGTATGTATTTATTTTACAGAATATATGCCTAAATACCACCTATACTAGGAAGCAATATGGGATATGAATTAGAATAGTCCATTTTTAACACCTACTTCAAAATGGTAACACTAAAGCATTCTAAATTATAAAAACATTGAATTATAAGTAAAATATAAAAATAATTATGAATTTCATAGGTTTTCTGTTAATATCAAATCCAACATGAAATTTTTACTATCATTTCAAACTTTATTTGTCATCTTTGATACTGACTAATGCATTTGACATCTCTGAAAGCCTTGTATGAAAATTTTACATAGACAATTGATCAATTGTGATAGCAAGTAGACATAATAATTCAAAAAAGCATATAAAAATTCCATAACTCTTAAAATACCCATATAACACTCTCCTTGAGATAGAATGTACTACAAAAGAATAATATTTCAAGCCAAGGTTGTAGGGAAATATGGTGATAGAACAGGTAGAGGAAATACAGAATATAATTGCTATATTCCCTTTAATAAATCGAATTTGTCAATAACTATGTAATGGGAAAGGATGGTTTGGAGGATATACCTAGTCCTTAAGAAAGTCCAGCAAAAACCTCCTCATCGTGGTGTGATTCCTTTCTTCAAGTTGCACTCAAACAATGTTTGTGTCAGCCTCCTGGTTGATCACCATGGACAACAGGTTGACATTGTCATCCTATGGGAAAAGCTCCACACCTCCAGAGTTGTCCACATGGATCACCGAGAACTCTTATTGTTCTAGTAGAACGGACAAGGAGTTTTCCCTTCTCATTGGCATACTAGTCACCAACTTGCACTTCCACAATTGTTCTCCCTTGATATCCCTCACTTTATTGGGTAGGACGTGCTTAGGTTCTCTCAGTTACCACAACTAGAGATTACAAATAATTGTCAGAAGCAATCAAGTTGTGTCTGAGAAGCCCCCAATACCCATATATTTATAGGAGGGGTTTGAGTCAGGGTTCCCAGTTTGAGTGGGAGTGGAAACAACCAAAATTTCATGAATTTTCACAACTTGCAGCATAAAAATGATCGGTTCATAGGTGAACCAATCGGTTGTCATGTGAATGAATCAGTTCAGTCTATTAATCGGTCATTTCATCATGTTTCCCAAATGCAATTGTATTCACAATTAATATCTGATTTAATTCACAACATGACATCAACAACAATCCCTTAATCAATCAAATTGATCCACCAACCACTCGATTCACAACCTGAGACGGTCAGTTCATGGACCTGATCCAATCAGATCAGTTACTAAATTGATCGGTTCACTGTCTAGAATTGCCAAAGTTAGCTCAATTGACCTGACACACTAAAATGGTCAGATCAAAACTTTAACTGGTCATTTCACTTGTCAAGTCATTCAATATTCACCCAATGTTGTTTAAAATGAATACCTAACTCTTTAGTAATCAAGTTTATTCCATATTCATGAAAGAACTCCTATTCCAAGTGTATTTTATGTGTGTGACCCTATATGTTCCGTGTTACGTTGGTAGTAAATGTCCATAACTCATTTATGACATCAAAAGCAAAGAGAGGCTTCTAGTAACACATCATTGCTACCCAAGTTATCAAAAAGTTGGAGAAAAACTTCAACCTACAATCTATGATTGGTGTTATATTGATTCTATAATTCCTTTGGCTCTGATATCCAAATTGAACACAAGTCATGGAATCATCATCCTTTCAATGTTCAATCCATGTTCCTTGAACTAGAGAAGATTGTTTGAGATATATGTGGCATCAATATCATATATTGATCCACATGTGCATGCAGATGCATTTCTCAGTATCACTTATCAAGTGGCCAAGATATCAAACTCTTGTAGGAGGGTACATCACTCACAGTCATCCCTATGTGTAATAGTGCATCCGATTCACCTTTATGGCAACCCTTATTCAAGATCACAGTGGATGATGTCAAAGTGAACTAAACGACATGTCATGAGTGTAGTGATTTCAAGTCTAAGAACCACAATCACCACCTTTACTATGAGAGATGATTATGACCACCAATTATAGTTTACATGTATCACTCACAAGGTGGGTCTGTCTGATACACTATTCTCCAATAAGTATCTAGGAGCTTGGTTTGATATCACATATCATGACTGATTATATTCTATCATCAACCAACCCATACTCTAGTGTATTGTGTTATTATTGTCTATTAGCCTTCCATAGTGACATCTAACTAGGGACATAACAAGAATGAACATACTCTTAACACCTATATGATCTCATTGTTCAGTTCATCAACCCGAAGACATACGTCATTGAGTAATGTCAATCTTTAGACATTCATTATGTTTCCTCATTATTTCATAATTGAGTGAAATAGAATAAATTTGAAAATTTCCTTTACTACTAATAAAATCCTTTACATAATATGCCACACATTATTGGATCTCTGGGAATACATATCAACAAACTCCCACTTCTACTTAGAGCCAATCACCCGTGAAAATAATTCTTAGTGATCCAAACATGTCCTTTGTGTTTCTACTGTGCAAGTACTAATCCAGCGGGTCAGAAACATTTTGCTTTTAGTTAGTTTATTGTATTCTTCACATGTCTTCATTGCACGACATTTCATATAAGATAGAATTGTTGTGATATGCTATCAAATATTCCTTGCATAACCAGTATCTCCATTGTTTTCATAGTATTTCTATTGTGTCATCAATGGTTAGAACATCTCACAAGTTCATCTATATGAACTTCTAGAACTATACAATACTTACTCTTGTGTTCATAACACTAGTACATATGGCTTATGTTGCATAATTAAAATAATAGTATGTAGTTCGAAATCCTTTCCAACTTGCAACTCTTCTTTAAAGATTAAACACAATTTTATATTGTGATTATTCTATGTCATTCCTAAAGCTTGTATCAGTGTAACCCTTTACACCCAAATCTTCCTTATTACTAAAGGCAATAAATGATCCTTACAAGTACTAATGGATGTTATTTGTGGCATTCTAATGACCCTAATTGGAATTTGACTAAAATCATCTTGTCATCTCCAATACATAAAAGCTAATGGGATGAGTACACTATATATGATACATCTAAATGTGAATGCATATGGCGTCTCTTCAAAAGAATTGGAACATTGGATACTTGAGAGACTAATCCCATCTACATGGAAATATTCTCTTTAACTAAATCATGTTGAACCCTTTCAGCATCTTGCCAATATATATGCTCATACTGAAGTTAACAAACTTTCCAGAACTATCTCTATAGATCTCAATACCTATCATATAGGATGTTTCACTTGATTCTTCATAATGAAGGTAATTTGCATGCTAGTTTTCATTACTTAGTAATAAAATATTATTTCTCATTAAAATGTCTAATAATTATATGCTACCACTAACTCTTTTTTAAACATGAATTTCACCTTTTTATCTTGAATCAAGTCAACTCTTGGATTATCTTGTCAAATTAAAGATTTCATCTCTGAGATGCTTGTTTCAACCTCTAGTTTGAACATTGTACCTTATAGACTTTATTTGCATTAATGATGTTATAAACCCTTCAGACTATGTCATGTATACATCCTCTCTTTTATTCCTATTAAGGAATGCAGTTTTAATCTCCATATGCCAAATCATATAGTCTTATTAAGATGCAATAATAAGCATGTCAACTGGTGAAGGGGTTTCATCATGTTCAACACTTTGAACTGGTTTGTAAACCTTTTCAACCAAACTATCATTTTATGTCATCCATGTTGGTCTTTCTTATGAAAAACTAACTGTACCTTGCAAGTTTTACCCCTTTAAGGTGATACAACCAAATTCATACCTTGTTGGCGTCCATGGATTCCATTCTAGATACAATGGCCTCAAACCATTTCTTAGACTCTGGCCCCTCAATAGTTCCTAGTTGATTGTTGGCTCATCATCTTATGATCAACTTACAACTTATCTGAGTTATAGGATTCACAATATTTTAACCCCATATGTGCTCTACTAGAACTATGAGTTATGTGTTACATAAGGAACTCAAGATTCCACAACAATTTGTGATTCTCCTTATTCTCATTGTACCTCCTTTGGTTCAGTGTTGTATGGTTGAACTTGAACTTTTTGAGGTCTACTTTATTCCCACTGATTCCTATGGATTTAGACTATCCTAACAACAAACATTCTGGTAATTAGATTGAGATAAGAAGTGTTCAACAAACTAACATTTATGTGATTAAATATTTTCAAAACAACTATGTTCATGCACAACTTTCAATCCTTAAGACATATTGGGACATTCCCATACTATATCTCATATGTTGTCTATTAAACCCATTTTAGATGGTACATTGTTTTAGTGTTAAGCATGTGTCCAAAAGGAAATTAGAAGATTTGATTAAATGATAATCACCTCACGACTCATCAGGTTGTGATTCCTTCTTTTTTATATGTCATCATGTTTCAGATGGAGTTGATATGTGATACACTATCACAATCTTTTCATAAGGTACTCCATTTATTCCTGTAAAGTATTTCAACTTTGATCATACCAAAGTATCTCAATACCTTTAAGGAAGTTGTGCACTTCATACATGTAATATACTTGAAACACTTCAAGAGATTTATATTTTATTGAACACATATCACCATATCATCTGTAAAATATAATGAAGTACAACTAACTGTTTGTAGCATTTCTTTCAAAGGTCTTTATACATCATTATGTACATGTCCTTATTCTCCCACTATACCTAGTGAGAGGTGATTTTGTCATGTTTCTCATATATATGACTTGCATATCTCTTATTGGTTCAATAATGGAAAGAGTCTAGATAAACATCAACATGGATTCTAGAAATGCATTTCTCATATGCGTGCTCTAGATGAATATGTTGTATATATTGATTGTTTGAGTTATATATATATATATATATATATATATATATATATATATATATATATATGTGTGTGTGTGTGTGTGTGTGTGTGTGTGTTTGTGTGTGTGCGTGTGTGTGTTTGTGTAGGTATTTACATTATAAAAATTCTTCATTAGATCCTTTCACATAAAGATCATAAGACATTTGGGGCATTTCCATATAAGATCTCATTTTCAAATAGAACCATTAACCATTCTTTATTCATAACTATCCTTGTCCATAAAATGTTTCTATTATTGGCATAGTGAAATAATAGTTCATCTCCCAATGGAATAAGATAAATTCTAAATGTGGATTGAAGTTGTAACAACTCTTACTCGGCACAATCCATCTTTGTCCTTCTGTAAAGTTTTACTTCTTATCAAATCCTACACATCAACATATGTCAGATCTACATCCAGTATCACATATCCAAGATGAATAAGTAATCAAATTTATCTTATTGTGTATATACCTAAAGTAGAGGTCTCTATCCCCTCCTTCTTCTTTAGTTCCTCCAGTTAGAGAGGGAAATTCCTTTTCCAGTATCCACCTTATTTACAGTGGTGACAATTGCCTACCTTATTTACTCCTCCCTTTGCCTTGAGGGTTGGAGAGTTGGGCTTCTGTCCAGCTTTAGAACTCTTCTTAGCTTTTCCTTTACCTTCAGACCTTCCCTTTTGTTTGTTGATCATCATCACATACTTGGGCTTGTGTTTCTTCATTTATGCATCAGCTATTATCAACATGCCAAGTAACTTTGTCAATGGTTGGTCAAAGCCATTCATGTTGTAGTTCATGACAAACTAACTATATGACTCTGGCAGAGACTGTGGAATCAAATTAGTGTCCAACTCTTAACCAAAGGGAATCCCACTTTAGAAAGGTTCTCAACATACAGAATGAGTTTGAGCACATCAGAATCTACTGGATCTCCTTTTTCCATGTTACATTTGAACAACGCCTTTGAGAAATCAAATCTCGCATGTCTTGCCCGATCTTAGAACATGTTCTTAATATTTGTGACCGTCTCAAAAACATTCATGTTCTCATGTCATCTCTGCAACTCATTGTTCATGGAGTACAACATCAGGCATTTTATATCATTGACATCTTCATTATGCTTCTTGGAAGCATCCATGTCAACCATAGGTGCATCGGGAAGAGGTTCTTCTGGATCTGGTGTCTCCAAGATATATAGCTTACTCTCTTGTGTCCTAAACCATTCATGGAAGTTGTGTCCACTTAACTAGTCCTTCTCAAGGACCGATCATTGATAAGAAGTGTTTTTGTGTGTTTCCATTTGATTCTACAAGAGAAATTGCATTTTGTCAAAATCCTTTTGATTTGATTTGTTTTGAAAATTGATGATATTCAATTAGGCCTTTAAATAATTATTGATCCCACTATTTTATTCAAATTGATAGACCTCATATATCAATTCGAAAGATTGTAGTGTACAACCTTATAGTGAGCCAAGATCCAAAATAATGCAATTATTACCTGGCCAAAGCCAGCTTTCATAATCAAAAATTAAGGTAGGCAACTTTTTCCAATTACATCACATGCAATTCTTGGATAGATGATATGCGTAGCTCTTTTCCATAGTCATTTGCATGCCTCTAGGGGCTTCATCTCATTAAGGACACCAGCTTAAGCCTGACCCAAAAGCCAACACGATAGAATATGCACCCTGCTTTGGCAGAACCTACATATCTACCATCACTCTTTCATGAGATGAACGACGTACCATACTTTAGCATAACCTATGATTGGTCGATTAAGCTTTTCATGTGTGTTTCTAATGGAAATCATATAAGACTTAATATGTTATTGAGGGAGTTTGTATTTATAAATACATATACATTATCCAAAAACCACATGTATATATAGTATGTATCATATACATGCTATTTCCCACAAGGAAAGCATGCAATAAACATAAGCAATGGTTATGGAAATTCTATTGTAATTCCTTGGAGCCACAAGGGATTACCTTTACCTATGTCTACATGTCATGCACAAACCAATTGTTGATGAATATTTGTGCTTGCAATTGGGGTTGATCGCTTCAATCTTCGAAGTGGTTGGCTCGCCTCTTGGCCGGTCAGTTGGTCGTCACACTGGTCATCTGGTCTATAGTCCACCATCTTATAGATCTTCCAATTGATTGATTGGGTCCACCAACTGATCAGTTTGACTCATCCTCCTCGATCCTCTAGCTGGTCGGCTCACGCTAAGCATCTTCATCTTTGTCGTAATAAGAAATTTAACTATCCTAATGTTATTCCTTGAGTTATATTCGAGGGGATCATAGGTAGGAGAGAATAATACTTTTACAATTGGTAGATAAGGTAGAGGCTCAATATGAAAATTGAGATAAAATCAACCATACAACCATGAATAGATATATAGGGTTATTGGCCATAACCATGCTTCATATCCACCATCAAAACTCTCTTTTAGGGTGACACATGTAAATTGCATATATATCAAATCATATATATATATATATGAATTTAGATCTTTTGTGGTGTTTAATCGGATATGCACATTAATCAGTTTAAGTATTTGCATCGTATGCAATAAATAAATGATGAAAAGTAAAAATCTGATCATATCGATTATCCTAAAACATAGTAGATTGACGTGGCTTGAATACCACTATAGGGTAATATGGTGACAAAATAGGAAGTGGAAACAAAACGTTAATTGCCATATTCCCTTAAACCAACAGAATGCATCAATAATTATGTAATGGGAAGGATGGTTTAGAGGATATACCTGGTCCTGGAGCAAGTCCACCAGGAAATCTCATTGTCGTTGTGTGCTCCCTTTCTTCAAGTCACACTTGATCAATGTCTATGTTGGCCTCCTAGTTGATCGCCATAAACAACAGGTTGAAGTTGTCCTCCTAGTGGGAAAAGCTCCACACCTCTAGAGTAGTCCACACAAAGCACTAGGAACTCTTTTCATTCTAATACAATAGACAAGAAGGAGTTGTCCCTTCTCATTGGCATACTGGTCACCAACTTGCTCTCCCACAATTAATCTCCCTTGCTATCCCTCATTTTATTGGGTAAGACTTGCTCAGGTTCTCTTGGATACGACAAACAGAGAAGACAAACAATTGTCATAAGAAATTGAGTTGTGTCTGAGAAGCCCCTAGTATCCCTCTATTTATAGGAGGGGTTTGGGTCAGGGTTCTCAGTTCGAGTGGGAGTGAAAGGGACCAGAATTTCACAAATTTTTACAACCTGCGAGCAGCTAAGCGACAAGCTCATAGATGAATCGATCGGTTGGCATGTAACTCGATTGGTTCAACCAGTGAACTAGTCATTTCATCATGTTTCTCAATTGTAATTGTATTGACAATTAATATGTTATTTAATGAACAACATGACGTCTGAACAAATCCTTGAATCAATCAAATTGATCCACCAACCATTCGGTTCACAACTTGAGACAATCGTTTCATGGACCTTAGCTGATCGGTTCACTTCCTGAACTGGTCAGTTCACTGTCCAGAATTTCCAAAGTTGGTTCAGTTGACCTGACACACTAAAATAGTCAATTCAACACTTGAATCGGTCGGTTCACTTGTTTAGTCAGTCCATATTCAACCAATGTTGTTTAAATTGAATACCTAACTCTTTAGTAATCAATTTTAAACCATATTCATGAAAGAACTTGTGATGCCCCATGCCACAACAAGTGAGATTACTCAAAACTAAATTGCAGAAAATAAAACTAAACACCCAGGTTACCATAAAATCATAGGAAATTAAAACTAATATCATCAAACCATAGGAGTCACAATATAATGCACGTGGGTCCACAAAAGCCACTTGTATTATATATCACCTTCCCAAAACATTATACAAGATACCATTCACTTTCTCTCAAGCCACATCTTGTCGCACAAGGTAACTTTTTCATATACATATATGTCATCTCTATACAACAATGGGCGTAAATCCAAAACCTCACATCAATACGTACACAAAAAAAAACCTCCCCAAGGACCTAAGTGTACATGGATGACACATAGCACTCTACTTCTATACGCAAGCAACATATCCAACCTTGCAACAACTATTAGCTCTCTTGTTGCTTAACACCAACAGCACAATCTCAACTTCATCGTGCTCGATCACCTAAAAGATGTTGAAACTCACGGGGTGACACCAAATATCCCAGCAAGAGATATAACTCTCCTCCAACGTATATGAAAAGCACATGTAAGCTAAGAAGCATGTATCATACTAAGCAAGCTGAGAAGATTCAACTAGATGATATATATTCAATAGATAAAATAGATTAACCAAGACTAGGTAGTTATCACTGAGTAGTAGATCAAGTTATATTCTAAAAAGGAATATGAAAAAGTATAACGGTTGATTTCTCTTACTATCTTATAATTCAAGAAATTAGTAAAAAGATAAGGCAGGGGGGCTCAACCAATGTTATTCGTATTTAACCCTAAGAAGGATATACTACATAGATGTGTTATGTCATTTATTATTGCCCCGATGATTTGAGTTGTACCACCCAAATCCAACTGAACACTACTAAATTGAAATTTGTGCAGAAGATATAAAATGTACAAGGTGTGAACTAGCCACCCAATCACCACATGGTACTCAAATCTCTGCCATATACAAGGCCAACACCAATGTTACACATCACTATGGGATATGAATCCCTTAATCACATCACTTGAGGATATCACATGTCAAGGCATCAAACAATTACTAGGTCATAGGACCTATCACATTAAACCATGCATGGGCTTCATCACATTATGCCTCATTAGTTTGCCTAAACATGACATTGTATCATATAATCACCACCATAGCATACACAAGCCATGACATATATATCACATGCAAGGTTAGGGGCTTATAAACAAGAGAGAGAAACCATTATAGCAAGAAAATTATCTCAAGGCAGAGAAAGAAAAAGCATCACATAGCTCATCATTAGGGTTAGGGATCCCTAATCATCTGATTAGGGATTTGTACATAAATCAAATCACTAAACCCTAGTTATGGAACGACCATTATTATGACCGTATCCGAGCCTAATTGGTAAACTAGGATTTACCTGGATGATTATATGCTTAATTAGATTGATCATTTATTAAATATAATTAATGATGATAATTCAATTACAATATTTTAAACCTAATAAGAATGTTAAGTGTTCTATTGTTTGAGAGATTAGGGTTTGAGAAATATAAACCCTAGTTGGCTGAAATTAGGGTTTTGATGGTACATGAGTATGGAATTTGATCAGGATAGCAGTGTGGTAGATGATTTTTCATATTTTCTACAAATTTGTATTTAATTTAATTTTTTATATGATATTTATAACTCAATCATTCATATTTGAAAAAAATTCTGAATATTTAAGTGTTCTTTGAATGTGATTCTCGGTCGAACTATACTTCAACCAAAATGCTGACATAGTGCTTTTCAATAGCGTAGTGTTTTATTTTTACTTATTTATTAATAACTCCAAATGACATAAAATTTTAAAAAGAGATATAAAACGCAATAATACAAGACATTTAAAATTTTTATAATTTTTGGATGTGTTTAGACCTTATCAGTAGACGAATTATAGTAACAAACATTTCTACAGAATTCTGGATAGCAGTGCACTACTCGATTTTTAATTATTTAATGGAAGCTTGTAATTATCTAAAATTCTATAAGAATCTTTGTAACTCCATTATACACAATATTATAAATTATAATAATTTTTGGAGGAGTTTTGATCTTTGAAATACACGAAATTAGAGAAACTATTTTATGACAGAAAAAAAATTGCTGAAATAAGAAAAACATATAGTAGGGGTGAAAGTGCAATTGACCCAAGCAGCTCAATTGCTCTATATGGTCAACCTAACAGACTAGTAGCTCTCATAATTTGTGATTCAATCCAGAGAAGCGAAATCCTAGAGAGAGAGAGAGTTAGAGTTTGAGAGGAGAAATTGATGGAAATGCTAACCTAGGGTTTTGCGGTCCGAGGAATGATGAAATCATGTAAGTTTAACTTTTTTGGATATAGTTCCATGGTGAATCTTCTATCACATGTCAAAATTTCTTCCATCCTATGATTTTATCCAAAATGGTATCAAAACTTCCCCTTTTCTCAATCTTTCTTCATATCCCTCATTTTTAGGATTTCCGAGTTGAAAGGATGAAGAATTAGGTGAATTGCTAGAGATTTGATATGAGATCAAGATTTTCAAGGATGAGCTACGTTTTTAAGGTGTTTTCACACCTTAGGGTGAGTGGGAACTTCCTTTAAACAGTATATTGCACGAAAATTGGTTAAATCATCCATAATCTTTAAATGCTAGTATGCGACTACAAACCCTGAATTGTCTATTTGTTCTAAGTTGTTGCAAAATGATATGAAATGGATTATTAATTTGTTTGGATGAAGTTCAGATGATAAAATCATATTAGAAATGTATACAATACATCCTAATGAGAATTCCCTAAGTATTCACAAAGGTTATAAGAGTAAACTGAAATATAGGGAATTTGTCTATGACTGAAATTTGCTAAATAAGTAAATAGAGAAAATTGCTTATCTAGATCCCCTTGGTTATGAATGATTGTTTATCTAAATTCATAGTACATATATGTCAGATACTATCTTGGATTTCATTCAAAGTGAATAATGTTTGTTTGATATCCCAGTAAAGAGGGTGAAACCCTAGATGCGAGGAAAGTTAGATATTTGCAAATAGATATCGTGAAATCCATTTGAAGGGATTTTCTTGACATGATAGAATTTATTTATTCAATGTTATTATTGATGCATGATATCCTAGTGAATGGCATGGAAACCCAAATTCAACTCAGTTCCAAGGTTTCATACATATATTGATTTTATATTATTTATTGATAATAGTCTTTATTCAATGAATGTTTATGACGCATGAAATCTTTATGGGAGCCATGTTAATAAGTTGTTACCTAGTGAGAGGTGACAAGATGTGTGATGTCCTTGTGAGCCATGAGAATACTTGTGCAACCAGTGAAATGAATACCTTGGTCTAAGGACCTAGAGGTAATTGTTGCATGTTACAGAGCTAACAATGCTATGTGATTATCTAAGGGTTTGAATACCCAGATCCAGTAATCATGATAATGATGTGAAGGGATGAGAATTCCCAGTAATGTGATAAGGGATTGAGATCCCAGGTATCATGTGTTTTAAAGATTTGAAAAGTACGTGATAGATGTATTATACCTTTCTTTGTAGCATTTGTGATGATTAAATGAAATCCTAAGGGTAGGGTGTTCAATGAATCAAGTATTGTGATATCAATGTTCGCAGTTATTATTAATAATTTTTGTCATGATAAGTAATTAACTCTTAATTGAGTTATGAGATGCACAACTCAAGATTTGGGTTGATATGCTCGATTCTAGTGTGTATGTGCCAAGTGGACATGAAATCTATTTATTTAAGAATTTTAGTTTGCCTGCATGTATAGTATGTTGATTACTCAGTATATTATAGTGTTTTGAATATACTGCTCTGCCAACTTTAGAATGATATACATGTTGTATTATAACTTCAAATAAGTAGACGTGACACCATAGAGATACCAGAGTCAAGTATAAGAAAGAGAAGGATACAATGTAGAAAGATCTTTCTAGGAATAATAAAATAATAGACTTAGAAGCCCTGAACACCATAGAATCCCTATGAGAGGTATACGCCTTAGGGATGAAATGACCTACCCTGGCAGTGTGTCCAGTATACGGGGGTAGGAACATACCAACAGGTGGTACGGGGGACGAAGTCCTAGTGGAAGTCTCCTTAAATTATAGTTTTTAGTATCCAACATCAACTAGAAGTCTTGGTGGCACTAAAGTACAAAAAAGTCAATAGGTGGCTTGACTCTCCACATGTGTGCTCAGGTTGGAGGAGGAGTTCAGTTTAGGCCAGAGAGCCATTTCCCTATTGTAGACCAGGAGAGTAGTCAGACTTAGCATTTCCCAAGTGTGTCCGCTAAGTCTTGTACAGTGTGATCGTAGTGCACTATAACTCTTCATATGTAGAGTACACTATATATGATTAGGGCATAATAAAATGAATGAGAGGTCAAAAAAGTGTGTACAGTTATTCAATTATTCTTTGTATGTTTCTAAATTATTAGTTCTCTTTATGATCAATCAATCATTTCATATATTAATTCACTCTTATAGATATTTAGAGTATCCTTCCATATTTATGATTGTCAATTATTAGACTCTCTAAAGCTTTCTGCTATTATAATTGATATCAATTGCTCAAAAGTATATTTGTAATTATATCAGTGCTTTAGGCTGTTTCTTTGAAGTACTCATTCACTGAGCAAGTAGGCTCACCCCTCTACTCACATTTTTTTGGGAAATCACATGGACTTGAAGAAGATATCAATGAATCAGAGTAGATCTGCCACAAGAGTTAAGTCTGAGTATAGTTAAGTTCAGTCAGTCCTTGTCACTCTAGGTCCTTGTAAAGAAATACGAGAGAGTTGTAAATGATGATGTATAACATTATTCCTCTTTTAGCAATATATGCGATTCAACAAGTCTTATGTGCTTAAAAGTGTGAGAAACATAATGAATGTCTGGATGTGTATCATTAATGCTGAGAATACATTAGAGAAATAAAAGTTTAATTCTCTTATAAAGTTAGTTTATGTGGTTCAATGCGAGAAAAAAAAGAGTTTGAAAAAGAATAAAAAGTTAAGGGTGATCTTTGTATTACGTTAAATCCTCAATTTATACCCTAATCTCATGATTAGTGGTAATTGTGAGATGGGGGTGTAACACCCATTTTCTTGGAACACTTTACGGGTCAGAATCATCATAAGGGTTAAACAACAACTATCCACACAGCACTACATGTGGCTTATACATTACTCACATATGTGTATTTATTGAGTACTCAAGCATATGTCCCAACTAGTCTCGACTCAACCATCAACCTAGTCACAACCCCAACCAAGCAAGATTGTCTTGAATAATTAGGGTTAGGGTTTCAACCACCCAAGGTAGGGCAAATCTCGACCAAGAAAGGAGAAGAAATCTCGACCAAAACTAGGGGTGTCTTGACCCACTAGGGATTAAGTGTCATGATTATCAAGGAATAGGATGTTGTGACCTCCGACTAGGTCAGCTGTCTTGATCCAAGGACACCACACCAAGGTGTCACGACCCAAAGAAAAAACAAGGTATAATGATCACCAAGGGTCAAGCCACCACCAAGACCAAGGATCCTCATCAAACCAAGGGTAACCAAGATCAAAACAAAGGTAATATGTGGCTCAAACAGAAAACAACAACATGGAACACCACCATCCTTAAGAAGAAAAAATGTCTCCCAACATCAATCATCAAAACCCTAACACTTGCATTATGAAACCACCATGAAAAGGGATCTCAAACAAGAGAGAGAACCAAGTTAATCCGCACCAAAACATATCCAAAACTTCATAGAATTCCAAAACACTCAATAAGTGTGCATTCAACCAAAACCAAGGTCAAGAGATAGGGGGAAAACATCATTGCACCACAATCACCAAAATCGGGTACAAAACTAGGGTTTTAGATTCCATCCAAACCAAGCACAATCTCAACATCAACCAAGATCTAGAGTTTAACATCATCTACCAGCATGTTAAGGAAACATTTTGGGGATAGAAAATTGTAGCATGCATGTAGCAAAAGTGCATTAATAGAGAAGGTTAAGAGTTATATAACCCACCTGAAAGATGGTCACTCCAAGGGTTGCAAGCTCCAAACACACGATCCCAAGGATGATGAAGCCTCACCAAAAGCTCCACCCTCATCTACAAGAACATCTCAAGAAAGAGAAGACACCATGGTCAAATATTTTCTAGGGAAAGAGAGCAAGTAGCTCAAGGCCGAACCAAAATAAAGAAAGGGGGAAAGAGAGAACAAACTTACCCTCATTTAGGTGTCGCCTTGTCAAAACATGGCATATGACCCCTTTTGAGGAGGAGTTTACTCTCAAGAATGACCACCATGTCAAAAAATGGTCTAAGGTCGAGAAAAGGGAAGAATATGGGGTAGAATATCCAAGGAAAAAACCATAAAGGAAAGGTAAACACTTACCAAGGTATAAGAAGACCAAGGATCAATACAAGCACCACATGCAAGGTTGATACTCCTTCAATGCACCAAGAATCCTTGTTCCACCAAGCTTCAAGGATGACCAAGAAAGGAAGGAGAAAGAAGATGGCTGAAAAAGATCACTTGCATGGAGAGAAGAGGGTTTATATAGCAAAAGAGGAGAGACATAGGGCAAGAGATGAGGTGTCAACAAGATAGGGCTCCAACGGGACACTTGTCCACCCAAGAAACTAAATGCAACCACTTAAAACCCACATGTATGAGATGGTAATACACTCTATGTTGGGTCATGACCCACTTGGGTCACCCAAAAGGTCAAGGTCATGACCCACACCAAGGACACCATCTATAGTCACGACAACACCACCAAATACAACATGGTCGCGACACAAGGTCACCAAACCCCTCCCAGGTCAAGACACTATATACAAAGACATATATCTCAACCCAAGATCTTCCAAAACCACCTCAGTCATGATAGCCACATCTAGATTAGGTGTCTCGATCGGGACATTCACCCAACAAGCCCTAGGTCACGACCTAGGTCAAGACATCACACAAGGTATACAAACCCTAGAAAACCCTAATCACCCAAACTGATTCCATCACTCAACCAAAGATCAAACAAAGAACCAAAACCTCTCTTATGAATCCAAGATAGAAAATGAACACTATAGAGGTGACAAATTGCAAGATAACCCATCAACTTGGGTAAATTGCAATTTGCACAAAAACAAGCACACATAGCACAAACATCAGTTTGTGCACTAGACCTATAATGAGTTGGTGGTGCAAAAAACCTAGGCTTCTTAAAGCCTCCTGATGATATCCCCTGGTACTGTGTAGGCCTCTGACCGGCCTAAATCGAGCGTCTGGAAACGAACACGGGACAAAGGAAGGAATCAAGCTTTAAATTTATAACATGAAACCTTCTAGGCCCCCGCAACTTAATTACGGGGTCGAAGTAGATATACGGGGTCGAACACAAGGACGTGGTGACGTTTAGGACGCCACAGATTTTTGTTCTTGAGTCAGACAAGCCAAAACGATAGTCGATAAAAGAAAGTGCTAGAACTAGTCTAGCGGGTTGTCACGATTAAAATAAGGAAAAGAAAAGAAAACAAAAGCAAAACAAGACAGAGCGCGAGGTTCTACTAACTAGAGAAAGAGAGTTCTTGGCTATGTAACCACAAAAGGGGCAGTCTATGCACTCGTTCTCGGGCGTAGACAACCCTCGAACACCCAAGCAAGCATCTAGCACGCACAGCGGCATCTGTCCTGTGGGGTCATCCCACTCGCTCTCGCGATGCGTGACTAAAACCATCAACGATATGTCATTAACCCTCTCTCAAGGGATGACATATCAACACCTCAGTATATGCTAAGTTCCCTCTCGGGTCTTAGGATATTATGGGGTGTTAGGAACAGAATACCTTGGATCGTCCTCCTCTCAGGTTCAGATCCAAACTATCATCTCTTAGCTATTTCTACAACGGATCTCTCAATACAGGCAGAAATAGCAGTTCAAGCGAGTAAGAGATCAACCAAACTAGCAATCATAACTTGGAAAGAGAAAATAGAACATGCAACATACTAGATCTGATATGAATCTACTTGCTTAAGGCAAAAGTATGTAAACATGCCCAGATTGGGCTGCATAGCCAAGAAGGAGCTAACTAGCCATAGACAAGCATAGATGGCACCGAACAAAGATGGATAAACATCGTTTGTACAAGAAACAAAGGAATGCAGTAGAATGAAAGAGAGGAGGGAAGAGATATAGCCCGTAGAGGACAGGTGGCTCTCGCTCCTTGGCCTCTATGTAGGCCGGATCTCGCCCCTGGGGTCTTCTCTTTGTCCCTGTGGACTCCTCAGTTCTCTCTCTCTCTGGACCGTATCAGGCAGCGGCCGTATCGGTCGGCGCGCGTATCGGGCGGCGGGCGTATCGGTCGGCGGGCGTATCAGTCGGCGGCTGTATCGGTCGGCGCGGCTGTATCGGGCAACAGTCGTATCGGGCAGCGGCCGTATCGGGCAGCGGCCGTATCGGTCGGCGGGCGTATCGGTCGGCGCGGCCGTATCGGGCAACAGCCGTATCGGGTAGCGGCTGTATCGGTCGGCGCGGCCGTATCGGGCAACAGCCGTATCGGGCAGCGGCCGTATCGGTCGGCGGGCGTATCGGTCGGCGCGGCCGTATCGGGCAACAGCCGTATCGGGCAGCGGCCGTATCGGTCGGTGGGCGTATCGGTCGGCGCGGCCATATCAGGCAACAGCCGTATCGGGCAGCGGCCGTATCGGTCGGCGGGCGTATCGGTCGGCGCGGCCGTATCGGGCAACAGACGTATCGGGCAACGGCTGTATCGGTCGGCGGGCGTATCGCTCGGCGGGCGTATCGCTCGGCGGGCGTATCGGTCGGCGCGGCCGTATCGGGCAACAGCCGTATCGGGCAGTAGACTTTTGGGGAACCCGACACACTAGCTCCTTGGTCTAGGAACTAGCTCTTGTAGGGTCCTTCCTCCAGCCCTCGGCTCTCTCCTCCCCCCGAAGCATTCTTGTAGGCTGGCAGCTGCTATTTATAGGCAGCGAGTTGATGTGAGTTGTAGCTTTTATTGGTCCACGTGTCCTTCATCCGTGGCTTCAATCTTGAGGAACCAGGTCGGCCAATATGACTGTCACTCGGCAACCGTATCGGGCAACCATATCGGGCAGCCGTATCGGTCGGCGGTCGTATCGGTCGGCACACCTGTATCGGTCGGCACACCTGTATCGGTCGGCGTCCGTATCGGTCGGCACCCGTATCGGTCGGCACAACCGTATCGGTCGGCGGCCGTATCGGTCGGCGCACCCGTATCGGCCAGGCCATATCGGGCAGCCATATCGGGCGTCTTTGTCGGGCGGCCATCTCATCCAGACCATATCAGGCAGCTATATCGGGCACCCGTATCAGGCAGCCATATCGGCCAGCTGCTGCGATTCTTGTCTTTTCCTGGTCTGGTACTTGAAAGTCCCAAAATTGGCTAGTTTCGGTGCCTGCAAGTCTAAAATTGGCTAATTAGCTACATTATTGGCTATTTTCACTACATTATCTAATGGAGAGATAGAAAACATAAAACATGAACAAAAGAGTGCATATTAGGACTAAAGTGGCACAAAACTATAGATAAAATGCATAGAAAATATGCGCTAATTTGGGTGTTATCAGCCTCTTCTTGGCACTCTTCTTCCATTTTTCAACCACCATCCGTTCAATCCTCCTGATAGACTCCATGAATATTGTAAATCTCAGGATTCTCAAGTGTTGCCAAATCTATCGTCAACTCACCATTCAGACCCTTCTCAAAACGTCTGTTACTGTCCTCGTCTGTTGCTACCATATATGTGAGGATAGAACCTCAACAACTCAATGAATCTCACCTCATACTCATTGATCGACATGGGTCCTTACTTGATCTTCTCGAACTGAGAGATCTTTCCATCAAGATAGGTATGCGGGAAGTACCGGTTGACAAACTCCTTCCTGAACTCCTCCCAAATGACCTCAAAACCTAGTCGTTTCTCTTCCTCAATAGCCCACCAATGGCCAACACTTCCCTTCAGAAGGTACACTTCATGCTTTACCTTGTCTCCCTCAGGGATGCTAAGGATCTTGAAAGCCTTATCCAACTCCATTAACTAAAGATCTACATCTGTTGGATCCTTCATACCAGCATACTCCATAGCTCTGACATGTCTCAACCTCTCAAAGGTCTTCCTAATGCCCAAGGATTCCACATTGGGGACTTCTACTCTCATTTGAGGAACGGGCATTATGTCTGCCATATGTGTAATCGTGGCAATAAACTACCCAAACATAGACTGATAGGTAGGGTTTTCTAGAATGGTAGGGTCAAATTGGGGCACTTCAGGTACCCTCCCATCAACAACCTACCTCTCTGCACCTCCACCTAGTGCAGAAACACCACTCTCAGCAATGCGTTCTTCATGTTCTCCAGCTATCTTTTCAACTCTTCTTCTTCTTTTGCATAAGAAGAAGTCACCATAAGATAAATTGGAGGATACTAGAACAAACAAAGCCCTAGTCCTATGTCCTTGTAGACTACGCAAACTTAAAGATCTAATACCATCCAAAGTGTGACACCCCACGCCACAACAAGTGAGATTACTCAAAACCGAACTGCGGAAAATAAGACTAAACACCCAAGTTACCATAAAACATAGGAAATTAAAACTAATTTCACTCACAACATAATACACGAGGGTTCACAAAAGTCACATGTATTATATATTGCCTGTTGCAAACATTATACAAGATACCATTCACTAGCTCTCAAGCCACTTCATGTCACATAAGGTAACATGTTCATATACATATATGTCATCTATATACAACAACTGGCATATTTTCAATACCTCGTATCAATGCGTACAACAACAAAAAAACCTCCCCAAGAAACTGAGTGTAAATGGACGACATGTAGGACTCTACATCTCTACACAACAAGCATATCCAACCTTGCAACAACTACTAGTTCTCTTATTGCTCAACACCAACATCATGATCTCTATTTCCTCTTGCTCGATCACCAAAAAATTTGGAAACCCACGGGGGGAGACTAAACATCCCAGTGAGAGATATAACTCTCCGCCAACATCTATTAAAAGCACAGGTAAGCTAAGCAACAAGTATCATACTAAGTAGGTTGAGCAAATTCAACTAAATGATATTAATCAACAGATAAAATAGATTAAGCAAGACTAGGCAGTTATCACTAAGAAGTAGATCAAGTTATATTCTAAAAATGAATACAAAAAACATGTATAACAGTTGATTTCTCTTACCATCTTATAATACAATAAATTAGTAAAAAGATAAGGCAAGGGGCTCAACCAATGTTATTCGTATTTAACCCTAAGCAGGATATGCTACACAGTTGTGTTACGTCTTTTATTATTTCCTAAGGATTTGAGTCCTACCACCCAAATCCAACTGACCATTGCTAAGTCAAAATCAGTGTCATATGAGGTCAAATGGAAGAGTCGAAATCTACAAACTCTTCACGCCTCTTGGTCAGCACAAGAGAAAACACCACAAAGACATATCAGTCAAATGCAAAGAAAGTGACATATAGTCAATAGAAGGATCATCTCACACATGGTCATCTATATAAAACACCTATCCCACCTTGGTACAAGTAACGGTGCTAGAAGAACAGGCTCACGCATGTCCATTCTTAAAAGAAGGAGTGGTTCATGCATGGATATCCATATCACAAGGAGATCGGCTCATGCATGGTCGTCTCACACAACATGTAATTTTGGACATACGGAGATACCTCAACTTGCACCCCCTCATATTCAAAAATATGTGCTCCGAGTTATACTTGTTTCACCAATCCAACAATTAGAGTTGACACTGGAAAGGATCTAGGGACCTGCATGATTAGGGTTCCACTTGATTAGTTAACCAATTGGGTCACTTTTATCATCATCAAGTTACTACGTATAAAAACCAAAGCAAAATCTACAAGAAATAAGGGTATGTTGCAACTCCATTGAATTTTAAAATGTACAAGGTGTGAACTGGTCACATAATCACCACATGGTACTCAAATCTTTGCCATTCACAAGGACAACACCAATGTTACACATCACTATGGATATCAATCCCTTAATCATATCACTTGAGGATATCACCTCTCAAGGCATGAAATCATCACCAGATCATAGGACCTATCACATTAAACCATGTGCTTGCTTCATCACATTATGCCACATCAATGTGCCTAAACACCACACTATATCATATAATCACCACCATAGCATACACAAGCCATGGTATACATATCATCTGTAAGGTTAGGGTCTTATAAAAAAGAGAGAGAAAGCATTAGAATGACAATTATCTCAAGGGAGAAAAAGAAAACTCATCACATAGCTCATCATTAGGGTTAGGGCTCCACGATCATCCAATTAGGGTTTTGTAGATACATCAAATCACTAAACCCTAAATATGGCACCTCCCATTTTCTTGGAACACATTATGGGTCTAAATCATCATAATAGTTAAGAAAACAACTATCCACATATCACTACATGTTTCTTATACATTACTCATAGATATTTATTGATTTAGTACTTAAGCATCTGTCTCAACCATCCATCAACCATGTATCGCGACCACCCACCAACATGGGTCGTGACCATCAACCATCTATGGTTTCTCAACCATGACCAACACCATGATGTCACGACCACGACACACCAAGGAGTAACATGTATTGACTCAACTATCACCCAGGTCGCAACCCCAACAAAGCAAGATTGTCATGACCAACTCGGGTTAGGGTTTCAACGACCCAAGGTAGGGCATGTAACGACCTCAAAAATAAGCCATGTCATTACTCCAAGAAAGAAGAAAACATCTCGACCAAAACTAGGGGTGACTCGACCCTTTAGGGAGTAAGCGTCATGACCATCAAGGAATAGGATGTTGTGACCTCCAACTAGGTCAGTTGTCTCAACCCAAGGCCACCACACCAAGGTGTCGCAACCCAAAGAAAAACCAAGGTATAATGACCACCAAGGGTCAAGCCACCAAAAAGACTAAGGATCATCATCAAACCAAGGGTAAACAATATCAAAATGGAGGTAATCCATGGCTAAAATAGAAGAGAACAACATGGAACACCACCATCATCAACAAGGAAAAATGTCTCCTAAAATCGATCATCAAAACTCTAACACGTGCATTATGAAACCACCAAGAAAAGAGATCTCAAACAAGAGAGAGAACCAAGTTTATCTGCACCAAAATAGATCCAAAACTTCATATAATGCCAAAACACTCGATCATCATGCATGCAACCAAAACCCAGGTCAAGAGATAGGAGAAAAACATCATTGCACCACAATCATCAAAATTGGGTACAAAACTAGGGTTTTGGATTCCATCCAAACCAAGCATGATCTCAACATCAACCAAGTTCTAGAATCTAACATCATCTACCAGCATGTTAAGGAAACATTTTAGAGATAGAAAATAGTAGCATGCATGTAGTAAAAGTGCATTAATAGATAATGTTAAGAGTTATATAACCCTCCTAAAAGATGGTCACTATAAGGGTTGCAAGCTCCAAACACGTGATCTCAAGGATGATGAATCTCCACTAAAAGCTCCACCCTCAGCTACAAGAACACCTAAAGAAAGAGAAGACACCATGGTCAAAGATTTCCCAAGGAAAGAGAGCAATAATCTCAAGGATGAACCAAAATAAAGAAGGGGGGAAAGAGAGAAGAAACTTTCCCTCATTTGGGTGTCTCCTTGTCAAAACATGGCCTATGACCCCTTTTTAGGAGGAGTTTACTCTCAAGAATGACCACCATGTCAAAAAATGGTCAAATTTTGAGAAAAGGGAAGAAGATTGGGCAGAAGATCCAAGGTAGAAGATGATCAAGCGTCACCACAAGCACCACATGCAAGGTTGCTCCTTCAAGGAACCAAGAACAACACCTCCTTGCTCCATCAAGCTTCAAGGACAACCTAGCAAGGAAGGAGAATGAATATGGCCAAAAAATATCACTTACATGGAGAGAAGAGGGTTTATATAGCAAAGGAGGAGAGAGGTAGGGTAAGAGATGAGGTGTCAACAAGATAGTACTCCAAAGGGACACTTGTCTTCCAAAGAAACTAACATGCAACCACTTAAAACCCACATGCATGAGATGGTCATACACTCTAAGTGGGGTCTCAACCCACTTGGGTCACCCACATGGTCACGGTCGTGATTAACACCAAGGACACCATCCATGGTCGCGACAACACCATCAAACACAACAAGGTCGCGACACAAGGTCACCAAACCCCTCCTAGGCCGAGACACTCCATACAAAGGCATCTATCTCGACCCAAGATCTTCCAAAACCACCTCGGTCATGATAAACACATCTAGGGGAGGTGTCTCGACCATGACACCCACCCAACAAGCCATAGGTCATGACCTAGGTCGAGACATCACACAAGGTACACAAACCCTAGAAAACCCTAATCACCCAAGGTGATTCCACCAATCAAACAAAGCTCAAACAAAGATCTTGAAGCACCACAACCTCTCTCATGAATCCCAGAGAGAGAAGGAACACTCTAGAGGTGAAAAATTGCAATATAACCCCTCAATTTGGGTAAATTGCAATTTGCACCAAAACAAGCGTATAAAGCAAAAACATCATCAAAGCAACCTCAAACTAGAAACTAAAGCTCTTTACAAGATCTAAGATCATCCCAAAGGATTATAGAAAGGTTATAAACACATCATAAATCCAAAGAAAATAGGGTTAACCCAAAACACAGGTCAGAGGTCTTACAGAACTCCTATTCCATGTGTATCCTATGTGTGTGATCCTAAAGGTTCCAAGTTACATTGGCTGTGAATCTCCATAACTCACTTATGACATCATAGGCAAAGAGAAGTGTCTAGTAACACATCATTGCTACCCAAGTAATCTAAAATTTAGAGAATAACTTCAACCTACAATATGTGATTGGTGTTAAAGTGATTGTATAATTCCTTCATCTCTAATATCCAGATTGAACTCAAGGCATGGAATCATCATCCTCTCAATGTTCAATCCATGTTCCTTAAACTAGAGTAAACTGACTAAGATATGTGTGACCTCAATAACATATATTGATCTATATGTGCATGCACATGTATTTCTCAGTCTCTCATATCAGGTGACCATGATATCAAACTCTTATAGGAGGGGAAAATTCCATCTACATCAATAACAGTCATCCACATGTGTCACAGTGTATTTGATCATCACCTTTATGGCAACCATTATTCAAGGTAATGGGGGATGATGTTAAAGTGCACTGAACAACATGTGATGAGTGTAGTGATTTTAGGTCTAAGAACCAAAATCACTACCTTCACTATGAGAGATGATTATGACCACCAATTATGGTTTCCAAATATCACTCTCAAGGTGGTTCTGTCTGATACATTGTTCACCAATAAGTATCTATGTGCTTGGTTTGATGCCACATATTATGGCTGATGAGATGATGTCATCAACCAACCCACACTCTAGTCTTATGTGTTATTGTTTTCTGTCATCCTTCCACAAAAACATCTAACTAGGGACATAAAATAATGTACATACTCATAACATCTGAGTGATCTCATTGTTTAGGTCATCAACCGAAAGACATACATCATTGAGTAATATCATTCTTTAGACATTCACTATGTTTCCTCATTATCTCATAATTGAGTGAAACAGAATAAATCGGAAGATTGCCTTTATTTTTAATCAAATCCTTTACATAATATGACATCACAATCATCACATGATTGGCTCTATGTGCATACATACCAACAAACGTTACCTCAATTGGTAAACATGATTGTTTGTTAGACAAGAGGTTCTGGTTCAAATCACCAAAATTTTGAGTATAACGTGTTCACAATTACTAGCATATAAAATTAAACACAAACATGACGAAGTAACTAGAGATAGAATAAAATTCCTAATTTTATGATTTCAAAATAGAAATTGTTGTGAATTTTCCAAGATAGTAAACAAAGTAGCATGGGAAATTGATGGGTGGAATGCTATTGATCATGTTCATATCATCATAATTTCCTCACCCTCTCTATGCACATTACGAGGTGATTAATCTGAATAGAAGAATATAGGTGCATTTCATTAGAATTTTTGGTAGCACACCTAATTGTTTTTCTATTTTATTGTAATAGTTTTGTTTCATGTGAGGTTTTTGTTGTTGATCTCTTGAGCATTTCTAGATAGAGGTTTTTGGTGGTTCGAGGCTTGGTTGTTTTTCTGTATATCTTGTTTGATTGTCCTACATGGGATGGTGGGATGAATAGAAAGAAAATATGGTCATTAAAATTGAACAAAATTGTGGTCCCATTGATTTATGAAACCCTGGTTATTATGTCAGTGAAGTAACCAGCTATATCCACCAAATGGAGACTCATCATTCTCATGGTTTAGGTTATGATATGTGGTGTGGGTTCCTTCCCATAGTCCATTGAACCTGCTACAAGGAAAATACATTTTAACTTACCTAGTATGAATCACAGGGGAACCTCAATGGTGATGGGTTCTCCTAAATCTACTATCAAACTAATTTTTACTTCAATCCAATTACATTTACTCATCTTTGTCATGTGTACAAAACAGGTCACATAGGTGTACTCAAAAAGAAATTTCACATGTATTCATAAGTGATCTAGCCATTAAAACATAAATTCGCTAGATACTAAAATGGGATTCAACATATTCCAGCAAAAAATAGTGAAAAACCATTGAGGAAATTCAGTTCATTTTTTAGTATTGTTACTTGGAGCTGAATTCACTTCAGAGAAATCAGTACTCATTTTAAATAAAAGGAATAGTGATCCAATAGATCTCTGCATAGAAAGCAACAACAAGAGAAGTGAACTTTGTGTTTTCCCTTGACCTAACTCCTCCCAATTGCTTCAATACCTTAAACATACTCTTGAAATTGATCCACGAATTTCACGTTCAATATTGTGGAGAGAAAGTGAAAAGGCTATAGGACAACAAAGTAGTCAAGGTCCTGCATAGGAAAGGTTGTAAATGTCGAGGTCATGGAATGACGAGTTTGTGGAATGGCAAAGTGTGGCCTGGAGAGTAGTCGCCAATATGATAGCCAATATACGAAATCAGAGTAGACAGGACAACAACCCAATATTGCTCCCACCAGCTTCCCACAAACCCAACAGAGACTAGGAATTAGTTGTGAACTTGGCGGGCGATAGAGGTAGATGAAGAATCAAGAGGTGAAGAGGCCAAGGCAGAAAAGGAGGAGAAGGATATAGAAAAGGAAGAGTGTCAACTACGACAAAACCAATAACAAGGATACGGGAGAAAGAAGATGAAAATGGGAGCAAAGAGACAGAATTATAACACATAAATCGATTGACGTTATATGGTCGTTACTTTGTTAAGAACCATTATTGGGCCATTCAGGGTAGTCACCAGTACGAAAGCCATTATAAGAAATCAGAGTAGAACGGACAACCATCCAGTATTGCTCCCACCAGCTTCCCACGAACCCAACAGGGACTAGGAATTTGCAGTGAACACGCGGGGAGATAGAGGTAGATGAAGAATCAGGAGGTGAGGAGGCCCAGGCGGCAGAGGAGGAAAGGATATAGAAAATGTAGAGCGCCAGCTATGACGTCAACGGGAACAAGGATACGGGAGAAAGAAGATGAAAGCGGGAACACAGAGACAGAGAAGTCAGATAGAGCAGGGTTTGCTTAAACGGATTAATTAGTATACGTTATAGGGCCGTTGCTTTGTTAAGAACCGTTATTCGGCCATTGGAATCCAGTTTGGGTTTATGTCTTGTTACGTGTATCACGGCCCAAAGATTTGTAGTACAGCACGAGGCACATCGGCCGGTTGGGGAAACCCCAATAAAGTCAAGAAAATGGAGGAACCAATCGATTGACCACCTCGACGAAAACCGAAGAACTCCCACAATTAGCTAAACTAAGTGCGGAAAGTGCTGGCCGATTGGCCAGGTTAATGAAATATAGCACGACACTTTCAAAAAAAAAAGTGCGGAAAGTGCTAATCCACGGCATTAAACAACATACGAACTGCTATAAACTAGAAGACAGAAGGGTGGGAGAAGGAAAGTTTCCGTTTTCGTCCATTCTGATCCTATCAGATAATTTAACTCCTCCCACTAATCTCCGTAACTTCATCTCATTAATACTCGTTTCCGTACTTTCTGATCCCATCAAATAATTGGACTCCTCCCACTAATCTCTCTAGCTAACACCACCCGATTAATAGTTTAATACATAGACTTCTTCCAGTTGTTGATATATTCTCATTCGTCCATCGTATCGTTTGTTTCCTGCTATCGAATCGAGAGTCCAAATCATTTGCTTTACTTTCAACAAGTAAGTGTGGACTCTAAAGAGAAAGATAAACTCGTGAGAAAGATAAACTCGTAACCTGCCATGGCAGTGGATATACAAGTTTGGCCAAAAAACCTAAATAATACGTTTGGACATTTTAATTATCAAAATGGCACGATTCAAAACTTAATTCCCAAAATGACACATTTCTGAGGCAATACGTCCCCAAAGAGGACGCATTGCTCCTGGTGGGACCAATGCGTCTCCTCGGGAGACGCATTGCTACTTTAAAAAGCAATACGTCCTCAATGGAGACGCATTGCCTCCAGCAAAGCAACGCGTCCCCAAAGAGGATGTATTGCTTTTATTTTTCTTTTTATTTTACTTTTTTTAATTATGATATCATGTACGTTATATAAATACATATATATGTTAAATTGCTAAATGAACATAATCTACATTAACTTATATACAATTAACCATATATTTTAAATAATAAATGAATATAATAAAATAATAACATAATATTATATTTCATTAATACATAATATTTATAAATGTAGATAGAAGTATTTAAAATTAATGGATAAAATACTAAAATTATATAGTAACGTTTAAACCTATAGAAATAAAATAAATATATACATATATATGTATACATGTATACATGTATATATTTATTTGTAAATTTAGAAAGAAAAAAAAACTAATATAGCAACATATAGCACATGTTGATATGCACTATATATATAAATATATATAATATGTATAAATATTAATTTCACTATTGTATCCATTAATTTTAAATACTTCCATGTATTTATAATTTTCGTATTGTATCTATATAATATGTATACGTATATATGTATAAATATATAATTTTAGTATTGTATCCATTAATTTTAAATACATTACTATATATTAAAATTATTGTATACAATACTAAAATTATATATATTTCAAATTATATATTTTAAATACTTCTATCTACATTTTAGTATTGTATCCAATACTTTTAAATACTTCTATATTTAAAATATATTACTAGAAGTATTAAAAATTATATATTTTAAATGTAACGTATTTAAAATTATATATAACACAATTAATGTAAATAATTTTAAATTATATATTTTAAATGTAATGTATTTAAAATTATATATTTTAAAATTAATGTAGATAATTTTAGTATTGTATCCATTAATTTAAAATTAATGGATAAAATACTAAATATATATAATTTTCGTATTGTATCCAATAATTTTAATATATAGTAACGTATAATAATATACAATTTTAAATACGTTACTATATAATTTTAAATACTTCTAGTAACGTATATATAATTTTAAATACATTACATTTAAATACTTCTATA
Source organism: Alisma plantago-aquatica (assembly GCA_963693085.1). Lineage (NCBI taxonomy): Eukaryota > Viridiplantae > Streptophyta > Magnoliopsida > Alismatales > Alismataceae > Alisma > Alisma plantago-aquatica. The sequence goes on along the minus strand of OY856415.1, from coordinate 50,902,001 downwards.
TAATTTTTTAAATATGTTACTAGAAGTATTTAAAATTATATATTTTAAATGTAACGTATTTAAAATTATATATAGTTTTAGTATTGTATCCATTAATTTTAAATACTTCTATTTACATTTATAAATATTATGTATTAATAAAATATTATATTCTGTTATTATTTTATTATGTTCATTTATTATTTAAAATATATAGTTAATTGTATATAAGTTAATGTAGATTATGTTCATTTAGCAATTTAACATATATATGTATTTATATAACGTATATGGTATCATAATTTAGAAAAAGTAAATAAATAAAAAAAATGATACGTCCTCTTTGGGGACGCATTGCTTTACTGGAGGCAATGCGTCCCCATTGTGGATGTATTGCTTTTTAAAGTGGCAATGTGTCTCCCGAAAGGACGTATTGGTCCCACCAGGAGCAATGTGTCTTTTTTGGGGACGTATTACCTCAGAAATATGTTATTTTGGGAATTAAGTTCTGAATCGTGTCATTTTGGTAATTAGAATGTCCAAACGTGTTATTTAGATTTTTTGACCTACAATTTTTATATAACAAGTTGGTAACTGGAAACAGAGGTCGTCATACGCACGTGCACTGAGAACGCGATCGATTAACTACAAGCCTCATTGAAGACTACCAACCAAAAAACCCGGCCAGGCCGTCAAAGACACACCAACATGTACGAAAATGAACTTCCGGCGCAATAAGGCAAAGTCCTTGTTGCTGTTGTTGATGCTCCATAGCATGGCATTGGAGTCTCTTCAGTGTGCTTTAACCATGGTGATGATCCCCACAGGGATGTCTAGGCGGCGCTGCAATGATTTCCAGCGAAATACTGACTTGGCCCAAGATAAACGCATGCCATCATCTCCTGTACGCATCTCCAACTAGCCAGAGAGCATAAACCGATCCTTCAGATTCAATAAGGGTGGGCCCTGTTTGGTAGGATGTAGTCTGAGTGAGTTAGAAGAGCTTAAATGTACATCTATTGAAAACACATATTTTGATCTGCATTTGTTTAGTTTGGTTTGATCACACGTAAACAATTCGCTTTTGTTTTCCATCCTTTGGTATGAGTAAACTAAATATTAAAAAAAACATTAATATATTATAATGTGAAAGGAAGTCTGTTTGTTTGGGCACTTCAGCCAGAGGTGTGCGTGATTATGGGAGAGATTGTGACAGTCCATGTCCTTTCATCATAGTTTTTGAAGAAATTACGCAATATACCTAATACCTGACAGCATGGTCGTTGGCTTCGTGGCTGAGTAAATGGACGACAACTTTATAGCAACAACCCAGTTGCTACACTTATGCTCTGTTTAGTAAAGCGGTGTGATTGTCCGGCAGCGGTGGGGTAAGGTTGGGCATGTCGTAATCGCTTATAACCGCTATTACCAAATACAAGATCATCCACCGTTTTAAATTTGTATTGCTTTTAGTGTTGAGTAGCGTTCAACAATTACTTTTTCTCACCGGATAAAAATCTTGTGGTGGTTCATCTCACCGCACCAGAATGTTAGCTCACCAATCGCGCTACCAAATGCTGCATTAACCACACCCGGGTTCATGGTGGTACATGTTTTGGCCATCAAAAGTGCAGTGGAGTGAGGGTGAAATTCACGACATTGCTATGCACTTAGAGCTGGCAAAAGTTGACCCGATATGATACATGTCTTATCCGCAACCCGACCCGATTAAACCAGAAGAAAATATAAATCTCAACCAACCCGACATGACCCGATGTTTATCTGAAACTCGAAATGACATGAATTGTCAAACCCAAACTTGACCCGACAACCAACTCGATGATATCGCATGACCCGAATCAACCTAAAAAAATCACAACTGACTTGACCTGACTCGATATCAATCTGACCTGACATTGATCCGATCGGACATCAACCCACCCAACACCTACCCAACCTAATGTCAACCCGATCCAACACCAACCTAACCAATATCAACCTGACTTGATGTCAAACACACCATAAACTGACTAACCCAATGTTGACCTGAACCGAATTCAATCCAACCCAACACCGACCCGACCCAATGTCAACCCCACTGAATACTAGCCAGAAGTCAAGTTTTAGTCTTATGGTAGATTTTGATATGGCTTTTTTGATATATTATTTAACAAGAAATAATTTGCTTGATAATTTGATAGTAAGGAAAAGGAAGGGGAAATATACGGGATAATGGATAGTAAAAGAAGTAAATAACAAGTCAAAATTCTTTTCTTTATTTTTTAATTAATACAGCATATTAGTCATTACTCATTATCACAAGTCACAACATGACCTGAATGAGGTCCAACTCAAAATAACTTGATTATACAACCCAAGCATGCTCCAACATGATAACTACCCAATTCAAAATGACTCGATTCGAACTCGAGTTGGCCTGAGGAAATAGTGTAAATTGAAACAACCAGAAGTGCTTTGACGTGAACCAAACCAACCCGATAAATGTATTTGAACAAACGTGTACCAAAATTGACCCGACCTAAACACGAGTTGACCCAAACCGATACTAGCCCGACTCGACATAAAAGGATAAAATAACGTTTATTATATTCGACCCATAATGACCCTGGCCAAACCTGAACTGACCCGCCTGATTGCCAACTCTCCAACCTGAATAGACTAAGACTCAATCCAAAACAACTAGACTCAAACCAAATATACAACCCAAGAAGACCCAACCTAATTACTACTTAACATGAAAATGACTCGACCCTAAACCAAATTAGCTTGAGGAAATAGTGCAAATTGACACGATCCAATATTAAGATGACTCGAAATGATTTGACTTGAACCTGATCCAACCCGATAAAGTAACCTGAAAAAATCTATACCAAAATTGTCTGACCCGAACCCCAATTCACACGAAAATACAAAATGACCTGAAGGGACCCAACTCGATACTAACCCGACCCAAAAGAATAAAATGACTCGAGTTATCTCCAACCCGTAATGACCCGTCCTGAAATGACCCGACCCAAACCTGACCTGACCCGACCCGTCTGATTGCCATCTCCGCACTGCATCGTACCAAATAAAATTCACACTGAAAGTAATAATATTAAAACACTACTTTTTCCAACAACACCCTTACCAAAGGCAGGTCAAAGTACATTTGTGAGCAACACAAAAATCAAAATCCTTAGTCTAGCCTACCCAACGACCTTACAAGCGATGGTCACTACTAATATGGAAAGTGCTATGAGAATACATTTGTTACATGCATTTCTTTATCTTTCAATAATTCCTTAATCAAGAATGAAGGATAAAATTTTGAAATAATAATTTTCATTATTTTCATTATCAATTTGTCACATTGTATGTTTTAATTGTGGAAAAGGCACATTTAGAGAGCACTTTGTCTCCATGAAAGGCGACTTGAAATATCACTTTTTGCCATTTTTGTTACCATTTTGTCATATTTTGCATCTTAATTTATGGAATATCACATTTGGGGACTGAGAGGCATTGCTCCAATGGGAACAATGTGTGAGACCATGTGCACATCATCTCTATGAGCGCAATGCATCTTGATCTGAGACACATTAATTCCACAGAGAGAAATGCGTCCCGATAAAAGATGTGTTACTCCAAAAAAAGAACCACATATTCCAATCAGAACATATTGCTAAACGCATTGCTCCTTGTGTGAGCAATACATCCCACAATGGGATTCATTGCAGCCAATGCGTCTCGCAAACGGACACATTGATACCCACTAACAAGACATGTTACTAACATATATGCAGAAGAAAAGCACCCTGAAACATATTGCATCCAGAGAGGCAATATGTCCGTGTAAGAGATGATTTACCCTTCAGGGAGCATTGCATGTATTGCCCTAAAACATGACATTTTGATAATTAAGACACAAAATGTGACAGATGGGTAATACAAATATCAAAAACTGTTATTTGAGCTATTTAGCCAAGAATGAATAACTTAGATATATTTCCTATGACAAGTGTGATACTCGACCGAACCTAGACGGATGGAGGAAAATGCAATAATGTAGTAGAGGAGACAAGTTTCTGCTCAAAGCCGCAAAGTATTAGCGGGTATCACCAGGTCCCGAACTCTTTTTCGAATGTTCAATAGATGTGTGTGTCATTAATACAAATAAAAGTCTATATGGTGGCTAACCTTGGCGAAGATGTGAATGAATACACATGACGCCAAACTCAATTCCTATATCAGCAAATATAACGACATTTTCTTTGTTATGTTTGGTGCATAGTATATTATGTCACTCTCTTCCCTGTCTACATTCTATACTCAATTTTATTCATGTTTGAGTAAATAAGGAAAAATCAAATATGTTAATCCCCCACATCCACACGTTTCCTGGGGTTTCTCTGGGTGACTGACGACATATGCGTATGACACCCCATAGTCATTGTGGTTGTTCTCTAGTTTGATTGTAGGTACTCCTCCGACCCCATGGCAGACGAGATCGCTAGTAGATATGCATCGCTTTTGGTCGAGGACAATGAGGAAGACAACATAATCGACTTCATGAAGGATCAGATACATATGGAAGGAGATCATCTAGAGTTAGCACTGATTGGGAGAGTCTTAACGACACGTCCATATAACTTTCAGGTGCTAAGAAGGACCTTTCTAAGTGCATGGTCGTTCAAGAAAGAGGGAACCTTCAGGCACATCGGGACTAATAGATTCATAATCCAATTTCTGCATTGGCAGAACAAGGAAAAGTTCAACTTGAAGGACCCTGGGACATTGACAACCACCTTTCGGTTATCAAGGCAGAGGATATCTCGAAGGAGGTGCCCATCAATAAGGCTCGATTCTAGGTCAGGCTATACAACCTTCCTCTAGGGTATAGAACGGAGGAAGCGATATCTGCTATAGGAAGGATAGGAGAGGTCGTGGAAGTGGAAAAAGAAGATCTTGGATGGGACATATCGTGCAGAGCTAGGGTCATTCTTGGCATAAATAGGCTAGTGAAACAATTCAGAAAGATCAAAGATAAGGAAGGAAGGTTAGTGATGATAGAAATTCGTTATGAAAGACTATCCATGTTCTGCTATCTGTGCCACCTAGTTGGACACACAGACAAAGACTGTAACGAGGATGGGATTGATTCCCAAAGTCTCATCTGCTGGGGGCCATGGTTAAAGGCTTCACCGGTGAAAAAGTGGAGAGTTCCCCTAAAAGAAGAACTTTATGGAAAGGATAGCATGCATAAAACTCTGAATTTCATGAAGAAACATGTGACGAGAAGGGGGAGATGTGAAGGAAGGATCACGATATTGAGAACAGATCTGACTCACATGGGAGGAAGTTTCAAATAGACAATGACTGTCAGGGTGTGAATCAACTTACTAGGCGGAGAGAAATAGCAACAGATGGTTTTGAAACACCCTAGGAGACAAAGCAGGGCATCGAAAAGCAGAGAAGCACAACACTTGAACATAAGGGGCTTGAATACTCAAAAGGAATCTCAAAGCTGAGAACCAAGGAAAGGTATGGGGAAATTGAGAAAGAGGGTGAGAACGCTAACTCAGTCAGTGAGGGGCGAGTTCTACCCATAGTAAAAGAGATCCTTACAGATCAAGAGGATAGAGAGGCATCTGAAGAGGAAGGAGGTAGAAAAGAAGAGAACACCATATCAAACCTACAACTAAAATGAAATCATGGAGAGATAGTGAAGGAGCACATGATAGTCCAGAGAGAAGATCCTATACCTGCTACAGATTGCAAAATTTTGTTCGATAATTGGGAGGTCTCTGAGGACCTAAACAGTGTGAAAGTTCTAGATACAGTAGAAATTCACTATGGCTTTCAGGATCATTATACCAAGATAGATCTTCAACAAACATACGTCGACCCATCACCAACCATCACTCAACATTAGTACTTGTCGACATCACTTGGTCCTTTCCATGCTTCAAATAAACCAATTCAAAGTGGCGAATTGGAAGTGGCCACAGGCAAGAATCAAGTCACAATATCTTTCCACTCAGGATTTTTAGAAGTGGGCTCTTGACAGAAAGGGAAGTGAATTACAAGGCTACAAGGAAAGAGGGAGTCAAATAGAGGGACCCATGCAACGGTTCCAAGGAAGGGGAGTGAAGGAGGAAAGCAGGACAGATCACAACTCGGGCGAAACCCATATACATAGATAGATGAGGAAGGGGGGTCAAAGAAGGTTTGCAACATCAAGCCTTTGGAGATCACAATATCAAAGCAAGTAGAGGGAACTGGATGGGACCAGGCCCGTGAACAACAACGAAAATATTATCTTGGAAGATCCAGAGAATGGGAACCCCTAGGATAGTACCCTCTTTTCATTCTATATGTTGGAGAGAGATGCCCGATTTGGTTTTCATTATGGAAACCATGTCAGAAGAAAAAGAGCAAGAAAAAGTTCATCATAGTTGTGGTTTCAACAATGGCTTTGGTGTATGGGAAACTCGGGCGGCTTGGGTCTTTGGTGGAAGGATGAAGAGGTGTCTATCAAATCCTTTTATCAGCATCATATTTGAGCGGAAGTTAAAGGCACCAGTTAGGAGAAAGTTTTACTTTTGTGGGTGTGTATGGTTGGGAGCTGGTGAATGAATAGAACAACACATGGGAACTCACACATACGGTTATGAGGGCCTCAGAATAACTAGTGATAACGGGAGTAGAATTCAATGAAATACTATCGAATACAAAGAAGTCAAGAGGGCAAGAGAGACCAGAATGGAAGATGAGGAACTTCATAGAAGCTATTGATAGGTGCCAACTTAGAGATCTGGGGTTCAAGGACAATATATTCACCTGGCATAGAGGGAGATAGGAAGGAAGAGTTATTCATGAGAGACTAGATATGTTTTTGGATTATGAAGCATGGTGTGAAATCTACAACACCAAGAGAGTAAAATAGTTCCCCATCTACAAATTTGACCATGGCCCCACTATGATTTGGGGGAGAGCACAATGAACAATAGTATGAGAAAGGCATCATATTTGAAATCTTATGGCTCTCATATTTATAATGTAGGGAGGAGGTGGAGGAAGCTTGGAAGGACACTTCATATTTAGATCTCCATGACCTACAACATTTGTGGCAGAGAAATTGGATTTCTAGGCAACTAAAAAGTTTGGGTGTATAAAGAAAAATATTAAAGCAACAGAAGGCAGATTGAGTGAAGCACAAGGAAGGGCACCATGTGCAACTATGATAAAGGAATGTGGATGTCTTTCTAGAGAATTACAAGAGCTTCAAAAATAGGAGGAAAGCTACCAACATGTTAGGTAAAATGAGAATGAGATGAAGGATGAAGACAAAAACACAAGTTGTTTTCATTACAAAGCCAACCAAAGGAAGAAGAGAAACATAATCAAGGGGCACAAGGATGATAATGGGAATTTGAAGACATGCCATAAGGATATCTATATGATCATATCAAACTTCTACTGCAATCTATTCTCATCTGGGATATCGGAGGGGGTGGATGACCTACTAGCAGGAATGGCACCAGTCTTAAGTCCTGAGGAGGTAGAGAGTGTTAACTATGAACCAAGCATGGAGGAAGTTTGGGGTGCATTGTCTCAGATGCACCCAAATAAAGCACTTAGGCCAGATGGGATGGAGGTACTATTTTATTAAAGGCATTGGGATATTGTGACATGGTTTTTTCCTTCATTTCAAAATGGTGGTAAGGAGAAGTCCCATTGGAGGGAATTAATGAGACATACATAGTCCTGACACCGAAAGTTAAAGATCCAAAGGTGATGTTTGATTTTAGACCCATCAGTCTGTGTAATGTGTCTTATAAGATAATTACCAAAGTCTTGGAGAATAAAATTAAATTGTTGCTATATAGAATGATTTTTTATGAACAAAGTGCTTTGTGAAAGGTAGATATGTAAGGACAATGCTTTACTAGACTATGAGATTTTCCATAGGATGAAACTGAAGAAAAGTGGTAAAGAAGGATTGATGGCTCTGAAGCTGGACATGAAAAAAACATATGATAGGGTTGAAATGGACTTCCTAGACAAAGTGATGGAGAAACTAGGACTTCTAATCAGGTGGACAAAGAAGGTGAGTGAATGAATATATGCAGCTTCACACTCATTCATCATCAATGGGGCTAGGAGGGGTTCAACCAATCTGACCAGAGGACTAGGCTATGGTGATCCCATATATCCTTACCTCTTTCATTTTTGTTCTGAGGCAATATCCTTTTCTTTACATAGGGCGGTGTAGGAAAATCGATTGCACATGACCAAATCCACCAGGCTAGGTCCCCATGTCCTCACCTTTTCTTTGTAGATGACAACAACATTTTTACAAGGGCAACTATGGAAGAATTCTCCACTTCAGTTGAGATTGTCAACCAATATGAGAGGGCATCTGGACAAAAAATTAATTTCAACAAATCGGAAGTCTCTTTTAGTGGTAACGTCAAGGAATAAAGGAGAGCAGCTATCCAACATCTTTTGGGGGTATGGGAGGTGGAAAAGCATGAGAAATACATGGGTCTACCAACAACCATGGGAAGGTCAAAGAAAGTAGTCATTGCTACCATTAAAAACAAAGTATGAAAGAATCTTCAAGAATAGAAAGAGAAGCTTCTGTCAAGAATAACAAAAGAAGTTCTCATCAAGGCAGTCATACTGAGAATACCAACTTACCATATGAGCATATTTAAAATCCCAGAGGGTCATGTTGAAGAGATATCCAACACGGTGGCTAGATTCTAGTGGGGAGCAAAAGAAGGTGAGAGGAAAATCCACTAGATAAGTTGGGACAGCTTATGCAAGCCAAAAGGAGAGGGAGGGTTAGTCTTCAAAGACCTTAAAGCTTTTAACCAAGCACTTCTAGGGAAGTAAGGGTGGAAGCTCATGACTAATACCAACCTACTAATCACCAGAATACTACAAGCCAAATATGCCAATAGAGGAAGCATACTAAAAGCACAAATTGAGGAAGTTCAAGCTATTCATGGTGTAGTATCCATGGATCCATACAAGTAATGATGTCAGGGTACATGTGGCAAATAGGGAATGGTACAAATGTTGACATCTATAACAACAGGTGGGTAACAAGTTTAAGTGGCATCATAAGGGTCTATGTAGATAGGCCCAATGAGGGACTGCAGACAGTATATCAACTCATAAACCACATGTTTAGAACTTGAGATGAAGAGAAAATCCTCCACTTCTTTCCATTACATGTCTCCAACAGAATCATGGAGACACCTCTGTATATGAGAAACTTGGAGGACAAAACCTTCTAGTGCCTGGACATCAAAGGATTCTACACAGTCCCATCTGCTTATCAATGGCTAAAGACAGTCAAAGATATATAGGGAGATCAGGAAGCACAAGTCTGGTAGAAGCTCTAGGGTAGAAGATGGCCTCCAAAAATCATTCACTTCAACTGGAGGATGAGAAAGAATATCCTTCTAACATTTGTAAGGTTGTTTCATAGACATGTTACTGAGGATGACCGCTACATATGGTGTGGAAGGGAGAAGGAAGATACAGTACATGCGATCTTCACTTGTGACCATGTGAAAAGAGTATGGACCTATAGAAAATCAACACCACCCAACCTTGACCCAGAGAAGCTAGAGCTAAGGGCGCTCATCCACCAATTGATGCAACTGACCGAAGATAGGATGATGGGAGACTAGGTGGTAACATGTTGGTTTGTCTAGATGGAAAGAAATAAGAATATATTTGAAGACAAGATGGGAAATATTCCATCACTGGTGGTGGGATTCACCAATCTTATCAAAGACAACTAGAGGTATCATGAAGTGAAACCAATGACATCATAACTAGTAGTGAACACAAGGGGCACACAATGGAAGCCACCGCTAAGGGGGGTCACAAAAATTAATACATATGTGGCGTACAAACCAAAAGCGCCTGTTGAATTAGGAGGTGTTTGGAAGAAATGACCAAGGAGAGATCGAGGCACTATTGAGGAAATAATTAACAGGTGGAAGCTCAGTCCTATGGCCAGAGGGCAACACTATACTTGAAGGAATTAAGGAATCCCTACAAAAAGAATAGAGCAATGTCATCATTGAGATTGGATGCCTAACCATTATTGATGTGATCAAGAAGGAATAGCAATTAAGGGGCTATGAGGGGGTGATCCTCCAAGATATTCGTGCTTTATCTTGTTCTTTTTGTGCTTTCAATATCAAGTATGTAAGCAGAGAGATCAATTGTGTCACTCATGCTCTATCTGATGAAGGGTCCAGGGGCCTATTCTTGGGAACATCCTCAGTAGTCTATGAGAGAGAAATTACTGTTTTAGTGAATTTAGACCTGACTACATAAAGAGGAGTCTTAAAGTAAAAAAAAATGGGTTAGTTCAACTCAACTAGTTTCTAAGAAGGGAGGAATCATGATCACTACAAATTCTGTGAGTGACCTAGTTTCTACTGGGGATCCGGTGGTGAGTTTGTATTGATGATCTTTAATTAAATGTCGTCACTTTGAAAGATCACTTTCCATTGACATTTATTGATAAAATCCTTAAGAGGCTTGTTGGCCGCTCACACTTTTTCTCTTTAGACGGTTACTATCGTTACAATCAAATATCAAACCACAGGATCAAGAGAAGTCTACCTTCACTTGTCCCTATGGTACTTTTTCCTACCATCGTATGCCCTTCGATCTTTGTAATGCTCCAGTGACATTTCAAAGATGTATGCTCACTATTTTTAGGGATATGGTAGATCGATGTCTTTAAACATTCGTAGATGGTTTTCTGGTCTATGGAGAGTCATTTAAAAACTATCTTTCCATTCTTGAAAAAAAGACTTACAATGATCTAAGGATATTCATTTAGTTTTAAACTGGAAGACTGGTGTGTGAATTTTATATCATCAGTTGGACCACTTTTGGTTACATTTCCAAATCAATTTCACCCGATAATCACTCTTAATCATGCTAGATTTTTCACTTTACTATTATCTTTACTTGATCTATGGTTTGGATTGTAGGTATAACATTTTGGCACCAAAAGGGGGAGAAGAACCCATCACACATCCATCAACACATTCCCTAATCATCTAGACATCTAGAAATTTGATGTTGCTGAAACTGATAGTGACACGCCTTGACCAGTTCAGCCATGTCGTGTCTAGAAATCTACACCTCATGTCCCAGTATAGAATTTGGATCCAGAACTCCTTGAGTTACAACATGTTGTGTCTAATTTTAGACATGTCATGTCACAATCCAAAAATTAAATCCAGAACTCCCATAATTATAGAAACACACTGTCTTTCCCAAACAACACATCGTTTCATCATCGACTGAGGCAGTTCTACTACATTTATTGTGTCAGACACGTCGTGTTGGCCATCTGATGCACCATGTCACCTATAGCTTTCACTCAAACGTGAATGAAACTACTTCACACTTATATATACTACTCCAAGTCATCTTGGGACATTAATCACAGACTATTTTGGAGCATTTGGAGCGGGATTCAAGCAAGGGAGAGATAGGAGGAGTTGGAGACGTTCCAAGTGAGAAAAGTTGGTTTCTCGAGAGGGAAACTTCTTATTCTTCCTTCTTCTCCAACAACTACAACATGGATCTCTGTCATTCTCTTCTCCCCACTCTAACATGAAGTTTTTCAGAAAGTTTTCAGCAACAAGGATGGATTTGTGAATCCTTAACTGGAGTTCCAACTCTATCTTACTTATTCTTCTGACATCCCAGTTTATTTCCTTCTATTATGTTGTTTATCCCTATTCTCTACTGCTTGTATCTACATTCTACAGCCATGGATGAGTAGATCGATATTTCTTGGGCATGGGGGAGTAACTCCCTTGGCACAACTATGTTGAACACAAATTTCATATATAACGATAGTTGTTTCACTGTTCTGAGGTTCATCGGTGTTTAACTCTTCTTACATGCTTTATTGGCTACTTTGTAGGTTTGAATTATGCTCTTTGTATAATCTGGGAAGATATAAATAGGAGTAGGGAGATGTTCCTTAGATTCACTACCTTGGCCATTAAGGAGTAGGAAGATATAAATTTAGATGAGACTTTTCCATTCCTTGAGGTTTTATGTATGGGATGATCCTATCTTGCTTAAGTAGTTTAGAGATGGAATATTGAGTAAGTGTGTTCCTGAGTGTGCATTTGGGAGCCTACTTTCTTGTTGCCACTCTCTGCCCACCAGGGGACACCGTCATAGTCAAGGATGGTGGGAAAATTTTTGAAGAGTGGGTTTTATTGGTCATCCTTATTTAAGGATGCTTATAATTTTGTGCGGAGGTGTGACGCATGTCAACAAGAAGTCAATATTTCTAGAAGACATGAAATGGCCCTTAATTAATTTTAGGAAGTAGAAGTTCTTAATATTTGGAGCATTGATTTCGTGGGACCATTTTTGTCTTATAATTCTGATCTTTACATTTTTCAGGCATTTGACTATGTGTCAAAGTGGGTGGACGCAATTCCAATTCAGACCAATGATGCACAAGTTGTATGCGTTGTTTTATAAAGCGTTGCATTTTATATAGGTTTGGGGTACCCAAGTTGATGATATGTGATGGAGGTTCTCACTTTACAAATAGGAATTTTGGTGCATTAGTGAGAAAATATGGAGTGAAGCATAGAATGGGAGCCACATACCACCCACACACTCAAGGCCAAGTTGAGGTGTCAAATAGGCACACAAAGATGATTTTAGAAAAGGATGTTTCAAATACTAGGACAAATTGGAGCATGCAACTGAATGATGCTCTTTTGATTATAGGATAGATTTCAAGACACCTATCGACACGACCCCTTATAGACTAGTTTTTGGTTGGGCATGTCCCTTACCCATAGAACTAGAACATAAAGCCTAGTGGGCCTTGAGGAAATTAAATTTCTATTTATCTAGTGAGGGAGGAAGCATAGATTATAATTGAATGAGTTAGATGAGATTAGGCTAGATGCCAATGCAAATTCAAGAAATTATAAAGATAAACCTAAGAAAATTAATGATTGTCATATCTTACAAAGGGTGTTCTTATTGAGACAATGGGTGCTTTTATTTAACTCAAGGATGAAGATATACCCGAGGAAGTTGAGGTATCGTCAGAATGGACCCCATGTGGTGGTTAGAACTTTCCCTCATGGTGAAGTGGAGATTAGTAATGTTGTCAAGACTTTCTTGACTAATGGACAACGTCTCAAACATTATTATGGAGGATAAGTGGTCCATGAGGTGGAGGAATTGAATATCATTGAGCATCCTTGATGTTTTTGAATGATTGTCGAGCCTAGGACATTAAACAAGGGCGCTTATGGGAGGCAACCCACTTTCATTTTTTTAGCTTACATTTTGTTTAGACCTTCTTATTAGTTATAGTTTGTATATGTTATATTAGATGTTAAGTTGATGCAACAAAGGTGTCTTGATGTGTTTTGGGTGATGTGCAAAAACTCACAGTACCAGTACTATTGACGCCATTGTCGGTAGCATTGAACAACCATATGGGATTCAACATGGTATCCTATAGACTGTGGTACCTCCGACAGGTGGGTTGGTGGCATTGAATCCTTATCATCTAAGGGCTTGTCAAAAAGCAACCATGTTGATAACACCGACTTCACCATCAGGATCACTGACACCTTTCGAGAAAAAATCACATGGCTATAGAAAAAAAATCATTAATACCATTGGTAGGCTTCTCAGTGATATCACCACATTCATCTCAAATATAACAATGAATGGAATAGCTCAGTACCATTGACACCACATTCGATGGCACCAACATTTTCATATGAGAACCCCAAAGCTATAGGAAATCCAGCATTGAACTATCGATAAAAAGGTCGGTAACACCAACACGTGATCTTGGAGGCACCAACACAGACATCACAAGCGAGAAAATATCATCTTGGTACTACTGACATCAGCATCACTGGAACTGACATAAGAAGGCCAGATCCATGTCACCAACAATAATGACCATGAATTTTTGCATCTAATGGTCGGTGGCATCTATGTACGAGTGTGTTTTTTTATGAGTCGCTACCACCAATATCCATCTGTACCACTAATATAGGAGAATTTGTGGGTTAATGCATCGATAGCCCTAAAACGTCAATATCAATAGTAGCACTGAGGCACCCATAGAGAGAAATCATAGGTAACATAGACACAAAACCGTTGGCGGCATCGACACATCATGGAAATGAATTTCTTTGGTTATAAAAGCATAGGAAATGGGTGATAACATCCAATTTTGTGGATGTACCTTGCCTAATTTTTCCCTTGATTTCCTCCCATTGTATAATTTTTCTCTAACTTCCTTACATTTTGTAAATGTTTACCATTTATATTTTGATCCATGTCTAACTACTCATTTCCATGTAGGGAACTCATCAAGTGATGGTTTTTAACTTTTGAACTGATTCACCATTGGTTCCCACAACTGAAAGTCACCTTCATTTTTCAACACACTAGATGAACCATCAAGTTATTCACAAAGATAATCATCCATCAGTCCTCATGATTGATAGTCTATAGGAAGTACACAATTTCCCATCCATCCCAAGGTGGGAGACATAGCACCCATTAGTTTACATGACTGATGGATAGCTCAAAGACAACCCTTCGAATGTCTAGCTCAAAGACAACCCTTTCAATGCTAGCTCAAAGACATTACTTCTAATGGCTAGCCTAAAGTAGACCATCTACTGATGGTTGGACTAGAAGGCATGACTGGCAATGGGTCACTTGGAGAGACCTCTTCTGATGGCTCAGCAGACCTACCTTCTGATGGAGCATCTTTTGACCTCTCTATAGATTCCCCACCTACATTTCCAACAATCAATGATGTCGATATGCACTTCAATCATTAGAACTACTAAGCGTGTGCACCGAGGACGTGCTCAGAATGCTTAAGGAATAAGTAAAGTTTGCTAAATATCGCCTCAAAATCGACACCATGGGATTTAAATAGTAGACCCCATGATATAGAGAAGGGTTGATCACATATTGCCAGAGTAATGACAGAGTGTTGTCACTGAGCTACCTCCCCATCGACTTCCTCCTCCACTGTGACATCCCCAGATTTTCTAAAACTTAATCTAATGTGTGACGTCCAAATTGAAACCCTCACCTCAGCGAGAATCCCAATTTAAACATCCCACATAAGGCTAAGAAGAAGAAAATCAAGGGAGTCAGAAGGAAACACATCAGTAGCACATGTACATGAACAATAATAAAACCATACACACATGTTCACCATTCAACATATAATTACAACATGAATTGTTACAACATTTGATATTACACATTGAAAGGTAAACTTCTACATATACATGTACTACATCTAAACAACAGGATCTTAAGACAACAGGTCCACCTATACATCAGCTCGCCACACAACTCATACTATCTTGGATCTTTAAGAGCATAACCACAACCTAAACAAAAGATTACATGCGGTACACGTCAGCACAATATTCAAGAATATTGTACTGAGTACGCCTACGTGTCTTTTATATACCTCTCATCATATCTTGGCAATAAGATAAAACTAATATACTTGGCAGTAACAAAAGAATATAAGAAAAGGCATCTAGTTGCACAAAGATATTTGTTACCAGAAGAGAACACATATTTTAGGCACATTTCCATTATATGTAAACTTGATCAACCACAGACACTATTCTACCAAAGAGATTTAGTGCTCACATGTACTATTCTGCCAAAGAGATTTAGTACTTCATAAATGCACTATTCTGCCAAAGAGATTTAGTTCTCACATGTACTATTCTGCCAAAGAGTTTTAGTACTTTCATCAATGCACTATTCTACCAAAGAGATTTAGTCCTATCATATAATGGACCATATATCTTATGTTTCATGTGTTCATAGCAATAAGTATAGAAAATCATGCAACATATCATACAAGAACAATCATTTCAATCAATATCATATGCCAAGTATTTTACTACTCATATAACACAAGCATATTGTATAATAAGCCAAGTAAGAGGTAATGGCGTACCTTGATCAAGAGAAACCTAATCACATATGTTCCTCATGTCATCTATTTCTTTGTTAAACCTGATTAAGACAAGATTACATACTATCATCAGATTCTTATCATCTTTAACCCTAATCGTGTTCATTAGGGCTTTACTTAGTTCATTAGGTCATTCCCATCATTACTTGCTTTCCTTGTCTTAGAATTATCTCACTGATATCATTTTCCAGATTATGATTCATTATCTGAACATTATCTTCCATAGCATTTTTGTGCACATTAATTAACCCTAGGTTACATCATTAACCGAGATTAGGGTTTTATAACATGTATTAAGATTCATCTCCATATAACATGGATTCTGTTCATCATTATGATCTCATAATTAAAACTGAGGTTTCATATACTGATATGAGCTTAAGCTGTGAATTTCATCATTTATTGATCATTAATGTATTTTCTACATTTTGTTAGGGTTATTAGCCCTAATTAGACATATTAAGCAAATTACATGATTTCGTGCATCAACATCATGATTACTAATCTTATATGGACTAAAAACATGATTTATGATTTATAATCAAGATCTCATAATTTTAGGTCACTATTTGATATTTATTATACATCAAATAAGCATTAGACATATTACATGATATTACTGATATTAGTTCTTCAAAAGTCTGATATTATGCTTCCATTGTATTCTACTCATTTTTCTAAATGTTTTGGTACCTTGTTTGTATTTTTCAAATAAACGAGCTATTTATTATGCATTTTCAAAGATCTATAAATTATTGAAATTTCTTACCTTTTTCGGCCAATCGGAAGTTGCCACGTGTCCACGCTCTGCTTGCTGGTCGAGCCGGTCTGATTCACTGGTTCAGGTTGATTTGGTTTAACGTTTGAGTTGCTTGGTTCGGTGGTCTGGGACAACTATTGGACCCAGACTGCTCTTTCTTCTTTTCACATTCCTTGCCTGACGCAACGCCTACGGGTGTCTTGCAGCCGCCACCACGACTAGGGGGTAGTTCTCTGCCCAATCTGCCCGACACCTTCGTGCATCATCTCCTGGACAACGGCCGCCGCTGTGGGCCCTCTTCCTGGTCGATCTGTCTCCCACGCTAGGGCGGAAGCCTGACTGTGCACCCCCCCCGTTCGCCGTGTTCTCACGAGCCCGCCTGCTCTTCCTTGCAGGGCATTGCCGCTGGGCTCTTCTCGGTGTGGCTCGCTACCAAGGTCTTCTCCGTCTCTCTCCCTTGAACAGGTCGCCGCTGCAGGGCATGACTCCAACAAGCAATCACCTACCCTTCGGTCCTTCTCATCGGCTTCGGACTTCACCTGCTAGGAGCCCGCTGCCCAAGGTTCTCTGCTCCTCGCCTACTGAGGTTCAGGTGTCGCCGCCTCCAGGATCTTCTCTGGTTCAGATCGTGAGTCGCGAGCGGCTCCCTTTCTACCTGCAACGCGGTCGCTTCCATGGCCCTATTCGTTGCTATCACTGGCTGCTGCCACAACTGCATCACCTCCCGGACCCATGCCGCCGCCATTCTCTGTTCTGTGTGTGTGAGGTCGCCGCCTAGTGAAGCCGCCATCTCTGATCTGGCTACCTGGGAGCCAGCCGGTCTAGCAAGCTGCTACGGACTGGTGCGCCTCCTATTCTGCCTAACTAACACTGCCATAAAGGGCTCGTCACCTCCCGATCGCCTCTTGCAGCTGCTTGGAAGCCTGGCAGCACCTCCGCGACGCTGCCAGGTTTGATGCCGCTATGTATCTCCTCTCAAGCATATGTGTGGATCCTTGCTTAGGCATGTCGCTGTGGCGCTATCCCAAGGTGTTCTGGCCTCACCATGGCTCTTCCTTCTCCTACCTGCACTCTCGGCTCCAAGCTACTTGGTGTAATGGAGGAACTTGGTGTGGTATTATGGGAAGGCCTCACTCATGCCTCACTGAGGTCTATACGGCACATTATGAAGCCTACGAGGATCCCAAACTAACCACCCATCCAAAACACTCTTCAAACCATGATCCCTTAGTGTAAGGATGTGGTGTAACACCAATTACAAAACATCCATAACTGTTAGGTAGAAGATAAAGCAATCCGGGCTGTTGAACCTCATGTGCGGTTGAGATGGACTCTTCATCGTAACTACTCCATGCTTGCTTCCGTGTCAAGGGTCTAAGGCTGTGTAGTCAAGTCTTGGTTATTCGGTTAACCTCATTCTCATCATAACTCAGTTCATAACAACAAAGAATGAGACTTTGTATTGATTTAGAGCTTAGCTTCATTGTCGTTAAAATACAAATATCTCATTGATATCAAAAGCTTATAGTTACTTGATATTTAGGGGTTCCTAAAGTCCACTTCATCACATCCTACACACCTTAAGAGAAATTTTGTCCTCATAATTAAGCCAGAAAATTGAGTCTATCACATCATATACATCTTAAAAGAACTTTCGTCCTCGAAATTAAACCGTACTCATACTTCTAGGGAAAACCTTATCTTACCTTCATCCACATGTAGGCATCATCCTATGTACAACATAGTCAAAAGCTCCAGAATTATATCCCAGCTACTAGGATGTTTTCCAAACATCTAAGGTGATACAAGGGTGAACCACTCATCATATATCATGGTTTAAGAGCTTAGGTTACAGCATGACGTATCTCATCTGTTAGGGTTGCATTTTTATCTTTAGACATGCATTAATATTCAACATCATATTACCATGTTCCCAAGGAGTTAACTAAGATTAACTCATACATCAAGGTGTCATCAACATTATGTTGAGATGACTTGTTGGAACATGTTCAACATTAACATATGCCTTTTAGGAGGGAGTTAACTATAATTAACCCGCATTATCCCTATACATCATAACAAGGTGTAAAAGTCTTTATGTTGTGCTAACGTCAAACTGTATTTTTTTTTGTCTTTATTAAGCATTAAGATTAACACCTCATGTAACATGTTTCATTCATATGATCTTATTTCATTTCTCATAATAAGTTATAACATTTACATGTGATTCCATCACAAGATTAACCAACATTTTCACATTATCATCATTATTCATGTATATGGTTAACCATTTATGCATTGATGTCTATTAAACCATCTCTAGGTTTCCATCATCCCATATGCATATTTTAAGATTAGATCACTATCTTACATATATTATATCATGGTTGTGCTAACAAAAGCATACAAGTGGCTCGTGAAACATGTATCAAAACTTTATATAGTCCAATTGAGGTTCTCCTATCCCATATCACGAGGGTAGTGTCATGCTCAGTCTCTCTGAGCTAACTCAACTCTATGAGTATCTCATAACAAAAACTTTATCTTCCCTCCCCTGGTCTAGGGTTCTCAGATTACCTCATTGGCACTAGCTAATAGCTTTACAAGCTCTAGCTACATAAGCACAAACCAAAACATGATATGACGTTCTCATCACATGCCTTCTACCCATGAAACACTATATCTCAAAACTCTCTTATATGCACCACTAGATTCCTATGTGGGAAACCACCAACCCGAGCATGAGGCTTAACAGAAACTAGCATAGCTACCTCCTCCAGGGTCTTGGGCTCTCTCCCTCACCCAGATGGAAGGCACTCATATTGATGTTCACATGCACATATAAAGAGCCTCTCTCTATATCTAGGGTTTGGTCCTCCCAAGGACATCTAGGGTTCCACAAAACTGTAAGAATCATGCATAAATGAACTCAACTCATTCATTCAGGAGTAGTCTAGTTTAGGACATATCATATCACATATCTCATATTTCTCATATCGTGGAGTCTAGGTTCTCTGACCTTCTCCTTGTGGGTCTCGCTCTCTCTTGAGCTAACCCCAAAACTGGTCCTAACACTAGAGGTCATCCTTCGTAAAAGAGATTGAGGCCCATGCTGACTCACAACCTTGTCTCAGCCTAGCTTATCTTATCTCATAAAAGTCTATTTTCTTGCATCATCAGAACTCATCTTGCATCCTTAAGATGAACTTAAGTCCTTAAAGACAAATATAGATCATCACAAACTATCTTATATCATCTATATAAGACTTACATCACATCATCAAAACTTATTTCATCTATTCCAACTATCATAATATACCAAACAAGGCTCTAGACATCTAATCTAGAACTACTCTCTCTTCTAGACTGATGTCATTCACTTTCACTTAGGTTGCATGATCACCTCCTACTCGTACATGTGTGGGGACACATTTTTGTAATACATATACATAATAAAATATTATATAGTTTTTCTCCGATAAAACAAGCGTCAGAGAAAACTATCGAGGTTCGATCCATTTGGAATCAAAAACCAAAACCAGAAACGAGTGTCCCACACATAGTAGAGAGTCCAGTGTCATGAAAACTAGTGAAAAGGGTGAGAACAAGGGGTAGACTAGTGTAGCTACTCTAGACAACGAGCGCCATATGTCTAGGGTTTCTCTTCCCTTGATGCATGCCATTTCCAAATAGTGCAACGTCCCATACCGCTGCACTACAAGGAAAGAACGACATCTAAGGACTTGCTATCCAACAAGCACCAGTCTAGACCTAGTTCTCAGACATCTAGGTGCTAACCTAGAGGCTAGGTCAGATCTAGTCTCTAAAAGACGACTAATCTAACCCTAAAAGATTATTAAGGTTCAAGGTTCTTTAGTTTTGCGTTGCATAATGAGCAAATGTCAGGCTTTGCTATTGTTCATGCTCTGATACCACCTGTGACATCCCCAGATTTTCTAAAACTTAATCTGATGTGTGACGTCCAAATTGAAACCCTCACCTCAGTGAGAATCCCAATTTAAACATCCCACATAAGGCTAAGAAGAAGAAAATCAAGGGAGTCAGAAGGAAACACATCAGTAGCACATGTACATGAACAATATTAAAACCATACACACATGTTCACCATTCAACATATAATTACAACATGAATTGTTACAACATTTGATATTACACATTGAAAGGTAAACTTCTACATATACATGTACTACATCTAAACAACAGGATCTTAAGACAACAGGTCCACCTGTACATCAGCTCGCCACACAACTCATACTATCTTGGATCTTCAAGAGCATAACCACAACCTAAACAAAAGATTACATGCGGTACACGTCAGCACAATATTCAAGAATATTGTACTGAGTACGCCTACGTGTCTTTTATATACCTCTCATCATATCTTGGAAATAAGATAAAACTAATATACTTGGCAGTAACAAAAGAATATAAGAAAAGGCGTATGGTTGCACAAAGATATTTGTTACTAGAAGAGAACACATATTTTAGGCACATTTCCATTATATGTAAACTTGATCAACCACAGACACTATTCTACCAAAGAGATTTAGTGCTCACATGTACTATTCTGCCAAAGAGATTTAGTACTTCATAAATGCACTATTCTGCCAAAGAGATTTAGTGCTCACATGTACTATTCTGCCAAAGAGATTTAGTACTTTCATCAATGCACTATTCTACCAAAGAGATTTAGTGCTATCATATAATGGACCATATATCTTATGTTTCATGTGTTCATAGCAATAAGTATAGAAAATCATGCAACATATCATACAAGAACAATCATTTCAATCAATATCATATGCCAAGTATTTTACTACTCATATAACACAAGCATATTGTATAATAAGCCAAGTAAGAGGTAATGGCGTACCTTGATCAAGAGAAACCTAATCACATATGTTCCTCATGTCATCTATTTCTTTGTTAAACCTGATTAAGACAAGATTACATACTATCATCAGATTCTTATCATCTTTAACCCTAATCGTGTTCATTAGGGCTTTACTTAGTTCATTAGGTCATTCCCATCATTACTTGCTTTCCTTGTCTTAGAATTATCTCACTGATATCATTTTCCAGATTATGATTCATTATCTGAACATTATCTTCCATAGCATTTTTGTGCACATTAATTAACCCTAGGTTACATCATTAACCGAGATTAGGGTTTTATAACATGTATTAAGATTCATCTCCATATAACATGGATTCTGTTCATCATTATGATCTCATAATTAAAACTGAGGTTTCATATACTGATATGAGCTTAAGCTGTGAATTTCATCATTTATTGATCATTAATGTATTTTCTACATTTTGTTAGGGTTATTAGCCCTAATTAGACATATTAAGAAAATTACATGATTTCGTGCATCAACATCATGATTACTAACCTTATATGGACTAAAAACATGATTTATGATTTATAATCAAGATCTCATAATTTTAGGTCACTATTTGATATTTATTATACATCAAATAAGCATTAGACATATTACATGATATTACTGATATTAGTTCTTCAAAAGTCTGATATTATGCTTCCATTGTATTCTACTCATTTTTCTAAACGTTTTGGTACCTTGTTTGTATTTTTTAGATAAACGAGCTATTGATTATGCATTTTCAAAGATCTGTAAATTATTGAAATTTCTTACCTTTTTCGGCCAATCGGAAGTTGCCACGTGTCCACGCTCTGCTTGCTGGTCGAGCCGGTCTGATTCACTGGTTCAGGTTAATTTGGTTTAACCTTTGGGTCACTTGGTTTGGTGGTCTGGGACAACTATTGGACCCAGAATGCTCTTTCTTCTTTTCACATTCCTTGCCCGACGCAACGCCTGCGGGTGTCTTGCAGCCTCCGCCACGACTGGGGGGTAGTTCTCTGCCCAATCTGCCCGACGCCTTCACGCGTCATCTCCTGGACAACGGCTGTTGCTGTGGGGCCTCTTCCTGGTCGATCTGTCTCCCACGCTACGGCGGAAGCCTGACTGTGCACCCCCCGTTCGCCGTGTTCTCACGAGCCCGCCTGCTCTTCTTTGTGGGGCATTGCCGCTGGGCTCTTCTCGGTGTGGCTCTCTACCAAGGTCTTCACCATCTCTCTCCCTTAAACAGGTCGCCGCTGTAGGGCATGACTCTGGCAAGCAATCACCTACCCTTCGGTCCTTCTCATCGGCTTCGGACTTCACCTGCTAGGAACCCGCTGCCCATGGTTCTCTGCTCCTCGCCTACTGAGGTTCAGGTGCCGCCGCCTCCAGGATCTTCTCTGGTTCAGATCGTGAGTCGCGAGCGGCTCCCCTTCTACCTGCAATGCGGTCGCTTCCATGGCCCTATTCGTTGCTATCACTGGTTGTTGCCGCAGCTACGTCACCTCCCGGACCCATGCCGCCGCCGTTCTCTGTTCTGTGTGTGTGAGGTCGCCGCCTAGTGAAGCCGCCGTCTCTGATCTGGCTACCTGGGAGCCAGCCGGTCTAGCAAGCTGCTACGGACTGGTGCGCCTCCTAGTCTGCCTAACTAACACTGCCGTAAAGGGCTCGTCACCTCCCGATCGCCTCTTGCGGCTGCTTGGAAGCATGGCGGCACCTCCGCGACGCTGCCAGGTTTGATGCCGCTATGTATCTCCTCTCAAGCATATGTGCGGATCCATGCTTAGGCATGTCTCCGTGGTGCTATCCCAAGGTGTTCTGGACTCACCATGGCTCTTCCTTCTCCTACCCGCACTCTCGACTCCAAGCTGCTTGGTGTAATGGAGGAACTTGGCGTGGTATTATGGGAAGGCCTCACTCATGCCTCACTGAGGTCTATACGGCACGTTATGAAGCCTACAAGGATCCCAAAATAACCACCCATCCAAAACACTCTTCAAACCACGATCCCTTAGTGTAAGGACGTGGTGTAACACCACTTAAAAAACATCCATAACTGTTAGGTAGAAGATAAAGCAATCCGGGTTGTTGAACCTCATGTGTGGTTGAGATGGAATCTTCATCGTAACTACTCCATGCTTGCTTCCGTGTCAAGGGTCTAAGGCTGTGTAGTCAAGTCTTGGTTATTCGGTTAACCTCATTCTCATCATAACTCAGTTCATAACAACAAAGAATGAGACTTTGTATTGATTTAGAGCTTAGCTTCATTGTCGTTAAAATACAAATATCTCATTGACATCAAAATATTATAGTTCCTTGATATTTAGGGGTTCCTAAAGTCCACTTCATCACTTACTATCCTTGTAATTTGCTACTTATCACTTACTATCCTTGTAGTACACGGTGTATGGTGATCTTAAAATCATGATTTCCTGTCTGTCATGATTCCTCAAGATCAAATCCTCGGAAACCCTAAACCACTCTCATCTGAGTTTTATCACCTTCCTTTCCAAAGAAGTGCATTTGAGGCTCTTCAACCATCCTTTTATTGCATTAAGGGCAAACAACCACTAATTGTTTTCAACCAGTATTGTTTCATCTGAGGGTTAGCCAAACCTATCTTCTTTCCAAATTTAGGGTTAGCCTAACAACCTCTTCTAGTCTCTAGCCAAACTAGGCAGCAATATCTCAACCAGAGCATCCATTACCACTTCACATCCTTAGGTATTAGGTAATGTTGAAGACATACACTCCCATGTATTTCACTTATCATATCATCTCAAACTCTAAGTCTATCTTCATCAGAACACTCTGAGCTCATCCTCTTGGTTATCAAACTCAACCTTGTATCACTTGCAAATTCCACATAGCTCATGATAATACATTTTTACAAGATGATTACCTTAATACTCTTATCGTTTGTACCTATCCATGTATCATTCACTCCACAAGGACACGTTATCATCTCTGTCCTCATTCCTCATGGAAACGCTCCAAATCACATCATCTTTACCCTTGGTGTATGGCATGTGTACTGTCCTATCTCTCACTCCCATAACAAGAGGAAATAAGCATTTGGTTGTCATCCAAATACAGAGTTCTTCCTATTCCAAGAGTAGAGATGGTACATCCCACCTTGCCAGTACACCTTCAAATCTAAGTTGAAACATGCAACTTATGTCTCTATGTCCCAATCATCTTGATATCAAAGTTACTTCCATGGAAAACTGGTTCCGAACCTACTTGGGTCCACACACAATCCTTGGTCAGCTCCTCTAGGTCTATAGGGTGCCGGCACTTTTGGGGTCATCTCTCTTCCCTCATGCATCAGAGAGTGCCCTACTCATCTGCCTTTTGGGTCCCATGAGTTCATGAAGGTGATTAATCTCCTAACCCATGGCCCTCAGAAAATGATAGTTGTTACCTCCCGACCCTATGGTCATGTGCAACTAGGGAATTAGACAACTCCTACTTCCAGTGGTTTTATCCCTACCTGACCCTAGGATATTCTTAGGATTATATTATAGTACTTCTAGCTTAGAACCATGCCCAAGCCTTCATCATCTCTCTTTATGCATTCATGGGCAGACTTTCATCCTTTCATAGGGTCATGGCAACCTGCCTACCTTGGTCAGGCCCCATACTGGTTACCTCCATGGTAACACATCCACATTCACTTAGAGATGATTATCTATAGGTCTACAGGTTCGTTCTCATACCATGTACTTTCACTTAGCTTCTCACGATCCTATGAGACCTCTTTAGGTTTCCACAAAACCCACAAACTGGTACACACCCTACCAAAGGGTTCCTCTCCCATGATGGGAGAAAACTATACCTTGACAACAAAGGTCACAAACGTCCTTAGGGTGTATGTTCACTTGAGCATGCTTAACCCAACAGCCACTAAGGCACACGCCTACCACCTACTAAACCATGATAGTCCATACTTGTTCTCTTTCACAACATCATACCTTCACATGTCATCAACTTAGCTATGGGGGGTTCATCAAACCTGCCTTAAACTTAAGGGGTTTCTCTTTCCTTTAAACATGAGAAGTACCATGCTCGAATCTATTAAAACTAAAACCTCATCATGAGCATCAGGTACTCCCCTTCTCTTAGGTCTGGGAACCCTAGGTTCACCTTTGGGTATCCAACTACATGTTCCATCTCTTAACCATGAATCCAGCATGTCCAAGGTATGTCATGTACTCCCATGATCCTTTTATTCAAGCTGCACCTTAGAGTTGAGTCTTCCTCAAGAGAAACCAACAAGGTACAAGGCCTCACAACTTGTTACTAAACCTCTCCAGGTCTAAGGAACTCTTCTTCCTATCTCAGAAGGTAACCACCTACACCATAGGCACATAGGTACCAGAAGCCTCATCCTCTCTCTAGGGTTTGGTTCCTCTAACGGCCACTAAGATATCAATAGCCTCCAGGGATCAAGCATGGGCAACCACTATCATCTACTTAGGTTACATCATCCTCAACTCCCCACTTTTCCCAAAGTCTAGGTTTCTAACCTTCCTGCTCGGGGTCCTACTCTCTCTCTCTACAGTTAACTCTAAAAACAACCTCACTACCAGAGGTCCTCTCTCCATGAAGATGGATCAAGATCCCAAGCATACTCCTACCTGGGTGAAGCCTATGATCAACTTCTGTTTGTTCAAGATTATCCGTAGCTCTTTTGCTTATCTTACAAGCTATCCATCATACTTACTAGCCAGGGTTTCAACCTACTGCCGCACCACTGACGTACTCTGGTTGCATGTTATCCCCTACTTGCATAAGCCCATAGGATTTCCATAGGTTCTTCACTAACCTCACCAATGACAGAGCTATCCTTCACTCTAACATGCACGCCTCTTTCCAGGGTTGGGTTAGCAAAGGTACTAGGTTATCTAACCTCTCATGGCTCGTATGGCTTCCCAAGGCAAGTCCATCCAAACAATTGGTCAACCATGACATCTAACTCATCATGTCATCTCTCTCTATAACCTTCACTTAGGGTTAGGGTTAACATCATCCTCAAAGGATGTGCCAGGTCTCTACTTGTAATGGAGATCTTTACCTCCAAGACTAACTCTGTTCACTTATCCTCCTATCAAGAAGGCCTAGCCTTAGGTCTCTCCTGAGGGCATGACAACTTATGTCATACGACCTAAGCATGTATCTATTCCTTTACGCTTAATCTATTAAGCTTATGTCCATGACATCTGATTTACATGCTTTTTATTAATTTTATGGAGGATTTCTTAAACCTTACCAACCTTACCGATACCACAAGAGGGTGAGGAAAAGAGAGAAAATCCTAATCCTTAAGGTCCTTAACGACATTTGAGTTGAGAAGGGATGAACAAGATGAGAGAGTTATAAAGGTATCTTATTTCAAGTCAAATCCTGAGACAATGGCCAGACAGTCACACTAATCTGATAGTCCTCATATTCCGACTAGCGGTGTAGAGGAAAATCTTGCCAGTCCCCGAACATGATCCTTTTTCTAGAAACCTCTGTCTTTCGAAAATTCCTCTAATAAATCCCTTTGGTTCTATAGAGTTTGTAAAATTTAATAATTATTAAAGATTAAATGAGGAACCTATGCTCTGATACCAATTGTAACGACCCTGCCTCCCAGTAACCCCCAATTAAGGGAGACCAAGATATCAGAGCCATTATCCCAATTAATAGGATCAAAGGTTTGACAAATAATCAATAACAATTATCAAATTCTACCAACTAAACTGAAAACTGGTATAAAATAAAACTTTGCTTACCTTTATAAAACTTTGGTAAACTACTCTATCTACAGCCTGGATTCATTCTATCTAATCCTCCTTGCACTTTATTTCTTATTTCCACAATGTGTCACTTTACTTTTTGTTCTTTCAATTTCTTTCTTAATAAAGAAATATCTAATTGACCTTTTCTTTTCTTATTGCTTTATCTTTGCAATTTTAGACTCCTTGGGACCCAAGGAACCCAAGAGGCATGAAATCCACCTTTGGATTACACTTTATTGCCTTCTAGAGGTTTCTACAATTTTCTTTTCTCTATTTCTTATTAATAATGGAGTTTCTTTTGTCTTTTCCTTGTTATTGGGCCCAATAGCCAATAAAGCCCACAAATCAATCAACAAGGCTATTTTAAACGAAATTCATTCATTCAATCAAAAGACATCATTATTTATTCATTTATCTTTATTATGAGAAATTACATTTCTCACCAAATGAACCCAAAAATTGGGGTTGTAACAGCAACCATCTTCACCGCCAACTCAAGATTCAGAGAGGAGAAGGTTTCCATCAACCTTACTTGTTTAGGGTTGTTGTTGGTGTATCTTTCTCCTTCTTCTCTGAATATGTTCACTATAATGACCCCCTCCCCCTGTTATCCACTATTCAGGCAGACTGAGAGGGCAAGGGCCATTATCAATAATATAGGATCGCATGTTTAGCAATTAATCAAACATAATTAATAAATTTGACTAATAAAATAAGATTGGTACAAAACTGATATTACATGATATGGAATTTCTAAAGTTGCAACATAAAATAAAATCTAACTAACTATAGCCTCCATGTTTACCTTAATGTTTCTTCATCTTGTGCCTTCATTCTAGATATCTGTTTTCATCATATTTGCAGACTGAAAAATTATCCTAAAATGCCACAAAAAAAACACCAGTCAGTATAAAAAATTATACTGGTATGAGGGGGAAGAAAAATTTCCACATATACTTTTAACAACATAACCACAACAATTATTTGTTATAGAATCAAAGTTTATGTTTTATTTATAACTTCTCAACCATTTTACTCAACCTCCGGTATACCCTCTTTAGGGTTCTATCCCTATAGTGGACATTAGGCTACTTCTCCATATGGAGCTAGGTACCTTATTGGTGACCTCTCAATCTAGATCTCGGTGTCATTAGGTCTTCCCAATATGGGGCATGACCTTTTATGACCTTCCCAATTTGGGGCCTACTCTTACCTTCCCAACCTGGAGCATGACCTTTTATGACCTTCCCAATATGGGGCCTGCTCTTACCTTCCCAACCTGGGGCTTGGTCTTTTAGTCATCACCATGACTTTAATTTTATTTTCATTCAATACCATGAAATGATGTGAATTTTGGTGTATGTGTTTACCAAGTTTTTATTATTTATCTTAGATCTCATTTTGTTGTAGTGTTGCACAACCTTACTCCCTATTTTGCTGTGGATTGGTGATGTGGATAGACCCTATCCATAGGATGTGGCAGATTGGACCATACAACACACCTCTCCTACCTCCTCTCATAAGGAAAATTGTGGGTGATGTGCAGAGCCCGGATCCAAGCTAGTGGGGGTTCCATCTCAGTCGTGCATGAGGAACTAATGGACATGTTTGTGCCATGCTCGCTTTTAGTTACTAGATTGACTAATGTGGCAACTAAAGGCATGGTCATGGCTTTGAGAACGTGGGACAAGAACCAAGATGAGGGAGGGAGTCCCACCTCCCCATCTGTACTAGCTATCCATCACACTTCACAGATGGGGAGCATTGTGAGAAGAAGCTGTTAGAGTAGAAGACCAGAAGCCTGAAGAGAGGACCAAAGGAAGAGCCATGGCGGTACCAAGATTAGTGACGAGGAGGTAGGAACACCCTAGGATAGAGCCCACGGCGGTATGCCTGGGCATGGATTCATGGCAATGGTTGAGAGGAGATATAGAGCGGCGTCGAACCTGGCAGCGTCGCGGAGGTGCCGCCAGGCTTCCAAGCAACCGTAAGGGGCAAGTGGGGCGGTGATGTACTCTCATTGGAGACCCTAGAATGGAGACATAATGGTAGAAATGGGATCCAAGTAGTCGACATCTATTGTTCATTTGAGAGAGATGTGGCAGTAACGCGCTCTCCAAAAATGGAGTCCCAACCCCTACATTAAGTGAGATGCGATAGGGGAGCCAATGGCAGCGTTAGAACCATTTCTCACGGTAGGAGATCGGGGTGAGACAAAGCATATTTTCTCTATTGATTGGTTGCCAGAGTAGATCCCTTGAGTCGGCGTTCCCACACAGACTGAGAACAGAACAAGACCTAAAGCAGAACATAGAGCTAGGGTGGGCGACGGAGGCGGTGGGCGCTGACTCGCGTCTGGCGCTGAGAACGCAAATGAGAGAGAGAAGGATGAAGCATACCGGGTACATCTGCATGAACCGCCAGAGAACCAGGAAGGCAGAGATGGAGCTGTGCAACCCAAATGGCCACGTGGGGACATGCAATTGGCCCGACAAGGTAAAATCCCAAAAATGCTTAGTTCATATATAATTCCTAGTAATTAGCATGTATATCAGAAAAATACAAATAAGGTACCAAAATTCTCAAAAAATGAGTAGAACACAGTAGTATGATAATATCAGGCTTTTGATGCATTAATAATAATGATATCATGTAAGATGTGTTATGCTTGTTTCATGGATAATAAATATCAAATAGTAACCTAAAATTATGATAATTTACCAATAACTCTAGAACATCATATAGAATCCATATGATGTCAGTAATTATGATGTTGATGCACAAAATCATGTAATTTGCTTAGAATGTCAATTTAGGGCTGATAACCCTAAATAAAATGCAATAAATACATGCATGCTCAATAAATGATGAAATTTACAGAATAAGCTCATATCATTATTTGAAACCTCAGATTTAATTATGAGATCATGATGATGCATAGAATCCATGTTATATGAAGATGAACCTTGATACATGTCATGAAACCCTAATTTAGGTTAATGATGTAACCTAGGGTTAATTTGTGCACAAAAATGCTATGGAAGATAATGAACCACAATCTGGAATATGACATCAGTAAGATAATTCCAAGAAGATAATATAAGTAACAATGAGAATATCCTAATGAGATAAGCTAAACCCTAATGAACACGATTAGGGTTAAGATGAGATGTAAGATGATGAGAACCTGATGATAGTATGTGGTCTTGTCTTAATCAGGGTTTGAACAAGATATAAAGGATATGAGGAATATGTGATTAGGATGTCTTGATCAAGGTACGCCATTACCTCGTACTTGGCTTATTATACAATATGTTTGTGTTATATGTGTAGTAAATACTTGGCATATGATATTGTATGAAATGATTGTTCTTGCATGATATGTTGCTTGATTTTCTGTACTTATGGCTATGAACACATGAAACATAATATATCTATTCCATTATATGAAAGCACTAAACTCTTTGGTAGTACAGTGCTTGGAAGTGACCTAACTCTTTGGTAGTCGGTCACATTGTACATATGATCTAACTCTTTGGTAGTTGATCATAAAGGCCTTAAGCTTGAGCTCCTTCAAAGTCCAGAGAATGCATCAAAACCTTCGGCGGTCAATGCATGGATATATAATAGAAAATGAGCTTAAAATATGTGTTCGTTTTTGTTAATGAATATCTTTGTGCAAGTATTCGCTTTTTATTATATTTATTTATAACTGCCAAGTATTAGTTTTATCTTATTGTCAAGATATGATGAGAGGTATATAAAAGACACGTAGGCATACTCAGTACAATATTCTTGAATATTGTGCTGATGTTTACCACATGTAATCTTTTGTTTAGGTTGTGGACATGTGATCTTGAAGAACCTAGATAGTTGTGAGTTGTGTGGCGAGCTGATGTACAAGTGGACTTGTTGTCTTAAGATCCTGTAGTTTAGTGGTCGTACATGTACATGTAGAAGTTTGATGTTAAATATGTAATATCAAATGTTGTAAAAATTCATGTTGTAATTATATGTTAAATGGTGAACATGTGTTGTATGGTTTTATTATTGTTCAAGTGCATGTGCTACTAATTGTTTCCTTCCGACTCCCTTGATTTTCTTCTTCTTAGCCTAGTGTGGGATGTTTAAATTGAAATTCTTGCTGAGGTGAGGGTTTGAATTTGGACGTCACACATCAGATTAAGTTTTAGAAAATATGGGGACGTCACAATGTCCATCTTCAGCTCCCATGTGGCTTCATCCTCTCCATGGTTCTTCCACATAACCTTTAACATTTCTATATTTTTACTCCTGAGCTCTCTCTCCTTGGTACCCAGTACCCTCACAAGTGACTCAGGGTATATCAATTTCCCTTGGAGTTCAATAGGTTCAATGCTCAACACATGGATTGGGTCCTTCACATAACACTTTAGATTGGACACATGGAACACATCATGCATCACACATCACACAATATTGAGGGGGTAAGGCTAGATGATAAGCGACTTCACCAATCTGTTTTATAATCTCAAAAAACCCACGTATCAGGGACTCAGCTTTCCTATATTCTTAGCTATATCTCGAAGGGGTCAGATTTTCAGAAACACATGTTCACCCATAGTGAAGCGCAAGTCATTCCACTTTGTATCAACATATGACTTCTATCAGTCATGGGCTCTCTTCAACCTTTGTTTGATCAAAGTGACTTTATCAGCATACAACTACAATTCCTCTGACCTCAACAAGGTCCTCTCACTGATATCATCCTAGTGAATAAGTGATCGACACGACCTCCCATAAAAAGCTTCGTATGGAGGCATCCCAATATTAGCTTGGTAGCTATTATTGTAAGTAAACTCAACTAAGGCCAGGTATTTCTCCCATGATCCACCCCAATCGATCACACATGCTCTCAAAAAATCCTCTAATGTCTAGATTGTTCTTTTTGACTATCCATCAGTTTGGGGGTGATAAGTTGTGCTAAACTTCAATCTAGACTGAGTTCTTCATGCACTTGCTTCCACAGATTAGAGGTGAACTTAGGATCATGATAAAAAATAATTGAACTCAGAACACCATGCAGTCAAACTATCTCTCTGATATATAGTTCAGCTTGATTTGTCACCTTGGTAGTGATCTTTAAGGCTAGGAAATGTACTGACTTGGTAAGGCAATCTACAACAACCCATATTCCATCGTGACCTTTCTTTGTCTTAGGGAGACCCACCATTACGTCCATGGTGATCTGTTCCCATTTCCAATCAAAAATATCAGTTGATTGCAGTAATCCACTGGGTCACTAGTGTTCAGCCTTCACCATCTGGCACACAAGACAACTGGCCACATATACCACTCTCTTCATTTTAGACCACCGAAAGTATTTCTACAAGTCTTTAAACATCATGGGAGTGCCAGGGTGTACTGTATACTTCGAACCATGAGCTTCTTGCAAGATATGATTCTTCAAGGGTGAATCTTTAGGAAACCAAATATGACTCTTGTAGAGATTCCACCATCTACTCGCACTGAGAGATGGGTCTGAGGTTTCTCCAACAAACTTTTCATCTTGTCTAGATCTGGGTTGGCTACTGTGCAGCTATGAACTCAGTCAATAAGTCTAGTTTTATCTGAATGTTAGAAACACATATCTGATCTTTTGAGTGCCACAAAGTCCACCTAGCAAACTCGTCCAGTTATCTCCACTGGCGAGATAAGATAGTTGCACACCTGAGCTATTTATAACTAAGAGCATCTGCTACTACATTCATTTTTCTAGGGTGATAGGTGATGGTGAAATCATAGTCTTTCATATACTCCATCCATCGTCTTTGTCTCAAGTTTAGATCCTTCTATGTTAGGAGGTACTTCAAGCTCTGGTGGTCCGTGAGGATTTTAAAAGTGGCTCCATAAAGATAGTGTTGCCTAATTTTCAAATCATGCATAATCTCAACTAGTTCTAAATCATGTGTTGGTTAGTTCACTTCATTTGTCTTGAGTTGTTTGGAGGCATAAGAAACAACATGCCTATTTTTCTCTTGCATACATCCAAGCCACATCTTTGATGTGTCAGTGAAGATAACAAAACCTTTATTTCCTGATGGTATAGTCAACATAGGATCTATGGTTGACTTTTCCTTCAATTCCTAGAATCGAGCTTTGTACAAGTGTGACCACACAAACTTCTCGCATTTTCGAGTAACTTAGTGAGGGGCAGAGCACTCTTTGAGAAATCCTTTATGAAGCGCCAATAGTATTTGGTCAATCCCAGGAAGCTACAAAATCTTAGAAGGGTTCTTCAGTGTTGGCCAATCATGCACAATTGACACTTTAGCAGGATGCACTGAGATGGTCCCTCTAGATATGATGTGTCCAAGGAACATGACACAGTCTATTCAATACTCACACTTTGATAATTTCCCATAGGAGTTATGCTTTCTCAAGATATCAGGGAATCTAACCAGATGGTCATTGTGTTGTTCTAAGTCATAAGAGTAAACCAAGAAGTCATCTATGAACACTATGACAAAAGATTCTAGGAAAGGTTGGAATACATTGTTCATGAGATTCATAAACACACTAGGGGCATTGGACAACCCAAAAGGCATAACCACAAACTCACAATGGCCATAACAGGTTCGAAAAGTGGTTTACAGAATGAACTCACTCTTAACTTGCAACAGATGATACCTGAATCTCAGGTCAATTTTATAAAATACTCAGGATGACCTGAGCTGGTCAAATAGGTCATCTATATGGGGTAAAAGATATTAGTAGACTGGTTGATCATTCTATAGTCTATGCACATTCTGAGCGACCCATCCTTCTTCTTCATAAAGAGTATTGGTTCTCCACATGGAGATGTTCTAGGTTGGATAAAACCTTTGTCTAGCAATTCCTACAATTGCTTTTCAGCTCAAGCAACTCAGTGGGGGCCATCCTATAAGGTGCCTGGAAATAGGGTTTGTTCAGGGAGCTAACTATATTGAAAAGTCCACCTCTCTCTAAGGTGGTATCCCAGGAAAATCATCTGAGAACACGTCTTCCTAGTCCCTAACTACCTCTATTTCCTCTAAAGATTGCACCTTACACTCCAACTCGGTAACTACTACTACGAATGCCTGACAACATTTGGATATCATTTGCTATACCTTCAAGGTAGACACATACATGCTAGTGGTAGCATCCTTCCTACCTCTAATGGTGAATAGTAGATGACCTGGTCTCTCTATTCTTGTTTTCTTTTCCTTACAGTCGATCTTTTCTCTATATGTATAGAGACAATCCATACCAATTATCACATCAAAGGCATTCATGTCAAGAAGGTTAAAATCCATAGGGAGCTCATTATCTAGATACTTAATAGGTATAATCGGGGTTTGCAAGAGAGATGCAAAGATTTGAATACATAGGGTTGTGAGATCCAAAATATATCATAAATCCTTGATGTCCAAACAAAGAATATTTGCAAGATTTCTTCAAATAAAAGTATTAATAGATTCAGAGTCAAACAAAGCTTTTACATTGTGTTCCATGATCTCAAGCATGCCTACATTATTTTCCATAACAAGTCAAACTATTGTATTTATTAGATAAAATATTGGAAAAATAACTCTAATGGTTATTAACCTCTATCAAATAGTTAGCATTGGCATGAGCCTCTTCATTGTCGATGGTGAAAACTTAGGCTTACCTTCTCTCTCCTATAGGTGGGACTGCGGCTAGTGCAGCTGCTGCTATTGGTGGCATTGTTGCCATAGGATGAACAACTACTGGGCCCAGACCTCTCAAGTCAGGAAGGGGACATTTAGCCTAAAAGTGTCCTTCTTACTGACAATTAAAGAACACCTTCTTCTCAAAGTGGCAATTGCCTGAGTGCCATTTTCCACACTTGTGACACCTTTAGGGGAGATTCTCATTGTGGGGTTTTCCCTTTCCTCCATGTATTCCTTTGGCATGGTTGCATCCTTTTCCTTTCCTATGGTCATTCCTTGGTCCAGAGGTACTTTCAATGAAACCCAGACACCCCTTTGGTGGGGTTGGTGAAGGCATCATCATCTTCTCCATGTCTAAGGCGGTGTTGTAAGCAGTTAGTGAAGTTTATCAGTTTTCTTTCCATTACATGAGGCTTGAGGGAAGGATGCATACACTCTAAAAAGTGATCAACCCTCCTTTCCTCAACCAACATGTAACCAAATCGGTCCAGAAGATAGAACTTGCAGGCATAGTCTGCCACTGGGAGATTGCCCTAAACTTGGTAGGTGACCTTCCTCTCTTTCTCTTTCTTGGCTGAGACATGCACTAATCCGATATCTGAAATCAGTCCATACCATTAGGCCTTCATTCAAGTCTTGGCCCATGATGTGGTTCTCCCACCAAATATGAGCTTCTCCTTCCAGAAGGTGAGCATCAAAAGGGACTTTCTTGTTCGAATGCACTTCCAGCACACGAAAGCCATTCTCTACTAATAGAAGCCAGGCATCAGCTTTATCAACCACCTTTGTCTTGTATTCTCCCCATACATTCTCAATGTTTAGCTTCACAAAGTCCAGAATAGTGGCTCCCAGGTGTGTACAAATGGGTAGTGGATCACCATTTTCATCTCTGGCTATGTCCTTGAGAGCCAAGGTAGTAATTGCCGTAGTCAGCTTCTTCTATTATTTCATCCAAAGGGCATTGAGAGTATGGACTACTACTTTGCTAACTCCATATCTTGGTTAATCAGTCGGGTTCTCTTTGGTCTTGACCTCATATTCTGACATTGGTTCACCTTTCTGGTCTTTCTCTAGGTTCAGGTTGTCGAAGGGAACATGTTTAGGGTTTGATCCTTCCTCAGAGGCTTCCTCAGGTCTCTTCCTTCTCCTGGAGTACTCATCCTCCATTGCCTTCCTCTTCGTCTCTAAATACCTTCTCTTCCGTGCGAGAGGGCCTACTTTCAGCATGATCCTAGGGAGTGTCATAGGGGATGGTGACGATCTTGGTATGAGCCATGTTGATTCACATAATCATGTAAATAAACCCAATCTTAGTTTTTAGAGCATTAAAGCATACAAATGCATGTCCATGACATCTTGCTTACATGATATTTATTATTTGGCGGTGCCTGCCTTAACCACTAATTCTCATAACCCTAGTACTCAAAAAGAGATACAGACAAAAGTTATAGGCACATAGGGTTTTTTCAATGAAGGGGGTAGAGAAAATATGAAGATAGATGAGAAATCCTAGTGTATGTCATTTCAAGTAAAGTCCTTGGACTTTGTCCAAGAAGGAAGCATAGAACCAGGAGTCCTTGTAAGCTGACTAGTGGTGTGGAGAAAAATATTGCTCCCCCTCCCCCCTGTGGTCCTTTCTAGACATTATTGCTTTTGGAAAACACTCTAATAATTCCCTTTGGGTTCCACAGACTTGTAAAATTTAATAATTATTAGAGGTTAAATAGTAAACCATGCTTTGATGCGAAATGTAACGACCCCTTCCCCATGTTATCCCCTATTCAGGAGGACCGAGAGGACAATGTCCATTATCAATAATACATGATCGCGGGTTTAGTAAATAACCAAAAAATTTAATAAATTTTGCTAATAAAATAAGATTGGTACAAGATTAATATTACATGATCTGGAATTTCTATAGTTGCAACATAAAATAAAATCTAACTAACTATAACATCCATGTTTACATTAATGTCTCTTCATCTTCTGCCTTCTTTCTGGATGTCTAGTTCCAACTTATTTGCAGAATGGTAGATTATTCTAAAACACCAACAAACAAAATGTCACCCAATATAAAGAATTATACTAGTATGTGGGGGAAGCAAAGTTTCTGTATATACTTGTAACAACATAACTACAACAATTATTTGTTATAGAATCAAAATTTATGTTTACTTTATAACTTCTAAGCCATTTTTACTCAACCTCTAGTATACCATCTCTTAGGGTTTTGTCCTTGTAGTAGACTTTAGGCTACCTCTCAGTCTGGAGCTAATTACCTTATTGGTCACCTCTCAATCTGGAGCTAGGTGCCATTAGATCTTCCCAATCTGGGGCATTACCTTTTATGAACTTCCCAATATGGGGCCTGGTATGACCTTCCCAACCTTGGATTTGGTCTTTTAGTCATCACCATGACTTTACTTTTCTTTCCATTAATGATTTCTAGAGTTGGTATGCGGGTTCGAGCAAGTTATAAGCATGACATTGTGATAGTCATAGTCAATTTATAGATTGTAGGAAATAAAATTCATCCAAGCATTTAATTTCAAGAAATCCCATAAAACCTCAGAAAATGTCATGAAAATAAGCGGTTATTCATAGGCGTAGCAATATACCTTGGTCAGGAGTTCTAGATGTCTAAGAAAGAGCAATCAATCAATCAACCAGGCAAAGCTATCCCAAAACATAAAGGAATACACCCATGTATCATTTTGGATCCAAATGATCATTGAAACTGACTTGGGTCTCAAGTTAGGGTTTCTAGATCAACTTTAGGGTTTCATTAGGGTTTTGTCTCTCCAAACCCTAATTATGATTTTTGATGTCTATTGGGTTTACAAACCCTAATTTGTCATTAAATGCACTTTTATTCTCAAAGAAAGCCTAATTATCCAAAACATGGGTTGCTAAGTTCATCTAACTTTCAAATTGCTCCTTTTATTCATGAAAGATCAA
The DNA here is from genome assembly GCA_963693085.1 of Alisma plantago-aquatica. Classification (NCBI taxonomy): domain Eukaryota; kingdom Viridiplantae; phylum Streptophyta; class Magnoliopsida; order Alismatales; family Alismataceae; genus Alisma; species Alisma plantago-aquatica. Next base: position 50,863,854 of record OY856415.1, on the reverse strand, counting down.
TCCTTGATCATCTATATCAACTGGACATATTAAAATCAACAACTCTAAAAAATTAGGATTCTAGTTCATTTAACACATTATATATGTTAACTTTAGGCACCTTTTGAACTAGAAGCATATTTAGCCCCTAATTATAATTTATTGGATTCTATGGATTTTTCTGAGAAAAACCCATATATTATTTTCTATTATTTGATCATCCTATTAATTTCTAGGATTTTTAAAATTTAACCCTTTTTAGGCCAATACGGGCCTACCACCTAGGCAGAGAGCCCCGGGCCCCTCCCTACCAACTCAGTTGGGCTGGCCAATTGACTCTCGCCAAGTCTGCCGCCCACTCACGGCTATCCTATCTGACTAAGCGAGAAAAAGACGGGAAAAGACTGAACTACCCTTACCTCTGTAGCATGTGTGTGATGGAAGCAACGTGCCTTCTTCAACCTTCAGTAGATGAGTAGAGTCTCTGAGTGAGTCAACTCGATGGTTGACTCCTCAACCTAGAATACTAGTGCACGAACCAAAGTTACCTTTGCCTTTTCCCTACTTCTCCAAACTCAAAGCAACCCTCAATTGCTCTAGTGGTGGTCGATGTCGTCGAGACAATTAGGCAGTTCATCCAGCAAGATGATAGTATGGGCAGAGATGAAGATCAATGCCAAAGAAAAAATTAATATCGGGGAAACAAATGTGGGATTCGATTGAAGTTCTAGGATCTATTGATGCCCTTGTAGATGGTTTGAGACCCCCTATTTATAGTTGTGGTTCGGCCATGGATTCCAATGAATTAGGCTTAGGGTAGGCTGATTTGGATTGACCTTATGAATCCATTGGGATGATTTTCACGCCTTCTCATACACTCAATCTTCGGGAAAGTAGCTTCAAAAATGACCAATTGAGTTCCTGGTTTCCTTTCTTAAGCGAGGTAGATGATGAACGTTCTTCCATTGGATCTCAGATCCAATAGTCCAAAAGACATGTGCTGATGAAAAGGCTGATAAAATGATTTCCAATATAAATCAAAATTATTGCATTTAATGTTATTCCTTTCACTTTAGGAATTTTTATAAAATACATATCTCTCAAACCATGCATCCTTTTAATCCCATATTTTAAGGGTAAGTCTTAATGACTTAATCTATATGTGTGCCAAGTTTGGAGAAAAAACTCAAAACTAAGAGGGACTTCTATTCATATGCAAGCCATCCACTTCTAAGGCACATATTCTACATTAAAAAAATATTTTTCTATTTATTTCTTTTCTATTTTCTATATTTTGGCTATTCATTACATTAGAAGCCACGTGCACATGAAAACTAATTATTAGTGGCCACACATGCCACTTTCTAGAGAATTCTACACAATTCTCACATACACACATAATTATCATCTATTTCTTATCTGTATGCTTAATATGGGTTTTTCTTTTATCCTTTTCCCTTTTTATCCATCATTGGATTAATAAAATAGTACAATTCACGAAATTCATTATTCAAGGGAAATTTTAAAATAAATACATTCTTAGTAACAAAGCACCCAAATTTCTAAACAAGTATCTTTTCATAGAATAACTGCATTCTGATTATTAAAATACAAGCAAGATTGAGGTTATAACATTCACCCTTTCCATCTCCATCTCATTTTACATCTTCATGTCTCATGACATGCCATTCACCATCATGAGTGTTTTGTTGATTAACATGGGTTGGGAGTAGCCACTAAGGCCCTACCAACATGTAAATATTCATATCCATGAATATATACTCTTAGCAATGTTTATCTCCCTACTCTTATTCTTAATGATTCACTTACATGTTTAGCTACCATGATGTGTTTCTTTATTTTCATTGCCTCGATAGAGTAGTATTAACCATCATCTAAGAGTTATGGATTTACATGAATGCATGTGAATGATGAAATGCTTAAGATAATGATCATGTATGCCTTGTGGTTGTATGTTTGCCATCTTGAGAGAGAGGCAACCTTATAATCTAGTTCTATCCTAATATCTAGAGAGGAGGGAATACAAACTCGTGATGATTACTTGTAAACTTGCAAAGGATGTACAAAGGGTGTGAATATTTCTTTTTGGTGAGAGACCTTAATGGTGAAACCCAATCCAAGTTTCATTCCATTCTTGTTTTTACTTTACCGTTCATTTTTTACTTGTGTATTGATTGCTTGTAGAAGAATCATTGTTCTATGGGGAACACAAAACTTCCCTTACCTTTTGATTGTTGTAACTAAGACATGTCTTAAAGGATCTTAGCACTTACCACACTTGTCCCTATCCTTTTGATTGTTGTAACTAAGACATGTCTTAAAGGATCTTATCACTTACCACACGTGTCCCTATGTTCCATCCAGATCTACTACATCAAACCCCATTATAATCGTTGTGAGTGCCTAAGTGTCACATTATAAATTTAAAAGTTTTGATTACTCTAAATATGTGCCTTTTTAGTGTGTGATTTAGGCTTATCAACTCTTTAGCATCATTACAGGGGATAAGATAGATGGTACTATTAGGAACCAAGTCTACTTAGCATACATGTTATAACCTGAATTTTCATGTATTTACATATATATATTTGGATGCAAATAATGGATTGTTTAGGGCATATTAGAAAGCTTGAGATTTCTATGTCTTGTTTATTAATTTTGGGTTGTGAATGCAATCTCTCCATATAGAAAGGATTTCATGTATTTTTTTATTTTCAATAATCCATTGTCGATTGTCAGTGAAAGACATAATGGAAAATTCAATAATATTGGGGTTTCCAAGAGAGAAGAATAATCGATATAAAAATATGGAAATGTCTTGGATTTCTTCAAAGAACAATTGAAGGAAAATAATAGACTTTATTCGGCCCTATCTTACACCTAAATAAAGGATATATCAACATAGGATTTCGTGCCAAGTTTTAGTAGGAAAAAGAGTTGTTGCAGGCCTTAAATAACAAAAATAAAAAAATACTTGAGAGGCAAGGAAAAAGTAATTAACTTTTATATTTCAATACCAACTTTTACTCAATCTGAGATTAAGTCATTGTGATGTTTATCTTAATATTTAGGTCAATTTGGATAAGAGATGAGGGATATATGGATTTAATGAGTTTATATAAAGTGAATGAGTAATTGATATATATATATAGTCACATTTAATGCAACTAGGAAACATAGGTCAGTCCCTTTTGTCACGCTACATAGTATCCCTTGGATATCAAATCAACAATCTGGTGATTATCTTCCTCCTCGAATCAAATAAGGAAAGCCGTCTATAGTATTGCCCCTTTTCCCTTTTCATCTATATTTGTCTCTGATCCACGTTGGCACCCATTGCCTTCCCAATTTATTCTCGAGGTGATCCCAAATCTTACCACCCTAGATATACCTATTTCGAGAAGGATTGGGACTTTCTCCAATTGCGGTTTGGAGGTAGACTCCATTGATAGCAGTGTTTTCTACCCACACCTATGTAAGTCATAGTAGCCTCTCCGCAAGGCCACATTGCACACTGGAAGATCCCACAGATCTCGTGGAATCATACCTAGCCTACAAATTCATAGCAAGCCATGCCTTCTTCTCTTCTTTCTTCCTCTACCCCACCAAAGAACCACATCTTTGACACTCTATATTCCTACCTCCTTTGGGTAATTGGCAACCACAGACAAGTTGGGTGAGACAAGGTGAAGGAGCCAACATCCTTGTCTTCCACTTAGGATCCCAGACACTCTGAGTCAATGGTTGAGTTGACTTGCACAAGGAACTTGGTTTGTGAGCGGGGGTTGAAGATAAGACCACATAGTTTTACTCATCTACCACCGAAAACTATTGTTGTAAGTTAGGGGTACACTGGTGTTTTACTTCCATTTTACAACTAAGCAATGTAGGTGCGGGTTTCCACGACGGAACGAGCCCCATCCCCATGGTGCATGATTTATCTTGTCAACTACCGACATGGCAAGTCCTAACTGGACCAAATAAATTATCTCAAAATAATTCTAGTAATTTAATGGTAGGTCAAAATATATATAATATATAAATAATTTTCATCAAAAAATTATGTAGAATCTAATACAGTACCCCAAAATTATATAAAGATGCATACTTTGATGACATCTATACATGTAAACCCTAATTTCATGAAAGTGCTAATCATATCTTGATTAATTAGTCCTAATGAGTAAATTTTTATCTAATTTGATAAAAAGAAAAATTGGATCTAATCTAGAATGAAGAATTCACACTTTACCAAATTAGGGTTTCCAAAGTCAAAAGAACTTAATATGTCATAATTAGGATTTTGTAATCCTAACTCTAATGTAACTCTAATTTGACCCTAAAACCCTAGCTTAGGGCACAAGTCAGCCTTAAGGGATTTTGTGAATAGAAAAGTAACACAAGGGTATTAAACATTAATTATAGGTTGATTGCTTGGTTGACCAAATATTCCCTTATTTTCTTAGAAATTAAGTCATCCTTAAAGAAAGGTACATGGTCACTTATGGATAACCGCTCTTATCGAATACTTATGTCTTTTAAAGTTTCACAAATTTATTCCCATTAACATATTTGGTTGTTTATTTATTTGTTGCAAATTGTAAGGCCCTATGTGTACCACTTTATATGAACATAACTTGCTTAAACCCAAGATAATATCTCTGGAGGGTTGAATGTACATGTGGGAGGAAAGAAGTCATTGCGATGGATGGTGATCAAGTCGTTAAAGGAAGGTCACTAATAGTCCAATACGGGAAAGGAAGGTCAATATAAAACCACATATTGGAGAGAAAATTAACAGAGTCCATTGTAGGGGAAAAATACCCCAGTGAGAGGTTACCCTATAGAGAATACCCAATGAGAGGGTTTACCGCTGAGATTGAAAAATCAAGGGTTGAGAAGTTATAACAGAAAATGCATGTGTGATTATTTAATAATGATTGTTGATATGGTTGATTATGTTGTCACACCTACATGCACATATTTTGCTTGCACCACATACACAGTATAAAGATATACTGATGATGTTTTGTTTTTTGATGTTTTAGGTTAATCTGCAAACTACCTAAAGATATGGATATCTAAACAAGATGACAATTAAAGAAAAGATGACCAAAGTATACTAGAGGATTATGTTAATGCATCAAAGTGCACTACAATCACTAAGATAATTATCCTAGAGTTTAATCCTTTTTCAACTTTCCGATTAAGATTAGTATAGAAAGGGTCGATCCCAAAAGACAACCTTTTTAAGATTGTTAAATCTAATCCCATTGGTTTTGAAGAGCGTTTTATTTCTTTTTAGTATTTTTTTTGTTTTTAGAACAGAAAGAAAAGATTGGGTTTGGGGGTTGATGATTAACACTTAAGAAAGAATTGTAGGAATGAAAATGCACTTAGCAAGAATATAAATTTGCCCGGTCACAAGGAAAATCAAGATTGTTATTAGCACAAGAAAACTATTATGAATGAAAAGACTGGGAATTCAAGGAAGCAAAACAAGCGGTGATTGGAATCAAGAGATGGGAATAGAGGCTTTAGGGGTTTTCACCACCTTAGCCTAGGTAAAAACAAACTAATCCTTAAAAATGACGGATTCAATGAAGGCAAGTGAATTAATAAAAATCCACTAAAGATAGACACCACATGAGCCCATTGGTCCTGGTGCTCATGCTTCTTAGTTCATCATCCTAAAAGAAGAAGATCCACGGTCATTTCAAAACTCTTATGTGATTGGGTTTGTTGTTCTAAATCCGAACTTCCACGGTCATATCCATCCGTATTAACTTTTGATCAAACCAAGTAATTACTTTGATAGATCAATTAGTTATCAAACCCAAAAACCATCTAGAATCATTTTTAAGGAAAAGTCGATAAAGCCATGGCTAAGGGGTTATTCCCCTTGCCTCGATAGAGAACTACTCATTCATGCTTGTGGAGAAAAGGGAAATAGAGGGAAGAAGAGTTCTAGCCATAATCTAGTCTTACTAAAGGATATTTCCTTAGGCTAGAGTCAATGAAATGGCCGACGCTTAATCCCTTGCTCCAGTCCTTAGAATAGTAAGAATAAGAAGAAACTAGATCTAAACAAGCAAAGTAAAAATACAACAATTGAAGGAAACACTTATCTTGCAAAAACTAATCTTTATTTATGGAAAAAACACAATAACATAAGAACACAAGAAGATTGCTCAGAAATCCCCTACAAAGATGATACAAAAGATTATGTCAAAGATGGAGAACCCTCCTCCTTTTATTAAGAGGAGGAGGGGGTAGGATGCCCAAAAAATACGAGGAAAAAGGAGAGGGAGTCGTCCTTTTGAATTTTCTAGATCTGGTCAATAGAAATTTGATAGGATTTAATTGTCTTGACCATGTAGCTCTCTTCAATGTAGATTCCCACAACAGCAATTTCGAACGTATTTCTCTCCCGTAAAAAGCATAAAATTGGTCCAAATAATAGGATATTCTTTTAAGAAATTCAAACATTTCTGATGAATATGTGTACACTCAATTTGGACTTTGGATGCAAGAATTATGGCACTTTTGGTGGCGGGTATACATTAATTACAGGACTACTACAAATTGTGGAATTATACTCTAAGAATATTTATCCCATTTCCTAAAAAAATCCAAGAAAATATAATTAAAATTCTACTTATGGAGAAAAATATAATATAATACAATTAATTATAAAACTAAGAAAATAAATAACAAAACAATCCTAAAAAGATATCTAAAATATGTAAATAAAAATGATGAAAACACATTTATCAAAATACCCCGAACTTGATTCTTTGCTTGTCCTCAGGCAAATTAGATTAGAAATAAACTCCAATTTATACTTCCAAAATGCCATTCCTCACACTTGTATCATCACTATAATCCTTTCCTCCAAATTTTGGCCAAGTGACCCAATCTCCTAGAACCACATAGCATAAAATTATATATTTGCTATCAAAACAAATGTCAAATCTAGCTTCTAAAACAAGAATTTGTAGTAGAATAGGATTCATCTTTCTTTTGCTTTGACACTCTCAATTTTTATTATTTTTTTGGAAAGTTGTTGCACAAGAACAAGACTGAATTTGGGGGGTATGAAAACAAAGAAGGATGTGATTAAAAAATATTGATCCCTCCTCTATTCGACTCGGGATATGAATTTATGGAGTTGTGGCTACATTGGTCACAATTTTTTTCATGTGCACTTTTGGCATCTTTTGATGGTATGCCCCTTTGTGGGGTATGGGGTTTTCATTTTGGGAAGCATGCCACCCCAGACTTGATTTTTGTCCGGTGGTGATTCTTTGCTTCTCTTTTTTAGAAGAAAAAAAAGAGGGAATGAAGAAATGTTCTTGTTCTTATAACTTCCAACATTTATTTTTCATATATATTTATGAGAGAGTGGCATTGCTCTAGTTAGGGTATTCCTATAAATCTCATCATATAAATTTTATAACAAGATAATGCATTGCTTAATTATAGGGAAACATTATGCTTGGTTCTAATCAATTCCTTATGACTTGCCAACTATTCCAAGCAGTGATGTTATTTAGGGGTCCTAGGTGACACAGTTGTTTCAGACATGGCAATTTGTAATAAATTTTGAAAAGGTTTTACTAAATTCAAGGGGGTAAAATGATACAGATCTATTCAAATTGGTTGACTAGATAAATGCCTTTTTACAACTAAGTAAAAAAATTGGCCGACTAGATAAAGTCCATAAACTAAAGAAACTACATGAAAAATGATGAAAAGGGAAAATAAAGGTAATAAGGAAAGATAGAGGGTGGATCATGTACCACCCACCCCCACCCCAGACTTAGAATTTTACTCGTCCCGAGAAAAACCCAAACCCGAGATGGAGGGTTGAAGATCATGGCAGTGGCAGATAGTAAGGCAGTGGAGGAGTGGAGGAGGAGGCATGGTTGTGGTAGTGACTTGGTTGATTTTCTTAGAACCACCCCATTATCTTTGCCTACGTGTCTTGAATTGTATCCTAGATGGCTTGGCGTACATCTATTGGGTTTTAGGGGAGGCAGAGAAGGCAGCGAAAACAAAAATTTCTCCCCCAAACCCAGAACAAGGAAATGCGTCAACGTCTATACAATAGGAAATGATGGTTTGTGGAATCATACCTTGTCCCGAGGCTTGCTCAATGACAATACCTCACGCCTTGCGTGGTCTTCACCTCCAGTCTTGGATGGTGTCTGTGCAGCTCCTGGTCACACTGGGACTGACAGGATTGAAGGTTGTCCGAAACCTCCCGCCTCTGAAGTAGTCCACACGGACCACCTGGAACTCCAATCTCCTTGTCGTACAAGGAATCGGAAGGAGTCGCACCCTCCTATCAACGTACTAGTCGCCGACACACTCTCCTACCACCAGTCGCTTTTTGCAATTTTCTTTCCCTTGTTGTGCCTCCCTTATCGGGAAGCACTTGCTCGAGCTCTCTCTTGGTTACCAAAACCAAAGAGAACGACAACTTCACAGAGAGCAACTGGTTGCACTGAGTTGTACTTTGAGAAGCCCCCAATACCCCTATTTATAGGAGGGTCATGGGACAGGGTTCTCTATCCCGGGCAATGTGGGACTAAAGCAGGAGTAGAAGGGTTCGAGATTTTCCACAAAAACAACCAACTGCGCAACCTGAATCGATCGTTTCATTTCTGAAACGGTCGGTTGGGGACCTGAGCCGATACGTTGACACCTCAACCGATCGGTTGGGACCCATGAGCCGATCGGTTCACTTCTGAATCGATCAATTCGTGGTCTTGATCAGTTCCTGATTGACTTTCCTTCTTTCATTTCTAATTCCAATCGTATTGGACAAGTGAAACGAAAGGAAAATTCTTACCAATCCTACTTTCCCAACTTGTTCGGTTGCATCAGTTGAACCGATAATTTCAACACTTGAAGCAATCATTTCATCCTGACCTTGAGCCGATCGACTCACAACCTGATCCGATCGGTTCATCACATGAGTCGATCAGTTGTGAGTGCAGAATCAGTCAAATGCGCTTTCAATCAATTTGATACTCCAATCAATGCGTCCAACACCTTGAACATTATGATATTGAGTTATCAATTAATTGAGTGTTTAATTGAACTACTAAACTCCTTTAGCAATCAATCTAAACATTTTTTGTGGACAAAACTCCTCTTCCAGGTTAAATCCTATGTGTGTGACCCTGCAGGTCCATTTCACGTTGGTAGTGAAAGTCTATAACACTTATGACTTCACAATCAAAGAGCGGTGACTAGTCACACATCAGTGCCACCCAAGTGAAAGTAGAAAGTTGGAGAACAACTTTCAATCCTACAATCCGTGAATGGTGTTACAGCGAATGTACAATTCCTTTGTCACTGATATCCCGAATGAACTCGAGGCATGGAACAGTCATCCTGTCAACGTTCATTCACTTTCTTGATCTCAGAGTAGATTGGAAGAGATATGTATGACATCAATATCACATTCTAATTCACACATGCGTGCGAACGCCTATTTAAATCCTACTCATCAAGTGGCCTTGGATATCAAACTCCCTCAGGAGGGACAAATCCCATATCTATCACTCACCCCTCAAAATCCCCATGTGTCAAAGCCACCCAATCATCACCTTTATAACAACCCATGTTTCAGGACTGCGTTTGATGATGTCAAAGTGTGCCCAACGACATGTGTTGAGTGTAGTGATTTCAGGTCAAAGAATCACACTTACCACGATCACTGTGAGTATTAACTGTGACTACCATGTCATGGTTCCATGTGTCAAACTCACGGTGGGTCTGTCTGGTACACTTGTTCTCTAACAAGTACCTATGTGTTTGGTTTGATATCTCTATATCATGACTAATGAGATTCTGTCATCAACCAGCACCACAATCTAGTCTTGTCTATCATTGTTGTCTATCTACCTTCCATAATGACATCTGACTAGGGACATAACAAGAATGTACAAACTCTTAGCATCTGTATGATCTCATCGTTCAGGTCCTTAACCTGAAAGCATACGTCATTGAGTACTATCATTCTCTAGACATTCAATCTGTTCTATCACTATCTCATATGAATGAACTAGAAAGAATTGGAAGCTTGCCTTTGATGTTTATCAAATCAATCTTAATGTATCCCTTCAATCATCCCATGATTGGCTCTCAGGGCATACATACCAACAGACTCCCACTTGTACTATGAGCCAATCACCCTTGAATCATATTCATAGTGATCTTCAAACATGTCCCACATGTTACTGTGCTCTAGTGTGAACATAGTGAGTAATGGCAACACCTTGCCAATGTCAGTATAAATTGCATGTCTCACATCTCTTCGATGTACGTCACACATATGAGATGGAGTTGCCGTAATATGCGATCTAGTATTCCTTTGCTAACTTTTAGCCACATTGCATGATCAAGGATTCCATACTTGTCATCAATGAGGGGAATATCTATAAGTTCATCTCATGAACTTCCAGATCCATATAGTATCCACTGTTGTTCTCTAACGCATAGATACTTGGCATTTCCCTTTTAAATAGTTTTATTGGAACACTTCCAATTATCAACAAACTTTCACTTTTATATATCCTATATGTACTTTGCGATTAATTTTCTGTCCTTTTGGAAGTTTGCATCAATGTAACTCTTTACATTGAACTCTTCCTTATCTCCATAGAACTAGTACTTCTCAAGTACTTATCAAGTTCTCATGGTATTCCAGTAACCCTTACTGGAAGTAGACAGACATCCACTCGTCATGTCCCACATACGAGTTATCAGGATGAGCACATCATATTGCCATGTCCTACATACAAGATGATGAATGCATTTTGTTCTTGCCATGTCGATACATGCAAGATAATGGGATGATTACATACATGATAGATCCATATCTATTCTTAGTGTTCCCATTCTTCATAAGAATTGGACACTTGGCCTTGGGATACTAACTCCATGTAACATGGATAAGTTTTCTCCCACAGAATCTGTGCATACTGAACCCTTCAGTACAGATTGCCAATGTATGTTTTCTCCTCTTTTAGGTCAAGAGTTTTTCGAGAACTATCTCTATATATCTCTATTCCTATCACATAGGAAACATCTCTATCTTCCTTAAAGATAATTTCCACTTTTGGATTTCCATTCTAGAACATTTCCATTTCACATCAATATGTGGAATGTGAATACGCTCCCACTAAATCACAGATCCCTTCTTTATCTTTAACATATCAGTCAAACCCTTTGACTATATCATCAAAGTAAAGATCCAATTCTGAGTTGCTTGTACTCAATCAATCACATTGATTAGTCCATTGTAACTTATAGACTTCATTTGCATTAGTGGATTCATAAACCTTATAGGTTGTATCACGTACACATCCTTGTTTTATTCCTTATAGGAATACAGTTTTAGTATCCATATGCCAAATGTCCCAGTCATTAAGTTGCAATCAACAAGCATCATCCTTTTTCAAAATGTTATCCATGTATCTTGACACTTAAGATTCATTTGCACTTATGGATTTCATCCAATGGGTGCTACCATCAAGGTCATACCTTATGGTTCACATGGATGTCATTTAGGATGTAATGGTCATAAACCATAACTCAAAATTCGGCTCCTCATGTTCATCTAGATAGTTGACTCATCACATGAACAACCAATCACATAGATAAATGAGGTGTATCCGTCAAGGATATAAGAATTTACAACTCCTTGTGATTCTTAATGTCCTTTATTAGTGTGGGGTATTCTTTTATTAAGAAGAATTCAGTTATTTGATAATCATTCCTCCTTAGAGTATGATTCCTTCTTGATTTAGACATCACTATGCCTTAATCATGAGTTCACTATGATACACTATCATAATCACTCTTAAGGATCTCAAACATTTGGTCCAAGTATTTCATTCATTGATCTCATCAAGAATTAACACTTTACCAAATTTCCACTTCATCTATGATAATCTTGAACACTTCAAGATATTCATATTGGTATTTCTCCAAACACCACTTGAAGTATTAGCATTTGTTCCAATAGGTATGTAAATACATCACATGTATCATACCTAATAGGATAATCATTCTCCCACTACCTTTAGTGAAGATTGATTAATCATGTCCAAGATATTCATGTCTCTTACTGGTTCTCTAACCAAAAGAGTCTAGATTTATCCATCACATGGAAACTAGAAATGAATTTCTCATGATTGATGCTAATTTGATTGTTTGAGTTATCTATAACTTTTAGGTATCATTTTATCATATGCATATCAAATACCACAAGATAAATAAGGCATTGCCACAAAGATCATATTGAAACATCTCTTTATTGATTGCCATCATTGTTATACAATATGCAAAAATAAAGTGTTTCTATCTATTGGAAAATATGAAATAGTAGTTCTCAACTCTATTTCGTGCCCTTTAGGCTGAAATAAACTGAAAGATACTCCTATCTATGGCAGCAACACTTGCTCCAATGATGGGTACTTCTCTCTTGGTCCTTTCACAAAGGCCATCACTTCTTTGCGGATCTTGCATATCATATATGATAGATCCATATCTTGGTATCATATACCTCAGATAAAGAAGCGGTTCATCTCATGATACCTTAGGTGGAGATCTCCATCCCCTCCTGCATCTTCTTTTTTTCTTCCAGATATAGAGGGCAATCCCTCATACACCCTTTCCCCATGTGCCTTGAGGCTGAAGATGGCTTGGATTGCTGGCTAGCATCAGAACACTTCTTTGCTTGCCCTTACCCTTGCCCTTAAGAATTACCTTTTCTTTGATCACATCAAAGATTATGGTTTGTCTTTCTTCATCTTTGCATCTACTATCCTCAACATGTCCAACAACTCTATCAACGCTTGTCAAAGTTGTAGCTTATCATGAATTGTATGATTCTCGCAACATTTGCAGTATCATACCAATAGCCAACTCTTGGCTCAGAGGGGATCCTTCTTAGTCAGGTCTTTCCACATACCTAATCACATTGAGTGTGTGAATACCTTATTGGATCTCCTTCTGTCATGACATACTAGGATAGTGTCTTGGAGACATCATATGTATCATGTTGTCTCTGCAACTCATAGTTCAGAGAACACAACATCAAGCACTCCTCATCAATGTCATCCTCGGTATGCTTCCATAAGCATACTTTCATCCATTGATGTGGTGGGATCGAGTTCATCTGGTTCTGGTATAACTAGGACTTAGAGCTTTCGCTCTTTGATTGAGAACACTTCTCATCATCCTAATCAGTCATGGAATTATTCCCATTTAATTTTTTGGTCTCAAAGACCGATCGTAGATAAAGTGATTATTGTTTGTTGCCATTTGTACTACAAAAGGAAATATGCAATTTTAGTCCAAAACTCATTTTTGACTTATTTGATTGATTTGAAAAGTTGACGATATAATTAGGCCTTTAATTAATTATCGCCCCCACTATTTTAGTTCAAAATGATAGCCCTCACCATCAATTCGGAAGATTGCAGCGTACAACCTTCTAGTGGGCAAGATCCATATTTCATCAAGTCGTGAGTCAGCTTTGGCTGATCGCCCACAATCTTGACTATTTAGGTAGGCCATCATGCCAATTGCATCATATGCAACTCTTGATGAATGAACATGTGCAACACCTTGCCATGAACATTCCTTGCCTCTGGGCTTAGATGCTCTAAGAATCACCAGTTAAGTCTAACCCAAAAGCCGACACGATAAACATGCACCCTGCTTTGGCAGAACCTACGTGTCTACCCTTCACACTTCCACAAGATAGATGGCGCACCATGCTTTGGCGTAACCTACACTTGGTCGATCGAGTTTTTCATGTGTGTCACTAATGAAAGGCATATAAGACTTAATATTTTAATGAGGGATTTGGTTTTTATATACATATACATATCCAATCACCACAATACATAGTACGTATCATATACATGCTATATCCCACAGAAAACATGCAAAATGATAAAAGCGATGATTATGGACATCCTAATGTGATTCCTCAAGCCAAGAGGAATCACGGTCATCTAGGTCTACATCACATGCAACCTGTACAAGATGAACTCTGTGCTTTGCCTTTCGAGTAGATCAACTCATCACATGAGTGGCCTACCCGATCTGGTCGGTCGTCTGGGTGCCACCAGCCGATCGGTTGGCTCCTCCAACCAATGGGTTCGCCTGGTCATCGTGCATCTCATCATGGCCGCCACCCGCTCGTCTCGCTCCTCGAACTGGTCATCAACCGATCGGCTCACTCCTTGAACCGATCGTCTGGAATGTCAACCGATCGGTTCATGTCTTGAACCGATCGTCTCAGTTGTCGTCAAGATGTCCTCCGTTCTTCGACATAACAAGAAATAAAATTCTATCCTATTTTACATTGTAAAAAGAGAAATCTCGAGTTACATTCGAGGGGAGAAAAGGTAGGAAAGAAATCTCGAATTATTTCGAGTTACATTAGGAATAGGAGAAGGAAGATCGGTGTGCATACCAAGATGCAAGCAACCACATACAACCATACATAGATAGGGTTTATTGGCCATAACCACGCTATACATCCACCACAAAACTCGTTTAAGGGCGACGCGTATCGAGTTCATTCATAATACATATCATATATGTAAATTGGGATTTGTGTATTTAGTATTGGACATGAATAAATCCAATATTATTCACATCGTATGCAATAAATAAAGGCGACAAACCAAAATCTATCATATCGATAATCCCTAAAGTATAGAACAGTTGACGTGGCTCTGATACCACTGTTGGGTTTTAGGGGAGGCAGAGAAGGCAGCGGAAACAAAAATTTTCTCCCCCAAACCCAGCATAAGGAAACGCATCAACGTCTATACAATAGGAAATGATGGTTTGTGGAATCATACCTTGTATCGAGACTTTCTCGGCGACAATACCTCACACCTTGTGCGGTCTTCACCTCCGGTCTTGGACGGTGTCTGTGCAGCTCCTGGTCGCACCGGGACTGACGGGATTGAAGGTTGTCCTCCTAGCAGCAGAAACCTCCCGCCTCTAAAGTAGTCCACACGGACCACATGGAACTCCGATCTCCTTGTCGTACAAGGAATTGGAAGGAGTCGTACCCTCCTGTCAGCGTACTAGTCGTCGACACACTCTCCTGCCACCAGTCGCTTTCTGCAGTTGTCTTTCCCTTGGTGTGCCTCCCTTATCGGGTAACACTTGCTCGGGCTCTCTCTTAGTTACCAAAACCAGAGATAACGACAACTTCAAAGAGAGCAACTGGTTGCACTGAGTTGTACTTTGAGAAGCCCCCAATACCCCTATATATATAGGAGGGTCATGGGACAGGGTTCTCTATCCCGGGCAATGTGGGACTCAAGCAGGAGTAGAAGGGTTCGAGATTTTCCACAAAAACAACCAACTGCGCAACCTGAACCGATCGTTTCATTTCTGAAATGGTCGGTTGGGGACCTGAGTCGGTCGGTTGACACCTCAACTGATCGGTTGGGACCCATGAGCCGATCGGTTCACTTATGAACCGGTTAGTTCGTGGTCCTAATCAGTTCCCGATTGACTTTCCTTCTTTCATTTCTAATTCCAATCATATTGGACAAGTGAAACGAAAGGAAAATTCTTACCAATCCTACTTTCCCAACTTGCTCAGTTGCATCAGTTGAACTGATCGTTTCAACACTTGAAGTAATCATTTCATCCTGACCTTGAGCCGATCGACTCACAACCTAAGCCGATCGGTTCACCAAGCTGAGCCGATCGGTTCATCACATGAGCCGATCGGTTGTGAGTGCAGATTGTGTAGAATCAGTCAAATGTGCTTTCAATCAATTAGATACTCCAATCAATGCGTCCAACACCTTGAACATTATGATATTGAGCTATCAATTAATTGAGTGTTTAATTAACTACTAAACTCCTTTAGTAATCAATCTAAACATTGTTTGTGGACAAAACTCCTCTTCCAGGTTAAATCCTATGTGTGTGACCCTGTAGGTCCATTTCACGTTGGTAGTGAAAGTCCATAACACTTATGACTTCACAAGCAAAGAGCGGTGCCTAGTCACACATCAGTGCCACCCAAGTGAAAGTAGAAAGTTGGAGAACAACTTTCAATCCTACAATCCGTGAATGGTGTTATAGCGAATGTATAATTCCTTTGTCACTGATATCCCGAATGAACTCGAGGCATGGAACAGTCATCCTGTCAACGTTCATTCACTTTCTTGATCTCAGAGTAGATTGGAAGAGATATGTATGACATCAATATCACATATTGATTCACACATGTGTGTGCACGCCTATTTCAATCCTACTCATCAAGTGGCTTTGGATATCAAACTCCCTCAGGAGGGACAAATCCCATATCTATCACTCACCCCTCAAAAGCCCCATGTGTCAAAGCCACCCAATCATCACCTTTATAACAACCCATTTTTCAGGACTGTGTTTGATGATTTCAAAGTGTGCCCAACGACATGTGTTGAGTGTAGTGATTTCAAGTCAAAGAATCACACTCACCACCATCACTATGAGTATTGATTGTGACTACCATGTCATGGTTCCATGTGTCAAACTCACGGTGGGTCTGTCCGGTACACTTGTTCTCTAACAAGTACCTATGTGTTTGGTTTGATATCTCTATATCATGACTAATGAGATTCTTTCATCAACCAACACCACAATCTAGTCTTGTGTATCATTGTTGTCTATCTACCTTCCACAATGACATCTGACTAGGGACATAACAAGAATGTACATACTCTTAGCATCCGTATGATCTCATTGTTCAGGTCCTCAACCTGAAATCATAAGTCATTGAGTACTGTCATTCTCTAGACATTCAATCTGTTCTATCACTATCTCATATGACTGAACCAGAAAGAATTGGAAGCTTGCCTTTGATGTTTATCAAATCAATCTTAATGTATCCCTTCAATCATCCCATGATTGGCTCTCAGGGCATACATACCAACATACATCAGTATAACAAGGAAAAATTTTGAAATCAAGACGGTTAGGTCCCCATACTTTGACATGTGGTGGAGAGTAGTCACATGGAATCTCATTTGTATAAGGATAATTATTATAAGGAGCATTTTTTTGACTGAATTGCAGTTGTTTGATCGTATGTTGTCCACTAATGTAAATGGGGGTTGGGATGAAGTGATGATAGTTGGAGTATCCATCCATGACATCTGGTTGCACTGCTTGGGCAAGGATATGTAGTGGTGGATCATAAGGTGTTTGGCAATTATTAATTTAGAGCGGTGCCAAAAAGGGAGCGGGAGGAGAGGAAATGGGTATGGTCATAGATGGGTGAGGGGGTTGTGGGAGGGGAATATCTTGAGTGGTGATGTTGGTTGTTCCCACAACATGAATAGTGGGAGGGTAAATGTCCATCTTGATAGGGCTGAATGGGGCAATTTGAATAGCAACTTGATTGTCCACCAGAGAATTTGGGTTTCGGTCACATGTGGTGGTTCAGAATTAAGAAAACGTTGTTGCATCTTATTGAACTGGTCCATGCATTCAAGGAAATAGACTTCTTCCTCTTAGGTGTACTTCATGATACCCCCAGAGGCTTAAAACTTTATTAACTTTGTTCCCACTCATAGCGTGAGAAGTCATGCCTCAACATCAATGATGGCCCTTGTCGTGGTGAGGAATGGCTGACCAAATATGAGGGGGTAGCAAGTGTCTTCTTTTATATCAAGTACCACAAAGTCACAAGGGATATAGAAATTTCTGACCTTAACTGGAACATCATCAACAGTAGCAAGAGGCTCAGTAATGGATGAGTCTGTTAGTTGAATATGCATCGGAGTTGGTCTAGCATCAATTAGACTGAACCTTCTACACATGCTCAAAGGGATGATGGACACACTAGCTCTAAGATCAACTAGGCCCGAACGGCTAGTAGAGTCATCGATAGAACAAGTGAACCTAAAAGATCCTGGAGCTTTACGTTTCTTTAGCATTTTACTTTGGATGATGTCTGATGTAGTTCTAGCCAATTTTACCATTTTAGATTCTTCAGTAGTGCGCTTATGGTTTAGAAGGGCTTTGAAGAATTTTTTTCATTTAGGTAGACCAGTCATAGCATCTAAAAGAGGGATGTTGACACATAACTTTTTCATAATTTCCTTGAATTTTTTTAACCTAGAGTCTAATTGAGTATACCTCAGCCAACCGACAAAAGGTACACACATCTTATATACATGACTCTCTTCTTGTGGGGGAGGTGATCTCAGTGCTTGAGGGATAACAAAAACCTCTTCGTCACCCGCTGCTCAAAATCTATGAGGTGGGAACTTCCGTGGTAAGGCCAGATCTGGTAGTGACAACCTTAAGTTGTTCTATTATGAATAAAAAAACTGGGAATTTAAGGAAGAAAAAAAAGCAGTGATTGGACTCAAGAGATGGGAATCGAGGCTTTAGGGGTTTTCACCACCTTAGCCTAGGCAAAAACAAACTAATCCTTAAAAACAACGGATTCGATGAAGGCAAGTGAATTAATAAAAATCCACTAAAGATTGACCCGACATGAGCCCACTGGTCCTGGTGCTCACGCTTCTTGGTTCATCATCCTAAAAGAAGAAGATCCACGTTCATTTCAAAACTTCTATGTGATTGGGTTTGTTGTTCTAAATCCGAACTTCCACAGTCATATCCATTCGGATTAACTTTTGATCAAACCAATTAATTACTTTGATAGATCAATTAGTTATCAAACCCAAAAGCCATCTAGAATCATTTTTAAGGAAAAGTCGATAAAGACATGTCTAAGGGGTTATTCCCCTTACCTCGATAGAGAACTACTCATTCATGCTTGTGGAGAAAAGGGAGATGGAGGGAAGAAGAGTTCTAGCCATAATCTAGTCTTACTAAAGGATAGTTCCTTAGGCTAGAGTCAATGAAATGGCCGACGCTTAATCCCTTGCTCCAATCAACAGAAGAGTAAGAGGAAGAAAAAACTAGATCTAAATGAGCAAAGTAAAAGAACAACAATTTAAGGAAACATGTAGCTTGTAAAAGCTAATCTTTATTGATGGAAATAACACAATAACACAAGAACACAAGAACACAAGAAGATTACTCATAAATCTCGTACAAAGATGGAGAACCCCCCCCTCCTTTTATAGGAGAAGGAGGGGATAGGCTGCTCAAAAACTAGGGGGAAAAGAGAGGGATCCATCCTTTTGAATTTTCTAGATCTGGTCAATAGAAATTTGATAGGCTTTAATTATCTTGACCATGTAACTCTCTTCAATGTAGATTCCCATAGTAGAGATTTAGAACGTAATTCTCTCCCATAAAAATCATAAAATAGGTCAAAATAATACGACATTCTTTTAGGACATTAAATTATCTATCCAATGAATACTTGTACACTCAATTTGGACTTTGGATGCAAGGGTTATGGAACTATTGGTGACGGGTATACGTTAATTATAGGACTACTGCAAATTGTGCAATTATACTCCAAGAATATTTATCCCATTTTCTACAAAAATCCAAAAAATATAATTAAAATTCTACTTAAGGAGAAAAATATAATATAATACAATTAATTATAAAAATAAGAAAATAAATAACAAAACAATCCTAAAAAGATATCTAAAAGATGTAAATAAAAATGATGAAAACAAAATTATCATATTATTGATAGATTTACTCTATGTTTCAAACATTAGTTTTTCCTTTCCATGTAACTCCCTAGAGGATCTTTTATCTTCATATTGTTATCAAACTCATTTCCATTCAATGAAATTTCAAGTTATTATTGATTATTTGCTAAACCTAGATCCTAGAAATATTGATAATGGCTCTTTCCGTCTTGGTCTTCCTTAATTGGGCATAATAGGGGGAGATGGTCATTACATTACACATGTGCCTCTAGTCTAGTTATATACTTGACTGTACATTTTAAACCTGATAACTCTAATAATCTTGAATATCTCAAATATCACATCCAATATCTAACTCGACTGTGCAACATAGTTTAGGAAGTTTGAGTGAACTGGTTCAAATCCACTACCCACTCTAAGGATCATGCCCCCTCGTAGACCAGTAATCCCCTATCCCAGGGTGGAGGACCTTAATGAGGAACCTGAGGAAGAACGTGATGAATAACATCATGAAGAAGAGGAAGAGGATTACTACAAAGTTGAAGAGATCCCATGTCATAGTGAAAAAAGAAATAGGAACAACAACAATGATGATGATGATGATGATGATGATGGAGACCCTTCTCTTCATGAGTTAGCTTCCAGCAGTTCTAATGATCTAGGTGTTCAGTTATCATTCCACGATTTAACACTGCAATTTTGAGTTGAAGCATGTTGTTATAACCCTGATCCAACAAAGGACTTTTGGGGGAAGCTTCTTAGATGAGATACCCTATCACCATGTGGATGCTTTCAAGAACATCTATGACATTATTAATGTGAATAGAGTGTCACAAGTGGTCATTTATTGTAAAGGGTTTAACTTCTCACTTACAGACAAGGCCCTATTCTAGTACTTATCTTTGAAAGTAAAAAACATAAATGTATAGGAACCTCTAGACTACACATTCATCACCAAGTTCTACCTAATGGAGAAAACCAATAGGTACAGGCACCGATCACTCGTTTTAGAAAAAAGCTAGGAGAGAACCCATATGAAGCATGGGAGATGTTTCAATAATATCAAAGGGACTTCCCTCATCACAACTATGAAAAGGGATTCCTAGGACCACTTTTTACAATGGGTTCACCTCTGTTGAAAGAGCTTCTCTCAACGCTAGTGTAGATAGTGATTGCATGGGTAAGAACCCAAAGAAGACAATGAAGATAATTGACAACATGGCCTCTCTACAAGATAGTCTAGACTATGAGAGAAGAATAGAAAACAAAGTGTCTTCTAAGGGGGTAATAGATGAATCCAAAAAAATTAAGAATTTAACTGCTCATATTTGAAAGATTGCCCAAGATATGTAGTTGAAGGATTCTAGGAACAAGGTAAAGAATAGAATTGAAATTGTGATGAAGTTTATCATATGTGAGGAAGGTGGAGACAGAGTAGATAACAACACCTACATCCAACCTGAAGAATACAATCAACAAGATGACACCAAAAATGTCTCCTATGTCAGCTTTAAGAGACTAGATCACCCTAGTTTCTCTTATGGAAAAAAAAAACACCACTGAGAATTCCCACCAACTGAATTATCCACTTTACATAACCCCTATGTGTTGTATAAGGGGTGGACAATATTGGTTTAATTGGAATACGAACTATCAACAAAATAGAAACAATTCTCAGGGACAATAAAAAAAATCAGGAGAGGAATTCAAGGTCATGGTCAAACTTTTAATGGAATAGACTAGATAAATGAGATGTTTGGCTTTAAAAATAAGATAATCTTCCATAAACAAGAAACTAACTCAAAGTGTGATAAATAATAACAACTTCTTGAATATTGTGCAAACCCAAGTGGGGGAGTAACTTTTCAAATGACAGACAAGCAAGCATGTAGAAACCAAATCAATCAACAATTGATGTAACTATCTTAGATGATAAACAATTCTCCAGGGAAGATCCCTTCTACAACTGAGCATGCCAAGATGGCCACAAGATCCCTTCTGTAACTAAATTTTCCAAGATGGCAACAATGAGGTTGGGCAAGGTCTTAGAAGATCCGACCAACAAGGAATGTCAAGGATCTAAACTTGTTACTAACTCTCTACCTAAAAATGACTCAATATAAGAGGAACCAAAAGCCAAAGAGGCATCTAAGAAGGTTAAGTCAAAGGATAAAGGCATAGGAAAGAAATAAGTGAGAGAGAAAAATCTTGATGCAGTTGAAGAAGCCATGATCAATGAAAACCCCTATGCACCAAGAATACCTTTTCCATATAAGTTGATCAAGGCACATTTGAAGAATAGATATGAAAAGTTTTGAGAATCTATGAAAAAATTACATCTTGACGTTGCTTTCCTTGATGCCATCAAAGATATGCCAACCTATGAAAAGTACTTACAGGACCTTATAACCAAGAGAAGGCATGGAGATGAAATAGAGACAGTTAGGTTAGCAAAGATGTGAAGTGTTTTTTTGCAAGAAAAGATGCTAACTAAACAAAAGGATTATGGAGCTTTCAAAATTCCATTTAGTGTGTCAGATAATGAAGTGAGACCAGGTTTGGTTGATCTTGGGGAAAGTATAAGCTTGATGTTGTTGACGGTAACCCAGAGGCTCATACTTACTGATATGGTAAAATAGGGATGCACATCCAACTCGCAGGCCATTCCTTCATGAGACCTATAAAAATAGTGGAGAATATTCTCATTTGTGTAGGAAGATCCTTCATCTCTTATGATATAGTCGTGACTGATGTTGTGGAAGATCCCACATGCCCCATGATACTTGGGGAACCTTTTCTTCTACAAGAAGTTGTCTAATAGATGTTGAAGCAGGATTCATTACTATAAGGGTCTGGAATGACCACATTGATTTATGTGTCCCTTTTTTAATATGTTTACTACATGGACAACTACTTTTGGTGTGTATGCCCTGAGAGCCAATCATATGATGATTGGATTGGCATACGTCATGATTGATTTGATAAATATCAAAGGAAAGCTTCCAATCTATTCTAGTTCAATCAATAATGAGATAAATGATGGAGAAAAATGAATGTATAAAGAATGACAATACTCAATGGCATATGTCTTCAAGTACGTGACTTAAACAATAAGATCATATAGATGCTAAGAGTATGTACATTCTTGTTATGTCCCTAGTCAGATGTCATTATAGGAGGTTGATAGACAACAATGACACATCAAGACTAGAGTGTGTGTTGGTTGATGACATTGTCTCATTAGTCATGATATATGACATCAAACCAAGCACACAGATACATGTTGGAGAATAGTGTATCGGATTGACCCACCATGTGAGTGACACATGGAACCATCTCTCATAGTGATGGTGGTGATTGTGATTCTTAGACATGAGATCACTGCACTCGTCGAATGTGATTGGGTACACTTTGACATCATCAAACACAGTCCTGAAACATGGGTTGTTATAAAGGTGATGATTGGGTGGTTTTGACGCATGAGATAGACTGTGAGTGATAGATATGGGATGTGTCCCTTCTAAGGGAGTATGATGTCTAGGCCACTTGATAAGCAAGATTGAGAATTGCATGTGCATGCACATGTGAATCAATATATGATATTGAGTCCACATACATCTTAGACAATCTTATCTAGTTCAAGAAACATGAATGAATGTTGAAAGGATGACAACTCCATGCCTTGAGTTCATTCAAGATATCAGAGACAAAGGAATTATACATTCACTAGAACACCAATCACAGACTGTAGATTGAAGGTTGTTCTCCAACTTTCCATTCACTTGGGTAGAACTGACATGCAACTAGGCACCTATCTTTTCTTGTGATGTCATAATTTAGTTATGGACATTCACTGCCAACGTGATATAGGACCTATAGGGTCACACACATAGGAGTCACCTAGAAGAGGAGTTTATCCATGAATGATGTTTGGATTGATCACTAAAGTGTTTAGGTACTCAATCAAACATTCAATCAATAGACTTGACTCAGAATCATCAAGTTCAAGTGTTTAACCAACTGATTAGAGTGTCAGGTTGATTGATAACTTAATTGACTGAGTTCTATACAATCTGGACCACCTACTGACCAGTTTATTGGGTGAACCAATTGGCTCATGGTCATTGGGACAATTGGTTCACTTGGACCAAACGAGTACATGTTGGGTTTCCCGATTCATGAGAAAAGTTTCTCGTTTCACTTGTTCAATTCGATTGGGATAAGAATTAATCTTTGCATTAACTAGAAATGAATTAAGGAAATCAATTGCAAGTTGGTCTGGATTGTCAACCTCCCAGTTCACTAAGTGAACTGGCCAGTTCACTATGCCAATTGACCGGTTCACTAGTGAACCGATCGGTTTGCCTGCTGTAGTGCAAATTATTCATGAAAAATTCAGACCCTTCCTGCACAAACTGGGAACCCTGACCCTACCCTCTACTATAAATAGAGGGGTACAAGGGGCTTCTCTAGTCACACAAGAAACACAACTCAGACCATCAGTTGCTTTGCAATGTTGTTGTCATCTCTAGTTTTAGTAATCGAGAGAGCCCAAGCATGTTCTACCCATCCAAGGAGGAACAATGAGGGAAAGACAACTACAGAAAAGCAACTAATTGTGGGAGAGTGTGTTGGTGACTAGTACGCCGACAAAAGTGGACAACTCCTTCTAGTTCATTCTTCAAGATGACTAGAGTTCCTGATAGTCCATGTGGATTATCTATAGAGGCAGGAGACTTCTTCCGCTTAGGAGAACAATAGTCAACCATAGTCTGGGTTAAGACCAGGAGCTGCACATATGCCATCAAAGATAGGTGATTGAAGAACGCACTTGCTGTGAGGTATAGTCACTGAGTTCAGGTGTAACTCGCTAAAGCATCCTTTCCATTACATAGATGTTGATGCGATCTGTTGGTTATGGGTTTATGGTCGAGTAAATTTTTTGTTTCCGCTGCCTACTCAGACCATGTAAAACCCAACTGTGGTATCAGAGCCACGTCAATACTCTATATTTTGAGATAATCGATATGATCATATTTTGGTTTTATTGTCTTTTATTTATTGCATATGATTCAAATATTTAAATGACTAATGTGAACATCTGATTAATACCACATGATCCCTATATATGCAATCCATATGTGTCGCCCTAAAATGGTTTTTGATGGTGGATGTGTAGCATGGTTATGGCCTATAAACCCTATGTGCATGTGTGTGGTTGGTTATGGTTGTTTGCATCTTGTTCTACGCACTGAGCCCTCTTCTTCTATTCTAAATGTAACTCGAGATAACTCAAGATTCACTTCTACCTTTTCTCCCCTTAAATGTAACTCGAGGTTTCACAAAGATTATGTAAAATAGGATTAGCTTTATTTATTGTTATGACAAAGACTAAAGATGACCGCTTGATGGACCTAGACGACTGACTGAGGAGCAGTTGGTGGACTGACGAGAAGCCTCGATGACCAGACGAGCCGACCATCTAGAGGAGCCAGACAACCGACTGGAGGAGACCAACCGATCGGCCAAGACGCAAGTCGACCAGTTCAAAGTTTGAACCAGTCAACTTGGATTGGAAAGCACAGATCTTCATCAATAACATGTAGCATGTGATGTAGACCTTAAATGACCATAGTTCCTTGTGGATCCAAGGAACTATAATAGGATGGCCATAATCATCACTTTATCATTATTGTATGTTTTCATTTGTGGAATATAGCATGTATATGATAAGTACTATATATGTGGTTATTGGATACATATATGCATATATAAGCATATTAAAACCCCTCAACAAATATATTAAGTTGAATATGCCTTCTAAAAGTAGCACACATGAAAAGCTTGATCGACTAAGTGTGGGCATGCCTTCGCGTGATGCACTATCTATCTCGTGGAAGTGTGATGGTGAATATGTGGGTCTGCCTTCATAGGGTGCATATTCATTATGTTGACTTTTGGGTTGGACTTAATAAGGAGACTTTGATAGGATCAAGCACCTTGAGGCATAAAGATGAACATGGCAAGGAGTTGCACATGACATCTATCAAGAATTAAATACGATGCAATTAACAAAAGTTGTCTACCTGAAAGATTCTAGTTGTGGGTGACAACCCTCGTTGGTCCATGACTTAGATGAAATCAGGATCTTTTTCACTAGAAGGTTGTACGATACAATCTTCCAAATTGATAATGAGGGTCATCAATTTGAGATAAAATAGTGAGAAATGAACATTAATTAAATACCTAACTTTAGGTTGGCTTATGGGCGGGCCTGCCATTTGCTGGTAGAGTTGGACAAAAATTGCAAATTTCCTTTTTATAGAATAAATGGATACCAACAAAAATCACTTTTCATTGTTATCGGTCCTTGAGAAGGACAAGATAATTGGGAACAACTTCCATGACTATTTTAGGACGTTGAGAATTGTTCTCACTCAAGAAAGAAAGCTCTATGTCCAAGATACACTAGAGCCAGAAGAACCCACTCCCACCGCACCAAATGCTGAAAGGGATGCTTACAGGAAGCATATTGAGGATTCCATTGATGTGAAGTTCTTGTTGTTGTGCTCAATGAACTATGAGTTATAGAGACAACATGAGAACATGGATGTCATTGAGATGGTTCAACATCTCAAGAACATGAATCAAGACCAAGCATGATAAGAGAGATATGATGTCTCCAAGGCACTATTCAAGTGTGTCATGACAGAAGGAGATCCAATAGGCCCTCACACACTCAAGATGATTGGGTGTGGAGAACCTAACTTGACCGAGATTCCCTCTGAGCTAAGAGTTGGCTACTGATGTGATACTGCAATCGTTGCCAAAATCCTACAGTCAGTTTGTGATGAACTAAAACATGAACAACTTTGACAGGTCAGTGACAGAGTTGTTGGACATGTTGAGGACAACCGAGGCACAAATGAAGAAAGACAAACCCAAATCTATGATGATGATCAGTAGAAAGAAGGGAAAGTCTAAAGGTAAGGGAAAGTGCAAAGAAAAGAAAGGTTCTAATGCAAGACAACAGCCCAAGTCATGTTCAACACTCAAAGCCAAGTGAGGGGTGAACAAGGGAGACAAATGTCACCATTTTCATGACCCAGGACATTGGAAGAGAAATTGCCCTCTCTACATAGACGAACTAAAGAAGAAGAAGGAGGGGATGGAAGTATCCACCTCAGGTATCATGAAATAAACTTAAAATTCTTCTTTATCTTAGGTATATGATACCAAGATATAGATCTGACAGTGTTGCTGGCATAGATAGTAGTACCTTTAGTTTATTTCAGCCCAAGAGACATGTAAGAGAGTTATGAACTGCTATTTCATTTTTCCAATAGAAACATTTTTTTATATTTTTGCATCTTGTAACGACAAGGATGTCTATCAATAAAATATATGTTTCAATTTTAAAGATATGATCTTTTATGGTGATGCCTTATATATCTTGTGGTACTCGGTATGCATGAAATAAAATAATAATACCTAAATTTTATTGATGACTCAAACAATAAATTATCATTATCATCTAGAAAATGAATGAGAAATTCATCTCTAGGTTCCATGTTGATGGATAAACTAGACTCTCTTGGTTAATGAACCATTAAGAGATATGAATGTCTTGTTTATTGAGCATGATGACAAGTCAATCTTCTCTAGATGTAGTGGGAGAATGACTATTCTATTAGGTATAATATATATTGATGTGTATACATAACTATTGGAATAAATTCTAATACTTCAGATATGGTATTTAATGAATTACAAATATGAATATCTTGAAGTGTTCAAGAATATCATAAATGAAAAACAAACTTGGTAAAAGTATAAATTCTTTGATATGATCAATGTATGAGATACTTAAACCAAATGTTTGAAGACCTTGTGAGTAACTATGATAGTGTATCATAGAGAACTCATAATTAAAGAATAATAATGTTGAAATCAAAGAAGGAATCATACTTTAAATAGTAAGAGCATGATCATCAAACAAATAACTCATCTTCTAGAATTCTTCTAAAGAACATGTTTTACACTAAATAAATGTACCATTCAAAAGGTTTAAAAGACACCAAATTAGATATGGTATTGGGAATGTTCCAATATGTCTTTTAGTGATTGAATGCTCATATAAGAAAACTAGTTTCTTAGAAAGAGCTTCATTCACAAATCACATAATGTTAGTTTAATACTAATCTCAATCCAATAACAAAGTGTTTTATAAGGATATCTAAATTCCAAAAGAATCAGTGGGAGAGATGTAGAAGTCCAAATGTTCAAGATCAACATAATAACATTGAAATATGATAAGGTGCAAAGGAGATTAAGAATATCAAGTGTTGTGGAATCTCAAATTCCTTATGTAACAGATACACCTCATATATCTAGTAGAAAACAACTTGAGCTTGATATCCTACAAACTCAAAGGTGATGAATTGGTCATATTATGATGAGTCAATAATCTATCTAGATGACGTTGAGTAACTAGATTTTGAGTTATGGCTTGAAGACATAAGATCCAAAATAACTTCCATGTGAACCAAACCAGGTATGACCTTAATGGTAGCAGTTATAGGGATAAAACCCATAAGTGCAATTGGGTCTTAAGAGTTAAGACTGACATGGATGACATTTGAAGAGTTGATTGGTTGAGATGAATTCAAGTGAGTTCAAGGTGTTGAACCTAAGGAATTTATTTAACCAATTGCAGTGGCTATAGGCTACAAAGGATCATGCTTGCTATTGGAACTTGCGGACTATGAAATTTGGTATATGAATATTAAAATCGCATTCCTAGAAGGAATAACATGAGTTTGTGTACGCGAAACAGCCTGAAGGGTTTTATAATTCCATGAATGCAAAGGTAGTCTATAAATTACAAGAGATTAATCAACATGATTGATTAAATACATGTACCTCATAACTGGAGTCTTTACTTTGATTATATAGTTAACATGTTTGACTGATATATCAAAATAAAGAAGGGGTCTGTGATTATAAAGATTTAGTGGGAGCGTATTCATATTCCACATGATGATGAGGAATGAAACATTCTAAGAATAGAAACTGGTGTGGAAATACCTTCTTTAAGGAATAAAGAGGAACGTCTTATGTGATAGGAATAGAGACCTATAGAGATATTTCTCAAAAACCTCTTAAGTTGGTAAAAGAGAACATACATTGTCAGTCTATGCTGAAAGATTTAGTAGGCAAAGATTCATTGGGAAAAAGTTTGTCCATGTTACAAGGAGTTAGTCTCTCAAATGCCTAGTGTCCCAAATACTTATATAAAATTGGAACACATAGGTGGATGCCTTATGCATTTGCAATTGGATCTATCATGTATGTAATCATCCCATTATCTTGTATGTATTGGACATGACAAGAAAATATTTGTGCATTCATCATCTTGTATGTATTGGGCATGACAATATGATATGATCATCCAATTATCTCATATGTAATGAACATGATGAGTGGATGTATGTCTACTACCAGTAAGAGTCTTTGGAATGCCATAATGAACTTATTTAAGTACTTATGAAGGATTAAATGATTAGTTCTATGGTAATAAAAGGAAGAGTTGAGTGTAAATTAGTTACACAGATGCAAGCTTCCGACATGACAGAAATTGATCACAAAATACAAAAGGGAATATGTGTTGATAAATGGAAATGTTCCAAGTAAAATTAAAAGCCATTTAATTCTCAAAGGAATGTTGAGTATCCTTGTATTCACATGTGTAAAATTAAAAGCCATTTAATTCTCAAAGGAATGTTGAGTATCCTTGTATTCACATGTGCATGTGCATGCTATTCTCAGTATCTCTTATCAAGTGGCTTGGAAATCATACTCCCTTAGGAGGGAAAATTCCCATATCTATCACTCACAGTCTATCTCATGCATCAAAGCCACCCAATCATCACCTTTACAACAACCCATGTTTCAGGACTATGTTTGATGATGTCAAAGTGTACCTTATCACAGATTGTAGGTTGAAAGTTGTTCTCCAACTTTCCATTCACTTGGGTAGCACTAACGTGCGACTAGGCACCTATCTTTTCTTGTGATGTCATAAGCTAGTTATGGACATTCACTGCCATCGTGATATGGGACCTATAGGGTCACACACATAGGATTCACCTGGAAGAGGAGTTTATCCATGAATGATGTTTGGATTGATTACTAAAGTGTTTAGGTACTCAATCAAACATTCAATCAATAGACTTGACTAAGAATCATCAAGTTCAAGTGTTGAACCAACTGATTAGAGTGTCAGATTGATTGAGAACTGAATTGACTGAGTTCTGCACAATCTAGACCACTAACTGACCGGTTCACTGGGTGAACCGATCATCTCATGGTTATTGGGATGACCGGTTCACTCTAGTGAACCGATCAGTTCACTTGAACCAAACGAGCATGTGTTGGGTTTCCCAATCTGTGAGAAAAGTTTCCTATTTCACTTGTTCAATTTGATTGGGACAAGAATTAATCTTTGCATTAGTTAGAAAGGAAATAAGAAAGTCAATTGCAAGCAGGTCTGGCTTGTGAACCGCCTGGTTCACTAAGTGAACTGATTGGTTCACTATGCCAACGGATCGGTTCACTAGTAAACCGATCGGTTATCCTACTGTTGTGCAAATTATTCATGGAAAATATGAACCCTTCTATTCCCGCATAGATTGGGAACCCAGACCTTGTCATCTACTATAAATAGAGGGGGGCTTCTCCAGACACACAAGACACACAACTCAAGACATCAGTTGATCTCTAAAGTTGTTGTCCTCTATGGTTTTGGTAACTGAGAGAGCCCAATCAAGTTCTACCTATCCAAGGAGGAATAGTGAGGGAAAGACAACAATAGAAAAGTAACTGGTTGTGGGAGAGTGTGTTGGTGACTAGTACGCCAACAACAGGGGACAACTCCTTCTAGTCTATTCTTCAAGATTACTAGAGTTCTTGGTAGTCTGTGTGGACTATCTATAGAGGCGGGAGACTTTTTCTGATTAGGAAGACGACAGTCAACCACAGTCTGGGTCAAGACCAGGAGCTGCACAGACGCCGTCAAAGATAGGTGGTTGAAGACCACACTTGCTGTGAGGTATAGTCGTTGAGAAAGCCTCATGACTAGGTATAACTTGCTAAAACCAACCTTCCCATTACATAGATGTTGATGTGATCTACTGGTTATGGGTTTATGGTCAAGTATTTTTTTTCCACTGCCTACTCCAACCACATAAAACCCAACAACTACAATGAGTTCTTTGAAGAATTTCAAGAGCAGAATGCCATGGTAGACACTCTGATGAGAGTATTGAACAACCTAAGTCCTGATGAAGATCTGGAAAGAATCAAATTTCTTGACTATTAAGACGCACCTAAAAGTGATGATAGCCAAGAATATAATGAGATTATTGAAATAGTAAAATATGTCTCATTGGAATAGATTCTTGAAGAAAAGGAAGCTCCAAAACCCAAACCAGAGATGAAATAGATCCTTGAAAGCTTGAAATATGAATTTCTTAATGAATAAGAGAGGAATTTGGTCATGATAAACTCTTCTTTGACCAAACATCAGCATGGGCACTTCTATCTGAACTTAAAAAGAGAACGAAAGTGAATGGTTACTCTATGGAAGATATAAAATGTATGAATCGAGTATATTGCATGCATAGAATTCATTTGGGAGAAAGTGTGAAGCCTCTTGCCCAGCCACAGAGGAAGCTATATCAAAATCTCATAGAGGTTGTGAAAAAATATATGATAAAACTCATAGACGCTGGAATCATTTATCCTATTAGTAACAATTTTGGGTGAACCCCATCCATGTGGTACCTAAGAAAGGAGGTACGAGTATGGTGAAAGGAGAAAATTCTGACGAAGTGGAAACTGGAACTATAATAGGATGGAGGATGTGTATAGACTATAGAAAATTGAATGTCACAATGAGGAAAGTTCACTTTCGACTACCGTTTGACCAAGTTTTGGAGAGTTTAGCTCACCACTCATATTTATGTTTCCTTCATGGTACTCATGATTTATCAAGTTCTTGTACACCTAGATGACCAAGAAAAGATGAACTTCACTTTCATCTATGGCACATATTCTTTCAGATGTATGACATTCGGTCTTTCAAATACCCTAGCAACGTTGCATGCTTTCTATGTTTACAGACTTCTTAGAAGACATAATGGAAGTCTTTATGGATGACTTTTCTATGTATGGATCTAGATTCGACAGTTGTCTTAAAAATTGGCATCGAGTGTTGAAACGATGCAAGGAGAAACAATTAGTCTTGAAACAGGAGAAATGCCATTTCATGGTGCAATAAGGTATAGTACTTGGTAACAAAATATCATAGAAAGGAATTAAAGTGGACCTGAGAAACGTGGAGGTTATCTCTAAACTCCTACCCCCTAAATCCATAACTAGAGTTAGAAGTTTTTTGGATATGTTGGGTATTATATTTATAAAAGACTTCTCCAAGATATCAAAACTGATGTCGAACCTTCTCACCAAAGATGATGTGTTTGATTTCAGTGAAGAATGTCTAAAGGCTTTTGAAACTTTAAAGAAGGACATGAACACTACACCAATTATCCAAGCTCCAGACTACGAGCGACCTATTGAATTAAAGTATGATGCAAGACATTATGCAATAGGAACAGTTCTTGGTCTAAAGAAAGACAAAATGCACCATGTGATCTACTATGCAAGTAAAACCCTTGATGAGGCTCAAGTCAACTACACAATTATTGTGAATGAAATTCTAGCTATAGTTCATTTTTTAAACAAGTTTACGTCTTATCTTATTGGGTCAAAGGTAGTATATTATACTGACCATGGTTCCATTAAGTACCTGAAGCAAAAAAAAGATACAAAACTAAGGTTGTTGAGGTGGGCACTCCTTCATGAGTTTTACCATGAAGTCATTGACAAAAAGGAACAAAAAATTGTAGTATTTGACCACATGTCATGAGTTGTTGTAGTCGATGACAACCGACTATTTCTCAATGAAAATTACCCATATGAAGATTTAATGATGGAAAAGACCTTTGAACCTGTCATACCTTTGCTTCATTGATATTTGCAATACCTAGTTTGTTGGCAATTGCCACTTGAAATCACTCATAATGAGAAGAGAAAACTATTTTTTTGGTTTGAAAAACTACTACTTGGATGACCCACTCTTGTTTAAGAAGTGCACTGACATCTTGTATTGTTGTCACATTCCAAAGCAAGAAGTACCAAAATTCATTCATGAGTGCCACTCTTCACCTTATGGTGGACACTTGGGTGGAGATGGGACAACTGCCAAGATTCTACAATCTAGATTTTTTTGTCCTACTAATGAGTATATTTATAACCATCTTTGCATAAATTTTTACTCATTTTTTGGGATTGTTTGTTTCATTCCTTAGTTTTAGTCTTAGTTTTATTGAAATGCAACTATCTTCCCTTTTCTACACTTTAAGACAAATTATATACTTTTTATGCAGAAATAGTCAAATATACACTTCATTGCCTAGAAGGAGGATCAGGCCCTCAAGATGCAATACCTTAAGGGAAGGAAGGCCCCAGAAGCTATCCAATGTCTACCTTCCATCACCCAATCAAGTGATCGACCCTTTCAGTCCCCCAAATCAATACACTCTCTACCCAAAGTCTCCTCGACTCTTCGATGACACGCTCTCTCTACATCTATCCTACCCCAATTCAAGTTGTACTG
This sequence comes from Alisma plantago-aquatica, assembly GCA_963693085.1. Classification (NCBI taxonomy): domain Eukaryota; kingdom Viridiplantae; phylum Streptophyta; class Magnoliopsida; order Alismatales; family Alismataceae; genus Alisma; species Alisma plantago-aquatica. The sequence goes on along the minus strand of OY856415.1, from coordinate 50,830,479 downwards.
GTCTGCCCAAAGAATCGGATATGAGGTCCATATTGAGCAACACACGTGAATTGCCTAGTGGACCTAGTATGGGGCATGCAATTAGCTTCCTTCGACCATAGGTATCAAACATTAGAGTTTCAATAGTGAGGAAGGCATCTATAAAAAAAAACCTTTTCGTCCATTCTAAGGGTCTCTAATAGGTTATTAGAAACCACATTTGCATAGAGAAAACCCTAGAGAGGAGAAAGGAGGTGGTGGTTATAGTGGATAGACTGGTCTTCCTACACCAGGCATCATGCCCCCCTCCATCGTTCTATCTATCTTTCTATTGTTATCTCTCACTATGAGTGAGTAGACATTTGTCCTGGGGCATGGGGACTAGCCCCAATAGACCATATTTTTTTCTAGCATGTATCTAGACTCAACAATGCTATTGCTAAATAAAGTAGCATTCCTCTTATCTCCTTGATTTGCAAATTGATCACTTTCTTTGTAGGTATGTTATAATTGTGGATGTGCAGGCTGATGTAATCATGATTAGAACTTCAGAACAATCTTATCATCCCACTGAGATGTCAGTAGGGGATGGTGAGGTGATCAGGTTACAATCTACTAACATGTCAAGAGTAGTCATCCATGGTTAGGGAGTCCAATCGGATGAACGATGAACATGTGTACCGAGACTGGTCGGTTCCAAGGGAGTTTAATCCATGCAATAATCTATATCCCGTGAGGGTGCAGTAGCTAAGCCTCTATTTAGTAAATGTTATTTAGAGTTAATCTTGATAGAATAATTATGTAAGCTTTGGCAAGTGAAACCACATCCCAGGTCCTTTTATTATCATTTAATTACTTCCTTAATCATTGTTTCTTATTTGCAACAATTTATTTTAATCAACCAAACAACTTTACCAGGGATAAATATTACTCCTAATATTTCTAAATAAATAAAACTACTTAAAAAGGTTGTCCTTGAGTTTGATCCTTAAGTGTACTGTAATAAGGCTTCCATTCATTTGCAGTGGGGGAATTAGTCCATAACTTTCGGTTAAATCTATGGGTTAATCTTTTAGGGTTTTTATTGTTGCGACATTTGGATCCCCATCACCTACATTGTTCAAGGACGCCCATGCCTATGCAAAATTTTGCAAGGAGTATCAACATATGGTGAACATAACAAGGAGGAATGAGACATCAATGTTTGCCTGGGTAGAAGTAGATATTGATGTTTGGGAAGTTGATTATATGGGACCTTTCCCATCTTTGAGAGGAAATCATTACATCTTAATCATAGTTGATTACGTATCCAAATGGGTAGAAGCAATAATTACCCCCTCTTGTGATTCAAAACCTGTGATGAGATTATTTGAAAAGGTTATCATCATTAGTGAAGGGGAAACCCAATTTGTTGAAAGACAATTTGAAGACTTATTGTGAAATAATGGGGTAAGACACAAGGTTGCCACTCCTTATTACCCATATACCTCTTGTGAATTGGAAGTGTCAAAATAATAGATCAAGGAAATCTCAGAGAAGACAGTCGGGCATACTAGGAAAGACTGGTCTACAAAACTTGACGATGCTCTATGGCCTACTATACTACATATAAGATCTTATAGGGACTACACCTTGCAGATTGATCTATTAAAAAGCATGTCAAATTCCGGTTGACTCGAGAAAAAAGCATTGTGGGAAATAAAATTGTTAAATATGGATCCAGAGTTACCCAATAAGAAAAAGTTCCTAAAACTACACAAATTAGAAGAACTTTGATTGAATGCCTATGAAATTGCTAGAAGTTGCAATCAAAGAACAAAGGTGTGGCACAATTCCCACTTAAAAAGAAAGCATGCGTCTAAAGGAGATAAGGTTCTTTTGTTCAACTTGATCATTAGACAATTTCCTATAAAACTCAGATCAAGATGGTAGGGAATGATGGAACTATTTAGTGAAAAGATAGGAATGATGGAACTATTCAGTGAAAATATAGGAATGATGGACCATTTCCTATAAAAACCTTGACTTTGTCAAAGATATATCCATCAAGAATGATGGAACTATTCAGTGAAAAGACATGAATGCTCCCTATGAATGGCACATGATAAAGAGATATTATGAGGACAAAGCATTTACATGAAGCGATTAGGTTCAATTAGATGAACCAGTCTCAAGACCACATGGGAAGGAACCATGATGCAACATAGAGATATTCAAGCTAAAGACTATAAATTAGCGCTTCTTGGGATGCAACCCAAGGATTTCTTAAACATGCTTTTATGAATTCTAGTTTACTAATTTTCTTAGCAACTAGGTTTAATCTTAGATTTCAATTAAACTATTATTTTCTTGATTTGCTTTTATTTCATAATTTTAGTGTATATAGAATAGGGTTAATGAATAATCTAGAATAGGTTTATCTATTGAAGGATCCATCGGTTGGTTACAAGAAGGGAAACACAGACTAGGCCCCAATGGAACCATCAGTTTCCACATTGGTCTCAAGCACTGGTTTCTAATCAAAATCTAGATACGAAGAAAAACTATTGTGTTTGCAAGTATTTCCAAGCCAACGATAGGCAAGACGATTGTGAATCCATTAGTAGGCATGACCATCAATCATGTCATTTGAAGGCATGCGGTCAAGATCCCCATCAAATCCCAATATTTTGTGAATCCATCAGAAGGGAAACGACCATCCTCGCCATCAAAGGATGCCAACCTACTGAATCCATCAGAGGGCATGGACAATGCAAGCCATAGGAAGGTATATAGCCTCTTTTGAAGGACATGTGAGTCCCACCTTCACATATAGTGGATGATATAAAAGGAAAAAAGGGGTCTGACACTTGTACACTACATCGTACAAGTACACTAAAGGCAGCAGAGTGAACAACTAACCCTTGCCACCTACTCCCTTTCAATCTTTGTGATTAACCACACCAACCTACTTCCAATGGAAGAGGTGAGGTCATCTTCAACCTCTCCCCATCATAAGAAGTTGAACCAAGGAGGGGCTATCCAGCATTGAACATGTTTACAAACTAAGGTTAGAAGCATGACACTAGTGGAAGAGGAGCTTGACCCCAACATCGCATGAAACCCAAACACATCGGTAGAGGTAGAAAATTGGAGCTCAACCATTGATGGAAACTGGTAACCCCCTCTCTTTTTTTCCCTTTACTTTTTGTTCCGACCTCTACTCTACCTTCAACCTCCACCTCTGATAGGCAATGACAGTTCCATGGTATCTTTATCTCTCTTTGTCTTGACACCTAGCTACCTCTCTCTATCATTTCCCAATTGTGGTGCTCACCGATCACCATCAAAAGATAACCACATGGTTTATCTTCTATCCATCAATTTTTCTTACCAAGGAAATGTTACCCTTACGCTGACCATCTCAAAAGACCATCTTCCCTTCACACCATCGGAAGGCAGCAATACACATCAGTTTTTCTTAGTCACCATCCTTGATAGCCATCGGAAGACCTATGCATTGCACATTCCCACAACCCATCGATTTCCTAACCTTTGACTCTACAAAATAATCAGTTTCCATACTCACTATTTTACCATCGGTTTCCTTCTTGGTCCTTCAAACCATCAACCCTATAATGTGCAATCAATTTACTGTCTCCTTTCTTTATAGAATTAATCACATATTTATAATTTCCTATTGGCCTAACTATTTGCATGAAATATACATATATCTACATTGTGATGAAAATTAAGATGGAAGGCAACACAGGAAAAGAGCAAATTGACCATAAGGGATTGGTCAAGAGAGTAAGAGAGATTGGTAGAATCAGAGAAACACTGAGTAGGGAGGAGATAGATAGAATTGAGAAGTTGAAGGATGAAATTGTAGCATATGTCAAAGTCCATGGGGACCCTACCTCATCTAGTATCAGAGCCAGAATGGAAGTAGACAAACTAAAACAATTAGCACAACCAGTTCCACAAGAACCTTCCTAATTTGAAGATTTATAAGGGATAGAGATTTCAGAATATACATCCTATGTGGATATTGAAAACCACAAGAGGAAAACTTTAAATTCCCCTCTAGGAGATGAACAAATCAAGATGACTAAAGTATATGAGAAGGAGGTGATTGAGGATAAAACAATAGTCCAACCTGAGACAATCACCCCCAAACCTAAACCAAAAGACATATAATCCCCCTAGTGACCAATGTGGTTACAAGCCTCAACCTAATAACCATTTTTTCCCAAGGGATGACCAACATGCTGAGGCATGGGACCATGTATGGGATAGAAAAACCTTCAAGGTGACAAGGTTTGGGGATTTCAACACCATGGAAAATCTCAGTATCGATCAATGGGTGAAAGACTACCTTGATGTAGAGGGACTATACAAAATATGCTCGAAGAACTACATATTGTCATCATTAAAGAAGTTTCCAGTAATAGTATACAAAGTCAAGGAGTGTGAGAGGGAGGATATAAGATGGTAGTCAGGATAATCAAAGACGATTACATTCCGACAGAGAAGTGGCTAATCCATCTTCAAAGACATCATCGAACAAGTTGAGGCACCTAATAAAGCCTAGACTGCTAGAGACACCAGAGGATTTCTCACAGATAATACCCAGGAAGGGTTGCTAAGGAATGTCATTTTAGCTCTTGGAAATAAAAAGCAGCCCATATGCACTCCAGTATAATAAGATCGATGCACAAGCTTTTTGCCAACGACCTATTATTTAGATCAGACATTGGGAATGTAATGTGAATGGATATCCACTTATTGTGGAGTATCTTGGAGAAGAAACAAGTGAACATAGGGTGCATGATAATAGAGAGATTGGAAGCAGTTATGGGACCAGTTGGGTCCCTAGATTTTTAAATGTCTAGCCTAATTACATATATCGCTCACCGACTAGGCTACCTAAAAGAATTAAAAACACTTCACAGAGCCTACAAGGGAGATATATTAGTGGACACAAATATTTAACAGCCACAAATGTCTTAACAAGGAATAAAAATAAATATATTTGTAGATTCAAGAGGTCAAAGGACTTCATTCCTCTCCCTGAGATGAGAAGCTATGACTTCAACAATTATTGTCCAAGGATGAGGATATCCTAAAAATGTAGTTTGGGTCTAAATCACTTCCACAACTTAGCGACCTACTCCTGTAGAGTAATAGATTGGACAAATAGCAGACACTCCTGATAAATCACAACCATGGAAGCTTATCGTCAGAATCCTCAAGAAGACTACATAAAATCCTAAGAAGAAGAAAACCCCCACACCTGATATAATAACAATTGAAGAAGAAGTGGCTCAACCAACGACTATCCCAACCACCACCTTTCAAGAAAAACCAACAAATTTATTGCCTAAAACCCAACCGAGGCTTGAAGAGACAAGAGCACCATTGACTAAAGTGAGTGTGGCATCCCACCACACTACCCCATTGGTAGAAAAAGGAGATACCTCAGCTAAGACACAGTCAACCAAGAGGGTGTCGATAAAGACATCTACATGAAAAGAAATCCAGACTGTAAGGGGGAAGCCAAAGATGAAAATGAAATTTCTAGAAGAGAGCCTTTTGAGTCAACAATGTAGATCAACCAAATCCTGAATAAAGAAGAAGGACTAAATGTTTATGCACAAAGATGGGAACCTGAGTAGGAGGCAAGCTCAAAGAAGCATGAAGAACAACCGCAATGAGTCAGCGCTGAATTAAAATTTATGGAGATAGTGTAAGAATTCAAGGACCTTTGTGAGCTCATTTCTTACTTGGCCCTAAACATATCTAATTTAACTTTAAATGTGCATCCACTAACCACACAGGTCAAGAAGATAGAAAATGGCATTCATCCATTGTTGAGCCTACTCCACCAAATGCAAATCTGCATTGGGAATCAATTGTAGGTTATGGAGGCCTTGGAAGGAATGACCAAAGAGGTCTCCCTTCTACGACAAGAACGGGATGACCTATGGAAAGAGAATGAAAGACTACATACTAATGATAGGAAGTGGAAGGAGGCACCAACGACATCGACTTCCCTTGACAAAACATCAAATAAACTTCAAATGAATGCCAAAGAGGGGACTTCCCCTTACATATAGTATAAATAGACATGCAATTGAAGGTGGACATGGTGTTCATCAAATTGGGCATCAGAAAAGTAGCCTCACCTCCCAAACAAGAAGTCATAGTAGAAAATTTGTTGAATAGGGAGAGTGGTACCTTACAAGGAGTGTGGAATTTCCCGCTAGATAGAATGTTGATGCAAATTTCCCAACCTCACCAGGGTACTCCACCAACCAACATTTGAACAGAAGATGAACATGAAGAAAAGGTAGATCAGGGTTCCCTAGATATGCTAGAACAAGTTTTTCCCATTGAAGACTTCCATGTGAAGGAGAGAACAAAATCTTCCTGAGATAACCAGGGTTGGACCCCCTCTTCAGTTGCAAAGCCCCACCACCTCCCACTGACTATGATGACATAGTAATTGAATTACTATTGAATGAACTGATAGAAGGAAAAGTTCCTCTTCCAAATCCTATTGAGGCTGAAATCTGGGAACAACTATCTAAAGAAGACAAAGAAAATTATAACTAGATGTTCAATAGGGATCCAAGAAAATTAGAAATACTAGTCTTCCCCCAACCGCCATCAACTACCACAATGACCCCAGCAACATTGTCGCCATTTCCATGTAAAATGAAAGAAATGTACATGACTTCTATATATGGGATGCTTCTCAGAGATATCCATGTCTTAGCAGATATATTTGATGATGAAAAGTCAGGTGATAACATCATCTACACCAATAACAAATACTCTCTGGCCATAAATGATTTCAAGTCAGCCTTTAGACACAAATCCTTGGTCGGTAGAGTACTCTTCTAGGTTCTCTATGGAACAATTATAGAAGAGTGTATGTATCGAGATAAAGTGGGGATGGTCCTCAACACTCATCTACCCTAGACACTCAGCTATATATGGAAAACTATAAGTCCCCTCAGTTCAAGAGATACATAATGCATTAGAAGAAACAAGGAAGATAAAGTTCATAACACTCCCACTTATAGCCTTCAACCATTGCATGATGACTATGGAAAATCTTTCCACTAGGTGAATCATTACTTACAATTACAACATAAAAGATGTACCATGTGGAAGGATGGTCTTTGAGAAACCAAAACATAGGATGATACAAGAAATACCCACACACATGAAATTCTTTATATAGGGGGTAGGAGGTTGGTGTCATCCCAACTGGAGGGGGATATGCATAGATTGTAGCAAACCGCAACAAATTCTGGATTCAAAGGACAAATCATCCATACTGTTGAGGATGTTAAATCACTGAACCGGGGTATTCATCTTAAGAAAATTGCAAATGAGGACAAGGCTAGTATGTCATTGAAGTATTCCATGATAGAAGATTCTTTTGTGACGAGCACATGGATGACATACCAAGAAGGGTGTACACACTCATTCCCCTTCATAAAATAACCCCATGGAGGGAACAATTGAAAAACATATAGAAGGAACCAGAAGCCTCTCCTCCTCATGAAAGCACAACCTATCATGTGGATCCTCCCACCCAATCAAAACTGCTAAAACTTCCTCTCTCAAAATAAAATATCCCACCCAACCTACCCATTCAAGAAATAGAAGCCAAGCAGTTAGTTCCTGAAACAACTTCTGAACACACCCAGGATCCCCTACTAGAAGTACCTATAGTTGGTGATAAAGTGGTTGGAGCCACTTCCCCTCTTTAGAAAGATATCATCAAAATAGAGGAAGAAAAGGAAGTGGCCATTAATGAAGATGAAGTTGTAGAAGAACTAACACCTACAGATCTCATGCAACTCTTTTTTTCAATTTTGACTAAGATGCTTGCTATTAGTTGTTGCTAGAAGACCTGAAATTCATCATGCAAGAACGCAAACCCAATGATGATGATAACGATATTCGAGAGAGACCACGTACAAGTTCTACTATCAGACCTCTATGGCGTGCTACCTATTAGAGGATACACATGATAGTGAACGCCATGACAGCCTGCCAACTACTTTTAGATGATGAGCTCAATGATGTATACATGGCCTTTTATGATATAGTGGGGGGTATAATTCTAAAAAAGGAATATGCAGAGATAGAAAGACTTATAGAGTAACTAAGGTCCAATGTTACTTGTTCAATTTTTGTACAAATACTCTATGACGTCCATTGGAAACTTAAGTCATTCGATACAAAGGCCAAAACTATGATCTTATACTACAGCTCAGATGCTATCTTTAGTATAAAAAAAACTACTTACTAAAAAATAGCTAACAACATTGCCAAATAGAAAATTGTACACGGGGCTATCCATATCATTGATCTTATCAAGACATATGGAAGAGGCTTTGCCGACACTGAATAGAAATTTGAAAATCCTCAATTCTACCATAGGAGCCCACAACAGGCTCTTGGCTCCAATGAATGTGGTTTATGTCTTATTCGGGATGCAGATGATAGAAACATCAGACAAGAAGGTGTAGTTTAATCAAGAAGAGGACAATTAACATCACCTTCATAGAAATTATGTTTTGGAGCTACTAACCTAAGGGTGGGCATTGCAGTTCCAAGATTTAACTCACATGTTCTCACTCAACCTCACTCTTTGACACTCTAAGGATAGGGTGTATATAGGATTGGGGATCTGAATAGGCGAGCTATGTATGCTTACTTGCCCAAAAGATATAAACTCTAAATTACTTTGAATTCCTACCTTTTCTACAAAATTTTTGTGAAAGTTCTAATAAAATAAAATTAGATACCCTTCTAGTTGTAAATATGTTAGCAGTGATTAGCCTAAGGAGGAAACATTTTGATATATACGCAAATTTTGAATCCAAATTTTCCTGAATGTTGTCATCACTATTATCTTAGACCTTCTTATCTTCAAGTTACTTCTTATCAAATCATTCCAAACGTGATGTTTTGGAGTATTAATTTGCCTAATAAAAATACAGTTGAATATGTCTTTACATCATTCTTATATCAAGATACTATAGGTAGCAAAGGAACATTATTCTCCCCAGAAAAAAAACTTCTAAAATAATGAGCTATCGTCTATTGCACTCTCGAACGATCTCCTAGCCTCATAGTACAAGTTGAAAAATGCAAACACAAGAAATATAGGAAACAACTACCCTTTTTAGTGCTAGTTCCCCACATTGGGGAAAAAAAGAGGATTGGCAACCCACTCTCCCCTAAAAATCATATCGCAATAGCCTTGAGAGAAAGAATAAAGGACAAGCATGAATAAAAACACGGGTGTTGTGCCTGACAAGATGTCGAAAGACTCTGCTCGACTGGTGTATAGCTTCACTCAAGAATGCAGATAGATCATCCCTACAAGTGGATCCTGGAAGCCAAACAAAAACCCACATGTCTTTCGATGGTAATCTCACTGTACAACTTGAAATTTCATCAAGAATGAATGTCAGGTAGCACAGTTATACAATAGCACTCATGGTTGTGTGAACCCCAAAAAGACAACAAACACCAGCAGCAATAGCCTAACCCTACACTATTAGCTATGATTATCCAAAAAAATAAAATGTGGGTGTGAAAGCTACCTCCAGGGGTGTCTTGCATAACTATGGCATGGAAACAAGGTTGAGTGCAAATCGAGAAAGAGACAATCCTCCTGATAATAGGATGTGCCATAGAAAAGAGGCCATGAAACTCTGGATCAAAGAGAATGAAACCTGGAGGTATAGTAAGTGGACCAAGGCCATTATGCAGAACTCTCGACCTAATGATGGTATAAGGACATGGTCAATAGTTGAAAAACACTAAAAAAATAAAACTGTTAACATTTACTTGGTTCCTTGATTTTGTTTATTAGCTTGAGGACAAACTAGATTTTGTTTATTAGCTTGAGGACAAACTAGAGTTGGTAACATCCAATTTTATGGATGTACCTTGCCCAATTTTCCCTTAATTTCCTCCCATTATACAATTTTTTTTAACTTTCTTACATTTTTCTCATGTTTACCATTTATATCTTGGTCCATCTCTAACTACTCATTTCCATATAGGGAACTCATCACACGATGGTTTTTAACTTTGAAGTAACTCTGGATCAGTTCCCACAACTGATAGTCACCTTTGTTTTTCAGCACACTAGATGAACCATCGAGTTAATCACCAAGTTAACCATTCCTCGGTCCTCACAGTTGACAGTATACAAGAAGTATGCAACTACCAATCCATCAGACAGAAGAAGACAAAGCACTTATCTATTTACACAACCAATGGCTACCTCAAAGATAGCCCTTCTGATGGCTAGCTTGAAGACAACCCTTCTTATGGCTATCTCAAAGATATCCCTTATGATGGCTAGCTTGACATTGACCATGTACCAATGTTTGGATTGGAAGGCATGCCTACTGATGGACCACTTGGGGAGACCTCTCCTGATGGCTCAGTAGACCTACCTTTGATGGTACATCCGCTGACTTCTCTACCAATGCCCCACCTGCATTTCCAACTACCGATGCATACAAAGTGCACATCAATCATTATAGCCATTAAGAGAGTTCCCTGAGGCACATCCTCAAAAGGCTTGGGGAACAAGTAAAGTTCTCTAACAAGCACCACGAATCTAATATTGTGGGCTATAAATAGGAGACCCCATGCTACAAAGAAGGGGTCGGTCGCATCTAGAGAGTGAAAACAAAGTGTTGTCATTCAACTACCTCCCCCATCAGTTTGCGCACTCTAAGGATGATAGTCCAAGGATCACTAACGCTCCATCTTTGTCGAGAATTTCCAGGTTGCTTCTTTGAGAGAAGTAGTGAGATGGAGCAGCCATCTTCACCACCAATGCAAAATTCGTAGAGGAAAAGGTTTCCATAGACCCTGACTGGTTTGGGGTTTTTGTTGGTGTATCAATGCATATAATGTTGTAATGCTTAAGCTAATGATCATATGTTTTCCTTATGGTTGTTTGTTTTCCATCTTGAGATAGTAGAAACCTTATAATCTAGATCTATCCTAAGATTGAGAGTGGAGGGAATAGACATGTATGATGTTGTTTGCAAAATTGCAAAGGATGTATAAAGGGTGTGAATATTGCTTTTTGGTTAGAGTCCTTAGATGATGAAACCCAATTCAAGTCTCCCTCCATTCTTTTTTTTTGTTTTACCTTTCATTTGTTTTACTTGTGTATTTCTTGCTTATTGAAGAATCACCATTCCATAGGGAACATAAATGTTACCTTACCTTTTGCTTAGTGTAACTAAGCCAAGGCTTAAGGATCTTAGAACTTACAACCCTTATCCTTGTGTTCAACCCTGATCTACTACATCAGACCCTGTTATAATCAGTGTGTGGTCCTAAGTGTCGGGTTACAAATTTAAATGTCTAACTACCATGGATCATCTCCTTTTGGGCTTGTGATTTAGGTCAATCAATGGGTGATCTCAAATATCACCCAAGCCATCACCTTTCACTTATAAGGTACGAGGAAGACAATAGACAAGAAGAGCGTCCTGTGAATTCCAAATCTACATTGAGAGCTTCTCTCCATCTCTCCCTTTTGTTCTTCACAGAGATGGCAGCTTGGTGACAAGGGACGTCTACATTGAGCATGCAAAATCAAATGGTGCCAAATCCATAAAGGATTGTTTTTTCATATGAGCAGAAGAAGAAGCATTGCGTGACATTGATGATGAGGGATCTCATACCAACTTAGTACAGGGATTGAACTTTCTTATTTAAAGTTGACTTCACCGACAACCTCTAATTAGTCTACATAAGGTTAGAAATTATGGGAAATAACCCATTCTTCGGTGATTATCCCACTTACTAAGAAATCATTTGCAAGTTCCTCATGATGTTGGAGTTTGATGCATTCCCGAGCATGGGGAAGGATGGCAAGATGGTTGGGTCAAGTTTAGGCTATAAAAAATCAAGCATCACCTCACCCTATAGGAGTTTGACTCCATCTATGGCTATTCCATGGGAGAGGTATGCTTCAGACCGAGCAACTTCAACTTCATCCTAGCATGGAGACAAATGACAGCCCTTCCTCAAGGGTTCATCATCAATTGGAACCAGTCATCTACGATGAATATCGAGAATCCCTTTGCATGGATTCTTCATAGCTACCTCTCAAATACAATCTTCGCCAGGTCCACTCAGGGAGAATGGAAGGTCTAGCAGAAGGAGCTATATGTTCTTTGGGAATTTTTTACTTTAGGGAAAGAGCCAGTTAAAATCAATTGTTCTTCCTTCTACACATGATGTCAGTGAAGAGTCAAGTTCGGAGAAACCACCCAATTCACTCTGGGGACCTACTTACACCACTAGACATGTACCTCATCCATAAACTCTACAAGGACAACACTCTCAAGATGTCTTCCAAGAATAATTTCAAACACTTCAACCGAGCCCATCTCTTCATCAAGTATCAGGGAAGGGTGTAGGCATGATGCACCATAGATCGGTAGAACAAGGAAAGGGTTCTTCCTAACCCCATCCTCCATCTATGGGAAGTGTGCTACATTTTATGGAATATAGAGGAAATTGCGTCCATACCATAGGGGGATGATGTCGATGTGAAAGGAGTAAGAAGAAGAGCAGGATGAAGAGTAGGAGGTTATCATGCCTTATACACCAAGGTGCCATTTTCACCACATTCTATGCCACAATGAAACATTGAGCTCCGCAGTGAAACCAACTCCATAACCAGATATTCGTTCTCCATGGAGGGCATGTATAGGATCATGTAATCTATTCAATAGGGGAAACAACAATAATCATCCACCTTGACTCAGATTTAGGGTGTTTAGGACCAACACCTTTAGCAACAGTAGGTCATCTATAAAAACAAGTGTGTTCTCCTATTCAACCATGAGACAATCCAACTCACCTACAACACATCGAGTACCATCAACATATGCTATATGACCACTATTGGAGTCAATGAAACTTTTGCATCTACCCTCATCCACCAGACATGCCAGCCAACCCCCATAGTTCATCGGCACATTCTACCCACCTGATCCATAGATACGAATTTCACCTTCCACTGCCATTTTGAGCATCGTGTACCCTCGTTCAACCTCTTAGTTTTATTTTTGACTATGAGGAAATAGTCAAGTTCAAGCTTAGGAGGGTGATGGAACATAATTATCTTTCTTTATATTCTATCTTATTTATTGTTGATGATATTGTTTTGCTTGATGAAACTAAAGATGGATTGAATGATAAAGTTGAACATTGGAGAAAGGCATTGGAATCAAATGGATTGATATTAGCAGGAGAAAAACTGAGTATATGCATTGAATTTTCAGACAATCTCATAGTGTGAATGATGGAGCCAAGTTGGAAGTAGTAGATATAACAAATCATTACTTGGGCTATATTATTCAAATAGATGGGGATGTCCAAAATGACAATGGTCACAAGATCACTACAGGATGGTTGAAATGGAGGAGTGCAACTGGAGTTTTATGTGATCGGAAGATCCCTCTCAAGTTAAAAAGTAAGTTTTATAGAATAGCTATACGGCCACCCATGCTCTATGGGAGTGAATGTTGGGCGGTCAAGAAACAAGGTATCAACAAGATGAATGTGGTTGAAATGTGTATGCTGAGATGGATGTGTGGGAAGATAAGAAAATATTGCTTGAGAAATGACTATATCAGGAATAAAGTGGGGGTGGCGAGCATTGAGGTCAAGTTGTGTGAGGGCCGACTCAGATGGTACGGACATGTGTAATGCAGACTGACAAATGCACATATATGAAGAAATGATATTGAGTCAAGCACAATAAATAGGAAAAGAGGAAGACCTAAATTAACATCGGATGAGCTTATAAAGAGATATTTTGAATCTCGACATCTCAACCAGAATATGGCCCATGATGGAGCTGAATGGAAATGAAGGATCCATGTAGATGACCCCAACATAGTTGGGACTGAGATTTAGATGATGATGATGATGATGATATTTTCTATCTTATTTAGTTTTTCTTATTTTCAAGTAGTAGAATCCACAATCTATCTAGTGTAATTGTGGAGCTTAATTTATCATGATTGCATTGTATCATTTAAAAGACTGTGTTTCTTGCTCTCATAATGATTCTAAAAATGATCAAATTGTTAAATTATATTTGCAAATTCTAACAAAACAATTGGAGGAAGTGTTTGTGACACTCATATTGAAGACACTTTATATGAATGAAAATCTTAAGTAACCCATGACTTGTACATGATGATGGGGTTTGAGCTCAAACCAACCAAAAAAGTAACGAGATCTAAAATGGGAATTTCAGAAAGAAACTTTAAGGTCATCTTGTACACAGGTTGATATTTTAGGGTTATATCATATTTTAAGAAAGGCATTGTCTCTTAGTCATGTGATTCCATCCACCTTTCATGATATTTCACTCAGCAACAATAGACGATCTACTAAACCAAATTGTTTCCTCTTGACTTCATTGCATAGCATAGTAGGTAGCATGCTAGTTAATTTCTTTAAAAGTTCATTAGAAAAATATATAAAGAGAGAGATGTTCATATCATTTTATTAAGTTGAGAAATTTTAGTTTCATAATAAGTTTCATGTAGATTATGTTTCTCTTTCTGCATCATTTTGTATATTATGCAACATATATCTTTTTAGATTTTCCACAAATAAAGAGTGAAATGATGTACATCTCTATCCATCCAAATGAAAAAAAGTGTGAAAAGAAAGAAATGATGTATGGTGAAGAAATATCAAGCATCAATCATGAATGATGCTAAAATAAGATGTTAAAGAGAAAAAAAAGAGATATCAAGGAAGAGGGAGATGAGGATGCCTTGAACTCAATCTAAAATTTCTTTAAGGAGAAAGTGAAAACCTCTTACAAGTATACATTCTTCTTCCCTCACTCATCATTTCTACCCTCACTCATCATTAGGATGATACATTCAATGCATTCAGCATCCCACCACAATGGTAGGCATTAGAAGTCATGCATTTTCATTCCCTTCATTTTATTGGTACATCATCATATTTTCTTTATGAATAAATAAGTTCTATGTTACTTCTGATTTTTGTTTCATAGATACACCTTACATTTCCAACCGTTTATCTATATGGAAGGACACACATGTGGTTAATCCCATCATCCATGTCTATATGGGGAACTACTTACAACATAGTTGTGTATGTAGATAAGAGCAATGTAGATAGGGAATCACATGATGCATAAAGTGTATGCCCTATTAACTATGATGTTAACTACTCTGTATTTATAATGTTTCATTAATCTTAGTTTGTACATATACAATAAGCATATTTGGTCACTTCAGAGTATTTATTTGTTCAGAGGTTTGTAAGGGCGGGTTTGAGACCGTCAGGTGAGGGTAATTGAGAAAAGTAATTCATAGGATTTGTCCTCTTGCTGACACTTTCAAATAGATTTGAAAGTAGTGTTACTCAAGGGAGAGAAACATTCAAGCTTGGGGGATTTAGATGCATTGGTTTTCATTCGTAGAATTCCCCTAAACTATGAATTGTCCATGGATGGAATCGGGCATGCGAAGGGGAACTACACCCTAACACACCTTGTCCAACCTTGTTAGAATCATTTGGATTAGAGTTTAACTGAAATTCTACCGAGAACTACTCAATTATAGGTTTCTAGGGTATAAAATTATATGATAATTGGGGACCAAGGGTAGTAATGGAGAATGGAAGTGAGGGTATTTCACCTCACATCTCTTACCATCTAGCGTTTACATAGCTCCAAGCCAATTATGCTATGTGCATATACACTAGCTACTTTTATCTCACACCTACAAGTAGGAGAGGGGATATATAAGTGGAAAGATAGGGTGCTAGATAGGGATCCACTAGTTGGACCTAAAATAGCCACACATAATCCATTTTCTCTATCTAGGTGTTTCAAGCGTGAACAACAAGATAACCCATGTTTTCAAGAACAAATCACAAGATAATTCATGGTAAATAGAAAGAAGTAGAAAATAATTAATATAAAATGAAATTATATAGTTTACAATTTATTTTTTCCATAAAATGGTATCAAAGTCAAATTGTATCCCCAAACATCCCACCTAGAGGGGCTTATATACTCATGGAACAAAAAGGGGAAATGTAGAAGTAGTAAAAGAGAGAATAACCATAGGACCTCATGGAAGTTCTTCTCTTCTTCACCTTCAGTAGAAAGAGCTCATTCTCCTTCCTCCTTGCTGGTTGTATGGCATGGAACTATGAGTATAAGTAACTAAAACCCTAGAAATATAGGGTTATGAGGTAGGGGAGGTGTAAATGTAATGGGAGTAGGTGGAAGCTCAATGAATGTGTTAGTGGGTGGAAATAAGTTCTAGGAGGTAGCTAACCTCGTGCTCTAGCTACCAGCCCTGTATATATAGGATTTTGGTAAGCATAAGGCTAAGTCGGGTCAATGTGGGAAAAGTAGTGTAGAAAATGGGCTAGGGTTTGAGGCGGCATGGCCGTTGTGGGCAGAACATCTGTGGTGGGTGGAGGATAGCATGGTCATGCTAGGAGGGAATAGGTGTGCAGGTGAAATCATAGGTTAAGTTTGGATATTTAGAGGCTTCTAGCACACTCGTGTTGGGTAGCATGATCGTGATAGGAATTAGGTATCACATTTGTGTTGGGTAGAACGAACATGGTGGGGTACTTGAGTGATTATTGTTCTTCATAGCACAGGCATCTGGAATTTTGCACATCATGGTTATTTTGGATGGCACAGCCATGTTGGGGTCTTCTTGGCATGGCCATGTTGGCTTACATAGTTGTGCTATTGACTTTTCTATATTTGCTTCTCAACTCAGAATTAACATGTAACTTTTGTGTTGGTCATACAACCATTCTATGTCACCACGGTCATGTTGGTGGATTTTTCTTACGCTTTGATCTTGAACTTAGCAATCCTTGGAATTCTTTGTCTTGTCTTGACTCTTTGCCACTAGGGATATGTTGGAGGAGATGTTGGACGTTCCTTAGTCTCATCCTAAGGTGAAGGAAATGTTCCTTTGTATCGTCCTAAGGTGAAGGAACCAAAGGATCATCCTTCTTCTCTTTCGTCCATCCCAAGCATGGTCCAAGTAACTCTAAAACATGCAAAGAACGTCCATAAGTGCATTTGATAGTATAATGCACATCAGGGTAAGTAGCATGTATACATGTTTATATGTGATTAAAGGACAAGAAGACACAAGATGAAGCCCTAAAATAGGAATGTATTAGTATCCTAGCAGAGGTTGTGGATTGTGCCTAGTTGACCTCCTCCCCTTAGAGTTGTGTCATCCCCTAGCATTATGCCAATATTTTGGATGTGGTTATTGTCCATTCTGGAGTTCTCATGATCTCATGCACAACATGGAATCCCAATAAACTTGACACATTCTATTTCATGTTCTCCTATTGATTCATTTCCTATTCTAGGAAAGGTGGAAGTAATAAATGAGTGGAGAGGCTTTTTGAAAATCAAAAGTTTTAAAAATGTGTAAAGGGTGTCTTATTGAATCATGAGTATGTAATCATTGAAACTCTTTGAATGGGCTTGATTTTGAAAGATTGTAGTCTTCTCTCTATCTCATTCTTAGATGTTGGAGTGAAGTAGGTCAATTCAAAAATAGGTGGATGGATCAAACTAGGACTAGAGTCATAACTCTAAGTTGGTATAATGTGGGGAGTCCCCTATGAAAGATAGAGCTTTTTGAAATGTAAAGTTCCTATTTGAGATAGCGCTTTGAAGAGAAATATGCCTACCCAATTTCTGACGTTAAATGGAAATGAGGTACTTACCTAATGTAGTGTTTGGATTTAAATAGAAAATTATAAGGCACCTACTCTAGAGAGGGGTTCAATTTAAAGATTCATTACCTAACAGATCTATTAATTCGATGTAAAAGAGTTTTTCTACTTGAGGTAGGGTTTGAATGAGAAAAAAATGCCTACTTAAGTGAAGGGCTTAGTTGTAAAAAGGAAACATGTGGCTTGCCTACAATGAATCATGTGTAGTTCTCTTACTTAGGTATGGCTTAAAAGTAAAAGTAAAATCATTTCCTACTCAAGGTAGAGCTTAATGCATGAAGATGGTATAGTTTAAGGTCATGATCCAGGACCCAAATGAAGGTACCAACCTGATATAAGGTTTTGAAATATAGGGTGCATGATACGCATGTGTTTGGTCAAGTTTAAGGATTTGTCCCAAGACCCTATTCGTACAATTTAAGATCATGAATCAAGATCTTATGCTACAATTACGGTCATGATCTAGGACAAAACAAGTAGATGATGCCTAGCTATAATAGGTCTTTGCATTATAAATGATTATGGTTCAGATGTGATTATGATATTTTAAAAATATTAGAGCATAGAGCCTGGTTGAGATCAAAAGTTCTAAATTCAAAAAATGTTGACCACTGCTTAGGTTCAAGGATGAGAAGGGTTATTGATCCTCAAGTGTGATCAAAGACTTTTTACTTCCTTATATAGTGAATATTTTGTATGTTAAGAAGAGAATATGATATTTATATTTTTACTATTTGTTTAGTGTTTTACTCACATTGTTTTTATTTTTTAAGAATTTTAATGAATTTTAGAAGGTATCTAGAAAAATTAGTTTTAAAATATTGGAATGTCCAATTATTTTATAAAAACAGTTGTTTTAAAGGGGAGAATGAAGGAATTCAAACATCATCCTTGAATCCTAACATTTTGAAGGTGGAAACAACACAAGAAGCTCAATCGTAGGAAAGCAGAGTGGATATTGGTGGAACCATGCTCCGGAAATGTAGTGTGACATGGCCAATCCACACAATCGAAGAATACATTTTGAGACGAAGCTCTAGTGAGGTGTGGAATCCTAGTTTTGAGATGTAGATGAGTGGTTTATCTGTCATTATATAGGCATCTTTGTTGATTTCCAGACTATTAATTGATTCTAGTATAAATATTTTCCAACATTTAGATTTTTATTCATCATTTTTAGTATTCGATAGAGATTCTCAATTTTTGGCTTTTTGGCATTCTTTGCATTCATGAGGTTGAAGGAAAAATTAGTTGTTGGTATGTATGCCTAGAGAGCCAATGATATGATGATTGTAATGACATATCTTGTAAAAAAAATTGATTAAAAATAAAGGCAATCTTCCATTTATTGTCTTTTATTCAGTTATGAGTTAATAATGTTACATAATAAATGACTAAAGAATGGCGTTACTCAATAACGTATGTCTTCGGGTTGAGGAACTGAACAATGAGATCATAAATATGTTAAGAGTATATATATTCTTATTATGTCACTAGTTCATTGTTATTGTGGAAACTAATAGACAACAATAATGCATAAGACTAGAGTGTGTTTTGGTTGATGATAGAAACTCATTAGTAATGAGATGTGATATCAAACAAAACATATAGATGTTTGTTTGAGAATAGTGTATTTGATAGACCCACCTTGAGAGTGATGCATGGAAATCGTTAAATGGTAGTCAAAACCATCTCTCATAGTGATGGTGTTGATTGTGGTTCTTAGACATTAAATCACTACACTCATCACATGTTGTTTGATTTTCATTGACACCATCCAACATGACCTTGCATAAGGTCTTCCATAAAGGTGGTTCTCAAATACATTGTGACACATGGGGAATGATTGTGAGTGATGTAGTTGGGATTTGTCCCCCCTATATGAGTTTGATATTTGGACACTTGATAAGTGATACTAGGAAATGCATGGTCATGCTTGAGTGAGTCAATATGTGATATTGAGCTCACATATATCTTTGACAGTCTTCTCTAGTTTAAGGAACATGGATTGAATATTGAACAAGATGAGAATTCCATGCCTCGAGTTCAATCTGGATATCAAAGACAAAGGAACTATACTATCACTATAACACCAATCATATATTGTAGGTTGAAGTTGTTATCCAACTTTCTAATTACCTGGGAAGAAATGATGTCTTGCTATACCACTCATTGCTGGTGATGTCATAAATTAGTTATGGACATTCACTATTGATGTAACTTGGAATATATAGGGTCACATGCATATGATACACCTAGAATAGTAGTTTACTCAGGATGAAGTTTAAACTTGATTATTAAAGTGTTAGGTATTCAATTTAAACAATATTATCGATCAGAACTCTAAAACAATCGGTTCTACAAGTGAACCGATCGGTACAGGTTTCTAACCAACCATTTGGTTGATCATTGAGATTGGATCAAGGATTGATGTTAATGTCATGTTGTGCATTAATTGATATTAAAACTCAATACAATTGTGAATGCAAAACATAGTGAACCCATTGATTCAAGGGTTGAACCGATTGACTCATATGTGAACCGATCGGTTCAGAAGTGAGCCAACTGATTCATGGTTTGTAGGTTTCATAAAATTCATGAGATTATGTATCTTTAACTCCCTATCGATCTAGAAATATTGACCCTGACCCTCCTATAAATAGTGGAGTATTAGAGGCATTCTATAGACACAACAATAAGCTTTGATGATTGTTGTCTTCTCACAGTTGTGGTAACATGAGAACCCGAGCAAGTCCTACCCATAAAAGGGAGGGACAGCATGGAAGAGACAACAAGGGAGACAAAGTCAATGCTAGCACATTGACTAGAAGGGACAATGCCTTCTTATTCATGCCAAAAGAAAGATAAGAGTTCCCACTGGTCTATTTGGACTACTATAGAGGCATGTAGGTCTTTGCCACCCGCTAGGAGGACGTTGTCAACCGCCATCCATGGTGATCAACCAGGATGCCTCTATCGGCGGTTATCTTGGTGCAACTTGAGAAAGAGGCATGTTGCAGGAAGCGATAGTCATTAGACTTGCTCCAGGACCAGGTATATACCTTACAACCTGCATTCCCAGTTCATAGTTGTTGATGCAATATTGTGTCTAAGAGGAATATAGTAGTAAATTATTTTTTATTTCCACAACCATATCTGATCCATATTTCGCTATAGCGGTATGAGAGCCACGTCCATTTACTATTTTTTAGGATGTAATCCACATTATCAAATTTTTTGTTTTTGTCATTTATTTATTCCATGTGATGTGAATATTTAAATGATTAATGTGCATATATGATTAAATACCACATACAATCCCAATATTTATATGATATATATATATATATGCAATTTGTACATGTTGCCCTAAAATTGCCTTTGATGGTTGATGTAAGCATGGTTATGGACAGTGACCCTAGATATTTGTGCTTGGTTGGATGGTTGTTTTTCCTAATTATATATCACTTTGCATACCGAGCCTCTTTCTCCTATTCCATATGTACCAATAATAATTTTGTCCTTCCTATGCTCCCCTCGAATGTAACTCAAGGTTTCCCTATTCAAATGTAATAAGTTAAAATAGGATTAGGATAGTTTCCTTTTCTGTTATGTCAAAGAAAGCATTCTTCTCTAGACAAATCGATCATTTCAGAAGACAAACTAATCGACTAGATTACCAAGGAGGTAGACAATAGGAGGAGTCGACCGATCGGCTGGTGGCCCAACCGATGGACTGAAGGAATCCAAATGTCACTTGGATCAGAGACCATATGACCGATCCGAGTGACCAACAAACTGACTAGCATGCCAAATGATTAGTTTAAGAGTTGAATCGATCGATGGGGACTGGTTCCAACACAAATATTCATCAACAATAGGTTTCTACGTATGATGTGGACCTTATGTGATAGTAATTCCTTGTGGCTTCAAGCAATTACAAAAGAATGGCCATAACCATCACTCATTGCATGTTTCATTTATGGATATAGTATGTATATGATACATATTAGTATGTGGTGATCGAATATGTAAATGTCTTTATATAAATATATAATACCCCAATCAAGTATTAAATCTTAGATGCTTTATGTAAGCAATACACATGGAAATCTTGATCAACTAAGTGTGGGAACGCCAAGCATGGTACGCAGTCCATCTCATGGAAGTGTGATGGTAGTCATGTAGGCCTGCCAAGCAAGGAGCGTTAGTATCGTGTTGGCATTTGGGCCTGACTTAATTAGGTGACCTTAATGCGATTAAGTGTCTATAAGCATCCAGATGACTATGGCAAAGATTTGTGCATACCATCTATCCAAGAATTGCATAAGATTCAATTGGAAAAAGTTTCCTACTTTAATAATTGGTTATGGACGTTGGTCCTAGATAGGTAATAACTCAATTCTTTTGGGTCTTGGCTTGCTAGAAGGCTATACGCTATTGAATTGATATGTGAGAGCTATCAATTTAAACAAAAAAGTGGGAGAGATAATTAATTAAAGGTCTAATTAAACAATATCAAATTTTGTTTAAATATATCTAATCAAAAATGTTTTTACAAATTGCAAATTTCTCTTATAGAATCAAATGGCAGTCAATAACATGCTTCACTTGCAATTAGTCCTTGAAAAGGACAAGTTGAATGGGAATAATTTGCATGACCAGTTTAGGACCTTGAGAATTTTTCTCACATAAGAGCACAGGCTCTATGTCCTGGAGACACCAGAGCCATATGAACTTTCTCCCACTACTCCTAAGGCTGACAAGGATACTTACAAGAAGCACTCTGAATATGTTGTAGATGCCAAGTGCCTGATGTTATGCTCAATGAACTATGAGTTGTAATGTATGCATGGAAACATGGATGTTATTGAGATGGTAACGCATCTTAATCACATGTACCAAAATTAGGTAAGACGGGAGATATGTGATGTCTCCAAGGCACTATTTAAGTACAACATGGTAGAAGGAGATATAGTAGGTCCCCATATGCTCAAGCTTATTAGGTATGTGGAGACCCTTTCTAGACTGGGATTTCCCTTGGGTCAGGAGTTGTCCACATACACTACTACAGAAACAGCGTTCAGTGTCGCTTTTCTGGGAGTCGGTTATTTAGGCAAACTGACGCCTATACTATTTGGCGTCGGTTATTTAGACAAACCGACGTCTATATTCGAAGACCAGCCAGACACGGGTACCTCTTTGTATTCAGTGTCGGTTGCGTATAACAGACTGACGCCTAAAATCGCCCACGAAATCCAATTTTCAAGCGAAAACATTTTAGGTCACCTACAGAATCGGTGTTTTAACTATTCACCGATGGCTATTTAAAATGAAAATTTGCGCAAAAAGACCCACTTTCAGTGTCGGTTATCCTTAGATAACCGACACTGATAATGGTTCCTGCCAAATAATTTAGGGCAAAGGTTGTCTAATTGGGCGTCGGTCTTTTACAATCAACCGACACTAAAGCATAATAGGCGTCGGTGTTGTAGATAACCGATGCCATTGACCAACTTAATAGAGGCCCGATCACCCGGTTCTTCCCCCTTTCTTCATGTTTCATCGATTCTCTTGTGCGCTGCTCGTCGCCGCTCTCCCAAAATCGCCGCCTGGTGCCTGCTGCTTCTCGCTCGCCGCCGACGATCCCTGCTGCCGCTCTGCGTCGCCGTCGCCGCCCGCCGCCTTCCTCCTTGTGTCGCCGCCGCGCCGCCTTTCCTCATTGCTCACGCCCTACTGCGGAAATTTCTTCTTCCTTGCCTCTGCCCACTGCTTGCTGCTCTGCTCTCCAGGTATTAGCCGTAGCACCTTCTTCCTTGTCTTCTTCCTTGCCGCCCAATGCTCTGCTCTGCTTGCTGTTTTGATTTCAAAACCTAAGCACCTTAGCCACTTGGCTACGGTTACCTGGAAATTCAGTGAGATACCTTCTAGTTATAGAAGTCCTTACTTCACTTTCTTCTCGACTAAATAATCAATCAATTTCATTAAAGACTAGTTAGTGTTCTACTTCTTTCACTGAGAACTGAGAAGAATGGCCTACCACGGCCGTGCTACCCAGCATGGCCGTGGTAGGCCAACACAGCCACGGCCGTGTTTGCTATTGGTAAGGATATGAACAAATCTATATGTAATACTTTATGTAAATTCTAGGATACGAACAAATCTTTTGCTTGCATATATTTGTGCTTCTAATCCTAATGCTTGACCTAATTCAGTAAATTTTGATGCATGTTGAAATAAGATTTAAACTTGTCCATTCTAGCATCCTAATTTGATTTGATTAAACCCTAACATTGATGAAACCCTAACATCAATTGTGATGAAACCCTAACATGTACATATCTATTATTGTGTTTGTTGGCCTAGAAACTCGTCCAAGATTTACTCATTAGGAGTAAATCTTGGATAGTCCCCAGTTTGGGACTATTCTTGAACACCTAATCTCACTTAGGATGTAAGTGTATAATGTGTATTGGGTTTTCGAGAAAATTTCGGTAGCATTTCCTCGTTTGTTCTCTAAGTACATATGTACTTAGAGAACAACAGGGAAATGCTGCTGAAATTTTCTTGAAAACCCAATACACATTATACACTTACTAGTGAGATTATGTGTTCAAGGATGGGATAGGTGGTACACATTTATTATATATAAATGACATCACATGTGTTTGTTGGCCTAGAAAGTGAACAATCATTGTTCTTTATATTACTTGTACATTGGTATAAATTAGAATGAACAATCACTAAATTATATACTGTTTGTATGGAGTCCAGCTTCATTGTAGATAATAGGAGTAAATCTTGGATAGGATGTAAGTGTATAACCTAATCTTGTCCTAATATATACTTGTTTTCTCTTTGATCATTAAATGGATAGATCATGGATGTCCATTCGCAATTGTTGCACCCCAGAGTTTATATTTGGTCTTGATCAGTTTATTAGATTTGCCGAGGAACATAGGAAAAAACCTACAGATAGGTTCTACTGTCCATGTAGGCATTGCGGTAACAACTTGAAAGTCAACACTGGTGAGGAAATCAAAAGTCATGTCATGTGCAACGGGATTGTACAAGGCTATACAGAATGGCACTGGCATGGAGAGATTTCAAACTCAAAACCACTAGATGTTGATAGCAGTGCTTGGGTGGAAGAAGAAATTGCCTCCGATGACGTAGATGTGAACGAACTAGTTCCAGTAGACATCGTTGATGCGATGCTGGATAGTTGTAGGGTAGAGCACACCGATCCACCTCCTATCTTTAGAAACATTGTGCATGATGCTGAGATACCGTTATACACAGGTTGTGCTAAGTTTACGAAGCTTAGCGCTGTGTTGAGATTGTATAAGTTGAAAGCTAACAATAGATGGAGAGACAAAAGCTTCACTTCATTGTTGACTTTGTTGAAAGAAATGCTTCCTGAAGGAAACGAGATGCCAATCTCAACATACCGGGTAAATAAAATGTTGTGCCCAATGGGAATGGAGGCCAAGAAGATACACGCATGCCCGAATGATTGTGTATTATTTCAAAAGAACTATGTAGATTTGAAAGATTGTCCAAAATGTGGTGCATCACGGTATAAATTGATGACTTCTGGGGAGTCCAAAATTGGTTCTCCTGCCAAGGTGTTGTGGTATCTACCTATAATATCACGGTTTCAACGCTTGTTTGCAAATTTGAAAGATGTGAAGAATTTGAGGTGGCATGCAGATGTTAAGAAAAATAATGATGGGATCCTACGACATGCGTCTGATTCCCCACAGTGGAAGAAGATTGATCTATTGTACCCCAAATTTGGTGAAGAAGATAGGAATCTAAGACTTGGGCTTTGTACAGATGGGATGAATCCATACGGGACATTGAGCAGCCAACATAGCACTTGGACAGTCATGCTTGTTATATACAATCTTCCTCCCTGGATGTGTATGAAAAATAAGTATGTTATGTTGTCGTTGTTGATATCGGGCCCTAAACAACCCGGAAATGATATCGATGTTTATCTTGAACCTCTGATTGATGACTTAAAGAAACTTTGGGCTGAAGGTGTGATGACCTATGATGCTTCAGGAAGAGAGACATTTCGTTTGCACGCTATGTTGTTTTGCACTATTAATGACTTTCCAGCATATGGGAATTTGTCTGGATATAGTGTCAAAGGAGCTAAAGCGTGTCCTATATGTGAAGAAAACACTGATTCAATAAGACTAAAACATGGTGGAAAGACCGTATATCTTGGTCATCGAAGGTTTCTTTCAAAATTCCATCTGTATCGTAGGAAGCGCAAAGCATTCAATGGATGGAATGATGAACGGAGTGCACCTAAACCTATACCAGGGGATGTTGTTTATGAAAGAGTAAAAGACATTGTCAATGAATTTGGTAAGAAATCACAATGTAGTATGGCCACACGGAGTGACAATTCTTCATTCAAGAAGAAGTCAATATTTTGGGATCTTCCTTATTGGAGTTCTTTGACAGTCAGGCATTGTATCGATGTAATGCACGTTGAGAAAAATGTCTGTGATAGAATCATTGGTACTCTATTAAATATACTAGGTAAGACTAAAGATGGGATAAAATCCAGACTGGACCTACGTGAAATGGGAATAAGGTCAGAATTAACAGAATTATGTGAAATGGGTAATAAAAGAACATACTTACCTCCCGCTTGTTACATGTTGTCTAGAAAGGAGAAGAAAGCTTTTTGTGAATGCTTGGTAAATGTTAAGGTGCCACATGGTTACTCATCCAACATCTGTAGATTGGTATCAATGAAAGATCTGAAGTTGATAGGTCTTAAATCTCATGATTGTCACACTCTAATGCAACAAATATTGCACGTGGCAATTCGATCTATATTGCCAAAGCATGTAAGGTTTGCAATCACCAGACTTTGTTTCTTTTTCAACAGTCTATGCAGCAAAGTCATTGACCCTAATACTCTCGATAATTTGCAAAAAGAAGTGGTTGTTACCCTATGTCAGCTTGAGATGTATTTCCCTCCTTCGTTCTTTGATATCATGGTAAATCTTATTTTCCACTTGACTAGGGAGTTTTTCTACTTGAGGTAGGGTTTGAATGAGAAAAAAATGCCTACTTAAGTGAAGGGTTTAGTTGTAAAAAGGAAACATGCGGCTTGGCTACAATGAATCATGTGTAGTTCTCTTACTTAGGTATGGCTTAAATGTAAAAGTAAAATCATTTCCTACTCAAGGTAGAGTTTAATGCATGAAGATGGTATAGTCTAAGGTCATGATCCAGGACCCAAATGAAGGTACCTACCTAATATAAGGTTTTGAAATATAGGGTGCATGATACACATGGGTTTGGTCAAGTTTAAGGATTTCTCCCAAGACCCTATTCGTACAATTTAAGATCATGAATCAAGATCTTATGGTACAATTACGGTCATGATCTAGGACCAAACAAGTAGATGATGCCTAGCTATAATAGGTCTTTGCATTATAAATGATTATGGTTCAGATGTGATTATGATATTTTAAAAATATTAGAGCGTAGAGCCTGGTTGAGATCAAAAGTTCTAAATTGAAAAAATGTTGACCACTGCTTAGGTTCAAGGATGAGAAGGGTTATTGATCCTCAAGTGTGATCAAAGACTTTTTACTTCCTTATATAGTGAATATTTTGTATGTTAAGAAGAGAATAGTATATTTATATTTTTACTATTTGTTTAGTATTTTACTCACATTGTTTTTATTTTTTAAGAATTTTAATGAATTTTAGAAGGTATCTAGAAAATTAGTTTTAAAATATTGGAATGTCCAATTATTTTATAAAAACAATTGTTTTAAAGGGGAGAATGAAGGAATTCAAACATCATCCTTGAATCCTAACATTTTGAAGGTGGAAACAACACAAGAAGCTCAATCGTAGGAAAGCAGAGTGGATATTGGTGGAACCATGCTCCGGAAATGTAGTGTGACATGGCCAATCCACACAATCGAAGAATACATTTTGATACGAAGCTCTAGTGAGGTGTGGAATCCTAGTTTTGAGATGTAGATGAGTGGTTTATCTGTCATTATATAGGCATCTTTGTTGATTTCCAGACTATTAATTGATTCTAGTATAAATATTTTCCAACATTTAGATTTTTATTCATCATTTTTAGTATTTGATAGAGATTCTCAATTTTTGTCTTTTTGGCATTCTTTGCGTTCATGTGGTTGAAGGAAAATTAGTTGTTGGTATGTATGTCTAGAGAGCCAATGATATGATGATTGTAATGACATATCTTGTAAAAAAAAATTGATTAAAAATAAAGGCAATCTTCCATTTATTGTCTTTTATTCAGTTATGAGTTAATAATGTTACATAATAAATGCCTAAAGAATGGTGTTACTCAATAACGTATGTCTTCGGGTTGAGGAACTGAACAATGAGATCATAAATATGTTATGAGTATATATATTCTTATTATGTCACTAGTTCGTTGTTATTGTGGAAACTAATAGACAACAATAATGCATAAGACTAGAGTGTGTTTTGGTTGATGATAGAAACTCATTAGTAATGAGATGTGATATCAAACCAAACATATAGATGTTTGTTCGAGAATAGTGTATTGGATAGACCCACCTTGAGAGTGATGCATGGAAATCGTTAAATGGTAGTCAGAATCATCTCTCATAGTGATGGTGTTGATTGTGGTTCTTAGACATTAAATCACTACACTCGTCACATGTTGTTTGATTTTCATTGACACCATCCAACATGACCTTGCATAAAGGCTGCCATAAAGGTGGTGCTCAGATACATTGTGACACATGGGGAATGATTGTGAGTGATGTAGTTGGGATTTTTTCCCCCTCTATGAGTTTGATATTTGGACACTTGATAAGTGAGACTAAGAAATGCATGGTCATGCTTGAGTGAGTCAATATGTGATATTGAGCTCACATATATCTTTGATAGTCTTCTCTAGTTTAAGGAACATGGATTGAATATTGAACAAGATGAGAATTCCATGCCTCGAGTTCAATCTGGATATCAAAGACAAAGGAACTATACTATCACTATAACACCAATCATATATTGTAGGTTGAAGTTGTTATCCAACTTTCTAATTACCTGGGAAGAAATGATGTCTTGCTATACCACTCATTGCTGGTGATGTCATAAATCAGTTATGGACATTCACTACTGATGTAACTTGGAATATATAGGGTCACATGCATATGATACACCTAGAATAGTAGTTTACTCATGATGAAGTTTAAACTTGATTATTAAAGTGTTAGGTATTCAATTTAAACAATATTAGCAATCAGAACTCTAAAACAATCGGTTCTACAAGTGAACCGATCAGTACAGGTTTCTAACCAACCATTTGGTTGATCATTGAGATTGGATCAAGGATTGATGTTGATGTCATGTTGTGCATTAATTGATATTAAAAATCAATACAATTGTGAATGCAAAACATAGTGAACCCATTGATTCAAGGGTTGAACCGATTGACTCATATGTGAACCGATCGGTTCATAAGTGAGCCAAATTATTCATGGTTTGTAGGTTTCATAAAATTCATGAGATTATTTATCTTTAACTCCCTATCGATCTAGAAATATTGACCCTGACCCTCCTATAAATAGAGGAGTATTAGAGGCATTCTATAGACACAACAATAAGCTTTGATGATTGTTGTCTTCTCACAGTTGTGGTAACATGAGAACCCGAGCAAGTCCTACCCATAAAAGGGAGGGACAGCATGGAAGAGACAACAAGGGAGAGAAATTCAATGCTAGCACATTGACTAGAAGGGACAATGCCTTCTTATTCATGCCAAAAGAAAGACAAGAGTTCCCACTGGTCTGTTTGGACTACTATAGAGGCATGTAGGTCTTTGCCAACCGCTAGGAGGACGTTGTCAACCGCCATCCATGGTGATCAACCAGGATGCCTCTATCACGGTTATCTTGGTGCAACTTGAGAAAGAGGCATGTTGCAGGAAGCGATAGTCATTAGACTTGCTCCAGGACCAGGTATATACCTTACAACCTACATTCCCAGTTCATAGTTGTTGATGCAATATTGTGTCTAAGGGGAATATACTAGTAAATTATTTTTTATTTCCACAACCATATCTGATCCATATTTCGCTATAGCGGTATGAGAGCCACGTCCATTTACTATGTTTTAGGATGTAATCCACATTATCAAATTTTTTGTTTTTGTCATTTATTTATTCCATGTGATGTGAATATTTAAATGATTAATGTGCATATATGATTAAATACCACATACAATCCCAATATTTATATGATATATATATGCAATTTGTACATGTTGCCCTAAAGATGCCTTTGATGGTTGATGTAAGCATGGTTATGGCCAGTGACCCTAGATATTTGTGCTTGGTTGGATGGTTGTTTTTCCTAATTATATATCACTTTGCATACCGAGCCTCTTTCTCCTATTCCATGTGTACCAATAATAATTTTGTCCTTCCTATGCTCCCCTCGAATGTAACTCAAGGTTTCCCTATTCCAATGTAATAAGTTAAAATAGGATTAGGATAGTTTCCTTTTCTATTATGTCAAAGAAAGCATTCTTCTCTAGAAAAATCGATCATTTTAGAAGACAAACTAATCGACTGGATTACCAAGGAGGTAGACAATAGGAGGAGTCGACTGATCGGCTGGTGGCCCAACTGATGGACTGAAGGAATCCAAATGTCACTTGGATCAGAGACCATATGACCGATCCGAGAGACCAACAAACTGACTAGCATGCCAAATGATTAGTTTAACAGTTGAATCGATCGATGGGGACTGGTTCCAACACAAATATTCATCAACAATAGGTTTCTACGTATGATGTGGACCTTATGTGATAGTAATTCCTTGTGGCTTCAAGGAATTACAAAAGAATGACCATAACCATCACTCATTGCATGTTTCATTTATGGATATAGTATGTATATGATACATATTAGTATGTGGTGATCGAATATGTAAATGTCTTTATATAAATATATAATACCCCAATCAAGTATTAAATCTTAGATGCTTTATGTAAGAAATACACATGGAAATCTTGATCAACTAAGTGTGGGAACGCCAAGCATGGTACGCAGTCCATCTCATGGAAGTGTGATGGTTGTCATGTAGGCCTGCCAAGCAAGGAGCGTTATTATCGTGTTGGCATTTGGGCCTGACTTAATTAGGTGACCTTAATGTGATTAAGTGTCTAGAAGCATTAAGATGACTATGGAAAAGATTTGTGCATACCATCTATCCAAGAATTGCATAAGATTCAATTGGAAAAAGTTTCCTACTTTAATAATTGGTTATGGACGTTGGTCCTAGATAGGTAATAACTCAATTCTTTTGGGTCTTGGCTTGCTAGAAGGCTATACACTATTGAATTGATATGTGAGAGCTATCAATTTAAACAAAAAAGTGGGAGAGATAATTAATTAAAGGTCTAATTAAACAATATCAAATTTTGTTTAAATATATCTAATCAAAAATGTTTTTACAAATTGCAAATTTCTCTTGTAGAATCAAATGGCAGTCAATAACATGCTTCACTTGCAATCAGTCCTTGAAAAGGACAAGTTGAATGGGAATAATTTGCATGACCAGTTTAGGACCTTGAGAATTTTTCTCACACAAGAGCACAGGCTCTATGTCCTGGAGACACCAGAGCCATATGAACTTTCTCCCACTACGCCTAAGGCTGACAGGGATACTTACAAGAAGCACTCTGAATATGTTGTAGATGCCAAGTGCCTGATGTTATACTCAATGAACTATGAGTTGTAATGTATGCATGGAAACATGGATGTTATTGAGATGGTAACGCATCTTAATCACATGTACCAAAATTAGGTAAGACGGGAGAAATGTGATGTCTCCAAGGCACTATTTAAGTACAACATGGTAGAAGGAGATATAGTAGGTCCCCATATGCTCAAGCTTATTAGGTATGTGGAGACCCTTTCTAGACTGGGATTTCCCTTGGGTCAGGAGTACTTGTCCACATATATATGTGATTCTACAGTCATTACTAGAGTCATACAGCCAGTATGTCATGAACTACAACATTACTAATTTTGACAAGCCATTGTTGGAATTACTTGGCATGTTGAGAACAACTGAAGCATAGATGAAGAAACAAAAGCCCAAGTTTGTGATGATGATCATCAAAGGAAAAGGGAAGTCCAAGGATGAAGTCAAAGCTAAAGCTAGCAAGAATCCTAAGTCTTCTTCACTCAAGCCAAAGGGAGGGGTGACCAAGGGAGGCAATTGTCACCACTGTCACTAGTTTGGACACTGGAAGAGGAATTTCCCACTCCACCTGGAGGAAATGAGGAAGAAGAAGAAGGGATAGAAATCTCCACTTTAGGTATATACATTATTGAGATAACTTTGTCTACTTATTCATCTTGGATACTAGATAACAGATGTGAATCTCACATATGTTCAAATATACATGATCTAAAAAGAAGTAAGCCATTGAGAAAGGGTGAGGTCATACTTCACATTGCAAATGGAGTAAGAGTTCCTACCATTGTGGTTGGAACCTATAATTTATCTCAGCCCACAAGGCTTATAATAGAGTTCAAGAACTGCTATTTTGTGCCTATGAATAATAGAAAAACTATTTCTATAAATTGAATGGACAAGGATGCATATGAATTTCATGTAAAGAATGGTCAATGCTCTATTTGAACAGATGAGATATTTTATGACAGTACCCCAATGTCTTATGGTCTTTATTTTATGGATCTAAAGAGAATTGTCTATAATGTAAATATGAAAAGTTTAAAACTCTATAACTCAAACAAAACAAATCTTTGGCATTGTCATGTAGGGAACATTAATGAGAATATCATTTCTAGAGCCCATAAAGATGACCATCTAGACTCCTTTTATTTTGAATAAATAGAGACATGTGAGTCTTGTTTGTTGGGCTAGATGAGAAAGACCCTTCACTGGTAACATGTAGAAGGTAGTGTTATATATTAGGACTCATACATATTTATGTATTTGTCCATTTTAGAACAAATGCTAGACGTGGTTATTAGTACTTCATTACCTTCACTTATGATTTTAGTCGGTATGGTTTTGTTTACTTGATGAAACATAAGTCAGAAACTCTTGAAAAGTTCAAGGATTTCATTAATGAAGTACAAAACTGACTTGGTTAAAGTATTAAGGCACTTCATTCTGATCGAGGTGGAAAATACTTAATCTAAGAGTTTGAATACCTTCTGTAAGATCGTGGCATCATATCACAATGGACTCCACTTCGAACACCACAACACAATGGTACCAGAAAGAAGGAATTTCACATTTCTAGATATGATGCAATCAATGATGAGTTTTTTAGATCTTCTATATTCTTTAGGTTATTATTCTCTAGAAGCCACAATGTTTACACTAAACTGTGTACCATATAAATCGATTCAAAAGACACCATATGAGATATGATATGAGTGTAGGGTAATATGGAATCTTATAGGTAGCGGAAAAAAAATTACATCCATATTCCCCATTAAACCAGTAGATCTCATCAACAACTATATATTAGAAAGGACGGTTGTGAGGATATACCTAGTCCTGGAGCAGTCTAACAAAAATCTTCTCATTGTTGTAGTTGTGTTGTTGTCTTCTAGTTGCATTGAGACGATGTCTACAATAGCTCTTCATCTTCACCACAGATAGTGGCCTGGCGTTGTCCTCCTAGTTGTAGGCAATGGCCTCCATGACTCTATGGAAGCCCACAAGAACTGCCTAAAACTCATGTCATTCTACTAGAACATATAGGAAGGAGTTGTCCCTCCGTTCGGTGTACTGGTCACCAACTTACTCTCCCATAATTGTTCTTCATTTCTATCCCTTCCTTTATGGGTAGGACTTTCTCAGGTTATCTTGGTTACCACAACTAGAGAATACAAACAATTGTCACAGGCAATTGATGTGTCTGAGAAGCCACTAATACCCCTCTATTTATAGGAGGGTTAGGGTCAAGGTTCCCAATATGTGTGGGAGTGGAAGGGACCAAAAATGTCACAAATTTGTAACATGTGACATGTGAAATGATCGGTTTGCTAAGAGAATCGATCGATTGGCATGTGAGTCGATTGGTTCACCCAGTGAACCAGTCATTTCATCATGTTTCCCAATCATATATGGATTGGAAATTCTATGCAATTAAGGCACAACATGAAGTCAGCATTAATCCTTGATGCAATCGAATTAAACCACAAATTGGGCATCTTCTAGTGTGAAATGGTCATCTTGCAGCCATGAACCAATCGGTTTGCTCATTTCACTCCCCAACTCAACCAAAATTTAGCCAATGCAATACCTAATCAACTTGACACTCCAACCGGTAGGTTAGGGGTATAGTCAGTTGATTTGATGCTTGAATTGAATATCTAAACATTTTAGCAACTAACTCAATTAACATTCATGATTAAAACTCCTCTTCTAGGTGTATCATATGTGTGTGACGCTATCAGTCCCATATTACGTTGTCAGTGAATGTATATAACTAATGGTGACATCACAACAAAAGAGTGATGCCTAGTCACACATCATTTCTACCCAAGTAAATAGAAAGTTGGAGAACAACTTCAACCTACAATTTGTGGTTGGTGTTGTAGTGTTTGTATAGTTCCTTTGTCACTGATATCAAAATTTAATTCGGGGCATGAAATAGTCATCTTCTTTAACATTTAATCCATGTTCCTTGAACCAGAGAAGACTGTTTGATATATATGTAAGCTAAATATCACATATTGACTCACATGTGCATGGTCATGCATTTCTCAGTCTCACTTATAAAGTGGCCAGGATATCATACTCTTATAGGAGGGACAAATTCCATCTACATCACTCACAATCATCCCCATGTGTCATAGTTCACCTAATCATCACCTTTATGGAAACCCTTATTTAGGATCATGGTAGATGACGTGAAAGTATATTGAACGACATGTGATGAGTGCAGTGACTTCAAGTCTAAGAACCACAATCACCACCATTACAATAAGATATGATTTTGACTACCAATTATGATTTCCATTTATCACTCTTATGGTGGTCTTGTCTGATACGTTGTTCTCTAACAAGTATCTATGTGTTGGTTTGATATCACATCCTGACTGATGAGATTTTTTCATCAACCAACACACACTCTAGTCTTATGTGATATTGTTATCTATCAGCCTTCTACAATAACATCCGACTAGGGACATAACAAGAATGTATATACTCTTAACATATGTTTGATCTCATTGTTCAAGTCATGTACTTGAATACATATGTCATCGAGTAATATCATTATGTAGACATTTATTATGTTACTTCATTATCTCATAATTGAATAATATAGAATAAATTGGAAGCTTGCCTTTATTATCAATCAAATCATTTACAAGTTATTTCATTACAATCATCGTATGATTGTCTCTCTTGGCATACATATCAACAAACTGTCACTTTCACTTAGATCCAATCACCCATGAATCTTATTCCAAGTGATCTAAGATGACCACCATGCTTCTACTATGAAAGTACTTTTGTCAAGGGGTCAGCAACATTGTTCTCAGTTGGTACATTGTAAATCTTCACATCTCATCACTATGCAATCTCTCGTATGACATGAAAGTGTCTTCATATATTCTTGGAATGATGATGTGGTCTGGGTTCCTTAGGTTGTGCAACAACTCCATTCTTGACACATATAGCTCAATTGTGTCTTTGGTTCTTGGAACTACCCCAAGTTTAGAGATGAACTTCTTGTTCCAAACAGCCTCCTTTGTTGCATTTGGTGCAGCAACATACTCGGCCTCTGTTATAGAATTGGAAACTTTCTCTTAAATAGAAATTTTTCAAATCACAACTCCATTATTTAGGTAAAACATAGATTTAGATTGTGACTTATAATCATATTTTTTAGTTTTGAAGCTTACATCGGTGTAACCCTTTACCACCAACTCTTCCTCTCCACTGTAGACCAGGAACTGATCCTTAGTTCTTCTCATACATAAGGATGTTCTTTACATCTATCCAGTGAGCTTCACCTGGATCTAACTGATATTTCCTCATCATGCTCGGGCATATGAGAAATTGGGACAGGTACACAACATTGCATACATGATTGATCCAATTGTTGATTCATATGGAATCATAATCATGTGATCCCTTTCTTTACAAGAACAGGGACATTGAAATTTAGAGATGGTAACTCCTTGACACATGGGCAGGTATCCTCCCTTTGTGCTCTCCATGTTGAACCTCATCAACACTTTGTCAATATATGTTTTCTAACTTAGTCCAAGAAGATTTCTAGATCTATCTCTATAGATCTTGATCTCTAAGATGTAGGATGCTTCTCCTAATTCTTTTAGGAAAAACAAATTTTCCAATCATGTCTTTACCTTTTGTAAAGTAGGGATGTCATTCCCCATCCACAGTATATCATCTACATACAATATGAGGAATACAATCATTATCCCACTAACCTTCATGTACACACAAGGTTCATCTTCATTTTGAGTAAATCCAAACTCTTTGACTGTGTCGTCAAAACAAAGATTCCAACTCCGATATGCTTTCTTCAATCCATAGATTGACTTTTGTATCTTAGAAACTTTTTTTGCATCCTTTGGATTTATAAAACCCTTAGGTTGTGTCATATATACATCCTCAAGAAGATTCCCATTAAGAAATGTAGTTTTAAGATCCATTTTCCAAATCTCATAGTCGTGATAAGGTGCAATTGCAAGCATGATCCTGATGAACTTAACTGTGGCAACTAGGGAAAAGGTTTGTCATAGTCAATACCTTGAATTTTTTGAAAATCCTTTCAACCAATCTTCCCTTATAGTTTTGTATTTTACCATCCATTTCAGTCTTCTTCTTGTAGACCCACATGTACCCTATGGGTTTTACCCCTTTAGGTAGATCCATCAAGGTCCATACCTTGTTGGTATACATGGATTCCATCTCAGATCTCATGGCCTCAGGCCATTTCTCTGACCCTGGTCCCTTACTAGCTTCTATATATGTTGTTGTCTCACCATCTATGACTAACTCATCATCTTCCTGAGTTACGAGATATCCAAATCTTTCAAGTTCAAGGCATGTCCTACTAGATCTATGAGGTTCTTGTTCTATTTGAGGAATTTGAGATTCTCAAACTACTTGTGACTCTCCTTGTTCCTCTTGTAAATCTACTGGTTCAATATTTTCTTTTTGATTTCAAACCTCTTTGAGTTCTACTTTTCTTCCACTGATTCCTTTGGAAATAAAATCCTTTACTAGGAATAATCCAATCCTAGAAACAAACACTTTGTTGTTAGATGGAGTGTAAAAGTAGTATCCCTTAGTTTCCTTGGGATATCAATAAAAATAACATTTATTGGATTTGGTTCCAAGCTTTTTAGGAAACATTTTCTTGACATAAGCTTAACACGCCCAAATCTTCATAAATGACACATTGGGACATTTCCCATGCCATATCTCAAATGGTGTCTTTTGAATCAATTTATATGGTACTGATTTTTGGGTAAATGTAGAGGTTTCAAGAGCATAACCCTACAAGGTAATCAGAATTTTAGCTAAACTCATCATTGATCGCACCATATCAGGCAATGTGTCATTCCTTCTTTTTGATACACCATTATGTTGTGGTATTCTAGGTGGAGTCTACAGTGATATGTTATCATGGGCTCACAGAACATCATTAAACTCTTGGCCTAAGTATTCTCCACCTCGATCAGAATGAAATTCCTTGATATTTTTTTCAAGTTGTGTGATACCTCGTCACGCTAAACAAGATTACTCAAAATAAAAAACACGATCAACTACTAATTAATCACATAAGCAAAAATGCAAAATAATTAAAACTAATTCCAACAATGTAAATAAACTCTAGAACATTTACATAAAGGTCAATCATTCCATTCTCATATATTGTGACAAGTATTCACATATGGGTCCAAAGACCTCAGTTACATCCTGCATACAAAAGATATTTCACATTTACATGCCATATATTTACAAACATTGGCATACTACCAAAATCTCGTGTTGGTATGAGTATATCATCTAGAAAACACATCTCATATCCAGACGTGAGAGTATAAGTATGACACTAGGACTCTACTACTAACATCTACAACTAACCAACCTTATGAATCTATTGATCAGAAGGTTGGTTCTCTTCCATAGTGTGACCTCGACCTCATTGCCCATGACCACCTAAAAAAATGTGGTGACCCACGGGTGAGACCCAGTCCCAGCGAGAGGTATAACTCTCTCCAACATATATTAATTATAACATATTCATTTATAGTAAATACATTGAGTAGTTAGGGTATTGAATAAGCAATATGAACAAATTGAACAGTTTAAGCATACTAAGTAGTTAAACAAAATCAGTTGTAGCATCAAGTAGAATTACTCAATTTTCATAAGTTTGAATCATGTAAGAACTATGTACTATGAAGACAAGACAAGGGTTAATCAAATAATGTGATATGTATTAAATCCTAGAAATTATACTACACGTCTGGTATTATATCTTTTATTATGCCCTAGGTAGTTTGAGTGGTACCACTCAAAGTCCAACTGACCACCGCTTGGTCGTAATCTATTCCATATAAGATCAAGTAAGAGTTGGACTCCAAGATCTTCTCCATACACGGTCAGTATGAGTCTGCATTGTAGTGACATCTCAATCTAACTAAAAAATAGCAACATATAGTCTTGTAAACAACTAGCCCACCTTGGTACAGGTCATGGCGCTAGATACCAAGGTATGCAAAGCAAAACCTTTATCACATAATAATCACCGAGACATGACTGCAGCCGTTCTCAAAAAGAGGGTTAGGTATGACCACAGTCATCCTCCCTAAGCACTTGGATTCAGGATGACAAGAACCCCACATACTCAATAGTATGTGTTCCAAGTTTCCCTTAGGAATACTCATTTCACTATCTGGCAAGTTCTGACACTCGGATAGATCTATGCCACAGGGCACTATATGATTAGAATTTCACTTGATTAATCATTGCCAATTGGGTGAATTAAGGCTTCATCATACAAATGGGCATACAAACCCTAATTCATTTCTATCAAGTGTATAAGCATTACGTCTTTAGAAGATATAAAACGTTTGAAGTGTAGATCTCAATCATATTACAATATTCTATCATCCATTGCATTATAATGAACTACATCATCATCATATCATTTCAAGATATCCATTTCTTATCACAAGTTCCAGGGTTGCAACCCTTATTGGAACATGAAAATGATTTCACCTCAATCAGGGCTCAACATGCCCAAAGGTCATTTAAGACCATCAAATTATACATAGAAAGGTCATCCTCATTGTTCCATGCCTTAAACAAGGCTTAAAAGGTCATAAACAATTATGTGTCCATAGGTATTATTATGGCAAGGCACTTTGATATTCAAATAGCATTGCATTGTGGTTTTATCACAAGAAGAGTGTAATACATTGCCACATTAATCATTCAAGAGGTCTAGTTATAACCAATCAACATCATCTAATTACATTGAGGTTAGGTATAACAAGCTATATCACATTGGAGTTACGCATCCACTTATTATAGTGATTTATCAAATATAACTATACAAGAGAAAAGGTAAGAATACAAATCAATGGTATTGAACCATCGAATTCTCATTACTAGGACCACATATAATACCATGGGGTTTATTCTAATACATTGGATGTTGAGGCATCCAATATTATTCATTGGGTTGGTTTATTGTTCAAGATTGGTAATTGAAGTATTAGTCTAACCATTAGATCAATTGAACCAAGGAACCATTGGTTTAAGGTTTGGTCGAATCTACAATTACATTCTTAACTCACAATATGTGGTGATGATCTGATCCACCATTAATTGTGATTATTAAGTCACCATTGGTTGTCTTAGAGGTGTTCCGTCATAATCCGTCACACGGTAGCTTCGCGCCACTGGCTTTTCAACCAAGCGCGGTGACCAAATGTGTGAATCAATGGTTCCTCTCGTACCATTGGTTGTTATATTAGTAATATATTCATTTAATACCATCAATATTAAGCTAATTCCATCATTGATTGATAGCATCACTAAAATACTTAGTGGATGATAATTAAACTTCTAATTGAGCACCATAGGTTGTCACCGTAGGTTGTCACCATAAAATTTGACACCCTTGAACATGAACATCAGTTGCCAAGATATCAACACCATTGGTTGTTGAATGGTATGACCATCGGTTGCGTGATAGAGAAGGAAATAGCTTGAAAATCCTAATTTGAACCATCAATTGTGTTTTACTTAGAACTAGAGGTTGTTTCTATCAACCTGTCCCAAATCATATTATACCTTATAAAGGTCGTACACATGTTTACAAGTTCATATAGAACTGGAACAGAATAAGGAACACCATAAAAAAATTGTAACCCTAAACAAGCATGGTTTCTTTATGCTTATATCATCACATTAAAGCATAAACGTGAACTAACAAACTTCTAGCAAGCAATATAAGTGAAGAATGTTATATAACCCACCTCTATAGAGTATGTAAGATCCCAAACAGTAAGAATATCAAGAAAATAAGGCTAGAAACACTATAACACCAATCACAGATGTAGGTTGAAGTTGTTCTCCAACTTTTTAAATTACTTGGGTAGTAATGATGTGTTTCTAGATATCGCTCATTGCTTGTGATATCATAAATCGGTTATGGACATTCATTGACAACGTCACTTGGAACCTATAGGGTCACATACATAGGATACACTTGAAAGAAAAGTTTATTCATGAATGATATTTAACTTGATTACTAAAGTGTCTAGGTATTCAATTTAAACAACATTGGTTGAAAATTGACTAATTGGACTCTGAACCTACAGGTTCTAGTATTAAACCAATCGGTTGGAGTGCCAGGTTAATTGAAAACAACATTGGCTGAGCAATGCCTGAACCAAGATATGAAGTGACCAGTTCACTAAATGAACTGATCAGTTCAAGGTATGAGAGAACCGGTTCAAGAGTTGAACCACCCAATTTATTGATCAATTCAATTGAATCAAGGATTAGTATTGACGCCGTGTTGTGCATTAATTAGATATTAGTTGTCAATACAATTATGATTAGGAAACATGATGAAATGACGAGTTCAAAAGTTGAACCTATTGGATTGCATGCCAATCGATCAATTCACCTTTGAACCGACTATTTTTTCACTCGCAGGATGTGAAACTTCATTTAATTTAATCCCCTTTGCCTCCATCTCAGACTGGAAACCCTGATCCTTAACCCTGCTATAAATAGAGGGTATTGAGGGTTTCTCAAACACATGAATTAGCTCTGAAAATTGTTGTCTTCTCTAGTTTTGGTGACTGATAGAACCAGAGCAAGTGTCGATAAAGAGAGGGATAGCAAGGGAGAACAATTATGGAAGAGCAAGTCGGTGCTAGTACACTGACTAGAA
Source organism: Alisma plantago-aquatica (assembly GCA_963693085.1). NCBI lineage: Eukaryota > Viridiplantae > Streptophyta > Magnoliopsida > Alismatales > Alismataceae > Alisma > Alisma plantago-aquatica. Next base: position 50,789,157 of record OY856415.1, on the reverse strand, counting down.
AGGGATATTTGTTGACTCAAGGTCAATTAGGTCAATGTTGACTCACGTCTAAATTGACTAAACCCATATTTTGATGATGACTAACCATTCCACATATTGGTGTCTAATGTCTCTACTTGAGTGATTTTAGATTAGGTATAGACACACTCCAAATTCCCTAACTTACGCATCTCAAATTGGAGAAAAGACAAGTCAAAGTCATACAAGTGCACATTTTTGTAATATGATGTATATCCATTAGAATCATGTTGTAAATCACTTGTAATGATTGTATGACTTGTAATTAAGCTTAGAAAAATATTAGGAGCACTTAGATCGAATATTAGAGCACTTTAGATGCAACTTTGAAAATTGATTACAGGCACTTTGTCGGTCGAGTTTCCCAGCCTGAAAACTCGACAGATCATCCTTGATCAATTTTTTGGAGATTGCATCGGTCGAGTTGTGTTTACACAGAACTCGACCGATCAAGTAACTGACCATTTCAATTCCTAATGGTCAGTCGAGTTTTGTCAGGACAAACTCGACCGATCATTTGAGTATCGGCCTTTTCGTTTACTTGATCGGTCAAGTTACCCTTATAGAAACTCGACCGATTGCACTATACGGAAAAGTGTAGAAAAGTGTTTCTAGCCGTTGTGGAGTTGCAACAAGTGAAAATAGATCTGTTGCAAGCCACAAAATGGCTAGTTTTCATTCTCAAGTGTTCCCAAAGCTAAGAGGCATCCCCATCTATAAATAGGACCCCTTGGGCTTCATTCCAAGATTGAGCATTCATTGTAAAACTCTATGTGAGGTTCCTATTCTATATTTGAGTGCTTCCTACAGCCTCCTCTCTCTCTCTAAGCTTAATCACTTGCTACATCCATTAGAGTGAGTAGGAAATCTATAAGAGAGCTAGTCCTATATGTATATCTTGTGAGGCTCTCACTTCCACAACCTCCCCATCTCTCTTTTCAATCATGAAGATGAAGGTTCTCTCTCTTGTCTAAGAGAGGTGAAGAAGAACAAGGGAAGGAGTCCCTTGGTGAAGATAAAGTCTGGAGACTTGGAGCTAGAGTGGATAAGCCCTTGGTGAAGGCAGAAGACTCCTTGCTCAAGTGGGTAAGTCCTTGGTGGAAGCTTCTCCGAGTGAAGGTGAAGTCAAAGGCGGAAGATCCAAGAAGAGTGGGTAATTCCTACAAGGCTGAAGACTTGTGCAAGAGTAGGTAAGTCCTTGGAAGAAGGAGCAAGACTCCTTGCAAAGTGGGTAAGTCCTTGGTAAGGTTGAAGACTCTTTTTATTGGATAGGTAAGTCCTTTAGTGGTCATGTATTGTATCTCTTATAATGAATATAATGAATATGCAAGATTAAGAAATCCTAGAGGTTAACCTCTCTAGGTAAGTGGACTGACTCACTTCTAGTTTGAAGTGAGGAACTACTCTAAATAGCTTGTCCTCTTGTGTTTTTTCAATCTCTCTCATCCTTGCTATGCATGTTTTAGTTGCACACAAATTTCCTATTTAGCAACCTTATCTTGTGATATATCTTGAAGGTTTAATGAATTTTGTTTAATTGCATTCAGCTCTATTCACCCCCCCTCTAGAGCATCTAATCACCCATCTAGGATCCAACAATTGGTATCAGAGTGGGTCTTCTCCAAACATAATTCAACAAGTAGGAGAAGATGGGTGACTACCTAGGAGGGAGATACTCGACCAGCCTTCCAATATTTGATGGGAGCAATTTCCTATATTGGAGAAGAAGGCTTCAATTCTACATCCAAGGATCAAGTATTGAGATGTGAAAAATGGTGAACAGCCCATACATGCTACCAAAGACAAGGATTGAAGAATGGGACGAAGCTACCTTGAAGAAAGCAACCTTGAATGCTAGAACCATGCACATCCTCTATGCCTCCATGACCCCCACTGAGTTCAACCGGATTTCTTAATGTAAAATAGCCTATGAGGTATGGAGAAAGCTTTGCATCACTTATGAAGGGACAGATCAAGTGAAGGAAAGCAAAGTCTACAAGCTCAAAGGGCTGGTTGAGAACTTCAAGATGGAAAAGGAGGAGAGGATAGCCAACATGTACTCAAGGCTCAATACCATTTTGAATGGTCTTTTTGTTCTAGGACATCGTATGTCTTGTGGAGAGATAAACTCAAAGATCCTTAGAACTCTCCCCAAGAGATGGGAACCCAAGGTGACTTCCATTGAAGAAGCAAGGTCTCTTAGGGATATTCCTATTGAAGAGATCATTGGAAATCTACAAGCACATGAAGCCACACTTGACAAGAGGGAGGAAGTAGAAAGACAAGAGGAGAAAGAACTCAAGAGAATGAATAAGGATGAAATCAAAGCTCAAATCAAGGCTATTGTTGGTCAAGCTTCTCCATCCTCTCAAGTCGAAGAAGATGCCATGTACTCCAAGGGTAGATTCTACAAAGGCAAGTCCTCCTCCATCTGGTGTTTCACATGTGGAAAGAAGGGTCACTATAAGGAAGATTGCCCACAAGGCAAAAAGACCCATCTTTAAAAGAAGAAGGAGAAATGGCACTCAAGCTCAAGTGGCTCCTCCAACTCAAGCTCAAGTGAAGATTCAAGTGAAAGATCAAGCTCAAGCTCTAGTGATGAAGGAGAATGCCATTTTTCTCTTATAGCATCAACAAGTGAAGGCTCAAGTGAGGTAAATCTAAACTCTTTAGATAAAGAATCTTTGATTGCTATTATTCATGATATTTGTGCCTCTCTTAAGTATTCTAAAAGGAAAAGGAAAAAGCTTGCTAAAATTGTTGATAATTTGCATGTAGAACTAGATGATCTTGAACATGCTAATTCTTTCTTGTTTGATGATAAAAATGATTGTCTTAGTCAAGTAGATTCTCTTAAACTTGAAAATACTAGTTTACTTGATAAGGTTAGATTTCTAGAATCTCAACCTCTCATGCCTAGTTCCAATGAAGAGCATACTTTAATTGTTGATTCTCTCATGCATGATATTGATGTTCTTAAATCTGAAAATAAGGAAAAAGATTTTGTTTTGCAAGAATTAGAAATAGAAAATGCCTCTTTGCTTGCTAAAATCAATGTGCATGAATCTTGTTCTAGTTTTACTAGTAGAGAGAATGATGTTGTTGCTCTTCATATTGATAGAGATTCTCATTTAACTAAAGTTCTTTGCTTAGAAAATGATCTTTTGCATGCTAGAGATAATATCAATCATTTGTCTTCTACAATTACCTCTCTTATGCATGATAATGATAGTTTGAGATCTTCTTTGCAAAGATTCTTAGTTGGTAAGAAGAATCTTAATGACATCCTACACCATATTTCTAAACAAATTGGTAGACATGGTTTAGGATATGATATTCGTCAAGGGAGCAACAAAGATAAAGGACCTTCAATATTCCATGGAGAATCCTCTAGTTCCAAGACTATGGGCACATGCAACTATTGCAATGAAATTGGCCATTATTCTACTTGTTGTCCTTTTAGGAAAGCACCCAAGAGAAATAGTACTTGGGTTGCTAAACTAACCCCTCCGGACCTAAAAACATGATTTGGGACCATTTCATCTTTCTTCTTGTAGGTACTTGCAAATGGATTGACTTGAACTATTGAATTGAAAATTGACTTCTCAATCCACATGAAAGAAGAAAGGTGAGATGTGTAGAGGGTGACAACTAGTAGAAAAGGAATGGTAAGAACAAAGGTAAATGTTTTTCTTGCTTATAACCAATCCTAACTTGTTTTGTCAAGATGATGTGCACTATACATATGGTTTTTGAGTCAAAAGTGGTATTTTGTGTTTCTCTTCACACTCTTGCTCAAAAACTGTTTCTAATGCTTCTATAGTGCATTACTAACTTGATTAGACATGTTTGGATATGGTTTGTATAGTTAGCATGCCTTTAAATATGTTTTTATGATATATATGTGCTTTTTGACAGTAGATCTGTCAGTCGAGTTTGTCATGTTAGAAACTCGACCGATAGGCACCAATGGGTGTTGCCAGCAGTTGTCATCGGTCGAGTTGTCAATGCACAGAACTCGACCGATAGCATTGTGCACAGAATATACATTTGGCCTATTGAGTGAGAATTTTCCTCTAAACTAGATTTTCTCAACCAATAGCCTTATTCTTTGGCACTATCATTTGGTACCTTTATATATGCGTATTGCCATGTTCTAAATTTCCTATCATGGTTACAACTCTATCTCTCTAATTGCTCTAAATTGGTATATCTATATGTTGCAATTACTTGCTTTGAGTTGTTTTGTAGGTTTTGATGATGATCTCTTTGGATCTCTTGGTTGTGTCTAAAATTGCTTCCGTTGTGCTCTAACTTGTTACATCTATCTAGGTGTATATCTTGTGTTGATACAACCTTGAGGTTCTTAGTGGTAATCATCTTATGGTAAGGATGCATATCTAGTGAGTTATATCCTTTCATGATTCTAAAATTGTTTATCTCTTTGTTTGGATATATCTCTTCATCTAATCATAGCTTGCTTTATCTTGTGTATCTTTTGGTATCTCTTGCTATGATCTAGATCCTACTAGTAGTCCTAACTTGTGATAACATCTACTAGTAGTTCATATACATGTAGTTCTAGCCTTGTTTAAAATTGGCATCTTTTCTCATCTATATGATATGCTTGTATCTTGTATCATACATTCTCAAGATTGTTCTTTGAATTGCATATCTACTATCTTGAGTTGCTTGTGTAACATTGTGATGCAGGGTACATAGATCTACATTATATGTAGAAATTGGAGTATTTTTTGGATTTTACGCAGATTTTGCTCCAGTTTCAGTCTTTGGTGCACGACTAGTATTTTTCATGCAGAAACAACCTTCTGAGCAAGACTCATTGCTATGCAATGAGCTCGGATGTTTTTTGGTCAAATTACGTCATCTTGAGGGTCAAAATTGCAATTTATTATTTTTCTGCAGCACTTTATCTTGCTTTTTGGGTTGTTCAAGTATATGCTTTAACTTGCTTTTCTTTCTATGCTTAGACAAGCCCCTATATGTGCTCTTCTACTCTCCTTATAAATATTTTTTTGTTATCTCCTTTCTCTTTAACAAGTGATGTTTCTAATTTCTTCATAACCCCACTTTTTGAAATGACAAAGGGGGAGAAAGGTATGTCTTCTTTTAAAAGCGGAAGAAGGCATGTCTTACATGAAGAGAAGAAGCATGTCCATGTAAAGGGGAGAAGGTAAATGGGAGAATACATATATGTGTAGAACATATATGAGTAGAAGACATAGTATTCTATAAATGTTATGAAAGCTAACCATGCAGGAGAAATAGCATCAATTAAGGGGGAGTATGAGAACTCCATGCGCATCAATTGAGGGGGAGCATATGAGCTCAACCCTATTGAAACCCTTAGGTTTCTCCAAAGGTATGACTTTACTTAAAAGCTTTCAATACATTTATGGAATGGTTTGTCATCTTCAAAAGGGGAGATTGTTGACTCAAGGTCAATTAGGTCAATGTTGACTCACGTCTAAATTGACTAAACCTGTGTTTTGATGATGACTAACCATTCCACATATTGGTGTCTAATGTCTCTACTTGAGTGATTTCAGATTAGGTATAGACACACTCCAAATTCCCTAACTTGCACATATCAAATTAGAGAAAAGACAAGTCAAAGTCATGCAAGTGCACATTTTTGTAATATGATGTATATGCATTAGAATCATGTTGTAAATCAATTGTAATGATTGTATGACTTGTAATTAATCTTATAAAAATATCAGGAGCACTTAGATCGAATATTAGACCACTTTAGATGCAACTTGGAAAATTGATTACAGGCACTTTTTCGGTCGAGTTTCCCAGCCTGAAAACTCGACTGATCATCCTTGATCAATTTTCTGGAGATTGCATCGGTCGAGTTGTGTTTACACAGAACTCGACCGATCAAGTAACTGACCATTTCGATTCCTAATGGTCGGTCGAGTTTTTTCAGGACAAACTTGACCGATCATTTGAGTACCAGCCTTGTCGTTTACGTGATCGGTTGAGTTACCCTTATAGAAACTCGACCGATTGCACAGTACGGAAAAGTGCATAAAAGTATTTCTAGCCGTTGTGGAGTTGCAACAAGTAAAAATAGATCTGTTGCAAGCCACAAAATAGCTAGTTTTCATTCTCAAGTATTCCCAAAGGCTAAGAGGCATCCCCATCTATAAATAGGACCCCTTGGGCTTCATTCCAAGGTTGAGCATTCATTGCAAAACTCTATGTGAGGTTCCTATTCTATAGTTGAGTGCTTCCTACAGCCTCCTCTCTCTCTCTAAGCTTAATCACTTGCTACATCCATTAGAGTGAGTAGGAAATCTATAAGAGAGCTAGTCCTATATGTATATCTTGTGAGGCTCTCACTTCCACAACCTCCCCATCTCTCTTTTCAATCATGAAGATGAAGGTTCTCTATCTTGGCTAAGAGAGGTGAAGAAGAACAAGGGAAGGAGTCCCTTGGTGAAGATCAAGGCTGAAGACTTAGAGCTAGAGTGGGTAAGCCCTTGGTGAAGGAAGAAGACTCCTTGCTCAAGTGGGTAAGTCCTTGGTGGAAGCTTCTCCGAGTGAAGGTGAAGTCAAAGGCGGAAGATCCAAGATGAGTGGGTAATTCCTACAAGGCTGAAGACTTGTGCAAGAGTAGGTAAGTCCTTGGAAGAAGGCGCAAGACTCCTTGTAAAGTAGGTAAGTCCTTGGTAAGGTTGAAGACTCTTTGTATTGGATAGGTAAGTCCTTTGGTGGTCATGTATTGTATCTCTTATAATGAATATAATGAAGATACAAGGTTAAGAAATCCTAGAGGTTGACCTCTCTAGGTAAGTGGACTGACTCACTTCTAGTTTGAAGTGAGGAACCACTCTAAATAGCTTGTCCTCTTGTGTTTGTTCAATATCTCTCATCCTTGTTATGCATGTTTTAGTTGCACACAAATTTCCTATTTAGCAACCTTATCTTGTGATATATCTTGAAAGTTTAATGAATTTTGTTTAAGTGCATTCAGCTCTATTCAACCCCCCTCTAGAGCATCTAATCACCCATCTAGGATCTAACAATATCTCCTTCATGTATGTTCATCTAGAATGATAGGAGTTCTCAGTGGTCCATGTGGGTACTATTGAGGTGAATAGGTTATTCCTACTCCTAGTAGGACAAGGTCAACCGTTGTCCATGGTGAGCAACCAGGAGGCTACAGCTGATATTGTCTACATGTGAATAAAAGAAATGTGCACACTGCTATGAGGGAGTTGTCACTGGACTTGCTCCAGGACCATGTATGACCTCAAAAATCATCCTTCCTATTACATAATTATTGACGTGATCAACTGCTAAAGAGGAATATGGCATATAAATTTGTGTTTCTGCTACCTACTCTGTAGCCATATTTCCCTATAGAATTATCATCCTCTTAACCATTCAATCCATGTTTCTTGAAATAGAGTAGACATTAGAGATGCATATAAGTTGAATATCATATATTGATTCACATGAGTATGGCCATAAATTTTTCTTAATCTCACTTATCAAGTGACCAGCATATCAACTCTAAGAGGAGGGACTAATCCCATCTACATCACTCACAGTCAACCCTCATGTGTCACAATGTACCTAGGCATCACCTTTATGGAAACCCTTGTTCAAGGTCACATTGGATGTTGTTAAAATACATCACATGACATGTGATGAGTGGAGTGACTTCAAGTCTAAGTGTCACAACTACCACTATCACATTGAGATGTGATTATGACTATTATACATGTATCACTTCTCAGGGCGGGTTTTTCTGGTACATTATTCTCTAACAAGTACCTATGTGTTTTGTTCGATTTTACATATTCTGACTAATGATATTATATTATCAACCAACACACATTCTAATCTAATGTATTATCTTTGTCAATTTGCTTCCTCAATAATATTTGACTAGGGACATAACAACAATGTATATATATACTCTTATCATATATATGATATCATTATTCAGGTCATCAACCTGAATACATATGTCATCAAGCAATATTGTTCTTTAGACGTCTATCATATTATATCATCTCCTCATAATTGAACAAACATATATATAGAATTGCCTTTATTATTAATAAAATCAATTAAAAGGTATGCCATTACAATCGTCATATTCCTAGCTCTCTGGACCCACATACCAACAAAACCATTAGTAATGTTCATCATTTGTTATGTTCATAACACATCTAGGGTAAACATCGACAGGCTATATTCATTTTGATCAAAGATTGTCCATAGGTTTCACCTTTAGGACATGTTTGGTAGTAGGGTAAATTATGGAAAAAGGAAAGAAAGGTAAAAGCTTCTACATGTTGATTAGACAAAGTGATGAAGAATAGAGTGGAAAGATAGGAATTTGGAGGTAATGAAACTTCTTCCATCACCATATTGGAGTGAAGACAAGGCAAAAGGAAACTTATTCAAAGTTTAGAAGAAATATAAAATTTAGAAAGAAACATTGAGAGGAAGTGAAATCTAGAGGGAAAAAATGAAAGCACAAATAGGAACTTAGAAAAAGATAAAAATCACTTTTTTTAAAATAATTACCAAACTAACACATGTTTAAAATAATTCTCTAAATATCATATTTTCTTAATGGATGCACTAACTATATTGGCACATTCACTTTTAGGATGTGACCCAAACATGTCGGCACATACACCCAATGACAACTAACATGTCAGTGTGTGAGCATATTAGACTGACGAGGCACTAGATGTTCCAAAGCATTTGGAACATTCAACCGACAATGGTGAGTTCATCCACCTAGTGTGTATTAAGTTGATGTGCGATTGAATGTTCCAAACCAACTGAAAATGGTCATTTATATAAATTGTCTACTTCCCTAGATTTTCCATCGAGTCTGTCACATTCAGAAATTTCTTTTAGTAATGTAAGTCTTCATTTAGTTTTTCCTCACTCAATACAATTGAATTCTCACTTTTTCTCTCTTGGTACTCTAGAATTTTCTACGCATACTCTAATCTTTACTTCTAAACTTTAACAATTTTGATCATTTTTTAATTTTTAGAGGAGTTCTACTCAATCTATTCTCATACCTTATTCGTATTTCTTGCATTCTTATTTGAAACTCCATCCATTTCATGTTTAATTAATGTAACATCTAATGTCATAGATTTATGTTATTTTAGTTACTTAGTCAATGTGTCATGAAATTTAGTTGATAAATGAGTAACTACAAAACTATATACCATCTACATTGTGAAAGTGAAATTGAAATCAATTTTTGTTTCCTATATGCTAGTCAATATAATTGTAATTCCAATTTCATTTATCTTATTATAATGTAAAATGTAAATAAAAGATAACTTAAATTATGTTTTCTTATCATCAACTTATATGTTTGTAGTTGTGACTCGTAGACAGACGACACTAAGACTCCCCCAACATAGTAGAGTATCTAAGGTGAGACAAGTGATTGCACTTGGTGTTTTTGATAGGGTTACACTTGCTAGTTTTTGCCTTGCTAATAGATTAAGCCCTATTAAACTATATTGTATGCTTATTAGAGTTATAGTAGCCTGTTGGGAAGGTACAAAAAACACCTCCAATTTCCCTAGTGGTGAGATGTCTATCACTCTACATGATGTTATATATTCTACTAGGGTTGACGATAAATGGGATGATGTTATAAGTGGGCACCCCTTAAGGCATGTTGATGATCATTTTTTCCCTTGAGATGCTTTGTGATTTCATTTCCTCGGTTCTCAACCCATGGGCATGAATACAAGACGCATTAGATTGAAATAATTAAGGATGAATCTTTTTCATGTTGTTTGTGCAGACAATGTTGTGATGTGGTGTAATATTTTTTTATCAAGCATGCATGAAACTTTATTGATAACCAAGTTTAGGTACATGCAATTATGTGCCCCAACTTCTAAAGACCCTATGTACCTAAAACATCAAACACGATGTTCCTTGTAGGGAACAGAAACAACCTGAAAAGATCCTAATCTACATAGAACACCAATGGCATGAAAGCCATATTCAAGTGTACATCATAAAGTGCACCACTACCAAAATCACAGATCTGAAAGACTAAATGTAGCACATAATCTAAATCAACCAATGGTAGAAGACAACCTAAACCTAAGAAAAACACAAAAAGGAAGTTACGCAAAAAAACAACCATCTCTTGATATGATTTAATCCCTAGATATGGCTCTAGATTAATGCTACCTACAATAGAAATGGGAGGAGAACCAAACCCCGGCATATACTTTATAGCTATAATCTGGTCTAGGATTTAGAGAATGGAGATTTATCCCATCTGCAACCTTGGTTACTAGAACAGAAACTTGACGAACCTCCAATGAATTCCCTTTATCAGATGATGCTTCTTGGTCTTCCTGCAGACTTGAAACCTCACTAACCAGGCAACCACAAAGACCAATCCACCAAATCTAGCCATAATCCAGAACCCTCCCGCTCAATAGAAGAGCCTGTTAGAACCAAGGAAAATCCAACCCAAAAAATATGCAATGACCAGGCCAATCAACTCCACCCACTAGATTTTGTGGTATGTCGTAAAAGAAAGCATCACATGCTAGAAGAATTTGGCACTGTAATTTTTGATAAAGAGAAAACTAAGGTTAAATGATGCCTATTTTTTTCCATCCTATCAAAAAAGCTTGGATCAAGATCTACCACTGAGAATAGTGTTGAGGGATGGAACACAACCACCATGCCAAGCTACCAGTCTTCCATGACTCTCCTATGATAGATCTGCTAGATCTGACCGTAAACCAAAACCTCTTGCTTAGGAGAATAGAACATGCAGGCTCTGGAAACAAGAGTAAAGAGAAGAGTACAGATGACACCAAGAGGAAGCCAATACTTCTACCCTAGATCTTGAACAACTACAAGAAGCTCAAACCTCCTCCATAGGAAAGCCATGGCCATGAAACAATGTTGCTTCAGGAGAGAAACATCCTATAAATAGCACCACAATAAATATTCCAGTCATTGCCATTCTCGAGGAATACCTAGAAGCCCAGATCCAAGGCCCAAATCCAACCACGAGTGGTCATGAACCAAGGAGATCCAGGGTTTTTGTCGCATACAATCATGCTCAAGGGAGCTTGAACTGCGGTGATCACCTTCTCAGAAGCCAGATCCAAAACCTTCAACATCATAGACAAGTGAACACCTTTTGGCGAGCATCTTTAGGCTGCTATGGCCGCATCTCAATGTTGAGCTCAGACGGATTGGAGAGTCTATCTGCCATCAACATCGAAAGAGAAGGGAACTTTTAAGCCTTAGGCAATGAGGATCGTGATTGGGAACTAGCATAACTGCTCCACCATACTCGGGGATGAGATGTTAGACTAGATCTAGGGTGATTGGGCCTTCATTTCCTAGTAAAATGAGTTTCTACTTGAGGTTGAGGGTGAAACCATGAAAGAAATGGATCGAACGGATCTCAGCCGCCAAATACAAGCAACCGTCGTGCTACCCCTCTGTGAGACCATATCTCTTAGATCAAGATGGAATCTAGACCCCGCCCTCTTGAAGACATCACATGATCCATGAAAATTGTTAGTGAGAGTGGGCAAGGAAGAAGAAGGAGGCCAGGGGAGGAGGCGTGAAGGAGATGTACACACTCCTCCCCCAAGTCGTGATGTGGCGTAATAGATGTGCAATGGTATATATGTTTTACTCTTGGGTACCTTACTCCTTCAAATTCTATACAACATTTTGTACATGTATACTATATAACTCTCATTGCAAATTTTGAGAGGAGTGGTAGTCTATATTTGGGTATTGTGACAATGTTGTATTTGTACCATGAGCACGTTGAAGGTTGCTACACGACGTAAATCAGGTGATAGGATACTAATATGTTTGACTTTGTTCCAAGTGCAGTGATGGGAGATTATCAACCTCACACATACATGTCAGATCAGTTTGGACTAAGAATGTTAGACATTGAACATTCCTCCATGACATAGTTTCTCGATATTTTTTTACAATATTTATAAAACCCTAACCATTTGGTATCTTTATTTATAACCATAATAATGAATACATACTCTTCCTAGTTTTAGTTATATTTTAGTCTAGCTTTGACATTTAGACTTCTCATTTTTCTTTAGAACTGACTTTTATTTAGCATTCCTTAGTTTTATTTGAACTTATTACATTTTATATCCAATTCCTCAATTGTTTTATGGTAGGTTCGAGATTCGTTCTCTATACACTAGCATGAGTAGTGGCCCCAGTGATCGATTAGTGGGCCCAAAGATAATTCTCATATTGGATAGGATTTTCATCAATCTTCCTCTTCATGATTGACGATTTCATCAATCAACGACTTCATCAATGCAGGCTCATCGATCTACACCAATAGAACCCCTCCGACTTTTGTTATGCCACTTCATCGATCTGCAACCAATCGATGAAAACATGTGGTCGTCTCCTACATATGAAAACATGTAGTCACCTACTAATGGAGGCTTTGCATGCCTCAATCGAGGGAAAGAGATGAGGAGCAACCTATAGACTAGTAACCAATTGATGATGTCACAGAGTCCATCAACTGATTGAAATCATGCATGTACAACCAATCAATATCCTATTCCCACAATCAATGGAAGTCCTATGTGGACAGTCGCCGATAAAAATCACACATTGATGAGGTTCCTATGAGACCCTTCATCTTCCTCACATATTTGCTACTTTACATTCATCGTGTTGGACAACTTAACTATAGATAGATGGGACAAATTCAAAACCCTATCAGCCATAAATATAGGCCATGGCCTCCATGAAAGGGGATGGCCACCTCAATGTCATAAGGCTACTAAACTCCACTTCAAGCATCCATATCCAACTTCCATCAATTGATGACCATATCCACAGATAGTGTATTCTCTCTAGACAAGGATCTAAAGTCTTGATCTCCAAAGAGACACATATTGAAAACACCTTTCATCAACCGACAAAGACAACCATCACCATCTGCCTACTCCTTCCTTCATGACAGCACAACTAGGCACTAACAAGGAAATCCCCACGATTGCAAGTCCACCCCCTAAAAAATGTTAAGGGGTATCTTTTTGTTGCACCGTCCAATGTTATCTCCATTCATGAGAATAGGAAACAACACACCACAGATACTCCTCGATGTTTTACTTTGACAATGGCCTTCTTTCTATATTCTCTTATTAATCTTGTAATTGTTACCATGAGTGAGTAGTGCTCTCCCTAAGATACAGGGAATAGCCCCGCTACCCGATTTTGTTATATGTAGTGTATCTACTATCGTATGAACCATTCTATGGTCTGAATGGTTCAAATCAAAATTTAATGCTTGCAAATATAAAATGCGGACACATTTTTTTCTTATTATTAGATCTTGAATGTAGATAACTTTGAATCTAAGATATAAGATTTTGGTTTTTTATTTGAAACCCTTGATGAGAGCTTCATATGTGTGTTCTTTGAGGCAATATGTAAATGATCTTTAGGTAATGAGACTGCAATCTTAGAGTAAAATGTATCCAATTTTAATGCTAATGCTAAAAGGAATATTTACCCTGACTCAACTCATTACGTCCATGCTATGTATGATGTAGTAAGAGAGTGAATGTTTGGAGCATTGGTGAAGTCCAATTACCGTAGTGTTGTCATCCATTGATAAATCAAGAAATTTAGTCCAGTCTTTTAATCATTGCAATCTTAGTATACTCAAACAATCAACTATGTGATACTACTAGTTCTTGTGTGGTTACTTTGATCAATCAATCATTAAAGGTGTTATCCTTTGGGTTTGATCCTAAACTATCATGTGATAAGATACATCCTCTTGTGGTTGGGATTTTCGTACACTTAGTTAAGGTAAAATGTAGAGATTTCATCCCTAAAAAAATTGCATCTACAATAAATCATACATCACCTAACTATGTTGGTATTTACTATGGTGTGGTTGGACAAGCATGCTCACAAAGACTGACATAATATGTACAATAGAGTTTATACACATCAAATTTGGTCGCATACATGAGGGTCATGTAATATTCGTTGAAATGCAACTATGCTTTTATTTTCATAATAGTCATATGATATATAATATGCATCTACGTTGAAACATGTTACACTTATCCCTAGATAGAGGAAGTCATGTTAGCACGTCTTCTACCTTTGTTCCTAGAGGACATACATATTTGGTTGGCACAAGTTGTTTTCATATGTTACACTATTGTAGATTGGAAATACCTCGATAGAATTCTACAATAGATTCAACATATTTATGGATTTTCTGAAGCAAATGCACCAAGAGTTGATAGGGAAGATGGAGGGGAAATTCTACCATTTATCAGGCTCATAGATACATGTAAGAGATTCATCTCTAAACTCTAAGGCGACAGACCCTAGTTCAGTCAGTAGCACATATGATACAACATGATCCTTCTGCATGGTTCTAACCATAGTACCTAACACAGCTACCACCACAATTAGATTTTAATTACAAACCTTCATCCTACCTAGAGTTGGACTTCATAAATATTACTTTCTTTTATACTCCTTTTATTGTGTATAAAAAAGTTTGACAAGTGTAATATTTTCTCACAGGTATAAGTTAGAGAGGATAGGGTTTGGCGGATTAAGCACCTCAAGATGTATGTTACGATGTAGTCATAGTCAAAAGTGTGTTCATGGAGCAACTTCCTAAGCATACATGAGTAGGTACTTGGGGTGTGTTCTAGCAAAGACCACGACTGCATCTTACATGACTCTGGTAAAGCCTATAGCTTCTGGTCCACCCTATATTTAACACCATCCCAGTTTTAATTCAGACATCAACATCCAAACCCAAAACTGGCCCGGATTGGCAACATCAAAAACCAAAATCAATTTTTATGGGTTTAACAAGGTCAGGTTCACGGGTTCATACAAATTTGACAGTCCTAACCACATGTGCATATGGCAAATCAATTTGCTCCTTACTATCCAGGCTCATCATTTTCCATAGAACCCACCTCATATTCACCACCACGCCCTATAGAGTCCCACACAATACTTCACAAATGCATGTTATAATTCAATTTCATCACCCCTCTCGCATGCACCACCACCTCCTATCTAGTACCACCACCCTTCGTAGGTACATCTTGTATTTTGGCTCCACCACCCACATCATAGGTACCACCACCCTCAATAGTCCCACCCCCTACTCAGTCCCACCAAACATACCTTCCCATTTGACCTTGTGTCCTTTTCCACACTTTTGACATTGGCACTCATATAATCATTAAATCTCCTCCCCATGTGGGGAAGTCTAGACCTAATTGAAATCTACTTACTCACTTGAGTCTAATTGACTATACATAGGACTTCATTGTCGAGGTTGTTGATACACCCATAGAGGCGACTGAGATACCTCCCAGGAAGAGGTTGATCATGTTGTTCAAACATAGAACATGGACTTAAATGTAGTTACTGGGATGTAGGATAAGTTAATTTTTGTACGTTGATATTGTGTTTTCTCATGTTTATTTGAGAATATTTGCATATAGGTATGTACTCTAAATATTTTTACCAATGTAATGTAGTTTTATTAAATTGATTGTAAGAGGAGGGCAAGATGAATGAACTAAGTCCTTAACTTTATTAATTTTTGTAATAAAATGATAACATTTTTTCAAATTAAACATGAAGTCATAATTGGACATCAAAAAAGAGATTTAAGTACACACAAGGATTCATTTCAGGTTAATAAATTTTTCATAAAAATTGACATAAAATTGAGATTCAAATATTAATAAAAATATCTCATAAATTAGAATGTAAAATAAAACAACTTGACGGAAGAACATAACATAAGCAGCGGGTGTGCCCACAAATTTTGTGCATTTACTATATAGTCAATGTGCCAAAATGTATGGCGTATTCAGACTACATCTGTCAAATTAATTAGTGCATTCAATGTGAATACTTAGACAATTAGCGCTTCCGTTTGTGACATTTGAATGTGGCAATCTTTTTTACGCACTTCTTATCACATCTTGTATCACATCTTGAAAATGAATGCACCAAAACGGTCAACACATTCATTCAAAAAGCTGCTATTTAGGGACCCCGAGAAAAGCTACTATTAATATCGGACGAGTGCTAGGTTTAGGGGTGGCAATCGGGTTCGGGTTGAGCGGGTTTTATTTTGGATCATTTCAGGTCAACACTTTTTGGCTAAACCCTAAACTTGTGAAAGATGGATTTTCGGGTCGAAACCCTTGACCCTAACCCGGCCCACAAATAATTTTGGGTCTATTGGGTCTGACCCGTAAATCCAACACCAAGACAATAGTTTAAAAAAAATGCTATGATTTGTCTAGTCATTGATAATTCTCAAGTGTAATTAACAAATTTCATTGTGATAAGCTTACAATGTGATTGAGAAACACATATAATGCCTATTGTAGTTTGTTTAAGACTTTTAAACACAAATTTCTAATATAATTAGTATAATAAATCATACAAATCAATACAAAACCATGGAGAATTGTCAAAATAAACTTCATGATTGATGTATTCGTAAATTAATGGGTCATCCGGTGTCTTAAAGTATAGTATTTGTAATTTTATTTGAAAATATAATTCTGAATTTCGGGTCAATTCGGGTCTAAAGTCCAATTCTGGACCCAACCCTAAATTAATTTTGGGTTCGGGTCAATTTCAGGTCGGGTCGAAAAACCTTAGACCCTAAACTTGCTTAAAATTTCAGGTTCGGGTCGGGTCGGGTCTGGTCTTGTTTTGCCAGCCCTAGCTAGCTTAGTCATTAAATTTCAAAAAATGTGTTACTTTGTTTTTTCTCCAAAAAGAATGCAGAAAACATGAATTAAAAGGTAGAATGTATAAACAATTATTGTAGAAAATTTTAAGCGAACTTAAAGATATGGAGGATAATTGCTCTGGAAATATAGATATCATCATCGTCATCATTTGAGCCTCAATTCCAACCATATTGAGGTCAAATATATGGATCCTTCTCTTCCAATCAGCTATGTTACCGGAGGAAATATAGATATATGTAGGAAAAAAAATAATTTGAGGAAACACATAGAATTCAAAGTTAAGACTAGAATATTGTGATACTTGAATAGATATTTAGTGAAATATATATGTATGCAAAAAAGTAGGGATGAGAGGTTGACCGGGATTTCTTTCAGGTCATTTCGGTCACTTTTGGCTAGATCGAAACTTGCAAATATGAATTTTTGGGTCAAATCCCTTGTGCTTGACCCGACCCGCACATATTTTCAGGTCTATTGGGTCAAACCTGTAAATCCAAATACCAAGAAAACAACTTTAAAATGATGTGATTTGTCTAATGATTGAATTTGCCTATGTAGTCAACAAATTAGATGTAAAGAAACTTACAATGTGATTGAGAAACACATATCAAGCTTATTTTAGTTCAGTTTAGAGTTCTAAACACAAATTCATACAATAAATAACATAATAAATCATACAAATTAATACAAAACTAAGTGGAATTATCACAATAAACTTCATGAGTGTTGATTAATAATTTAGTAGACCACTGGGTGTTTTAAATTTTAAGATATGTAATTATTGAATATATAATTGAAATTTTCTGATCAATCAGGTCAATCATGGTCTAAAGTCCAAATCCAGACCCAACCCTAAATTAATGTTGAGTTCTTCGAATTCGGGTCAATTTTTAGCCCTAACCTTCTTAAAAATTTCGTGTTCGGGTTGGATTTTATTTTGCCAGTTCTACAAAAAGCACTTACATAAAATCAGTATAAAAGATATTACTGGTTTTCTTCAAAAATGACGTTTATTGTAAATTAGCAGTATACTGGTTTTCTTCCTTCTCCTTCCCGTGTTAATCAAGCTCACGAAAATAATGGGTCAAATCATCTCCCCTCCTTCCCTCTCCATTCCCCTCCCCTCTATTCGCCGTGTCAAACATGGCATTAGACCTCTCATTCTGCCACAGGCCTAGTGAAAGACTAAGATAACCAAAGAAAATATGGGCTTATAATATCTTCTTCCCTTCTGCACATAATGCATCTAATGCACGGTTAGCTCCGATAGGTGTATAGAAGACTGCTGCATCTAGGAATGTGTTCAGGTTCCACAGAGGCTGTAGCTATCAGAAACTGATCCCATTAGTCATAGCATTAGCCTAGATACAAGCATTTAGCTCCGATAGAAATAAACAGCCATTTATTGAACTGGTACACAGTTGTTTCTATGAAGACCGTGATGATGTCATTTGCCTCTAAATAGTTGGACGGCCCGTTTAGAAGATGGCGGTACAAATTTGTCAATCGCATGCTTGCTACAGTCATACAGTCAATGTAAGATTGGTTTCTGTGAGAAAATAGACAATCTTCAAGACTTTGACCTCTAATCCTCACTCCTTCACGTGGTATCCTAATCTAATCCAAGAAATCACAAGTGTTCAGCAGAAAGTTACCTGTCAGGCATTGCATTCTTTTCATCACTCCAGCTGATGTATCCTATTAATGAACTAAAAAAGAAATTTGTCCATGGATATATATGCGTGGCAAGAAAATTAACCTGCATATTAAACACCGGTTGCTTATTAGTTCATTCATCGTTCAAAGTTTTGGTCCACGACTATACTTTACAGTTTGTTGTAATTCGCCTAATTTACCTGCATATTGCCTATCTAAGTTAGGAAAGAGCAAGGCTCAGTCTTCAGAGCAATCTTGGCATTCCTGTCAGTAAGTAAACATACTGATTATCAGACCAGTTTGGTTTCTATCATCCAGACTCATGATATCCTAGGACAGACGCCTCTCATTTTTCATATAGAACACTGTCTGTTATCTAAGTTGGGAAAGAGGAGGGCTCAGCCTTGTGCGGACTGCGGAGTAATCTCAACGTTCCTGTCAGTAAGGTCAGTAAGTAAGTTTACGATTATCAGACCAGATTGGTTCCTATCATCCTGACTCATATAATATCCTATGACAGACGCATGTCAATTTTCATATAGAACATTGTTTGTCACACAAACAACTTTCATGGTAACCTCATCTTCAGCTTCATCGCCTAAAGTTGAATTGTAGAAGCAAAATAAGATGATGATACAGCCGCTTAAACACCGCATACCAGTCCAAGTCTGAAAACGGCACTGTACTGAATACGGTGATTAGTAGGCCACTCTATCCAACAATACCCACCGTAAGAAATGCCAAAAATACATGTCCCCACATGTACTACGACGTCCACATGTATGGGGCCCTGCGAAGAGAGCCATATCTATGGACAATCACGAAAACAGACGAGTTAATACATCACGAGCGAGAACATGGGGGTGGCAGCCCCGCATTGATGAATCCAATTGAATCAAGACCACGGCTGCAATTTGGGTCGGGCGTGGGGATAGCAAACCCCATCGCATCCCTGTCATAAATCATTGTCAATACCTAGCAGTGAGCACACCTATCTGATTGGATGATAGGTTTCACCTTATATCTACTCAAAAAAATAGTTAACAGTTCTTAAAAAAAAGAACACATATATGTAAGCCTTTATCATTCTCATAATTGAGATTCAAGTCCTGGTGCAGTTCTTGTATTCAATTGATAGCATGAAGGTACGAATAATTTATTGTGATCCAAAAAAGTTCACAATTGCCTGAAAAGAAATTTTACTATGCACCATATAAGGTGATATAATTTTTTAAAGAGTATCAACGTGCACCTGACCTTATACTAGTAAGAAACAAATATGAAGAGCCACTCCAGTGTGCATGGCCACCCTGGTTGCTAGACAAACATGTGATCGAAATGTCTCATCCACCAACAAAACTGAAGTTATAAGGCAAATAATGCATCGGACGTACAGAAAACAAGCAGCAATACTATAGCAGGCATGACCACCCCCCCCCCCCCCACCCCCCACCCCCAAACAACAAAAAACACACACACACACACACGAACCCTACCCATCACCAAAGTGAAGAGTTGCCCTATGTGAAATACAACCACTCTGTCTAACTGGAATCAGAGAAACAGCAGTCACCACCGCTCAGTCACCAGAGCGTGGGGGCACCCAAGTAATAACGGTGGGCCGTGTGGGCTTCTGATGTTTCCTTTTCTAAGATACAACAGCATACAAGGCGGCCTCCAACCCATGTTCTTCACCCATGACTTCAATAATTGAGATTTCTGCTTTGCCCGTGAACTGCCTCCAAAATATTAATAGACTCATCTGTATGGTGTATCATCAGAGCTTGAGGGAAGAACTTGCTTTCAAGCTTACACCATGAGATCAGCAAAATTAGGCGCTTGCTTTCTCCTCCTTGTTTTGTGTTTCTCACTTCAGCATTGGGCTAAGGAGACTCACTTGTCTACAGCTACCAATCAGGGTTTCGCTCAGCCGCTAGCAAGGAGGCTCTTAAAAGCGCATACTCCACTGGCTTCTAAGAAAGCTGGATATCCAGAGGCAAAGGTTAGTATCTAGTAGCTTGATAGAACATACGTCTTCCCTGTAAATTTTGCTGACAAGCTTAAGAAATTCAATAATACAATCAAGGTTGTTAAACTTATACAGGGATCTACTGCTAAAGAACATTCAATGAAGGGAAATGCAAAACAAAGTGATGAAACACTCATTTACTATGTGGATTACCATGGAGTGAAGACACACCCATCACCATTTCCCAAGCACCCTTAAATATACTTTTGTCTACCAATTAAATTATGATAGAACGTCTAATTGATATTTTGATGCACTATTTCTGTAAGAAAAGATTACTGTGTTTCTGTTTCACCATGTAAATTATACTAATCACAAGATATAGTCCCAAATACGCACAACACAGATTTTGGTTTAAGATATACAAACACTGTACCGTGGTTTGACGTCATCAGTATATGTTGATTTTTAAAGCCAATTACACTCCAGCCTCAGTTTATTTGAATTCAGCTTATGAAATCTTTTATGGTAAAGAAAGGACATTTCATTTACAACCATAAATACACAAACGGGATTCCTTGGCACTTTATATATAAGAGATTTGAGATTATTCTTTTTTATACATGCATCAACTATACTTTGTGAAATGCAACAACGGCTCAAATTCCCTATGGGGCTATACTTTTTCAAAAGACAAAGCAAGCAGCATTTTAAGACTTCACATATGAGCATCAAACTTTTGCTGTATCTTGAGCCTGCTTCTGTTCATTTCTATCAGAAAGTTATAAGAAATACTCAGGACAGGAGCAAAGAAATTAGCACCTTATTTGAAACTCCGAATTCACACATTTGAGTTCAGAGCAAGCATTCCATTTGTGTACTGCTTTCTGGTTTGCCTATATTTCTCCAGTAGATTTCTGTAACTCTTGCAGGCGTCTTCAAACACTACCTGCTTACAAAACTGGGTCTTCACCAGTGTGAAAGCAGCTTGAACATCTTCTAAATTCTCCTGGACTGTATTGATAAGATGTTTGAAGGAGTCAAATAAATTGCCAAAATCAATTCCATTACTGGGATTATCTTCTTGAGGAAGATGACCGAGCCAACTAAGCCATTCAAATGAACGATCGCGTCCTTTCCTTAACTCAGTTTCCATAAACCTGATTGTTTCAAAGAAATTGGAAGCGTTTTTTATTTTATCTATGATGCTGTCAAACTTCACTCTATCACTTGATAATAGTTCATCTTGATGCTCTCTAGAAGATGAACCAATCATACAAGTTTTTCTAAAAATTGGTTCATAATTGCTTATTACTCTAAATGCAATATGCAACAGGTATATGAATATTACAAGTGGCATCTGTGTCCTAAAACCAGGAAGAGAGTATTTCGTTCCCTTTTGTTTTTCATGCCAAGAATGAAGAGCAACATGGATGAACCCTTCCCACCTGTAAATAAGATCAACTTAGTGTTATGCATATGACAGCTGATTTTCTGTTCAGAAGTTTCCTAACTTAGAAATATATGCATAAAAAAACAAGAGCTTACTCAAATGGAGATTCAACCTCAATTGCAAGTGTCAAATGTAAGGAAAAACCCTCACGTTCTATAGACAAGTGTTCATTGCTCGAGAATGTCGTATGTGCTTCATGGGTACAGCCTCTTGGTATGTACAAAATGTCACCTTCTTGTAGAATATGATGCAGTGACTCCTCGGTGTCGACATCAAAATTGTGCAAACTACCAAGAGGATCATATAATCTTGGGAGAATTGATGACCTCCTTTTTGATATGACCCATTTCTTACGACCTAGGAGTTGGCAGACAAATACACAGTGATCATCGTAATGCCGAGATAAGCCCTGAGATTCAGGCGGAGTCAGGTACAAGTTGGCTCCCACGGATGGCTGGCCAAAAAGTACGGCTAAACAGTTTGTGATGTTAGCTATTTCCCTAATACGGAATTCTAATCCCCTCAAAGCTATTGTAAACTGTTCGCTAAGGGCTTGCTTGCATTTGTAAACATCTTGAATGTAAACCTCCTTCGAACATGAAGTGTTATTCTGATTTGTAGAATCAATGAAGTGCACTTCTTTCTGACTGCCTAATGCTGCCTGAGAAGTGACTCTTTGTGTTTTCACTATACGAATATCTTGCCCATATAACATTGGAGAACCCAGCCGACCCTTAACATCCTTTAGAAAATTTAATATATCCAGTTCGTCTGCAGTAATCGGGGGACAGGATACAGCATTTAGCAGGATAGGATCAATCACTGTGACTCCTTTACTCGAAAGAAAATAACTATATAACGAGGTGAAACAGCTATTGCGATTCTCTGACGTGTTTGATCTGAAAAGAAATGGCACGTCCTCCCAGTAATTCAGAAGGAAATGCTGAAAACCCAATCCATTGACTCCAAATATACTTCTTTCAACATCACATATTGCAGATTTAGGAGGAGCCTCATTCATAGAAAGCCTAAAAACAGCTTCAGCAATTTCATGCTTTGCAACGGCCATGCACTCCTTACCTATCTTACATTCGGCTGCTGAACTGTGACACTTTAATCTCATCCAAAGCATCTTCATCAATGCCAGAAACTTCTTATGGCACTCCATAGGAATACTT
The DNA here is from genome assembly GCA_963693085.1 of Alisma plantago-aquatica. Classification (NCBI taxonomy): domain Eukaryota; kingdom Viridiplantae; phylum Streptophyta; class Magnoliopsida; order Alismatales; family Alismataceae; genus Alisma; species Alisma plantago-aquatica. The sequence continues at coordinate 50,766,039 of OY856415.1, read as the reverse complement.
TCCATGGTGTTTTCATTGCACGAGTTTATGAGTGTTACAGCTGCATTGAGGACTGCGTGAAGCAATCTATCTCCTACAAGTTCAACACAGCAACAAGTCTTACTGGCGTGTGAAGAACCTTGAATGGGATTGGTTTGAATAAGAGGGGGCGCCACCTGGCAGGACACATACCTACCAGAAATCAAAACCAAGATTGCTGACAGCTAAATCAAAGGACTTATACAAGCGTGTGCATGAACAGGCATGAGTTTATTAAGAATTCTTTAAGAAAAAGGTAAATTCGCAATCGTCAGATGTAGAATTTCACCCATCATATGTAAACCAGCAATATGTAGACTCCAATAGTAGCTGGAAACTGTTAATGGAAAAAGGCACTTACAACAGCTTCTCTAGCACGGGAGAACCACCGAGCCGTTCTCTTGCTGATTGGGATGTAGACAAATCTAAGACGGCATTGGATGCAGCCACCAAGACCTCCGTTTCCGTATTCCCAAGGGCCATCACCAAGCCACCCACAACTTCCCTGTCAGCCATCAGCTCGGCATTTTCTTCCAAAGAGCCTATTGCAACTGCGCCGAGGATTTCATTTGCGATCACCGCTATGGATGGATACCTGGAGACTGGAGCAAATTTAGATAACCCAACCTTTCCCGGATGGAGAGGTAACACTAGGAAGCAAGGTTGAAACCCACCTGCTGGCAAGGAGACGAGGCAGCAGAGCAAGAAGCCACGAAGGCAACGCTGGAAAACGGCGGTTACCGCTTCGGATGGCCACAAGGTGGGAACGAAGAAGTCGCTTCGTGAGCGACCGAGCCGAGGGGCTGTGGAGATTGGCGCAGGCGGACAGCAAAAGCGGGAATAGCGTAAGGCCTGGTTGTACGGGACGAGTTCCGGGCTGACTCAACGTTGAGTTGGTTTTGGCCGTAAAACCCCTTTTCCGACGCCGCCTCGCTGTGCTTGGCTCCATCTCTCCTCCCTTGCGGACGGCGGTAGCTTGTATTCCTAACACGACAGCAAACACAGCTAGCCCGTTTAGTGCCTTATAGTAAGGCTAATATAATTTGTATAATAGAGAGATGAAATTTTTTAAGGTTAATTCATGTTAAAGTTTAGTTTATTTTTGTCTTCATGAAAATATGTGAATCATGGTGAAAAATTAATGGTAAAATTTAGTCTATTTTTTTCCTCATGGAGAGATGTTTCAAGACTCCACTACTTATTTAGACACATATAAAAAAAATTATTAAATATGATTCTTATTTATGTAAGATGTGTTTATAAAAAATTCCTTCTCTCTCGTATAGTATAATCATATAACAAATAATATATTTTAAGTTTTTCTTTATCTCTATTCCCATCACCATGCACATGCTATCAAATAACTCATTTTTAAAATTTCTCCACCACCATCACCGGCTGCTTTCTCATCATCGTTCCCATCTTCATTTAATTTTTTCACCACATACCATACGCAGCCTAAGGACTTGATATCTTATATTTGAGACTCAAGTTGTTTGCCTGATGTCATTTTTTATTTCCAAGTTATATACATGACTGTATTCAAATGCCTTAATATTAGTTTTACAATTAACACGTGTCATTTAGGTGTAACCAAAGAGAGTTTTTTTTATAATTATCTTCTTAAAACATATATAATTGCAAAAGTATTTGATAAAACACCATGGCATGTTACGAAATACATGGAGTATTGATAAATGTTGTATATATGACTTTTGAAAAAGTAAAAAGTGTCTTAGAATACATATATTTTCTTACTGTATGAAACAACTTAGATGTTAGAATAACTTTATTTACTAATCCATACTATACAAAACAGCCCGTTTTGGATTAACGGTGCAATTTTTTCCGGCACATATTTAAATTACAAGCATATCATTTGTTTATTGAAGCCAACATAAGGGATTGGTTGCAATTTTCTCCATTATTTTTTAAAATTATATACTGGTCCTTATGTGTGTACGACACACTTTTGTTTGTAATTTTTTAAATTATATATTATATATATCTATAATATATAAAACAATACGTTTTGGATTAACAGGTACAATTCTTTCCAGCACTTTTTAAATTACAAACACATCCTTTGTCTCTTTAAGCCAGCAGAAGGGGTTGGTTGCGATTTTCTCCATTATTTTTTGAAATTATATAACGGTCCTTGTGTGTACACCAAACTTTTATCTGTAATTTTTTAAATTATATATTATATTTGGAGACTCATCTATATCTATATTATATAAGGAATCCCACAGAGGGGGTTGGATGAAATTATCTCTATTATTTTTTAAAATTACATACAGGTCCTTGTGTGTGTACGCCACATTTTTGTCTTTAATTTTTTAAATTATATATTATACTTGGAGACTCATCTATACTATATAAGAAAGTCTGCCGAGGGGGTTGAATGCAATTTTCTTCATTGTTTTTTGAAAAAACATGTTGGTCGTTGTGTTTGTACACCACACTTTTGTCTTTAATTTTTTAAATTATATATATTATATTTGAAGACTCGTCTACTATATAAAAAAGCATCCAGAGGGGTTGGATGCAATTTTCTTCATTGTTTTGTTGAAAATACATATTGGTCCCTGGTACACCACACTTTTGTCTTTAATTTTTAAAATTTTATAATATATTTGGAGACTCATCTATACTATATAAGAAAGCCTAGAGGCAGTTGGATGCAATTTTCTCCATTATTTTTTGAAATTACATACTGGTCCATGTGTGTTTACATCACACTTTTGTCTTTTTTTTAAATGAAATACTATATTTGGAGACTCATCTATACTATATAAGAATTCCCACAGAGCGGTTGGATGCAATTTATCCATTATTTTTTAAAATTACATGTTGGTCCATGTGTGTGTACACCACACTTTTGTTTAATTTTTTAAATTATATATGATATTTGGAAACTCATCTAACTATATAAGAAAGCCTGTAGAGGGGTTGGATGCAAGTTTCTCCATTTTATTTTGAAATTACATATTGGTCCTTATGTTTGTACATATTATATTTGGAGACTCATCTATACTATATAAGAAAGCTCATGGAGGGAGTTGGTTGCACTTTTATTCATTGTTTTTTTAATTACATATTGGTCCATGTGTGTACACCACACTTTTATCTTTAATTTATAAATTATATATTATATTTGAGGACTCATCTATACTATATAAAAAAGCTCGTAGAGGGGTTGGATGCAATTTTCTCTCCTGTGTTTGTACATCATATTTTTGTTTTTAATTTTTTATATTATATATTATAATTGGGACTCATTTGTACTATATAAGAAAGCCTACAGAGGGGTTGGATGTAAGTTTCTCCATTACTTTTTGAAATTACATATTGGTCCTTGTGTGTGTACATCAAACTTTTGTCTTTAATTTTTTAAATTATATATCATATTTGGAGACTCACCTATACTTATTTAAGAAGGCATGTGGAAGGGGTCGGATGCACTTTCGCCATATTTTTTGAAATTATATTTTGGTCCATGTGTGTACACCACACTTCTGTCTTCAATTTTGTAAATTGTATATTATATTTGGAGACTCATCTATACTATATAAGAAAGCCCACAGAGGGGGTTGGATGTAATATTTTCCATTATTTTTTGAAGTTACATACTAGTCCCTGTGTGTATGAGAAGACCTACTAATATATATATTGAACATATTTATTGCATCTTCTTTTCTTAAAGTTCAACCTTTGAATACTCATTGCAGTTTACTCAGGCACATGTGCATAGCACGGATTTAAGCCTAGTATACTAAAAAGGACTTGTTGTAGGTGTAAATTGTGAAGTTGCATATATATTTTTTACCTTATTTAAATTGCATTTCTCAGAAGTAGAAAATTCTATGAGAAAAGGTGAATTATTTTTAAAATCCTTATAAATAAAAACTTATTATGGACTAACAAATTTTTAAGCTTCTTTCTTGTCAACAAACATTGTATGTTTCTTTGTATATCTTAGTGAGATCTTTAACATGATTGATCTATAAAAAATTGGAATTTAATCAAATCATAAGTATCTAATTGTTCTAAAAACAAAATATAAGTTGTATTGCAAACCTCAAATAGAATTATTGATACCCCGTTTGGCTCATCCAATAGAAAATTATGCTTAAATATTGAGTTTCTGACTAATGATGGAGTTCATCCCATTTTCCACATTTTTACAATTCTAATTTTTTTCCACATTTTTGCCAGTTTAATCCAACCTTTATCACCCATTTTAACCCAATTTGGGGCTTTCCACAAGAAAATATTTTATATTGCCTCAAGTGCAATTTGCTCATTATTTCCATTTTTTATAAACTTTTTTCCATAAATTAACCAGCTAAATTATCCTAAATTAAATATTCTCCTTCTTCCACACAGATAATTCAATTACCTTTATTCCACACAAAATACATGTCTTTTGGATAATAGTAAAGGTTAATCTCGAATTAATGCATTTTCTATCTCCTTCATTGTTTTACTCAACTTCTATTTTAAAACATCCTTTTTCATGATTTTCTCCAAAACATTCTTCAAATATCCATAAAACTAAAAATAAAAATTATCCAGCCCGAGCCACCGAGAGGATCACAATAATCTATTGGTGACACATGGTGGATTATCTTGATTCACGGGCCACACCTCGGGCAGCATCGACACGTTGTCTTACCTCTTCTAGAATCTTCTAGTTGGAAACCCCAAACCCTAAAATCCACCTATAAATAAAGACCCACGCCCAACATATTTTAGCCACTTTAGTCTCTTATGGAGCTAGATAAATGACTACATTTCCCTTTTGATTTCTACTTATGATCAGAGGATCCTTCCTATGACATGATTGCTCTATTATACACAACACTAGTTGTTGCTTTTGCTGTTATAATCACATCAGTTACTGTTGTTTGCTTTGATCTATTCATAATTGTTCATATCTACACGCTCTTTCTCAAAGATCTAATCTTTCTCTACTATATCTATCTCTCTCGCCTCTCTCTTCTCCTACGCATGTCAAAATCGGGCTTTATGTGTTTTCCCACTGATTTAAATGAGAACTTCATTTTTCATGTTTTACATACAAAATTGGGTGGAAACTCCAAGCTTTAACACTTATTATTTTCTTCTTTCATTTTTGTTGTTTCCACGATTGTAGGATCCAATAGATTTTTCGTGTCAAGTACAATAGTTTTGTGACTCTGTTGGGGACTAGTTAGACATTCTAAGTTCATTTTTTCTCATATTATGTTTTTCCGATCAAGGTTTCTATTTTCTTCATCCATTATTATTCCAATCCTTTTATTTTTGTTCTTCTGAAAATCCAGAGTTTTCCCCAAATAAAATGACTATGGATCAGAGCAATTCGCCGATAAAAAAATTTATGCTACAAAAATATTGGCAGAACACTTTGTTTCACCATCAAAAAGGAATTTTTTTCTTCATCCCCGTCTTTTATTTTTCTAAATTTTAAAAGATGCTAGTGAAATCATCTACTTCTCCAGTAGATAAAAATTCACTTTGGTTTTTGGATCGCTTTAATTATCTCAGTACAACAATTGTCATGCCTTCTATCATTCGTCATTTTTAGGTTTACCCACTTCTTTCCTTCCAGAATTGGCCTTTGTATCCCTTTTAGGGTTATCCTTTGTTATCCTCCTTTTTTCCTTTTTCTTTTTCCTTACCTTTTATTTACTTTTAAAAAACAATATAATAAAGAAAGAGAGAAAAGGATGAGTGAGGTCTTCAGGATAAGAAAAATCTTCTCTTTATTAATAACGACATGATTGTTTTGTTACATGTCTATCATTTATCTTTCATGCTTTACTATTGTGGGATTACATCAAAAGATATTAAAATTTTACACCTACACATTGCACACCTACAATCCCATGCGTCATGGAAAAGGGGGCCAACGCTCATGTTTGATCCGTGAAAGTGGTATGGAAGTGTTAGTAAAGGTATCGAAATAGTATTATGTTGGAAGTCCAAAAGACTTGAGGACACCCCCACCTTTCCTAGCACTCATGATTGATTATAGATGTCGCAGTCATGAGGTATGTTGGGAGCAGTACCATTATCCAAAGAACTCATGTTATTCCATGAAGCATCATCACACTATAGATAAGAAAAGGACCAACATCTCCTATACCTCTCATTCTTGAGTGTATAGATAAAATCACATATAAACCCATGGGATAAAAAAGGAGGCTTTATCTTCTACATATGCATCATGTAGTGGCTTGTTTTAGATTGTTGCATGCTTTAGTAATTCTAAGATTATTGAAAGGTTTATGCTTTAAGATTATAATAATCACGCACTGATGGTTTTGTCATTTTCTAAATCCTCATGTTTAAAAAATCTTATCAAAACAACAATCTCACATCAACAGTCTTATCAAAACAACTGTCTCAAACTAACAATATCCAATGATCTAAAGAGATCTCAAATGATTTGAAATGATCTCAGTCATCAATAATCTTTGATCTATGATCTTCTCAAAGTTGAAAATATTTCAATGATCTTCAACAATCCCAATGATATCTCATTAAACAATCTACATTCAGTAATCTTGATTTAACAATCTTTCCAAAGAAAAAGAAGAGCTTTTCTTCCTTTTCTTTTTCCAAAAAAAATCAACAATGTTTTTGTTAGCAAAAAAGAAAGGAAAATCTTTTCAAAAAATGGTTTTTTTTCCAAAGAAGTAGATTTTTGAAATAAAAAAATTCTTTCAGAAAAAAAAAGAATAAATCCTTTCTAAAAAGAACATTTTTTTCAAAAAAACAAAAAAAATTAATTTTTAGAACAAAAAAATAAAATTTTCAAAATAAAAAGAGCAATCTTTTTTTTAAAAATACATTTTTCCCAAAAAGAATAGACTTTTCATTTAAGGTCATGGTTTGGGATTGTCAAATATATGAAGGTGAACGTGTGGTGATGTCTCAATAAGGTTGTGGCCTGGGACCGTAAAAAGATGTGAAATTGAAGGTGCACTGATGGCCCAATTTAAGGTTGTGGTCTGGGACCGTATGGATATCACAGTTTAAGCATAGTTATGACCTAGTTTAAGGTCATGGTCTGGGACCATGGTTAGGGTAGGAAAAGATGCACACTCAACATGCTACTGAGTTCCATCTTAGTCATGATTGAATATCTTTTGTATCAAATGAAGTTGGTATGCTCAGGCCAAGATTCGATATATCATTCATGATTTAGAAGTTGCATCCAAGATTTGAGGATTGAGTAGTCTTTTAACGTAATTGTTAAGCTTTATCTTGGAAGGATCAAGCTAAGTTGGAAGCCCTTTAAGAATGTATGTTGTTGAGTGAAAAATGGGCATGAGTTGCTATAGGCCAGAGTAGATGAGTCAAATCTTGATGCAATTAGTTTGTAAGAGAATATAGCCTATAACCCAATACCTGGCAGAGGCATGAAGCCTATAATCACAGGATTGGTAATAACCCCAATACCTGGCAGAGGCATGAAGCCTATAATCACAGGATTGGTAATAACCCCAATACCTGGTAGAGGCATGGAGCCTATAATCACAGGATTCATAATAACCCAATACCTGGTAGAGGCGTGGAGCCTATAATCATAGGATTGGTAATAACCCAATACCTGGCAGAGGCATGAAGCCTATAATCACAGGATTGGCAATAACCCAATACCTGGCAGAGGCATGAATCCTATAATCACAGGATTGGTAATAACCTAATACCTGGAAGAGGTGTGGAGCCTATAATCACAGGATTGGTAATAACCCCAATACCTGGCAGAGGCATGAAGCCTATAATCACAGGATTGGTAATAACCCAATACCTGGTATAGGTGTGGAGCCTATAATCACAGGATTGGTAATAACCCAATACCTGGTATAGGTGTGGAGCCTATAATCACAGGATTGGTAATAACCCAATACCTGGCAGAGGCATGAAGCCTATTGTGGCAACACATCCCATTATCACACAGATAACGAGGTGTTACACGAAAACGTGCGGAAATCACCATAACCATAGATTATCAAAAATACGGGCTAATTAAAACCGATGCGGAAAACTCGTAAACTGAGAAACTTAGTACATATCAGTCCTCATCCTGCAAGAAAACATGTTATATATATACACCTATACGAGATCTGATACGTGTCCACAGCTCAGGAGCAGCTGTTCATCCATCACATGAGTTCACCACCTGTTCATATACATAAAGGCCCACATCCGGCCAACAGCAGGATATACAAACATCATCGATCGTTCATCGTGAAACAACGTCAAAATACTGCCACAGACCTGAGAGTACAGGGATGACTCTAGACTCTACTACAAAACATCCAAAATAGCAGCATATCCATCGCTTGCCTTCTACTGCTCCTCAAGCTACTCGGCCGCAACACCACGACCACGTCTACCTCGACCACCTAAAAAGGGGTTAAACCAGCGGGGTGAGACAATTGAACATTCTCCCGGCGAGAGGCATAACTCCTCGCCAAAACTACAAAACCTCAAGATCATATACATTAAGCATCTATCTGATAGAGGATATAGAAAGAATAGTTTATTGGAATAAAGCTAACTAAACTTACCAGATATATTCAAGTATTACATGTGAGACACAATTTATGAGATAGGATACCCAAATTCTACTGCATATGAAAGACATATGAATAACTGCAATATATAAAAGAGAGTAACTACACAAACAAGGCCTCAACCAATGTTTCGTGTTTGACTTAAGTAGTGAGTACTAAACGACTGGATTACATTTTATTATGCCCTGAGGAAATGAACTGTACCGTTCAAATCCAACCCTCGGCTGCGAAGCCCATAACCGGTGCCATACAAGGTCAATGGAAGAGCCGGAGTCCACGAACTCACCCCTCCTGGTCAGTACACGAGAAACACAGCAGGACCACAGTCTCATGCTCAAGTGGTCTTAAGCCACAGGGTCAGCTCCTCAGGCTACCCTTCCTCTAGCCCGCCTTGGTAAAGGTCACAGCGCTAGTAAAACCGAGCCACGGGTCTCACCACTGTGCTCTGAGCCATGAACGCATTCATGCTCATCACATATCACATATCTGGAGCCATGGGCCATGTTCGCCATGCTCATCTCATATCCGAGTCTGCAACCGCAACTGCACTCATTTCACCTCTCTATTTGAGGCTAGGGGAAACCTCACATTTTCAAAAATATGCGCTCCGAGTTAACCCACAGGAGAACCCGTTTCACCATCACCCTATCCTGACTGATGATGGATCTATGGCCAGGGCAAACTACATGGTAGATTTCACTATGATTAATTAGTATCTTTTAGATGTGCAAACTATAGAAGGGAAATAACCAACATATACTCAATAATATGTTATCATTGCAATTACATCAGCCTGATCCATATCAAGGATCCAGCATCACATGTTATCCCTTGGCCTCTTGCCAACCATCTAGATCCACCTCAAAGATCATCATAGAACATGGGATCTCAATCCCTCATCACATAATGCCATAGCCTCTCAATGCTTTCATCATCATTATGGAACATCATTCGTAATGCACATGTCATCACAATATTCACATATAACCATTTCTTATAGCCTTTCATTTGGCTAAGCATTACCTGCATGGTTAGCATCGTTCAATAACCATATGAATAATCAAGAGACTCATATTATTACCATAAGGTGACAATTAGGGTTAAGTATATTGCCAGTACATAATGACAATGATAATTACATCCATGCCTCATCTTAAGGTCACATAGGTAAGTACATTATCAAACAACCCTAATGCATGCTTAACATTATTCTTAGCATTAAAGAGATAACTAGGGTAATCACATTCGTACACATGTGCTTAGTCATAAGAAGATATAAAGAACAAGCTTCAACGATTCATAAAAACCTAGCTGATGTATCACTTTTTAATGACAGACTGTGCCCTCACAAGAGGTAACCAAAACCCTCACTAAAGGTCATCCCGGGCAGGACCCACTCTCATCTAATCCCTATCGGACGTGCAGCTCTAGTAGGCGTGCAAAGTATATCGGGCGAGTCAGGGTATGATCTGGGCGTGCAGGGTTCAGCTGAGCATGCATGGTGGATGTCAGGCGACACGGATTGATGCCGGGCGAGCAACATGGTATCGGGCGTCAGGCTGCGTCGGGCGAGACGCTACTCCTTGTGCCGCGCAGGGGTAACAACGCGCTATGCCGGGTGAGCAAGACTGTCGAGCGTGCAGGGCAACGCGCCACTTGCGTGCAGCAGAGCAACGTTCACTAAGGCGTGCAGACTATGGACCGTGCAAGGTGCGACGGGTGAGCAACGCTGGTCGACACGAGCTGAAGCGGGGAGAACACTGACACTGGGCGAGAAAAGGGGCGCCGGGTGAGCAAATCATCAAGCGAGCAGGATGGTCAGGTGAGCAGATGTATCGGGCGAGCAACATGGTGTCGGGCGAGCAGCCCCAAGGTGTGCAGCCTGCCGGGCAGAACTAGCTCAAGGCATGCAAGGTCAGAATGCTCACCCGCCCAAGGAACAAAAGGGATACATTGCTCACTTATGTCGTGCAAAAATAGCTAAGCCATGAGGGTTGTCAGGCAGCACCTCTTCAAGCACCAACCGCTCAAGATGCATCTCATCAAGGTCATCTAACGAGCTCACCTTCTTGCCCAAGGTGAGAAGAGAGTCTTGCTCAAGCCACTAAGTCACAAGCTCACCTCAATCGACTAGGAAAGAGGGGTATTGCTCACAACATTAGGACCCAAACTCACTCTTCAAGACCAAGGGGAGAAAGGAGTGTTTCTCCCTAAACCCTAACTTATATGGATCGGCCAACATGCAAGATAACCAAAAACCAACTACTAATGTGCATATAGGCAAGATTAAAGCAACATATATGAAAAGAGAGTAGAGTAGCTAGGGTTAGAGTTATGCAACCCTCCTTAAGCTCCAAGCTTCAAGGAAGAAGAAGAACTCCAATCTCCATGCACCACCAAGAAAAGAGGATGGAGAGCTCCAAGGGATATCGACCACCAAAGCTTCTCCAAGGGTGGGTATCGGCCACCACTCTTCTTCTCCAAGGGTGTGTCGACCTCCAAGCAACCCCCTTCAAGCGTGTGTCGGCCACCAAGCAAGGGAAGGAGGGAGTGTGTCGTGCACAAGAGGGAGAGGAACCAAAGGGTCCTTAGGCTAAGGAAGGAACCATCTTTTATAGAAAGAAAGGGAGGAGAAAACAAGGTGGAACATGGCAAGGTGTCGCCCCCATAAAGGACACTTGTCCACAAGCTCAAACCACCACTCTAGCAAGCCATAAGACACTTGTCCAAAACATGCACCAAGTGTCCATCAAACAAGACCAAGCACCATGGGCGACACACCAAGGTTGCACTAGGGTGACACACCTCCTTGTTGGCCGACACAAACACCCTAGGTCGACACACTCTTCACTTTGGGCGACACAAGGCTCAACCAAGCCAAAACAAGGCACCTCAAGGCCCAAACAAGCTCAACTAAGGCCCAAAGAGCTCAAGCAACCAGCCCAAGCCTTCCCCTCAACTCTAGAGGAAGCAAAGAGAGAGAAGAACACCTCTCAAGGTGGCAAACTTGCTCACAAAACCCTAGACTTGGGTTATTTGCAAGTAGCACCTTCAACTCACAACAAAGCACAACCAAACCCTAATCACCACCAAAGGTGATTAGCAAGCACCAGAACACCAGGGTTAAGCAAAGCAAATAGGGTAAGCCCTAAATGAAGGTCAGGGTCCTTACAATCTAACCCCCTTTAAGGGATTTCGTCCCCGAAATCTGAAGAGAAAAGCGAGGGATACTTCCTCCTCATCTCTTCCTCAAGCTCCCACGTGGCTTCCTCAACGCCACGACGCTGCCAAAGAACTTTCACAAGAACCAGGTCCTTCTTCTTCAGCTTCTTGATTCTTATGTCAAGGATCGCCACAGGACCTTCCTCGTAGGTTACATTGGCATCAAGCTCAACCTCAACTGGTTGTATCAATGTACCTGAATCTGGGTGACTTTTCTTCACTATACTGACATGAAACACTGGATGCAACCTGTGCAACTCTGGAGGCAGTTCTATCTTCTAAGCTACTTTACCAACACGTGCTATCACTGGGTAAGGCCCCATATACCTGGGTGCCAACTTACCCTTCTGTCCAAACCTTAGCACACCTTTCCAAGGCGAGACCTTAAGATATACTTTGTCTCCTACCTGGAATTCCAAAGGTCATCGGCGATTGTCTGCATAGGACTTCTGTCTGTCCTGTGCCACTTTCAACTGTTGTTGTATCACTTTGATCTTCTCTGTCGTTTGCTGAACTAACTCAGGACCCAATAGCTGATACTCACCAGACTCATACCAACACAATGGGGATCTACACTTCCTTCCATACAAAGCTTCGTAAGGAGCCATGTCGATGCTTCACTGATAACTATTGTTGTAGGCAAACTCTATCAAACTCAGATGTACATCCCAGCTGCCTAGGAATTGTAAAACAGAAGCTCGAAGGAGATCCTCTAGAATATGAATAGTCCTCTCAGACTGTCCATCTGTCTGTGGGTGAAAGGTTGTACTGAACCTCAACTGCATTCCCAATGCTCTGTGCAACTGTTCCCAGAAACGACTGGTAAACTGAGGACCTCTGTCAGAAACTATCATCACTGGCACACCATGCAAACGGACTATCTCATCCACGTACACTCTAGCGAGCTTCTCTATTGTATACGTCGTCTTCACAGGCAGGAAATGGGCAGACTTCGTCAATCTGTCCACTATCACCCAAATGGAATCATGATTCCTAGTTGTCCTGGGCAGACCAACTACGAAATCCATGGTTATATGATCCCATTTCCACTATGGTATTGGCAAAGGTTGCAATGTACCTGCCGGCTTCTGATGCTCAGCTTTCACTTGCTGACAAACCGCACATCTTGCTACGAACTCAGCTACATCTCTCTTCAAACCGGGCCACCAATACAAGTCCTTCATACTATGATACATCTTGGTGACACCTGGATGCATCGAATACATCGACGTATGTGCTTCCTCGAGCACCAACTTCCTCAGCTTATCAACATCAGGAACCACCATCCTATTACGATAACAGACTAGTCCATCCTCAGACTCATGAAACCCATCACGCTTGTCGCCGCCAAACTCTGATCTGATCAACTGTACTGCCTCATCTGTCTGTTGTGCATCCTTGATTTGCTGTCTTAATGTAGGCTTGACTTGCATCTGTGCGAAAAGACCAGCCAACAAAGAAACTTCCATCTACACATTCATCTGCCGCAAAGAAACAAAATATCTCGCCTATGGCATACCAGAGAACTCAACTGTGCCTTTTTTAAAGAAAGAGAAGAAGACTTCCTGCTAAGTGCATCAGCTACCACATTCACCTTACCAGGATGATACTCGATAGTGCAGTCGTAATCATTGATCAACTCCATCCAACGCCACTGTCGCATGTTCAACTCTTGCTGTGTAAAGATGTACTTCATATTCTTATGATCCGTAAAGATATGACACACTTCCCCATACATATAGTGTCTCCAAATCTTTAACGCATGAACCACTGCTGCCAACTCCAGGTCATGAGTCGGATAGTTCTCCTCATGCTTCTTGAGCTGTCGCGAGGCAAAAGAAACCACATGTTCTTCCTGCATCAACACGCAACCTAAACCCTTCTTGGAAGCATCACAAAAAACAACATAACCTTTCCCCGGTTCTGGCAAGATCAACACTGGAGCACTGGTCAGCTTCTCCTTCAAACTCCGGAAAGCTTGCTGACATCGATCATCCCAAACAAAAGGTACATCCTTCTTGGTCAACTTTGTCATTGGCAACGCGATCGTATTGAAGTCCTTGATAAACCTCTGGTAGTATCCTACCAAACCAAGGAAACTACGAACTTCTGTCGGTGTCTTCAGTTGTTCCCATTCTGCAACAGATTCCACCTTCTTCGGATCTACTTTGACTCCTTCAGCAAATATCACATGACCCAAGAAAGTCACTTCATCCAACCAGAACTCACACTTACTGAACTTGGCATACAACTGATGTTGACGAAGAAGAGTCAACGCTCGACGAAGATGTTGCTCATGCTCTAGCCTGTCCCGACTATAGATCAAGATGTCATCTATAAAGACTACAACAAACTGATCTAAGAACGGACGAAACACCTTGTTCATCAGATCCATGAAAGCAGCAGGTGCATTGGTTAACCCGAACGACATAACCACAAACTCATAATGACCATACCTAGTCCTGAAAGCTGACTTGGGTATGTCATATGCCTTAATCCTCAACTGATGATATCCGGATCGTAGATCGATCTTCGAAAACACTGTAGCACCACGCAATTGATCGAACAGATCATCTATCCTCGGCAACGGGTACTTATTCTTGATCGTGATCTTGTTCAGCTGCCGGTAGTCTATACACAACCGCATCGAACCATCCTTCTTTTTAACGAACAACACGGGAGCACCCCACGGCGACGTACTCGGTCAGATAAAACCTTTCTCCAACAACTCTTGCAACTGCTTCTTCAACTCTGCCATCTCTGCTGGAGCCATCCTGTATGGTGACTGTGCAACTGGTTGTGTTCCTGGAACCAGATTGATCTCGAAATCAATCTCTCGGGGTGGAGGAACACCAGGAAACACGTCTGCAAACTCTCGAACCACTGACACCTCCTCAAGACTAGGACCTTTCGCCTTGGTAACCACAACGGTATCCACCACGTGAGCTAGGAACGCCTCACATCCTTGTCGTAACAACTTATCTGCCACCATAGTTGATACCAAATACGTCGGAAGAATCTTCCTATCTCCCTAGAAGATCCACTTCTCTCCAGCAACATCAAACACTGCCTGGTTGGAACCACAGTCCAGAACAACCTTATACCTTTTTAAGGTATCCATCCCAATGATAACATCAAAACCTTGCATATCAAGTGGTATAAGATCCACTTGAATGCAGCGTCCCGAGAAAGACAAAACACAAGATGGACACTCTTCTCGAAGCAAAAAGGAACCATCAAGAGGGGTTTCTAACGACAAGCTATCCTTCTTACTACTAACAGGTAAACGACAGTTCTCAAGCATACTATAGGCGATAAAAGAGTGCATAGCACCCGGGTCAACCAGAACAGATATAAAGAAAGAAGAAGACATATCAGAATGAAATAACTCCATCTGACCTGTCACTACCCGCGGTTTGATTATCACCTCCGGCTGATTCATAGCATAGAATCGAGCCATTGCTTGCTGTCCACGACCTCTGCTTCCTTGAGCAGACGATCTAGCTTGAGACGCTTGACCACAACCTCATCCTCTGCTACCACTAGGTCGTGGTTTCTCTGACCCCTGAAGGTTCCGCCTCGGTTGCTGGGTTACTTCATCATCTCTGAAGGGACAACTCGACTTAACATGCCCTATCTGACCACAGGCATAGCATGTTCTACCATCAACTCGTGGCCTGGATGGCCCTGTCACTGCCACAGAAGCCGAACTTTGTGCCTTAGATGGTGAAGAAACATAACCTCTTCCTCTACTCAGAGACCACTGGGACGGTCCTCTAGAACCTCTCATCGCTGACGGTGCCGAAAACCTATGCTTCTTGAAGCCACCAAACCTCTGACCCTGAAACTGAGCAGGTCTCTTCTTAGCCATAGACTCTCTTTTCTCCCTAACAGATCGCTCGATCCTCTGAACAGATTCCACAAATGTCACAAACCATTCCCGGTTCTCCAAAGCAGAAACCAGTGTCGTCAGCTCAGCACTCAGACCCTTCTCGAAACACCTGATCCGTTCCTCGTCTGTTGCCGCCATGTGAGGACAAAACCTCAACAGATCCATAAACTTGGCTTCATACTCGGTGATGTTCATCGTTCCCTGTCGCAAACTCTCGAACTGACGGATCTTCTCATCCAGATACTTCTTGGGAAAGTATCTGGTGACGAACTCGCGTCGAAACACTTCCCAACGGATCACCTCACTAGTCTGCTTCTCTTCCTCGATGGTCCACCAGTGACCAACACTACCTTTCAGAAGGTAGACAGTGTGCTTTACTTTGTCTGCTTCGGGGATGTCGAGGATCCGGAAAGCCTTCTCAAGACTTGTCAGCCACAGATCCGCATCCGCTGGATCATCCGTTCCAGCATACTCCGAAGCTCTGACTCGGCGAAGCCGCTCGAAGGTCTTCCCAATACCCGATGCTTCTCCATGGGGAACCTGTGCTCGCGGAGGAGGCACTGGTAATCGCTCAACCATAAGATTCATCGTAGCCATCATCTGCCCCATAAGCTGTTGGTAGGTAGGGTGCTCAAGTATGGCTAGGTCAGGTTGGGGGACCTCAGGCACCCGATCTTCATGTGCCTCTCTTTCTGCTCCATCAACAGATGCAGCATCACTATACTCAGCAGAGTTTTCTTCATGGTTTTCATACATCTTGACTTTTCTTCCGCTGAGGGCAGAAGATTCTTATGAGAAAATCTGGAAAACACATAAGAACAAACACAACCTAGTCCTAGATCCCTGTAGACTCAGCGAACCTAAAGCTCTGATACCAAAACTTGTGGCAACACATCCCATTATCACACATATAACGAGGTGTTACGCGAAAACGTGCGGAAATCACCATAACGACAGATTATAAAAAACACAGGCTAATTAAAATCGATTGCGGAAAACTAGTAAACTGAGAAACTTAGTACATATCAGTCCTCATCCTGCAAGAAAACATGTTATATATATATACACCTATACGAGATCTGATACGTGTCCACAAATCAGGAACAACTGTTCATCCATCACATGAGTTCACTGATGCAGCCCTATTTTAGGGCTCCATCCTGTGCCATTTTGTATATAAGTTGCATCTAAACATGTTAGATTACAAGTATTTTCCCCCAATTTGATTATCATTGCAAATACACTTATGGATGTTCTTTGCGCTGCTTTCCAGGTACTTGGACCTTGCTTAGATGGACGAGGGGGAGAGAGGGACCCAAAGAAGGCCCCAAAGTCTCCCTCAACCTATCTCCAATGGCCAAGACTCATCCCCGAGCAAAGACATCCGAAATTGACAAAGTTAGAAGAGAATTAAAGAAGTCAAGCCTCACCACGGTCGTGGCCCCAAGGCCATGGTCGTGGATTTATTGCCAAAGTCCAACAGGTTGCAACAGGAGAATCCATAGATCGCCCACGACCGTGGCAACCCTGCCACGACCGTGGCCATTGAAGACACCACGGTCGTGGCCATCAGCACGGTCGTGGTCAGTAGAAGAGAACACGGCCGTGGCACCCCGCCACGGTCGTGGGAAATAAATGACCAAAAGCCAAGTTCAACAGGTTCTTCCTCCGAGCCACCACGACCGTGGCCATCCCGCCACGACCGTGGCCAAAGACAAGCAAAACGCTCGTGGCCCCTCCCCACGGTCAGCCCAACTCCTCCAAAACGGCCGTGTCACCCAACACGGCCGTGGTGCATGCTACCCACCACGACCGTGGCCACCACCCTACTTTGTTTTTTTTACCACTTTCTTCACACCACGACCGTGTTCACCACCCCACGGTCATCCACCACTACCCCCACCATGGCCGTGACACACCCACCACGACCGTAGTGATCACCTACCCTACACTTTTTTCCACTGTCATTCCTATTTTGCCCCCACTTAACCCTAGCTCCTATATAAGTAATAGATGCTTCTAGGGCTCGAAGACAGCACCCCTAAAGCACTCCTAGCCGACCCTAGTTGCTGCCATTGCATCCTTTGCTCTAATCCACCCATTTCCTTGCAATCTACCCCATTTCCATCCATTTTCCACTCATTTCCACCATAGAAACCTAGTTTCTCTAGGTTTCTAGCCATCCATTCCACCATTTTCATGCACCCCTACACCTTTGGAGGAGGGAGGTCGTTTGCAGCTGCTTGGAGGTGAAGAAGGAGGCCACTACATCGAGCTTCATGGCATTTTCCCTTCTTCTATCCCCTTCTTTTCCTAGTTTGATCATGTATAGCTAAGCCCCCTTGGGTGGGCTGTTTGGGGCAAAAATGTGACTTTGATACCATGTTGGGGGAATATAATTTGTAATGAACATATTTCATTTCTATGATGATTGCTTTTGCTTATATCTCATTTCCCATTACTTGTGCTTGTGGTTGTTGTTTAATTACATTAATTGCTTGCCTTGTGGTGTTTGAAGACATTTGTCCCTAGGATGTTTTGGTTTCTATGTAGCTATCATAGGATTGGCTCCTAGGTCCTTAATTCGGATCCCTAGCAAGCCCCCTATCTTCCTACATAATCACCTTCTTCCTACATGCAAATGTGAGTTCTAAGTGACTAGTATAAGTGTGATTAGTGCAATTGCCTAGGATTTCCTAAAGGCTGAGGTGGCTAGTGGCATGAGGTCAAATACCCTCATCTCTACTCCCATCCTTACCCTTGGTCCTCAATTGACTAATACCACTTATCCTAGATACCTAGACTTGGTCCGTCCTATGAGAATTACACCTAGCCCTAGTTCTCCAATTAGTAGCTTAGGGTAAATTCTCATAGCACCCACCTTGTTGTTTGGTTTGGTAATCTAGAATGAGATATGTTAACTGCTTATTATGGTGACATCGCCCAACTAATGTCGAGGTCACATTCCCAAATGGCCCACCTCCTTCATCTATATGCTTAAAACCCTAATTGCCTAATTTGCTTGTTAATGCTAGCTTAGTTCATTTGCTTTAGTCTAACTTAGTCAATTGCCTGGTTTTGGTAGCTAGTGTTAATTTAGGTCTTTCATGTTGCTTAGTGATTAACTTAGGTTCTAAATTGCTAGTTGCTTGCTTAGTCTAGCGTAGTTCGTTCTTTCTCTTGTTTAGATAGCTTGTTAATTTAGATTGCTAATTAAGCCTTTTGATAACTTAGTTTCACATTGCGTTTCCTACTTGCTCGTCTAGCTTAGTCAATCAACAATCAACCTTAAAACCCTAAAAACCCTACTCTCCGCACTAGGAACGTAGCTCACGCTTTCTAACTCTAGCACCCCCTCTATCTCCGCGGTTCGACCCCGTACTTGCCGCCTCACCTATACTACGACACGACCCCGTGCGCTTGCGGGCATAGTGTCTTAGTAGACGTAGGTAGTTAGTCTGGGACCTTACAAATTTCGAAAGCTAAAGATCCCATCTCATCCCGTGCCTCCCGACCTCGTGGATTGCACTCGTTGCAAGCCTCTAGCGGGACCACATCAAGCTTTCTGGCACCGTTGTCGGGGAATAGAGGCGCTCGGCCTAGTTAGATAGTGTAGCTTAGCCTTTCCTTTTTCCCTCACCATTGCTATTCTTTATTTTTTGTGTTACTCTTGCATATTGGTTCACTAACTTGGCTCTTTGTTGTTTTTATTTGATTTGCGCAGATGACAGTTGTGCATGCGCAACACGCGTTCGACTTGCACCGACTTGGTGGTTTACGACCCCGAGATTGGGAGAAGAAGACGTCAAGCGCGCCGCAATCTACACCGAGGAGCCAGGATGGCCGATAACGACCCACCACCGATAGTTCCACCTCAGCCGCATCGCCCGCTTCATGAATATTTCACGCCGGGAAACTACAATTCCCCCATCGCCACGCTAGTTGATCAAATGCCCGGGCAGCAATTTTCCATCCCACCGACACTCTTGGGGCTTCTTCCCACGTACTACGGAATGGAGAACGAAAATCCTTATCATCATATAGATGCATTCTTGGAAACATGCTCCACATTCCGTACGCCCGCCGCCACAGACGACTCGATTAGGCGGACGCTTTTTCCCTTCTCTCTTAAGGAGAAGGCCAAGGAGTGGTACGTTTTGAGGCCCGAGCTCGTCACATGGAATGAAGTAAAGAATGAGTTTCTGAAGAAGTTCTTTCCGATAGCCAAGTTATCCTACATGAGAAGGTGCATCACGTCCTTCGCTAAAAAAGAGAACGAACCCTTCCATGAGGCATGGGAGCGGTTCCAGAAGTTGCTTCGTGACTGCCCTCACCACGAGGTCCCTCTTTGGCAGCTAGTTCAGGCCTTTTACACTGGGCTTGAGGAGCAGAGTCAAAACAATGTAGATTCTTCTTGTGGGGGCACGTTCATGGCAAAGCCACCCGAAGACTCATGGCCGCTGTTTGAGCATCTAGCCGAGAACTCTCGCCACCGAGCTTCCACAAAAGGGGGGCATTGTGGCCGGGACTACACCTCCCCACCCTCCTCCGTGGCTCCCGCACGCAACACCGCCAACCCCGATATGATGAAAATGATGGCAGATATGATGCAAATGATGAAGAATCAAGTGGGTGGCTCTTCTAGTCAACCCACAATGGCTGTGGAGACTGTAGACAAGGAAGTTAACGCCTTACATTCCTTTGGTGGCCGCAACAACCAGGGCCCGATGTCCCAATCCTACACTCCCGAGTGGAGGAACCACCCAAATTTCTCGTGGAAACAATCAAATGAGGATGGACAAGGACAGGGGCTGCAGAAGCCACGATACAGCTCCAAATTTGAGGACGAGGTTCTTGGAAGGCTAAGAAGCCTTGATGAAGTCAAAAAGGATGTTAATGCACATGGCCAATCTATAAGCCGTCTTGAGCAGAGGCTGGATCAGATCTCCCTCTCTTTGGATAGAAGAGAAGAAGGAAGACTCCCCTCTCAACCTATGTCGAATCCAAACAATGATGGGACTTTTCAATATGCTCCTCCGCCTCCTCAAGCACCGCTCAATTATCAATATGCTCCACCCCCACCTCATACTTACCAACAACTGCCTCCACAATATCACCCCCACCTCAACAACAACCGCAACCCCAATTCATCCTCCAAAATCCCAATTCCCCTCACCAAAGGCCTCCTCCACCCCAACAGCCACAACCACCTCCACAAGCTCCCCCTTCTACCACCCATGAGCATGTGAAGGCTGTGACTACATTGAGGAGTGGTAGGACTTTGGAGAGACCCCATGGTACAGTTGTTGGCAGAGATGACACTGAGGCAGAGCAGGTTGATACTGAGATGTAGAATGATGATACTGCGATAAGAGGCAATGCTGATACTGTGACACCGAGTAGTGATATTGTGATTCCAGTGATACCAGTAGATGATACTGTTGATTTGGACCGATTGGGGTCCCAACTCCCACCATATCCTGATGCACTTGAGGAACCTTCTGCTGCAAAGAAAAAGAAGAAGCATGCGGATGATATCTTGGAGATCTTCAAGCAAGTGAAAATCAATGTGCCTCTTCTCGATGCAGTCAAGCAAATTCTGTCCTATGCAAACTTCCTTAAAGAATTGTGCACCTTCAAGAGAAAGACAACAGGGAGGACGCCTAAGAAGATCAAGCTCACTGAGAAAGTGAGCTCCATTCTCCAACACACCATCCCCCGGAAAAGAAAAGACCCCGGTGCCCCCATCATCTCATGCTACATCGGGGCGCATCGCATAGACCAGGCTCTTCTTGACTTGGGGTCTAGCGTAAACTTGATGCCTTATGATCTGTTTGCTGAGCTCCAAATGGGAGAGTTGAGGCCGGCCCATTGCACTCTATAGTTGGCCGACCGTTCTGTGAAGACGCCTAGAGGGCGTGTGGATGATGTGCTGGTCCGTCTTGATGAGGATACTTCTGCCTTCTTCCCAGCCGACTTTATCATTCTTGATATGGAAAGGGAAGCTAGAAAGGTACCAATCATCTTGGGGAGACCTTTCTTAGCCACAGCTGATGCCGTGATCCATGTGAGGACGGGGACCATGTATGTTACATTCATGCACATGAAGATCAGGTTGAACATTTTCAAGTCTTCTACGACAGCCGAAGTGATAGGGGCCACCGAAGAAGATTGTTATTTGGTGGAATGCCTAGATGAGATTGTTGAAGAGTTCCTACCTGCGTGGATTGAAACTGCTACTCAAGGTAGAGGTCTTGAACCAATTGTTGAGTTCCCTAACGACAATGATGAGGATGATGAAGAGTGCGAGCTAGCCTTAGTGGCTGCAAGCCAGGACCTCCCGTCTATTTCTGCACCTTTGAAAAACTCCCTTGAAGCACCCCCCGTTCTTGAGTTGAAAAAACTTCCTGAAGAATTGAAGTATGCTTTCCTTGGCTCAAATGACACCCTCCCAGTGATCATTTCCTCCATTCTCTCTCCTGAGCAAGAAGATGCCTTGATGAAAGTCTTGAGGAAGAACATCCAAGCCATTGGATGGTCTATTGCTGACTTGAGAGGGATTGACCCCTCCATTTGTGTGCATCGGATATACTTAGAAGAAGATGCGAGACCGACCCAAAAAATGCAAAGAAGGCTAAATCCAAAGTTGAAGGACGTTGTCACTCAAGAGGTTGTTAAATTGCTTGATGCAGGAATCATCTATCCCATTTCTGACAGCACGTGGGTGAGTCCCATCCAAGTTGTGCCCAAGAAGGGTGGCATTACAGTTGCAGAAAATGCCGACGGTGAGCTTATTCCGGTGAGAGAACAATCCAAGTGGAGAATGTGCGTTGATTACCGGAAACTCAACGAAAAGACAAATAAGGATCACTACCCACTTCCATTCCTTGATTAGATTCTAGAGAGACTGGCTGGGCATAGTTTCTATTGTTTTCTGGATGGATACTCGGGATATTTTCAGATTGATGTGCATCCAGCGGATCAAGAAAAGACGACACTCACTTGTCCAAGTGGTACATTCGCCTACCGGAGAATGCAATTTGGGTTGTGCAATGCCCCTTCCACTTTCCAGAGATGTGTAACCTCAATCTTCGCTGACATGCTTGATTCGTCGCTTGAAGTTGTCATGGATGATTTTTCAGTTTTTGGGAAAACCTTTGATGAGTGCTTGCTACATCTAAATGTTGTTCTGGAAAGGTGCGTGAAAGTTCGCTTAGTTCTGTCTTGGGAGAAGAGCCATTTCATGGTGCCCGAGGGCATAGTTCTTGGCCATAGAGTTTCTAAAGATGGCATTGAAGTCGACAAGGCCAAAGTGGGCCTCATCTCCACCCTTTCTGTTCCTTCCACCGTAAGACATGTCGATCGTTCTTGGGACATGCGGGCTTCTACCGTCGTTTTATTAAAGACTTTAGCAAGATATCAAGACCTCTTTGTCGACTGCTTGAAAAGGATGTTGAATTCCAATTTGATGACAAATGTGTTGAAGCCTTCAGTCATTTGAAAGAGAGGCTCATTTCTGCTCCTATCATGCAGCCCCCG
This sequence comes from Alisma plantago-aquatica, assembly GCA_963693085.1. Lineage (NCBI taxonomy): Eukaryota > Viridiplantae > Streptophyta > Magnoliopsida > Alismatales > Alismataceae > Alisma > Alisma plantago-aquatica. The sequence continues at coordinate 50,742,777 of OY856415.1, read as the reverse complement.
GATTTCTCTTTGCCGTTTGAGATCATGACGGATGCATCCGATATGGCGGTGGGGGCTGTGCTGGGTCAACGCATTGGCCGAATTCCTCATGCTATTTATTATGCAAGCAAAACCTTAGACGATGCTCAAAGAAACTATACGACTACCGAGAAGGAGTTGCTTGCGGTGATCTTCGCTCTTGACAAGTTCCGGCCGTATCTCTTGCAAAACAAAGTGACAATCTACACAGACCATGCTGCGTTGAAGTATCTCATGTCCAAGAAAGACTCAAAGCCAAGGTTGATTCGATGGATTTTGTTGCTCCAAGAATTTGACATAGAAATTGTGGATAAGAAAGGAATAGAAAATGGTGTTGCAGATCATCTCTCCCGCCTTGATGGACCATTTGATGTGACAAGTCCAATCAAAGAGACAATGCCACATGAGCAGCTCCTCTTAGTCTCATCTGTCCAAAAGCCATGGTACAAGCACATAGCGAACTTCCTAGCCAGTGGAAGGATACCGAACATGTGGATGAGAGAGGAAAGCAAGAGATTATTTGCTATGGTAAAGAACTACATTTGGGACGACCCTCACCTCTTCAAGTATTGCCCGGACCAACTCATTAGAAGGTGCATTCCGGAGATGGAGCAGCAAGAAGTCTTATCTACGTGCCATTCCGGAGTTTGTGGGGGTCATTTTGGAGGGAAACGTATAGCTGCCAAAATTCTTCAATGTGGATTCTATTGGCGGACTTTGTTCAAAGATGCGCATGACTTTTGCAAGAGTTGCATCAAGGGCCAAAAAGTGGGCACTATCTCCAAGAGGGACATGATGCCTTTATCACCTATTCTTGTGGTAGAGGTGTTTGATGTTTGGGGGATTGACTTTATGGGTCCCTTCCCTCCTTCTTTTGGATTTGTCTACATCTTGGTTGCTGTCGATTATGTGTCAAAATGGATTGAGGCTGTGGCAACGAGGACAAATGATCACAAGGTGGTGTGTGACTTCGTGAAATCCAACATCTTTAGCCGCTTTGGTATTCCAAGGGCTATGATTAGTGATGACGGGAATCATTTCATCCACCGCACCTTTGAAGGGCTGCTAAAGAGACATGGAGTGAACCATTGTGTATCTACTCCTTACCACCCTCAAACGAGTGGTCAAGTTGAGTTAGCAAATCGGGAGATAAAGCTCATTCTGGAGAAGACGGTGCGACCGGACCGCAAGGATTGGTCACTTCGCCTCAATGAAGCTTTATGGGCATATAGAACTGCTTACAAAGCCCCGATTGGCACTACATCGTTCAAGCTTGTCTATGGTAAGAGTTGCCATTTGCCGGTTGAGATGCAACACAAGGCACTATGGGCCTTGAAGAAGATGGACTTCGATGAAGAGAGCGCCGGAATGAAAAGAAAGTTTCAATTGCATGAGCTAGATGAAATGAAGCATGAAGCAGAACAAGAACGGCAGCCCCGAAGAACAAAAAGGAGGGATGAGGGAACATCCCAGCTGCAGCCACCCGCGGGGAACACCTACGACATGGCCACCATCCAGGCACACCTCGAGAACATCCAAAAGACTCAAGGTGACATGCAGCTTGTCCAGCAGTACATGTGGCAAGATCAACAACAGATGCACTACCAGATGAACCACTTGTACCAATACCAACATGCCCAGGCAGCACGAAACCCCGAATGGGGTGCAGACTTTTGGGGTGGTATAGCTGGACATCCACAGGCGTATCCTCCACCCCAGGACGACTACTGGGGGCACTACTATCAGCATCCTCCTTCCAGCTCGGCTCCAGACTCAACTCCTCCTCCAGATCCTCCTCAAATCCCGGACCAACCACCGCAGCCTTGATTCTTCCCCTATCTACCCTAAGCTGTAGTTTCATGCTGAGGACAGCATGATTCTAAAGTTTGGGGTGGGTAGGGCGGTATGCACCACCCTTTCTCTCTTTCTGTCATTTTGTTTCACCTGGCCAGTTTGTTTTAGATTTCTACTGATGTTTTGTTCATTGTTTTGTTGCCTGTCATGTAGTTTAATTTCATGCATTTTTGAGTAATTTTTCAAAATTTTGCTTCTTCATACCATGCATTGCATCTCATGTAGGTTTTTGCTAATTTTTGCATGTTTTAGCTAGGATTTACTTACTTTTTCCCTAAAGTAGGTTTAGATGTGATTTTGTGCAAAGTGGCACCATTTTGGCCAATTTTTCCCAGACTTGAATATTCTTGCTCCAATAGGATGTTTTGACTTAATCTCCAAGGTTTGAAATGAAAAAGTTTAATCTTGTGACAAATGCATGCTACATTCTTAGATTTTATTGATATATGGTCTTGGTTGTGACTTTTTACATGTGAACCGCATCTCTTAAGTCTGTGAATGTGTTGGTTGAATCATGAATTGAGCAAGCGACAAACGCTTAAAGCCAATGGAATCACTTGGTAGAAATATGAATTTTGTGTTAATTCTATCATGTGATGTGATATTACTTGGTGAAGTGTTGAAGTAGCTTTCATGCAGGGAATCGTATGTTGAAAACTACACTGATGACCCCTCTTTGATCCGACTATTCTTCCACCATCTTCATACCCCTCCGCCTCATAAAAGATGCCAAAGTGCACATATTAGCCGTGGCCACCTCCAAAAGTTTGGGGTGGCCACATCTTTATCTCCCCGCTTCACTCTATCCGCCATATGCCCTATCTACACCAAGGGCAGAGAAAAAGAAAAAGAAAAGCAAAAATAAAATAAAAGGATGCTCCTGTTTAAGAGCATTCAAATAAAGAAAAGAAGAGTGTGTAAAAGCACTCCAAATCTTACCGCAACCCTTTCTTCTTCTTTTATACTGATTGAGCTAGAAAACATCAAATCTAGCTCACTTTACCCTTTCTACATCCAAGTGGATCATCTAGTGTAGTTTGAAGCATAAGACCGAATGCATGAAAGTGAAACAACACTCCTAGTCACCTGTGATTAACATCAACATGAAACAGTTTACCCGGAATGGACATAAAGGACATATGGACAACTTGTGTTTCTATGCTTTATATTTGAAGTTTGTATGCTCAGTGCTCAGTTCATGATTGGGTTGTGAAAGAAGGAGAGGAGATATGTGAGACACATGCACTTAGTCATTTCCAAGACCATATATATTCAATAACCTTCTGCTGCTTTGCATTTGTCATTTGTTTTTGTTGAAAAGAACAGAAAAGAGAGATTAAGTTGGAGCATACTTGAGGACAAGTATGTTTTAAGTTTGGGGTGGTGATGCAGCCCTATTTTAGGGCTCCATCCTGTGCCATTTTGTATATAAGTTGCATCTAAACATGTTAGATTACAAGTATTTCCCCCCAATTTGATTATCATTGCAAATACGCTTATGGATGTTCTTTGCGCTGCTTTCTAGGTACTTGGACCTTGCTTAGATGGACGAGGGGGAGAGAGGGACCCAAAGAAGGCCCCAAAGTCTCCCTCAACCTATCTCCAGTGGCCAAGACTCATCCCCGAGCAAAGACATCCGAAATTGACAAAGTTAGAAGAGAATTAAAGAAGTCAAGCCTCACCACGGTCATGGCTTTATTGCCAAAGTCCAACAGGTTGCAACAGGAGAATCCATAGATCACCCACGACCGTGGCAACCCTGCCACGACCGTGGCCATTGAAGACACCACGGCCGTGGCCATCAGCACGGTCGTGGTCAGTAGAAGAGAACACGGTCGTGGCACCCCGCCACGGTCGTGGGAATTAAATGACCAAAAGCCAAGTTCAACAGGTTCTTCCTCCGAGCCGCCACGACCGTGGCCAAAGACAAGCAAAACGCCCATGGCCCCTCCCCACGGTCAGCCCAACTCCTCCAAAACGGCCGTGTCACCCAACACGGCCGTGGTGCATGCTACCCACCACGACCGTGGCACTCCGCCACGGCCGTGGCCACCACCCTACTTTGTTTTTTTTACCACTTTCTTCACACCATGACCGTGTTCACCACCCCACGGTCGTCCACCACTACCCCCACCACGGCCGTGGCACACCCACCACGACCGTGGTGATCACCTACCCTACACTTTTTTCCACTGTCATTCCTATTTTGCCCCCACTTAACCCTAGCTCCTATATAAGCAATAGATGCTTCTAGGGCTCGAGGAAAACACCCCTAAAGCACTCCTAGCCGACCCTAGCTGCTGCCATTGCATCCTTTGCTCTAATCCACCCATTTCCTTGCAATCTACCCCATTTCCATCCATTTTCCACTCATTTCCACCATAGAAACCTAGTTTCTCTAGGTTTCTAGCCATCCATTCCACCATTTTCATGCACCCCTGCACCTTTGGAGGAGGGAGGTCATTTGCAGCTGCTTGGAGGTGAAGAAGGAGGCCACTACATCGAGCTTCATAGCGTTTTCCCTTCTTCTATCCCCTTCTTTTCCTAGTTTGATCATGTATAGCTAAGCCCCCTTGGGTGGGCTGTTTGGGGCAAAAATGTGACTTTGATACCATGTTGGGGGAATATAATTTGTAATGAACATATTTCATTTCTATGATGATTGCTTTTGCTTATATCTCATTTCCCATTACTTGTGCTTGTGGTTGTTGTTTAATTACATTAATTGCTTGCCTTGTGGTGTTTGAAGACATTTGTCCCTAGGATGTTTTGGTTTCTATGTAGCTATCATAGGATTGGCTCCTAGGTCCTTAATTTGGATCCCTAGCAAGCCCCCTATCTTCCTACATAATCACCTTCTTCCTACATGCAAATGTGAGTTCTAAGTGACTAGTATAAGTGTGATTAGTGCAATTGCCTAGGATTTCCTAAAGGCTGAGGTGGCTAGTGGCATGAGGTCAAATACCCTCATCTCTACTCCCATCCTTACCCTTGGTCCTCAATTGACTAATACCACTTATCCTAGAGACCTAGACTTGGTCCGTCCTATGAGAATTACACCTAGCCCTAGTTCTCCAATTAGTAGCTTAGGGTAAATTCTCATTGCACCCACCTTGTTGTTTGGTTTGGTAATCTAGAATGAGATATGTTAATTGCTTATTATGGTGACATCCCCCAACTAATGTCAAGGTCACATTCCCAAACGACCCACCTCCTTCATCTAATTGCTTAAAACCCTAATTGCCTAATTTGCTTGTTAATGCTAGCTTAGTTCATTTGCTTTAGTCTAACTTAGTCAATTGCCTGGTTTTGGTAGCTAGTGTTAATTTAGGTCTTTCATGTTGCTTAGTGATTAACTTAGGTTCTAAATTGCTAGTTGCTTGCTTAGTCTAGCGTAGTTCGTTCTTTCTCTTGTTTAGATAGCTTGTTAATTTAGATTGCTAATTAAGCCTTTTGATAACTTAGTTTCACATTGCGTTTCCTACTTGCTCGTCTAGCTTAGTCAATCAACAATCAACCTTAAAACCCTAAAAACCCTACTCTCCGCACTAGGAACGTAGCTCACGCTTTCTAACTCTAGCACCTCTAGCGGGACCGCATCAAGTTCACCACCTGTTCATATACATAAAGGCCCACATCCGACCAACAGCAGGATATACAAACATCATCGATCGTTCATCATGAAACAACGTCAAAATACTGCCAAGGACCTGAGAGTACAGGGATGACTCTAGACTCTACTACAAAACATCCAAAACAGCAGCATATCCATCGCTTGCCTTCTACTGCTCCTCAAGCTGCTCGGCCGCAACACCACAACCACGTCTACCTTGACCACCTAAAAAGGGGTTAAACCAGTGGGGTGAGACAATTGAACATTGTCCCAGCGGGAGGCATAACTCCTCACCAAAACTACAAAACCTCAAGATCATATACATTAAGCAGCTATCTGATAGAGGATATAGCAAGAACAGTTTATTGGAATAAAGATAACTAAACTTACCAGATATATTCAAGTATTACATGTGAGACGCAATTTATGAGATAGGATACCCAAATTCTACTGCATATGAAAGACATATGAATAACTGCAATATATAAAAGAGAGTAACTACACAAACAAGGCCTCAACCAATGTTTCGTGTTTGACTTAAGTAGTGAGTACTAAACGGCTGGATTACGTTTTATTATGCCCTGAGGAAATGAACCGTACCGTTCAAATCCAACCCTCGGCTGCAAAGCCCATAACCGGTGCCATACAAGGTCAATGGAAGAGCCGGAGTCCACAACCTCACCCCTCATGGTCAGTACACGAGAAACACAGCAGGACCGCAGTCTCATGCTCAAGTGGTCTTAAGCCACAGGGTCAGCTCCACAGGCTACCCTTCCTCTAGCCCGCCTTGGTACAGGTCACGTCGCTAGTAAAACCGAGCCACGGGTCTCACCACCGTGCTCTGAGCCATGAACGCATTCATGCTCATCGCATATCACATATCCGGAGCCATGGGCCATGTTCGCCATGCTCATCTCATATATGAGTCTGCAACCGCAGCTGCACTCGTTTCACCTCTCTATTTGAGGCTAGGAGAAACCTCACATATTCAAAAATATGCGCTCCGGGTTAACCCACAGGATAACCCATTTCACCGTCACCCTATCCTGACTGATGATGGATCTATGGCCAGGGCAAACTACATGGTAGATTTCACTGTGATTAATTAGTATTTTTAGATGGATTGCAAGATTCAACCAAGTTGTATAACATGCAAACTACAGAAGGGAAATAACCAACATATACTCAATAATATGTTATCATTGCAATTACATAAACATGATCCATATCAAGGATCCAACATCACATGTTATCCCTTGGCCTCTTGCCAACCATCCAGATCCACCTCAAAGATCATCACAGAACATGGGATCTCAATCCCTCTCACATAATGCCATAGCCTCTCAATGCTTTCATCATCATTATGGAACATCATTCGTAATGCCCCTATCATCACAATATTCACATATAACCATTTCTTATAGCCTTTCATTTGGCTAAGCATTACCTGCATGGTTAGCATCATTCAATAACCATATGAATAATCAAGAGACTCATATTATTACCATAAGGTGACAATTAGGGTTAAGTATATTGCCAGCACATAATGACAATGATAATTACATCCATGCCTCATCTTAAGGTCACATAGGTAAGTACATTATCAAACAACCCTAATGCATGCTTAACAGTATTCTTAGCATTAAAGAGATAACCAGGGTAATCACATTCGTACACATGTGTTTAGTCATAAGAAGATATAAAGAACAAGCTTCAACGATTCATAAAAACCTAGCTGACGTATCACTTTTTAATGACAGACCGTGCCCTCACAAGAGGTAACCAAAACCCTCACTAAAGGTCATCCCGGGCAGGACCCACTCTCATCTAATCCCTATCGGACGTGCAGCTCTAGTAGGCGTGCAAAGTATATCGGGCGAGTCAGGGTATGATCTGGGCGTGCTGGGTTCAGCTGAGCATGTAGGGTGGATGTCGGGCGACACAGATTGATGCCGGGTGAGCAACATGGTATCGGGCGTCAGGCTGCGTCGGGCGAGACGCTACTCCTTGTGTCACGCAGGGGTAACAACGCGCTATGCCGGGTGAGCAAGTCTGTCGAGCGTGCAGGGTAACGCGCCACTTGCGTGCAGCAGAGCAACGTTCACTAAGGCGTGCAGACTATGGACCGTGCAAGGAGTGACGGGTGAGCAACGCTGGTCGACATGAGCTGAAGTGGGGCAAACACTGACACTGGGTGAGGAAAGGGGCGCCGGATGAGCAAAGCATCAAGCGAGCAGGATGGTCAGGCGAGCAGATGTATCGGGCGAGCAACATGGTTTCGGGCGACCAGCCGACCGGGCGAGCAACCCCAAGGTGTGCAGCCTGTCGGGCAGAACTAGCTCAAGGCGTGCAAGGTCAGAATGTTCACCTGCCCAAGGAACAAAAGGGATACATTGCTCACTTATGCCATGCAAGAGTAGCTAAGCCATGAGGGCTATCAGGCAGCACCTCTTCAAGCACCAACCGCTCAAGATGCATCTCATCAAGGTCATCTAACGAGCTCACCTTCTTGCCCAAGGTGAGAAGAGAGTCTTGCTCAAGCCACTAAGTCACAAGCTCACCTCAATCGACTAGGAAAGAGGGGTATTGCTTACAACATTAGGACCCAAACTCACTCTTCAAGACCAAGGGGAGAAAGGAGTGTTTCTCCCTAAACCCTAACTTACATGGATCGGCCAACATGCAAGATAACCAAAAACCAACTACTAACGTGCATATAGGAAAGATTAAAGTAACATATATGAAAAGAGAGTAGAGTAGCTAGGGTTAGAGTTATGCAACCCGCCTTAAGCTCCAAGCTTCAAGGAAGAAGAAGAACTCCAAGCCCCACGCACCACCAAGCAAAGAGGATGGAGAGCTCCAAGGGATATCGACCACCAAAGCTTCTCCAAGGTGGGTATCGGCCACCACTCTTCTTCTCCAAGGGTGTGTCGACCTCCAAGCAACCCCCTTCAAGGGTGTGTCGGCCACCAAGCAAGGGAAGGAGGGAGTGTGTCGTGCACAAGAGGGAGAGGAACCAAAGGGTCCTTAGGCTAAGGAAGGAACCATCTTTTATAGAAAGAAAGGGAGGAGAAAACAAGGTGGAACATGGCAAGGTGTCGCCCCCACAAAGGACACTTGTCCACAAGCTCAAACCACCACTCTAGCAAGCCATAAGACACTTGTCCAAAACATGCACCAAGTGTCCATCAAACAAGACCAAGCACCATGGGCGACACACCAAGCTTGCACTAGGGCGACACACCTCCTTGTTGGCCGACACAAACACCCTAGGTCGACACACTCTTCACTTTGGGCGACACAAGGCTCAACCAAGCCAAAACAAGGCACCTCAAGGTCCAAACAAGCTCAACTAAGGCCCAAAGAGCTCAAGAAACCACCCCAAGCCTTCCCCTCAACTCTAGAGGAAGCAAAGAGAGAGAAGAACACCTCTCAAGGTGGCAAACTTGCTCACAAAACCGTAGACTTGGGTTATTTGCAAGTAGCACCTTCAACTCACAACAAAGCACAACCAAACCCTAATCACCACCAAAGGTGATTAGCAAGGACCAAAACACCAGGGTTAAGAAAAGCAAACAGGGTAAGCCCTAAACGAAGGTCAAGGTCCTTACACCTATAATCACAGGATTGGTAATAACCCAATACCTGGCAGAGGCGTGGAGCCTATAATCACATGATTGGTAATAACCCAATACTTGGCAGAGGCGTGGAGCTTATAATCACAGGATTGGTAATAACCCAATACCTGGCAGAGGCATGGAGCCTATAATCACAGGATTGGTAATAACCCAATACCTGGCAGAGGCATGAAGCCTATAATAACATAGGATTGGTTTAATCCCAATACATGGAATAATGTGACATGATTGGTAATAACCCAATTCCTAGAATAATGTCACAGGATTGGTAATAACCCAATGCCTGGAATGGTTGCACAAGATTGGCATTGTCCAATGCCTGGAGTAACGTGCATGGGCCTTGGAGTAACAGGTTGAGTGTACTGTCTGTCATGTTTTGTAGATAGAAGTCCTATGTGTCGTCTTTGTACTCTCAGGTCCTTGGAGTTGGTTCGTTATGGTTTCATGAACGATCTGAGGTTTTGTCTTGTTTGACAAACAAATTGTTACTAATTAAGCGGAATAAACATAAACATTCCAGGCATTGGGTTATTACCAATCCTGTGACATTATTCCAGGCATTGGGTTATTACCAATCCTATGACATTATTCCAGGTATTGGGATTAAACCAATCATGTGTTATTATAGGCTTCATGCCTCTGCCAGGTATTGGGTTATTACCAATCCTGTGATTATAGGCTCCACGCCTCTGCCAGGTATTGGGTTATTACCAATCCTGTAATTATAGGCTCCACGCCTCTGCCAGGTATTGGGTTATTACCAATCCTGTGATTATACGCTCCACGCCTCTGCCAGGTATTGGGTTATTACCAATACTGTGATTATAGGCTTCATGCCTCTGCCAGATATTGGGTTATTACCAATCCTATGATTATAGGCTTCACGCCTCTGCTAGGTATTGGGTTATTACCAATCCTGTGATTATAGGCTTCATGCCTCTGCCAGGTATTTGGGTTATTACCAATCCTGTGATTATAGGCTTCACGCCTCTGCCAGGTATTGGGTTATTACCAATCTTGTGATTATAGGCTTCATGCCTCTGCCAAGTATTGGGTTATTGCCAATCCTGTGAATATAAGCTTCATGCCTTTGCCAGGTATTGGGTTATTACCAATCCTGTGATTATAGGCTCCACGCCTCTGCCAGGTATTGGGTTATTACCAATCCTGTGATTATAGGCTTCATGCCTCTGCCAGTTATTGGGGTTATTACCAATCCTGTGATTATAGGCTCCATGCCTCTGCCAGGTATTGGGTTATTACCAATCATGTGATTATAGGCTTCATGCCTCTGCCAGGTATTGGGGTTATTACCAATCCTATGATTATAGGCTTCATGCCTCTACCAGGTATTGGGTTATTACCAATCCTGTGATTATAGGCTCCACGCCTCTACCAGGTATTGGGTTATTACCAATCGTGTGATTACATAGCCAAGCAGTGGACTCTAACCACTCCTGATTACACATTCGTTATGGAATATCAATCCCTTAAATTCATCATTGGTTATCACATCCTTTTACTAGGCATTATATCATGGGGTAAGCCATCATATCAATTCACATTCTTTATGTACTACACGTGTTCTTCTTATCTTCTTTAAGCATATTCAAAACACTATAGCCCTTATTTGACTATAAGCATAAAGCATGTATGATCAAGATTTCATTATTATTATAACCATTTATTATTATTATGAAGTTACTGGTTTCCATTTCCCTTAGTTTATTTTGCACATTGCCATTCCTTACATTAGACTTTTATAAGCATCTTGTCACCTCTCATTAGGCAACAATTATTCACATGGCTCACCAGGCCCATTAATCATCTTGTCACCTTTCACTAGGCAACAACTATTCACATGGCTCACAAGGCCCATTAAACATCTTGTCACCTCTCACTAGGCAACAACTATTAGGGTTAGGGTTTCCCTTTATAGCCGAATAGGGTTTCAAATTCATATTATCAATCCAAACCCTAATTCATTGCTCCACACATCTAGGAGCATACATTAATATCATAAGTATTCAATCATACTTATTTATTTTCATCATTTATCATTAAATGAATCATCAACACAAGGTATGAGTTCCTCTCTCATCCTTATCAGGGTATGATTACATCATACTTTATTAACTTGGCTTAACCCTTTCTCAAGGTATGATAGCCTACACTTATCAAAGTGCATTCCATCTCAATGTAACAATTGACATGACACACATCATGTGTTACTCATCCAAGTATATTAGATTTAAGGTGCATCAAGGTGTAACAACCTTAAAGTGTTGGATGTGATAATTACCATGCCTTGGTGTATCACTTCCCTCATTACTTTTAACTTACTTAAGTTCCTCAACTTATCTTGTATTAGGGTATTCCCCATCCTAATACTTTATGCACTAGCCCATCACATTTATTTTGTAGTGTATTGATCATGAGTCATACATTTGAATTGTCCAACCATCATCAATTGATATGGACTCATCTCAGGTTGAGGCATTGTTGATATATGATTAACCATTATCAACCACTTTAGGTGTTTCACCTATCAAGGTATCAGTTATACCATTACTTGGTGTTACACTCATTACTCCTAAGAGTGTCTTACTCTCACCTTTACAAGGTGTCTTGGGTTGGAGGTGTATGAACACTCACCATATTGGGTTAGGATTTGTACTTGTCTCCATATCAGGCATGAGGTATCTTCTTGACCTCATATCGGACACAAGGTGTATGTATGTGTCACCCATGATACTTATGAGGTTTCAAACCATCACCATGTCGGGCTGGAAGTACATTCAATCACCCTATCGGGCTAGTCACCATCTAGGGTTAGCCATTACGAATTAGGGTTACCATATCATCTAGGGTTGTGTATCGTGCAACCCTATTGTGCAACCATGTCGTGCAACCATGTCGTGCAACCATGTCGTGCAACCATGTCATGCAACCATGTCGTGCAACCATGTCATGCAATAGCACTTGTTATACTTCACTTATATCGGGTTACCCAAATTAGGGTTTCTTGTCAACTTACAAGTATACAATTGACCTTGTATCGTGCATGGAGTCTATACTTGACTCCCTATCATGCAAGAGGTGTATACTACACACCCCATATCGTGCAACAATGTATTCATTCATATCCATATCGTTCAAGTGAAGTAGGTGCATCATCATATCGAGTTAAAGGTACATTCTTGTGTGCTTGCACCCGATATCACTTTTATAAAGTGATACCACCATCATCGAGCTCTAGACCTTAGTTATAACTGTTATAGTTCATGTCAACAGGTCTATCAACTACTAGAACTCATAATCTCATCAACTATTTCAGGAAATTTTGGAATTAAAGTATTCCACTAATTATAGCAATTCAGGTGAAGAATAATAACATGGTTGAGTTCAAGTTATATAACCCGCCTTAAGAACGATTTCAAAGCTCCAAGCTCCAAAGCTCCACGTTCCTAAGGTTGAAGATGGACTTCACAACTCCTCTTAGGGTTAAGTATGAGCTCTTTCTTGCTCCTTAACACCTTTGCACGATACACTAGTGTCCTTGCATGATATGCCACCCCTCTTGAACGATATGGCACTCACTTGGACGCTATGACACTCACTTGGAGTCAAAACTTCACTCTATGGCCGATATCACCCTATATGGCCAATATCACCTACTTGGGCGATATGGTCTTGCCATGGGCGATACCCCTAGGCCCATGCACGATACCACAGCATCCCTTCACGATATGGGAGCTCTATGCACGATACCTTAGGGTATGAGGGTGGTAAGGGTCGCAAAATTGCACCAAGGGATGAAACTAGGGGTATATATAATTGTTGATCATGAAGAAAGGCAAAAAATGAGGTGTCAACATTTTGAGATAGTAGGTGACACATGTAAATGCACGCATCAACATTTATCTTGTCTTGCAAAAAGGTTGAGGATCATCTAGAGATGCAAATTCGTCCATTACTTATCCATTTGGATAAGTTATCTAGGTTTGATCACTATTTTAAGTCAAGCTGATACACTTTTTCTAAGGAAACTTGTTGGCCGTCACACCTCACCTCCTTTAGGTTCTTTGAATGATATGGCCTTTTCCAAGAGTTCACAAAACGATATGAGGCTTGTCCTATGGCTCCTTGGCCGATAGGCACTCATATATAAGCTTTTCAACTTGATACAACTCAAGTTAAGCTTTCATATTCAACCCTTTTTCTTGGTCATTTCATCACCAAGATTACCATCATTCATAATTGATTCAAACATGGTGTATCATTCATTATATCTCCACTAAATGATTCATATAGGAAGTAGGAACACTCTAGAGGTGGTAATTTGCATATTAACCCCACATTTTGGGTAAATTACAATTTGTACCAAAATTGGTCCACAATGCACCAGCATTGTTCAAACAAGTCCAAACTTGGAATTTAGGCATTCCACAAGCCACCACCTTGCTTTATTCTCTCTATAATGATGCTAAAACTCATGAGGCATGTTCAACATGTGACATTTTGCATTATAGCCCCTCAATTTGGGTAAATTACACTTTGGTCCAAAATAAAGGAAAATTGCTCAAACAACATTCAATCGGGACCAAACTTGAAACATAAGTGTGTCACATGATAGCAAAGCACCTTAGAGGATTATATTAAAGTTATAAGAAACTTTATTAGCCAAAACAAATAGGGTTACCTCATAACCCAGGTCAGGGTCGTTACAAGTTATAAACCCCTAACAAGGATTTCGTCCCCAAAATCTCAGATAAAAGGAGACAAATATCATTCATTCATCATATCATCAAGTCTCCACATAACATCTTTGATTTTGTCATGTTTATATGGGGAATAAACCCCTAACAAATGGTATCAATACTACAATATGTAACTGGACAAATTTCAGAGTTGGCCCCTCTAGGTAACCAAACATTACTTCTTATCATGAGTCATGTTCCCATTTTCTCATATCATTGAAAGTTCTTAGATACTAGGATTCTTTACCTTGGTACCCATTATATGTGCCATAAACACATCACATCATAATCATGATTACTAGATCTGGGTATGCAAACCCTCAGTCCATTGTTGAACATTGTTACTTCTCATCAGTAGCTGTTACCTCTAGGTCTGAGGACCATGGTATACATTATACTAAACATCTTCTTTTGTTTATCAGTTGATCTATGATTAACTCAGATTTCTAATGTTGGTTCAGGTTGACCATCGGTCGAGTTGCCAACTTGACCGATCTGTGGCTGAGGGATTTTGTAAAAAGCCATTCAGTCAATTTTCCTTATCTCAGAACTCGATCGATGTTCGGGCTGGAGCAAACTTAAGTGTGGTTCGCCCGATTTTTCTCCCTCTTAACTAGAGAAAAATCGATTTATTCCAACTCCAATTCCCTCTATCTCTCAACCCTAGCGTCAACCATCCATTTCCTAGCCCTAGCCTGACCTTGCTTGACCTTCCTAGACCTCCTGCTCATCTACCATAGGTGGTTGGACGTGTTTTGGTGGTGTTCTCAACATTTTGACCTTTCTTTTCTCTTATCTCACCTTCATGGCTTCTAATAGGAGAAAGAGAGCCGCCCCCTCTAGAGCTTATATCTAGGAGACAATTTGAATTAGTCAAGAATCCGACTACCTTGATGCTCTGATACCATGGTGTAAAGACCAAGTCTCTACTAAAAATCATGGTAAACAAAAACACCAATTGTGTGGCAGCGGAAGAATTAAAACTTGACTTTATTCAAAATGTATAAAGAGTACATTACAAAATTTTTCCCAAATGGGGTACATCTTTGTACAAGAACAAAGGATCTAGGTAGAGGAAGACTTAGACTAAGCCAATATTGTCTCCAAACAAAACAACTTAATATATAAAAGCAACTATGATCATGCAAGCTATATGTTCCTTTTCTTCTTGTCCTATCCTTAGCCTTAGGTTCAACAAGCTTCCATGCGCACTCTGATCCTAGCCTAGATGGTTGGGGTCATCCAACAAGAGAAAGATAAAATTATGTGTTATTCAAGAGGAATGGGACAATTAAATAATTTAAAGCATTGCAATATAAAAGATTCTCTACAATAAGAGATTTTAAAAGAAAAGAGGCAAGTATATGAATAAGAGAGAGAAAATTGCCATAATCAATCACCACAATAATAATCACATAGCATGAATATATTAAGACACAAAGTCATCTCAATGTAGGGTGAGGCACCTACCAGACCTCACCAGTGGCAGGGGGACTAAAACCCCAGTGCCCGGTAGGAGGAGTAAAACCTCAGTGCCCTATGGGTGGTTTGTACTCATGTACACTACATTGTCATTTGGCCTAAAATACATCATGCTTAATAGTCACTTGGCAGTAGTGAGAAGTATAACAACATTGCAACATAGCATTGGGAATAAAACCCAAGAATCAATAAATAGGCCATCATAGGCAACAACAATATCCAAGAACTCCAAGTAAATGAGCCAACATATGTAGTAGCTAGATTCATATAATGAATGGGCCACAAAGGCAAAAGAAGCATAAAGTAAGTAAAGATCCAAATAAAGGCATTTAGGAGGATATCAAGGCTAGAACAAAATGTTTGTAGGGTTGGATAAGATCCCAACTGAAGAGTAGGTTGATTGCACAATATACATTCCACATTCATCATTCATTGATAAGTAAGTTCCACATGCACAAATAGGTTTCACACACAAAAATAGGATCCACATACCTTAGTTTGATTCATTAACACAAACTTTACCAAGTTGATTGTATCACCATTCCATTTTTCCCTAGTTGCAAACATTATCATGTATTAGGATGTGTTAAGCATAAAGATATCAAGAAAACCCATTTTTAAACCTTTTTAGGAAAACCTTCGATTTCAGACCCAAAACTTAGACCAAGACATTACTTAGACTTTAGTGATTAGAAAAACATATTTTATTTTACAAATTGGACTTAAAATGAATTAATTATGTATTTTAGAACATTTAAATCATCAAAAGAGTATATTAGGAAAACTTCGAAAAATCATTTGTAATCAGGCTTCAAAAACCACAAAATTGGATTCTACTCGAAAAATCCTTTCCAACAACTATATATTTATATTTTTCCGACAAAGGATGAATTTTCTATGAATTAAACAAAACTGACCAATCAGAAAAATCAAAATACCATTGGGAAATAGATGACCGATATGCCCCTAGCGTCAAAGCAGCAAAGAGGGCGCGCGCGAGGGTAAAACCATAAAAAGCCTGAGGGTCTTCTTCTTCCTCATGAGCTAGACATGGTCGTGAGAGAGCAACTTGCCCATTTGGGCGTTTCCACGTTTCTTGACCAAAATCGTCGTGCAGGTACTCGAAACGAAGAGAATCGAACGACGAACTCACCTAGCCAACAAATTTTGATGCACGAGCACTCCAGCTCCGAGGAGAGGTGCCACAAGCCCATCTGGAAAAGCTCCTCGTTTCCGGCTACACACACATTCTCGGACAAAATTGAGGGGATTGGTAGGTTGCTAGGTGGCCGACGCAACTGTGTGGGGAGTTATTTATAAGTGTGGAGGTATCCTTTGGCCTAGCCGAGGTGGCCGTGAGAGGCCTTGGCCGACGCCCCTTGGCATTTAGGCTATGTCGCATCTCACTGGATGAGTGAGGGCTCAAACAAACTGGGAGGAGGAGATGAAGTGAACAGAGAAGAAATCTTGCAAAACGATCAAGTATCCGAGGAGATCGAAGCGGAGAAGGCGCGACCTACTGTACACGTAACTGACGGAGCTTGAAGACGAGTTCTAGGCCATTGGATCGTGGTCGGGATTAACAGGAACCGCTGGATCTGAGTCCACAATGGACCTGCGTGGCCAAAGCACGCGTGACATGCATTTAAGCCAAACTTTTGCTTAACTGATGTGCATAGCTTTTATATCAATGGCTATTATGTCACATTTTATTGAAAATTTGTTAAATGCATTTGGAAGGTCAAATGAACTCCAAATGACCTCAAATTCTAACCCCAGGTTGCTAATGACGTCTAGATTCATTCTATATAATTAGATTTTCGTTTCACCCAACCTTTGTCCTCCAAAAAAATTATTTTGATTATTAAAGCATATATTAATATAATGCTTGAGCAAATAATTATGTGTTACTTTTATAAGCAACCCTTGCTCCCAAATTCGAGATTTGGAGTCCAAGAGTCCTCCACTCACTAATATCATGCATTTACAAGTTTTATTAGCCCATATGAAGAGTGAGGTATGTAGGTGGGTTATTATTCACCATTTTAATTTACACTATATTAAAAGCGTATTAAATAGTTTTGAGGGGTCAAACCAACTCCAAAAGCCACCAAATTTTAACCACATTCTCATATTAAAGTCTAGAACAATCCTATGCAATTATATTCTCGTTTTACTCATAATATGGCCCTTAATAAATATATTGCTCATTAAGTGTATATTAATATATTAAAATGAATGCATTATATGAAAAGACTTCTTTTTATGAAACAAGTGAGTAAATTTAGAGATATTAAGCACATTAAGATTTCAATAATCATTTCTCAATTAAATAACATATTTTCATGAATTAAAATCATATTTTGAGGAGAGAGAAACAATTAAGGTTAATATTCTCATTAATTAATTCAAATACACATTATTACTAATATATTTATCCAAAAAGCTCCAAATTAATATTATCTACTTATATCTCTCATAAAACTCCATTTTGCATTATTAGTCCTCAATTATTACATTAAGTGAATTATTTGTGCAAATACCCCTTTATAAACATGAATGGGGGAAAAATGGAATTTCAACCTTGAATTGTGCTCAAATTGCACAAAGAGTCCAAAAAGAATATAAAAGAAGGTAAATTTATGAAATTGGTCCAAAAGGACTTGAAAGAAATGAAAAGATAGAATATAGGTAAATTTTAGGGAAGACCCTGAGATTTAGTATGTTACAGTCTCATTAGTCATGATATAGGATATCAAGTCAAACACATAGGTACTTGTTAGAAAATAATGTACCAGACAGACTCACCTTGAGTGTGATACATGGAAAGCATTGAATGGTAGCCAGAATAACCTCTCATAGTGATAGTCGTGATTATGGTTCTTTGATATTAAGTCATTACACTAATCACATGTCATTTGATAAACTTTGACACCATCTAACATTTCCTTGAATAAGGCTTTCCATAAAGGTGGTTCCTGGGTACATTGTGACACATGGGATTTACTGCAAGTGATGTAGATGGGATTTGTCCCTCCTATAGGAGTTGATATCCTGGCAACTTAATAAGTGAGACTAAGAAATAGATGGTCATACTCGTGTGATTCAATATGTGATATGTGAGATCACATGCATCTCATGCAGTCTGCTCTAGTTCAAGGAAGATGGATTGGATACTAGGAGGATGATGATTCACTGCCTCGAGTTCAATTTGGATATCAGAGACAAAGGAACTATATGATAATTGTATAATTGATCATGGATGTAGGTTGAAGTTGTTCTCCAACTTTCCAATTACTTGGTATCAACGATGTGTTGCTAGATACCTCTAATTGTTTGTGGTGTCATTATATAGATATGGACATTCACTTCCAATGTAATTTGGGGCCTATAGGATCACACACATAGGATTCACCTAGAATAGGAATCTACTCGTGGATAAGGCTTAACTTGGTTACTAAATTGTTTAGGTAATAAAATTACACAACATTGGTTGATAGTTGGCTAACTGGAGTGTCCAACCTACTGACTAGGAATTCTAGTCAATCGAGTAGAATATATACTTGATCGACTAAAATATCCAGTCCATGGTCTAGACAATCAAAGGATTGGATCAAGGAACTAATGATGATGACATAACATGCATTAATTTTATTGCATTGAAAGTCAATACTTTTGTGAATGGTAAAAATAGCCAATCGACTGATTGCTACACCAGTCAACTGATTGGGATTCCAAACAACTTACTGGTGATTCAAAACAAATGCAAATTCATTAAATTTGTCTCCTCATGTCCTTGTGTTTGTTGAAACCCTAACCCATTCACTCCTATATGGGGGGTCAAGGTCTTACTACAAACACTCCTCATATCAACGTTGTGGTAATGTGAGAATAAGATGCATCTTACCCATAAAAGGGAGAGATAGCCAAAGGGGATAAATTCAATGCTAGCATGTTGACAATGTGAAGGGACAAATCCTTCCCATCAATTTTAGAAGAATGATGAGGAGTTCCCAGTGGTCCATGTGGACTAAGGCATTGGGGTTGTTGTCATCACACTAGGAGAAGAACTTCAACCACCGTCCATGGTACTATACTAGGAGGTCTTCTTATGTGGTTCTACACTAGGAGGTCGTCGCCGACCATCATTTGTGTGGTACTTGAATAAGAATCCCATCACTGCAAGGATTGTCACTGGACTTTCTCCAGGACCATGTATGTGCCTTGCACCCTCCTTCCCACTTCAGAGTTGTTGATGCGATCCGTTGTCCATGCGGAATATGGCAAAGAATTTTTTTGTTTCTACTACCATCTATGTCATCGTATTTCCCTGCAGTGGTATTAGAGTCACGTAAATTTACTATGTTTTGGGATTTAATCGATATAATCACCTTTTGGATTTATCATTTATTTTATTACATTCGATGTGAATATTTAAATGATTAATTTGCATATCTGATTAAATATCGCATACGCTAAGGAATGTCTCGTAGATCCTATATATATGATATGACATATATGGAATTTATATGTGTCACCTCAAAATCATTTTGATGGTGGATGTAAGCGTGGTTATGGACAATACCCTTAGATGTGTGTGTATGGTTGAATGGTTTATTTCTTACCTTTTAAATTCAGTTGGCATACTAATCCTCTATCTCTTTATCCATATGTAAGTTAATGTTTTCTTCCATATACTCCCCTCGAACATAACTTGAGGTTTCACTTATATAATGTCATACATAATAGGATAGTTTAATTTCTATTTCAATGAAAGAGAAGACATTCTGCATCATGTGAGTTGACCGTCTAAGAAGTCAAGTCTATCAATCGGAGGATCAAATCCATCGACTGGAGGCACAATTGACCAAGTAGAGGAGTCTAGACAACCACTTGATCCAGAAGCCAGTCAACCAACCAATATATAGGTGGACGAATCCATCAATTAGAACAGTCCAATTGACCGGCCGAGTTGTTTCCAACACATAACATTTTCCTTTATAGGTTGTAACATGTGTTGTTTGACCTTAGGTGGATAGAAATTGTTTATGGCTCCAAAAAATTGCATTAGTATACACATATCCATTGATTGTATAATTGTTATTGCATGTTTTGTTTGTGGATATAATATGTATATGATACATATTATAATTATGTGGTGATTGAATATGTATATGTATTTGTATATAAAATCCCTAAATAAATACATAAGTTGAGATTATTTCCATAAGCAGAACATGTGAAAAGCTTGATCAACCAAGTGTAGGCACACCCTAGCATGCTTTGTCATCTATCTTGTGGAAGTGGGATGGTAGTTATGTGGGTCTGTCTTAGCAGGGTGTATTTCTATATTATTGCAGACATAACTGGGTGGCCATAATAGGATTAAGTGTTTAGAATCATATAGATGGACTATGGTAAGGAGTTGTGCATACCATCTATCCAAGAATAGCATGAAATGAATTGGAAAATGTTTCCTAGTTGAATAACTGGTTATGAACGTTAGCATTGGCAGGGTAATGAATTGATTTTCAATACAATATTATGAATTGATGGTGAGGGTCGTTAATTTGAATAAAATAGTGGGAGTGATAATTAATTAAAGGCTTGATTAATATCATCAATATTTTCAAATCAAATCAAATGTTTCAACAAATGCAAATTTTATTGTAGAAAAAATGGCAAACAACAACACATTCTATTTGTGATCGGTCCTTGATAAGGACAAACTCAACGGGAATAACTTTCATGATTGGTTTAGGATGTTGAGAATTGTTCTTACTCAAGAGTGTGAGCTCTATGTCTTGGAGACACCAGAGCCATACGAACACGCTCCCACTACACCAAAGGATGAAAGGGATTCTTGCAAGAAAAATTCTAAGGATGTCATTTACATCAAGTGCATGATTCTATACTCATTGAACTATCAGTAGTAGAGATAGCATGAAAACATGAAAGTCATCTAGATGGTAAAAAATCTTAAGAACATGTTTCATGATCAGGAAAGACGATAGATATGATATCTCAAAGGTGTTGTTCAAGTGCAATATGGTAGAGAGAGATCCATTAGGGCCCCATGTGCTCACATTGATTGGGTATGTGGAGCACCTAGAGAGATTGGGACTTCCCTTAGGCCAAGAGTTGTCCACATGTGTGATTCTATATTCATTTTTAGAATCATATAGCCAATTTTTCACGAATTACAACATGAAGAAGTTTGATAAACCATTGTCAGAATTACTTGATATGTTGAGAACTATTAAAGTGCAAATGAAGAAAGGCAATTCTAAATTTATGATAATGATCAATAGATGAAAAGGAAAGTCCAAGTGTAAAGGAAAATAAAAGAAGAGTTCTAAATCCAGCCACAAACCCAACTCTTTTGCACTTAATTAAAGAAAAGGGAGGAGTGGATACGGAAGGGAGTGCCACCATTGTCACCAACCTGGGCACTAGAAGAGCAACTTCCCTCTTTAGCTAGAGGAACTCAGGATTAAGAAGCAAGAGATAGATATATCCACTTCAGGATTTGAGAAGAAATAAGCTTGATAAGGTGGAACTACATGCAGTAAGAGTTGTTGCCACTACAGTTGGAACCTATCCTATTTTTCATCCTAGAGGGAATGTAATAGAATTAGTGAATTTCTATTATGTGCCTACTATTAATAGAAACATCAAATGTGTATCTTGTTTGGACAATAATATCATGAATGATTGATGTTTTATTTTAAAGATAAAATATTTTATGTTACTTTAAAGATAAGAACTTTTATGGCAATGCTTAATGTCTCATTACCTATACTCGATAGTTCTATACACACATATGTATAAGATATATACTGAATGACTCAATGACTCAAACAATATATGCTTATAACATTCTTGTCCAAGAAACATAAATAAAGAATTCATTTATAGATTCCATGAGGATGGTCATCTAGACTCTTTTGGTTTAAAACCAATAGAGACCTGCAAGTCTTGTTTGTTGGGAAAGATGAAAAAAGCTCCTTTCACTAGAAATAACGAGAGAGAGGGTGATATATTAGGTATCATACATATTGATGTATGTATACCTTTTAGAACAAATCTAAATGTGGTAACTAGATTAAAACACTTTGATATGATTGAGGTAAATAATACTTGAACCAAGAGGTTGAGGACCTTCTATGCGACCGTGACACAATGATGTAGGGAATATGGCTACATAATAGGCAGCAGAAACAAAAAATTTATCTACCATATTCTCCTTTAGCAGATGATCATGTCAATAACCATGTAATGGGAAGGATTGTTTGCAAGGTCATACCTAGTCCTGGAGCAAGTCCAACGACTATACCCTTGCAGCAATGTGCACCCTTTCTTCAAGTTGAACTCGAATAGTGTCAAGAGAAACTCATGGTCATTCACCACAGACAGTAATGGACTTTGTTCTCCTAGAGGTAGGAAACAACCTCTTTGCCTATATAGTAGTCCACATGGACCAATGGGAACTCCTTTCATTCTATAAGAACTAATAAGAAGGAGTTTTCTCTTCTAGTTAGTGTACTAGCACCAACTTCCTCTCTCACAATTGTTCTCCCTTACTATTCATCCCTTTATCGGGTAGGACTTACTCGGGTTCTCTTGGTTACCACAAATAGAGAAGAGAACAATTGGCAGAGCTAATTGATGTGTTTGAAAAGCCCCCAATACCCATCTATTTATAGGAGGCTTTGGGTCAGGGTTCCCAGTCTAAGTAGGAGTCACAGGGGATGGGATTTCATGAATTTTCACATCCTGTGAGTGGAGAAATGGTGCATGTGAACAGATCGGTTCAACCCATGAAGTAGTTGTTTTGTCATGTTTCCTAGTCATAATTTTGTTGGCAATTAAGATTCAACTAATGCATAACATGACGTCAACACTAACCCTTGATACAATCCAATTAATCAATGAACTGAGTAGTTCATCACATGAACCTGTCATTTGAGACCTTAAGTCAATCGCTTCACTATGTGAACATGTCGGTCCATGCCCTAGATCAATCAATATTTAGCCAATTTAGTTTCAATTAACTCAAGACTCCAACCAGCATGTTCAACACTTGAGTCGGTTAGTTTAGAGTCCAATCAATCAATTATTCATATTTTGTTGTTTAAATTGAATACCTAACTCTATAGTAATCAAGTTTAAATTATATTCATGAATGAACTCCTATGCCAAGTGTATCCTATGTGTGTGACCATATATGTTCCAAGTTGCATTGGTAGTGAATGTCCATAACTAGTTTATGACACCACAAGCATTGAGCGGTATCTAGCAACACATCATTGCTACCCAAGTAATTCAGAAATTTGGAGAACAACTTCAACCTACAATTTGTACTTGGTGTTATAGTCATTGTATAATTCCTTTGTCAATGATATCTAGATTGAACTAGAGGCCTGGAATCCTCATCCTCTTAACACTCAATCCATGTTCCTTGAACCAGAGCAGGCTTTCTAATATATATGTGACCTCAATATCATATTTCGATTCACATGTGCATGTGCATGCTTTTTTCAGTCTCACTTATCAAGTGGCCTGGATATCAAACTCATGTAGGAGGGAAAAATCCGATCTACATCACTCACAATAATCCCCATATGTCAAAATGCACCCAAGCACCACCTTTATGGCAACCCTTATTCAATGTCATAGTGAATGATGTCAAAGTACATTGAATGACATGTGATCAATGTAGTGACTTTAGGTCTAAGAACCACAACCACCAATATCATCGTGAGAGATGATTTTGACTATCAATTATGGTTTACGTGTGTCACTATCATGGTGGGTTTGTCTGATACAATGTTCTCTAAAAAATATCTATGTGTTTGGTTTGATATCATATCTCACGACTGATGAGATTTTATCATCAACTAACACATACTCTAGTCTTATGTTTCATTGTCTGTCAGCCTTCCACAATAACATTTGAGTAGGGACATAACAAGAATGTACATACTATTAACATCTATATGATATCATTTTTCAAGTCATCAACACGAAGACACACGTCTTTGAGTAATATCATTCTTTATACTTTCATTATATTTCACTATTATCTCATAACTAAATGAGCCAAAATATATCAGAAGATTGCCTTTATTATTAATTAAATCATTTACAAGATATGCCATCACAATGATCATATGGTTAGATCTTTGTGCATACATACCAATAGAATCCCACTTGCACTTAGAGCTAGTCACTCATGTATATCATTCTAAGTGGTCATAAACATGTGCATCATGTTTCTACTGCATACGTGCTAATCCAGAGGGTTAGCAACATTTGCCTTTGGTCAGTCTATTACATGTTTCACATCTCTTCATTATACAATCTCTCGTATGGATGGAATTTCCTTAGTATGATATTTGATATTTCTTGCCTAACCATTATCTCCATTGTTGTCATAGTACTTGTACTATGTCATCAATGGTTGGTACACCCTATAAGTTCATTTATATGAAATTCTAGATTCATACAATATCCATTGTAGTGTTCATAACACTAGGGTACTCGACTTCCATTATAGAATTAAATAAATGTTTGTGGTTCATAACCTTTCTAGCTTACAGTTCTTATTTTAGGATCAAACACAAATTTTAGATTGTTATCGTTGATTTTCTTTTCCAATTTAGACGCTTGCATTGGTGTAACCCTTTACATAGAAATCTTCCTTATATCCATAATCCAAGGAACTAATCCTCTTAGTGCTCTTCAAGCACTTAAGGATGTTCTTTATGGCATTCCAACACTATAAATAAGACTTGCATGTCTCTGATTGCTTCAATAACCAAAAGATTCTAATTGAACATCATTATGTATTCTAGAAATGAATTTCGATGTGCTCTAGATGACAATGCTATAGATATTTCATGTTTGAGTTATCAAGTTTTAATCCTTTTGGTATATACCTTATAAATATTCATATTTGGATCCAACAAATAAATACCATAAGATATTTGGGGTATTTCTATATAATATCACATCTTTAAAATAGAACATTAACTTTTTTTTACTCATAATCATCCTTGTCCATACAAGATGCAGAAAGTAAAATATTTATCTTATTGGTAGGAAATGAAATAGAAATTTTTTAACTCTTAGGAAAACCTCGAGTTACATCTGTGGGGAGCATGTGAAGGAAAGAATAATGCTTTTTCATGTGGAAAAATAAGTTAGAGGATTGATATTCAAATCGAGACATAAATAGGAATAAACAACCACAACAAAACAAGCACATAAAACTATGGTTAATGGCCATAACCTTGCAACACACCCACCATCAAAGCCAATTTTAGGGTGACATTGGTAAATTGCATATATATATATATACACACACACATATATATATATATATACATACATACATACATATATATATGTATATATATGTATATATATGTATATATATATATATATATAAATCAGGATCATATGTGGTTTTGATCCGATAGGAACATTAATCATTTTAAGTACTCGCATATTATGCAATATATAAAAGATGAAAAACCAAAATATGATCATATTGATAAATTTCAAAACATAGTCAATTGGTGTGGCTCTGATGCCACTATAGGGAAATATGGCTACAAAGTAGGCAGCAGAAACAAAAACTTTATTTGTCGTATTCCTCTTTAACAGATGATCATGTCAATAACCATGTTATTGGAAGGATAGTTTGCGAGGTCATACCTGGTCCTAGAGCAAGTCTAGTGACTATACCCTTGTAGCAGTGTGCACTTCTTTAATTGGCACTCAGACTACGTCAGTAGCAGCTCGTGGTTGTTCACCATGTACAATAGTTGACATTGTCCTCCTAGAAATAGGAAACAACCTCCTTGCCTTTTTAGTAGTCCACATGGACCACTAAGAACTCCTATCATTCTAGAAGAATTGACAAGAAGGAGTTGTCCCTTCTAGTCGGTATAATAGCACCAACATGCACTCCACAATTGTTCTCCCTTGCTATCCCTTCCTTTATCAAATAGGACTTGCTCATGTTCTCTTGGTTACCACAACCAGAGAAGACAACAATCGTTAGAGCTAATGGATGTGATTGAGAAGCCCTCAGTATCCCTCTATTTATAGGACGGTCAGGGTTAGGGTTCCCAGTCTCAGCGGGAGTTAAAGGGAATAGTATTGCACGAATTTTCACATCCAACGAGTGACAAAACGGTTAGTTCACTAGTAAATTGATCCATTGGCATGTGAACTGATCGGTTCAACCCTTGAACTAGTCATTTCATCATGTTTCCCAATCGCAATTGTATTGGTAATTAATATTTAGTTAATGCACAACATGATGCCATCACTAATCCTTGATTTAATCAAATTAATCAATGAACCGGGTGACTCATCACATGAACATGTCATTTAAAACCTTGAGTTGATTGGCTCACTATGTGAATCGGTCAGTTCATGCCCTAGATCAACCAATATTCACCAATTTGGTTTCAATTAACTAGAGACTCCAATCGGTCAGTTCAACACTTGTGCCACTCGGTTTGGAGTCCAGTCAGTCAATTATTAAATAGTTTTTGTTTAAATTGAATACCTAACTCTTTAGCAATCAATTTTGAACTATATTCATGAATGAACTCCTATTACAAGTGTATCCTATGTGTATGACCCTATAGGTTCCAAGTTACGCTAGCAGTGAATGTCCATAACTAGTTTATGACATCACAAGCAATGATTGGTATCTCGCAACACATCATTTGTGCCCAAGTAATTTGGAAAATTGGAGAAAAACTTCAACCTACAATATGTAATTGGTGTTATAGTCATTGTATGATTCCTTTGTCACTGATATGCAGATTGAAGTCGAGGCATGGAATCGTCATCCTCTTAACTTTCAATCCATGTTCCCTAAACTAGGGCTCAATATCGTATATTGATTCACATGTGCATGCACATTCTTTTCTCAGTCTCAGTTATCAAGTGTCCTAGATATCAAACTCGTGTAGGAGGGGAAAATCCCATTTGCATCACTCACAGTCATCCCCATGAGTCACAAGTCACTTGAGCACTACCTTTATGGTAACCCTTATTCAAAGTCACGATGGATACCGTCAATGTACATTGATTGACATGTGATGAGTGTAGTGACTTTAGGTTTAAGAACTACAATCAACACCATTACTATGAGAGATCATTCCGACTACCAATTATGGTTTTCATGTGTCACTCTCATGGTGGGTTTGTCTAGTACACTATTTTCTAACAAGTATCTATGTGTTTGGTTTGATATCATATATCTTGACTGATGAGATTCTATACTCAACCAACACACACTCTAGTCCTATGTGTCATTGATGTCTATCAACCTTCCATAATAACATCCGCATAGGGAGATAACAAAAATGTACATACTCTTGACATACATATGATTTCATTGTCCAGGTCATCAACCTGAAGACATACATCTTTAAGTAATATCATTCTTTAGACATCTATTATGTTTCATCATTATCTTGTAATTGAATGAATCAGAAGAAATCGGAAGATTTCCTTTATTCTTAATCAAATTGTTTACAAGATATGCCATTACAATCATCATATGATTGGATCTCTGAGAATACATACCAACAAATGGAATCCACCTCAGTGATGTATCAGAAATAAGGAATCATACCCTATTACAATCATTGATAAATCTAGTTGATCCTTCAAGGAGTATGCTTTATAAACTACAATGTTTACACTAACAGCCTACCATCTAAAGTGCTTTAAAAGATAGCATATGAGATATGACATGTGAATTATCCCAATATGTCTTTTATGAAGATTTGGAATGAGAAACTTATATGAGAAAATAATTTTTTAAAAGGTTTCATCTCAAATTAGATAAATGTTATTTTGATGGATATCCTAGGGAAATAAGAGGTTACTATTTTTATATTCCATTTGACAACAAAGTTTTTGTTTCTAGGACGGTTGTATTCCTAAAAAAGGAATTTATTTATAAAGGAATCAATGGAAGAAGAGTAGAACTCAAAAAGTTTGTGACCAACAAGAAAATGTCGAACGTATTAAGGTACAGTAGGAACAAGGAGAATCTCAAATTTTTGTGAAATTTCAAGTTCCTCATGTAACACAAGGACCTCATAGATCTAGTAGGACATGACTTGAGTCTGAAAGATTAGGATATCTTATGACTCAATAAAGTAGTGAGTTGGTCATAGATGACAAGACAAAGACCTTCCTAGAATCTATTGAGGGACCAGACATTGAGAATGGCTCGAGGCCATTAGATGTAACATGGACTCCATGTACATCAACAAGGTAGGACCTTTGTGGGTCCACTTGAAGGGGAAAAACCAATAGGGGGCAAGTGGGTCTTCAAGAAGAAGACTGACATATATGGTAATGTACAAATATATAAGGATAGATTGGTTGTAAAGGGTTTCAAACAAATTCAAGGTGTTGAATAAGACAAAATGTTTTCACCAGTTGTCGTGGTTAACCCCATCGAGATCATCCTTTCCATTGCACCTTATTATGTCTATGAGATTCATATGGATGTTAAAACTGCATTCTTGGATGGGAATATTTATAAGGATATGTGCATGACACAACTTGAAGGTTTTATAAATCCAAAAAATGCAAATAATGTTTATAAGATACAAATGTCAATATATGGATTGAAGCAAGCATCTCATAGTTCAGATCTTTGATTTGACAAGATAGCCAAAGAGTTTGACTTTAGTCAAAATGAAGATGAAACATGTGCCAAGAAAATGTTAGTGGGAGAATATGTGTATTCTACATATTGATGGGGAATGACATCCTTATTCTACAAATGTTAAAAACCTAACTAGGAAAGTACCTTTTATATAAAGGATTTGGGCAAAGCATCATGTGTATTAGGAATTAAAATCTATAGAGATTGATCTAGAAGGATTCCTAACCTAATTAAGAGAGCGTACATTGTCAAGATGATGAAAGGGTTCAACATGCATGACTCAATGAGAGAAAAGTTTCCCATGTTCCAAGGAATTAGTCTCTTAAAGAACACAGTGTCCCAGTTCTTGTAAAGAAAGGGAACACATGAGTAAGATGTTATATGCATTCACAATTGGATCTATCATGTATGTGATTTATGTACTCATCATGTTGTCTCATATGTATTGGACATGAGTAATGGATATGAGTTAGATTCTTGTAAAGGTCACTGGATTGCCATAAAGAACATCCTTCAGTACTTGGGGAGCACTAAGGATCGGTTCAATGTTTATGGTGATGAGGAAGAGTTAGGTGTAAAGTCTTACACCAACGTAAGCTTCCAAATTGTAAAAGAAGATTAAGAATCACAATCCGAATTTGGGTTTGACTTTAAAATAGAGATGTAAGATAGAAAAGTTTCGAGCAAGAGACAGTTAATGATTCTAAAATGGAATCTGAGTACCTTGTTGTTTTGAACACTTCAAAGGATATTGTATGGATCAAGAAGTTCACTTATATGAACTTGGGGAGCTCCAACCATTGATGACAAAGTAGAACTAATGTGACTACAATAGGCAAAGGAACTCATATAGCATGCTACATCATTTTCATCTCAAATGAGAGATTATACAACAAGGAGATGTGAATACTTGCAAAGTGTTGATGAGAAGCAAATGTTGCCAACCCCCTACAAAAGTACTTGCATAGAAAAAACAAGATGGACATGTTAAGACCACTTGGAATAAAGTTCATAGGTGATTAGCTCTAATTGCAAGTGGAATTATGTTGGTATTCATGCCTAGAGAGCCAACCATGTGATGATTGTAATGGGGCATCATGTACTTGATTTGATAATAATAAAGGTAATTCCATATATTATGTTTGTCTTAGTTGTGAGATGATGACACAAACATAGTATATGTCTAAAGAATGATGTTACTCGATTACATATGTTTTTAGGTTAAGGACCTAGACAATGAGATCCTATGTATGATAAGAGTACATACATTATTGTTATGTCCCTAGTCAGAGATTACGACGGAGGAAAAATAGCCAACAATAATACATATGACTAGAATGTGTATTGACTAATGTGAGAGTCTCATTAGTCATGATATCAGATATCAAGTCAAAAACATAGATACTTGTTAGAGAATAGTGTATTAGACAGACTCACCTTGGGAGTGATACATGGAAACCATTGAATGACAGTCAGAATCATCTCTCATTGTGTTAATGGTGATTTGGTTCTTAGATATGAAGTCATTTCACTCAATACATGTTGTTCAATGAACTTTGACACCATCCAACATGACCTTGAATAAGGGTTACCATAAAGGTGGTGCGCTGGTACGTTGCAAAATATGGAGATTGGCAGTGAGTGATGTAGATGGGATTTTCCCCTCCTACAGGAGGTCATATCCTAACCACTTGATAGGAGAGACTGAGAAATGTATGGACATACTCATGTGACTCAATATGTGATATGTGAGCTGACATGAATCTCATATAGTCTGCTCTAGTTCAAGGAACATGGATTGAATATTAAGAGGATAATGATTTCATGCCTCGAGTTCAACTTGCATATCAGAGACAAAGGAACTATACAATCACTATAGCAGTGATCATGGATGTAGGTTCAAGTTGTTCTCTAGATTTCCAATTACTTGGTAGCAAGGATGTGTTGATAGATATCGCTCATTGCTTCTGATGTTATAATCAAAATATGGACATTCACTAATGTAATTTGGGACCTATAGGGTCACACTCATAGGATGCACTTGGAATAGGAGTTCACTCATGGATAAGGTTTAACTCATTTACTAAAGTGTTTAGGTAATCAACTTAAACAACACTAGCTGACTGTTGGCTGACTGGAGTATCCAGCTGACCAAGTGGGAAAGCCAGTCAATTGACTAGAGTGTCCAGTTTACTGAATGAAAAGTCTAGTCACCAACTAGATGGTCAGTAGGATTGGATTAAGGAATTGATGTTGGCATCATGACATGTATTAATTATTTCATTGAAATCCACTACTTTTACGAATAGGAAAAATAGCCAATCAACCAACTAGAGTGTCCAGTCAACCGTCTGGCACACCAGTCAACCGACTAGCAGTCCAGTCAACTAACTAGTGATTCGCAATAACTAAAAATTGATGAAATCTATATCCTCTTGTCCATGGGTTCATTGAAACCATAACCCATCAACTCCTATATAAAGGGGGTGTCCAAGGCTCTTAGTAAAAATACTCCTCATCTCAATGTTTTGGTAACAATGAGAGATTGAGGCATATTACCTATAAAAGTGAGAGGTAGCCAAAGTGGAGAAAGTTGATGCTAGTACATTGACAACATGAAGGTACAACTCCTTCCTGTCAGTTCTAGAAGAAAGACGAGTTCACTGTGGTCCGCATAGACTACGTAGAGGCGTGGAGGTAGTTTCCATCATGCCAGGAGAACACCATCAATTGCCATTTGTGATGGTATACCAAGAGTCCACCATCGATGGCCATTCATGTGCTACTTGAAATAAAGCACATCACTGCAAGGATTGTTGTTGGAATTGCTCCAGGACCAGGTATATGCGTTTCACCCTCCTTCCCACTTCATAGTTGTTGAGGTGATCCATTGGTCATGGGAATACGGAAAACAAAATTTGTATTTCCACTGCCATCTCTGTCGTCATGTTTTACTACCAGGAGAACATCCCAAAAGTCTCAGGAAGCAAATGCTTACTAAATGTTTTGGAAAGAGCTTATTGAGATGAAAAGCACCAAGGAACAGTCAAACGTTGATGATGTGACTAAGGCACTAGTTGAAAACTCTTATGAACTAAAGACTCGGGTCGAGATAGGATCCATCCAACAGTCACATAGGCACTTGACTTTAGTGACAAACAGACAGTCAAACTAACATGAGTCAGCCAAAGCCACAGACACAGGTGCTTTCCTTTGCAAGTCATGCAACTTTTAGGGTGAATAACTACATCATTTCGGATGACTCCCACTAAGGGTATACCATCTCAAAAATGTTACATCTGAGCATCACCAACAGGAAACATCTATGATGCACATAATCACTCCACATAACAGTTAACCAGATGATCAGACACAAGAATCCAATAAACAAAAAAAAGTCTTTGTGTGTCAAGGTAGAAGGCCAAAAGCTGCAAAAGCTCAGAATACTACAATTTCAGCACAAAAGGAAAGGCCTTATGCGGTCAATCACACAATGTACACTCCACTATCATCTTGAAACTATCCTCTAGTTTCAAGACCATATGGGTATCATCCTCATCTAGGTTTTTTGGCCACGCTAACAATTGTAGTTTTCTCAGATATCCAACATGTTATTGATCACAATATGATAGAAATTATGTAGAATTTGGGAGATCTAGAGGTCAAGATAGAAAAAATTGATACCTTCATAGGTCACCACCAGAAGATCATAAAGCTTAATTTCCAAAGCATGACAAAGGGAGATACATTTTCAGAAGATACTATTTCTCCCATTGTTGTCAAAGATGAGATACTTATGAAGAATCAAAAGAGAAGGTTCACATGCTTAGGGGCTCTCTCAGTATCATTCTTCCATTGATCGAGCACCTGATGAAATTTCTAGGCATAAATGAGCTTTGTAATCTTCTACCAAAGAGCTACAATCCCAACACATACTATGATTATCACCGCATCATGGGACACAAAATAGAATCATGTATAGCACGCAAGCACATCATTCAAGACCTAATCAATTTAGGTTTGGTCGAAGAGGAAACATGTGTAGTCACCCTAGATCTTGTAACCAAAGAACTAGGTGCAGCCGCTGAATTGATTAAATACATGCTCAAGCCATAGCACAGCAGGAACACACCAGCCAATGTAGTTGCAAAGTTTAATGAGATTCCACTTGAGTCAGAGCTTTTCCACAAAGCAGCAAGAAACATATTTTTCATGATCCCTAAAGCATCTAAGGATAGTGAAGGATCTATCTAACAATCTTTTTTCCTTAGAAGAAAAAAATACAAAATAAAAATGAAAAAAAAACTGAAGAAAAAAACTCAAAGTCAAAATGAACAAAATATCATAAAAATCAATTAAAAGTTCACTTAATCTACTTTAAGTGCCCAGACGCTTCCACCCGTGCACCCTAAAGTGAAAGGGTCAAAGTAGAACCATAGGGCCTAAGATGGAAGGTGCATGACCGCTATCTAGAGGTTCCAATAGTTTGCAAATCTAATCTCGCTCATAAAATCACTCAATAAATATAATCATCTAAAGCTACAATTGTAGGATGACACCACATTTCAAATCAACAAATGTGCTCTTCTAGATCTTGTTAAGCTATGCACCCCAGAGGCAAGTTGGAACATACCCACAAAGTTAGGACATTTTGAAAATAAATAAGGGGGCATTCCCTCGATGAACTTTAATGTTTAAATATGACATCAACTCTACTCACATGGCCTGACAAAGATAAGTGGACTGGATGATAAGGATATTTGGATCCCTTATGAAATTTTCCATGACTCACCATTTTCCATGATGATCTAGCATGTGGACCAAAAATGGTGAACCTTCACTAGGAAACTCCCATAAATCCACAATTCAAGTTCCCATCCAAAGGCTCTAAGCATCAATGCCCCCAACATCAAAGAATTAACTAAACATACATCAATTATGAAACCCAAAGGGAACCCAAACTTGGACATATGCTTGTGGTGAATTGCTTATTAAGCATGACATTCGGGATTATTGGAGTTTAAAACTCCCATCCTAATGTTCTAAGCATCAATTCTCATGGACTTAAATGCAAAATGATCAAATACAAAAAAACTAAGTCTAAAGGACATTAGACAGTGTGGATACATTCTAGATACACACTTCATATACTAAGAAGTGTCAAGAATAGAGCTTGTAGGGGTGTCTCTGACGCCTGGCTCCTTAACCCAACTGGGTAGGGAGTTGCCTCTCAAATACTCACTACATGGCACAACTTGAGTTGTACAAGCATGAAATCAAGATCCAGTGGAGTATCAAATCCACCCTAAACTAATCTTCCCGTAGTGGTACATATGGATATGATCATCAAAAGGAAGAAATAATCAATTCATGGAAGACTTTGGGTAAGTTTAAACATTCTTGAGGTCTCCAATCACTTAAACACTAGTACTGGAATGAGAATAGTAGGCGAGTAGGGTAGTTTTCATTTTCCATAAACTACAACGATTACCTGACCACCCCTCACATCTCATGGAAGGACTCCTAACTAACACGGGATACTGCCAACTTGCCCAAGGGGTCTCAATCAAGAAAACTTGAATGTTGACCAACGGCCTATGCAAAAAAATCCTTGATGATTCAGATCTTAACATTTGTAATGGTAAATAACAACATAAGAAGCCATGAACCATGGTATGTCAAATAAAAAATTGAGTAAAAGAACAACTTAAAAACAACTTCATACCGTCTAATGTGATCATATTAATGTTAAAAGAAGAATTCAAGACTTTTGAAATAAAACAATGGTGTAAAATGCTACCACCATTATTCAAATCACAAAAATCCCTTGCCTTGACAAAGACAAATAATGAAGGTAAATACCAGATGACAGTGTCTCACTCTACGTCAGCATCATGATCATTTCAACACAAAAGAGGTCTATGTCGAGGATCATGACATATCTCCATCAACAAATTATGTTAGGGAACCATTTCTAGAAGATTGTTGGTATCAAAGATAAGATGAACTACTCTATACAGAGACAAAGTTTGACTAAATATATCTTTGGCAATGCTTGCATACATCTTTAGATAAAGACTCAGATAATGTGCATCATCTCTTAAGATACTATAAACCTTATCTACTCTCTAAGATAGACCTACAACCCATGAATGAGGTTTTTTACCTCTTATCAGTGGGCATGGTCTCTACACAATAGCTACCCAATCCGTGAGGGACATATGGTCTAAAACCCTATAGAATGAGAGATCAGTTATGATGAACTTGTATCACTTCAAAACACTTCTCTTACAACATAATCATCATTCCACAACCACTACTGATGACAGCCATAGAGCATCTTCAAGCATCTATCTTCCAAGCAAGATGGACTAAATAGTTTGCATAGGTCCATTAGGAACCTACCAGAAAAACAACATTAAGGCCACATCACCAAAGTAGACTGAATTATATGTTTGAACTTGATTCCAAATAGTTATCATCATGAAATCTTTTGCAATGAGATCCCTTCCCTTCATTACAATGGAAACTTAGGAGTTCAAATTACAACCTGCATTAGACATTGCATATAAAGCATGGCCCAGATTCATTGACCCAGGGATTGGTGGAAGGACACCTTCTTGAGATTTTTCCACAATTTAAAAGTCCTACACTCTTCTAGGCATCTTCAATCATGACCAATTCTACATATGGTTGTTTCCAATCTCTTTTAGGTCCTAGACCATGACCTAAAATTGGACCAATCATGAACTTAACTTCCAATCTCTCTTGGGTCCTGGGCTAGGAATTTAAACTAGACCAATCAGGTGCTTTATATTTCAAAATCCTTTTATGGTCCCGGATCATGACCTAAAACTAAACCAAACCCACAATAACATTCCCAAACCTTTTTGGGTCCTAGACTATGACCTAAAACTAGACTAAGCATGCACTTTATCTTACAAAATCTCTTATGGGTTCTATACGAAGACCTTAAACTATATCAGAAGTCCTATCCTAAATATGCACCTTTCATTCTAAGCAAAAACCTTTAGCTAAGGTAGGCACCCACACTTAACTCATACTAACAATAGGCACCCATGCTCTAAAACCCTATCCAGAATAGGCATTTCATTTCCCAAAGACCTACATTTTAGGTAGGCATCTACACAATCTAAATCATACATCATGTCGACACTCCCATATTAATATCTTGATCACCTATGAAGCCCAACTATCCTTGATATCCTAAATTCTAATTTATGGTATGATGTGTGTCATTGCACACACAAAAAATCACTATGAAAAGTCTTAGAGTTTAACCTTCTAACTAGGTTGTCAACTTGATGCAAGAACCAAGTAAACTTAGTACAGAAAGGTATTGATCCCAAGAGAAAGCAAAAGAAGATGGTTGAGATTCAAATCCAATCAATAAAAGTCTAGATTGAGTGAATTTGATTATGCTAAGAACAGAAGTAAAAGTGTTGAAATAAAATATAACTAATCAAGATCGAAAGGACTGGGGACTCAGAGGATCACCACCAAAAAGCACATATTTATTAAACATCAAATTTGGACCCTGTCGATTCATGTCCTTTCAAAAAATTTCACATGGGCTAAACTTCCTGCAAACTTGTTGATCCCGGTGTTTGTGGATCCTCTTCCATTTGTCCAACATACTACTATCCAAAATCCTATCAAGAAAGAAGTGATTTTTATCTGATGTTCAAATCCATGGATTAGGTGATCGATCACCATATTTTATAACAAATATGATATTAGAAGGAAAAAAATATAATACTAGCAAATAAGGGATTATAGGTTCATTCTTGTGGGGATCCAACATCACATCACCCAACAACACTATACCAGTTCATCCAACAATCAAGAAGAAATGGAGAAAAAATATTCTTTCATTAAAATAAAAGAGTCAGTTATATTGAATAAAAATAGGTTATGGAGCGCCTCCCCATGACCCATAAGGGAACTACTCAAACATGATAGAAAGATACACAAGGACAGAAGAAAGAAGAAGGGTATGCATAGGCTAGTAATGAAAGAAGAATCCTAATGGACTCCGATCTAGTGACAATGAAGTGGAAATCATGATTCAATCTTTGCCCAAGTCTTCAAGAAATCCACTAATATTACATGCCTAAAAACTATAATAAAATATCTTAGACACAAGAATTTCACATGGGAAGAATGTGATCCCTCAGAAAACGAGATGATTTTTGTTCTTGGTCTCCCTGTCCTTTTATAGGATGGGAGTGAGGGTCAGAATCCCTAGAATTGGTTGCTCCTGGAGGCGGATGGAACTTTCTGAATCTGATCAATGGAGTAATTTTTGACAAATTAATTGCTTGCTTAATAGACAATGGATGAGATTGTTTCTTTCCTTCCTTTAATTATCTTGACCATTCAACTTTGTTGACTCTCTTTGTTGTAATTTTCAACACAGTAGTTTTGTGCAAATTTTTGGGTCGGTCACATATTCAAAAGGGATCTACAAATATGCTTTTTCTGTAGATAATTAAGTTCCATTTCCAAAACATAATTTATCATTAAATTCCACCTTGGTTTTGGTGTGGGGCACATGTTTAAATTGGGTACTATGAAAAATTGTGCAATCATATCCCATGGGTGTTTGATCTTTGGAGTGACCAAGCCATTTTCCTACAAAATTCAAGTAAATCTAATTTAAATCTCTAATTAAGAGCGAAAATCTAAACTAAGACAATTAATTCTAAAACTGGGAAAATAATCAACAAAAAATCCTAAAAACATATTAAAAAGTGGTAAATAAAATGGATAAATATGTATTTATCAACTACCCCAAACTTGAACATTGCTCGCTTTGAGCAACACTGAATCAAAAATAGTGCCACAAGATACTTTTGGCCTATCATCCTCACTTGCTTAACACCACTTGAGTCCTTCCACCGTATCTAGACTAGAAACCTTGACTTCTTGGATTCATAGAAAATAATTTTATAGTTCATACTTTAAGACTATTTCATAACTTTGTTCCATTTCAAAACCCACATTAAAATTGATCTCATATTCTCTTTATATTTAAGTTGCCACATATTCTTATGAGTCATTGCATAAGAACATGTATTATTTTGATTGGTTGGGGTTTATGTATTTCCCTTGTGTATAAAATGGAGTGAAGGGAGGTATGGAAAGAACAGTCTCTCCTCTATTCAACTTGAGACCTTTTATTTCTTTGTCTACAATTACATTGAATACATGTATTAGTGTGCTCTTTTGGCATATTTTCTTGATGGTATGCCCCTATTAAATTTATGAGGGGTGTGGAAGAATAAAAAGAGGGAGGAGAAGGGGGAAGGGTGACACCCCAAACTTAGGGTTTTGGCACTTCAACTTTTTATTTTATTTTGGGGATGGAGAGATAATACAATGGTTGGAAGAAGTGTAAAATAAGGTTGTTCTTTATGTGACTCATTTTTCTGAATTTTAGCACATTGGGATTCTCATACATTGGGTCAATTAATTCTGAGTTATACAAAATCAAATAAATTTTCAAGTTGATCTATAACTCTAGATAAGGAAGCATTGTTTTTTAATTCTCCAGTCCTCTATGGCTTGCCATCTTTTCTAAGGAAGGGTGTTAATTAAGATTGTAGGTTATACAATAATTTCTATCAATGGTGGATTTTATAATTTATGTTATAGAAGAAGTTGCATCATTCAAGGGGGTATATTGATAAACATGTATATCATCATGGTCAACTAGATAAAAGGCTTGTCTGGATAGAAAAAGGCCAAAACTAAAGAAAAAAATTCAAAGCTAAATTATATAACATAATGGAAATTACAAGAATATTAAGCTAAAATGGGTGGAATGAGTACGTACCACCCACCTCCACCCCGGACATACAAGTTTGCTAATCTTGAGAAAAACTTAAATCCAAGATGGAGAGAACATAAGGGTAAAGATCACCAGGGGGACTTGGTAGCTCAAAGAACTTCCAGCTGAATGGAATGTGTATGAGGGTTGGGACCTTGATTAGTGAGCTTCAAACTTTACCCAATCATTGAGTGGTTGTGGAATATCAAGGGGTCATTCATATTTCCTTTCGTGTCATAGTCCCTCTAATTGGATCCACATATCTTCCTTTGACAATGAGGGAAATGTTGATGATGAATGTGGGTTGGGGGAGATTGGCAGGTGTCCGGCGGATGACACATGCAGTTTCGGTTGTGAAGATCTGTCGGAGGGTCTGGATCTAGTTTCCCCCTGTCATATTGATAAGAATATAGGAGAATTAGTGATGATATGAAACAAACAAAAGGATTCAAATCAACATCATAAATATTTTTTCTCTCCTAAAAAATCATGCAATCAACATTGGGATATGTAGTGTTTATTGTTGATATAGCATGTAGATAAATTTCCTCTATGCAAGAAGTCCCCAAGGGCTTAGGTGGAATAAAACATGGATATATTCCTTGAAAAAATAAAGAAATGGGGAATGTGGACTTCTTCTAAGGGTGGCCCTCTCCTTCTAGACCAGCCATATGTGAAAAAGTAATTGGTTGTGACCAAGTGTGAGGAATTATTTCATGACTGGGGTTTTGTGGCTTATTATCTAGTTTAGACTCAACTGAATTTGGTTGGTCAGTGATAGCACATGGATTAAGACCAACAATAGGAAGAGTTTTAGGATATATAGACAAACAAGAATGACTCTTTTCTTGTGATATTTCATACTCTAGTAATAGAGCCTCTACCAGAAAAGTCGTGATACTAGTGTTTTCATCACCTAATGAGTGGGGCTCCTTGATTTGTGCTATTTCAATTGGATTAGACATAAATGACATAGGGATAAAATCATCACCATCACTAGTGAAAAACATCTTTCTATGATCTGACTTCTTCAGGGGTTTCATTGATTGGGCCTCTAGTAAAGTAGCTAACAAGGCTTGTCCATTTTCTATTATTTCTTGTTGCTCTATTACTATTTTCTCTAGGGCTCTAATCTGCTCCTCATACTGAGGTGTATATTGGTTAACACAAATAGGTCCTTGCACCTTGTACTTTGGTTAGTTATCCTCATCATACCTCCGGTAACATTATTGGTCATAAAATCCCTGATCTTGATATGTGTAGCATTGCTCCTCATAATAGTCTTTAGAAGATTGTGAGTTGTAATTTACATTACATCCATCTTGATGGGAAGACTCGACATTACAAGTTGCCACTAAATATCAGAGAACACATTTGGGAAATCAAGATTTTTTTTATTGGGCTTCTAGCAAAGTAGCTATTAAGGCTTGTCGGGTGTCTAGTGTTGCATGTCGCTCTGCTACTATCCTTTATAGGGCCCTAAGTCTCTCTTCTTGTTGGGGAGTATATTTGAATTTCACAAATAAGTTCATATCCCCTAAGGTTTTATTGGTCATACCCCCCATGATTTTGTTTCTTGCAACACCCCTCATCAGATAATTGATAAAGGTAGTATGGTTCCTTATAGTATCCCCTGAGAATTTGTGGGTTAGAAAATATATCATACCCACATGGATAGGAAGTCTCAAGGTTATATAAGGTGCTACAATAATTTGAGGACTTGTTAGGGAAATCTAGTGAATTATGGTCAAAGCAACCACACATTTAGCATTGTGAACAATAATGTGTTGACCACTCCATTTGAAAACAACCCACCTTTTGTTTTGCTTTTTATAAAGAATTAATTTACAAAAAAGGATGTAAGGTAGAAAGGGGATAAAAATTAAAATCAAAAGAATGAAAAAAGTTATAGGGATACAAAAGGATTAAAAGGATCAACTAAGATAAAATTTCAGAAATAAACTAGAAAGAAGTGCTACCAGAATGGAAACTTGGTATAAAGAGGAGATACACTACCAGAATGGTACTCAATAGGCAAATAAATTACAAAACTAAGAAATAATGGGAACAAATAAAAATAAAAAATAAACTAGAAAGAAGTACTACTAGAATGGACACTTGATAAAAGAAGGAGATACACTATCAGAATGGAACTTAGTAGGCAAATAAATTACAAAATTTCTAAGAAAGGAAATTATAGCGTGAAAATTACTAAACAAGAGTAAAAGTTATACAAGATAAGGAAACATAAACAAGATTATTCAAGATTTACAAGAAATAAGATTCAAAAAATAATGTGTGTCATCCCCAGTAACAGTTCCAAACTTTTGATGTGTGTTGAACACACAACCAATCACTAGAAAAAGTCCTGGAGTTTAACCTTCTGACCAGGTTGTCAACTTGATGCAAGCAGCAAGTCAACTTAGTATAGAAAGGTATCGATCCCAAGAGATGGCAAAAGAGGATGGCCGAGATTCAAATCCAATTGTAAGAACAAGAAATAAAACTCCAAATTGAGAGAGTTTGATTATGCTAAGTATAGAAGTAAAAGTGTTGAAATAAAATTTAACTAATTAAGATGGAAAGGAGTGGGGGTCTTAAGGACCACCACCAATAACCATGTTTTTATTTAACAAATCAACTCCTAAGCTTCAATGATCAAATTAGGACCATGTGGATTCGTTTCCTTTTTGAAATCTCACAAGGGCCAAACTTTTTGCAAACTCGTTGATCCTGGTATTTTGGATCCTCATCCAACTGTTCAACATACTACTATCTAAGATCTTATCAAGAGACACATGATTTCTATCCAACGTTCAAACCCATGGAAGAGGTGATCATGTTACCATGGTTTACAACAAATATTCCCAAGTATACTAAAAATACACTAATATTACAAGGCTAGAAACTAAAATAAAAGATCTTAGATACAAGAATTCCCAAAGGGAAGAGATGTGATCCCCCAAAAAATGAGATAATTTTTGTGCTTAGTTTTCCTCTCCTTTTATGGGAGGGAGTCAGGGTTGGATGTCCTAAACTTGGCTTCTCCTGGAGGGGGATAGAACTTTTGGGATCTGGTCAATGGAGTAAATTTTTGACTTATTAATTGCTTGGTCAATAGACAATGGAGAAGAGTGTTTATTGTCTTCCTTTGATTATCTTGACCATTCAACTTCTTTGACTCTCTTTGTTGTAATTTTGGTTATAGTAGTTTTGTGGAAATGTTTTGTATTGGTCACAATTTCAAAGTGGTATAAAAATATGTGTTTCTTGTAGATAATTAAATTATCTTTCTGACGTGTACTTTCTCCTTAAATTTCTCCTTGGGATGTAAACATTATGGTGATTTTGGTATGGGGTATATGTTTAAATCAGGCACTGCAAAACTTGTGCAATCATATCCCAAAAGTATTTGATCTTTGGAGTGATTGGGCCATTTTCCTATGAAATCCAAGTAAATCTAATTAAGACTCCAATTAAAACAGAAAATCTAAACTAAGACAATTAATTCTAAAACTAGGAAAATAACCAACAAAATAATCCTGAAAAGATATCCAAAAGATGTAAATAAATGGATAAATAAGCATTTATCATGGTCCATGCTACACGTATTCAAAAGTTCGTGATCCAGATTTGACCCTGATATATCCATGCTTTCAAGCCTTTCCTGAATAGGCATATCCTCCTTTGAAAGATGTATAATAAGTAGGAAATTCCATTTGTTAAAGACCTACATTAATTTCGAC
Organism: Alisma plantago-aquatica; assembly: GCA_963693085.1. Lineage (NCBI taxonomy): Eukaryota > Viridiplantae > Streptophyta > Magnoliopsida > Alismatales > Alismataceae > Alisma > Alisma plantago-aquatica. Next base: position 50,700,099 of record OY856415.1, on the reverse strand, counting down.
ATTTCCTCAAGTCCTATTCTATATGGGCACTCCCAACAAAGCCCTATAGTTAGGTAGGCATCTCCGCAAGCCCTATCTATAATAGGCATTTCCTCCAATCTAAGCACAGCATCAAGTAGGCACCTTTATCCAACCCCTATATAGAATAGGCATTTCCTCTAGTCTAAGCACTACATCCAATAGGCACCATTATCCAAACCCTACCCGGAATAGGAATTTTCCTCCAGTCTAAGCCCTACATCTAGCAGGTGCCTTTGACCAAATACCTATATTCAGATAGTCATCTACACTAAAGCCCTGTTCATAATGGGCATACATCATTTGACAAGACCTATTCCAAATAGATAACTTTGTTCATAGAACAACAAAGCACCATAAAACATTAAAGATAACTCAATAACACCATGGCCATCCTACAAAGACATAGTTAACAAAGGTAAACATGGAGATTATTTGAAACCTACACCATGGATTACCTAAAAATCTAGATATTGTCATTGGTCGAAGTGGCCCAATACCCACCTTGTCACGGAACTGTTCTTACCCCAATCCGAATCCTACTGCCTAGACAGTAGAAAATGGATTGAAGCACCCGTCCCTGAGTGGCCCGATAGGATCTAACACACTGGCATATACAATAAGAAATAAAATTAAAAAACTGGATATTTAAAGAACAAACTAACCCAATATGGAGATTTACCCAATTTATCTGTCACCAGAGTAGATGAGTGCGGAAGCGATCATATTCAGTTTTCCATGTATATTGCCTAAAATCAAGAAAATCAAGACACAATCATGCAATTGCACGGTACGCTATCAAAATCAAGTAAAACAGTTTATAAGAAAATAAGTATACTTGGCAGGACTTATATTTCAAAGAATAATAAGCAATTTGCAAAACCAACATTTATTCGACAAGTTTTTCAAGCAAATCAACTCTTATTACAAATTCCCATTATGCTTTAATTCAAGAAGCATGCTTATATTTGTATGACTCTATTACCCCAACGCGATGGGGAAGGTCACTAGGCCCCTTTTCACCATAGGAACATAGGAAGCCAATGTACAAGTCCCACTTCCAAATGAGGGGGTTGTTGTACTCAATATCCACATTATCAACATTATCAATATCATCATCATTATCAACATCAATATACGGGAAGTCATAATGGGCATGCAATTTATGTTTTCATGTTTTTCAAAATATAGTATAGAAAAATAGAAGACTAATCATAGGGAACAATAGCTCATCCAAGTAAATAGCCAAGTATACAATCAAGAGATACATAAAAGTATCTACAATACAATTAAGGAGGAGTCATATAATAGCGTACCTTTCACCGAGATTTCGAGTATAGATCATGAGTAATAGGTCGATCCTTCGAGTTAGATCCTAAAACACAATATTTGGATCAAGGGTCAAGATCAAGACATTTGGATATCATGTTGTAATATTCGAGATTAGGGTTACACTTTCCTAGGTCAACCTTAGGGTTAGGTCATCCACTTATGATCAACTAATATTTCCAATTTGTCCATCATTATTTCAAATATCAAGTATCTTCGAGTATGAATGACTTTCCTAGGTTTCTAGGATCATGTGTGTTAACCATAATTTATGGTTATTATCCAAGTCATCATCAATTTCTAGATTATCGTCATGGTAATTGGGAAACAAGATCAGATTGAGAGGTTAAAACTACATCAAGTGTTTTGCACGATTAGGATCAAGATTACTCATTATTCGTTATAGTCAAGATTGAATCCAATAAATAGATATAGATCACTAATAATTCACTTTCAAGAATATATGATTTAAAAGATCGGATCTAGGTTACAAAATATCATCAGAGTCCAAAAATAGGGTTTTCAAGGATTAAATGTCATTATTGAGCCATATGACAAATTAAATGAGCAAGAGTGTGTGATTTAGGGATATCGGTGAGCATCATTTAGAATCAGGCTTCAAAAGTATTTTTAACAGATCAGTTGGATTTTTTTTGATCAAAATGGACTATAATTTCATTATTTTTGGAGCAGCGGATCTCAAGATATCGATTTTTCAAGAATTAGGCTATTTACTGGAAGTTAGGGCAGAGGCAGAAAGTACCGAAAATCCGGGGCCATCGATCGAAGGACTACCGTGGGCACGCGAAGCCGATCAGTGGTAGGATTTGTCGCGGAGAAGAAAAGAAGAGGGGAACCGTGACCATTGATCTTCGCAAGGACCACTATGATCCACGATCTTGCGGCTGCTGCTGCTCGTCTCAGACAGCGAAAACCCGCCCGCGAGTAGGTTGCTCTGCGGCGGTGCAGCGGCCGGAGGAAAGAGGGGTGCGAGAGGGAGAGCGTGGCGCAAGATTATGAGGTGCCGTTTGGGATCGTGGGGGTGGGCCGACCTCAACGGGGGTATTTTTATAGGGACCCGAAGCTAGGGTTAGGGTTTCTCGAAGGGAGGGCAGATCACCAAGGGTGGCGGCGGGTTCCCTTGGCTTCCAAGGCAAGTTTTCACAAGACTGAAAGGTGTGGAAGTTTTGAGAAAGGGCGAGCGAGAGAGTTTCAGTATTAAATCGAAGCCAGAGTGGGGGGGTGTTAGTCGGGCTTGGTTCTCGCCAGGTGGGCGGACCTTCCATCTTGGGCGTGAGCTAGAAGACGACCCCAGCACCTTTGGATCAAGATCCAACAGCTGCTGGGCCACACGATCGGCCGAGTTGAGTCGGGGATCAGAGCCCCTTACGCATCTGATCAGCGGCCGGTTCAAGGGAATTTGTTCCCAGTTCAAAGGCATTGGAGCCGGGTTAGATCAGGGAGGCGCCCAAGCGGCTAAATGGGCCGGGCCCAACAAACAACAAAAGATAATTGTTCCAGAATCAAAGGTATATCATAGAAAATTCATATAAAATCGTAGGAATGTCGAAATGATCTCACATTTGGACCACGACTTCACAAAAACGTGGAGAACCTTTAGAAAATGTTTGAGGAAAATAAGATGAATTTTGATGGGTCAATTTCTGTATTTGTACAAAGTGATGATTAAATCAAATATAAGGTGTTATAATATGCATAAAGTTCACATTGTTCACCATATTTTGTATTTGAGTCTCAACTTTGCTTATGTAGATAAGAAAATTAATTTAGGACCACTAATGGATATAATAAGGTCAAAAGAGTAATTATTTTATTATAATGCTAAAATCCACTTTGTCACATCCTTCCCTCCTTAAAAAGGAATTTTGTCCCCAAAATTCAAAATATCCTCAAAAATTGATATTATTCAACCTAAGCCATTTCCTCAAATACTGGGGTATCCTTAAGTATCAAATCAAAATCATGTCCTCAAATTTCAAGTAATCGAATAAATCATAATTGGATTACATGTTCCATATCATAATCAACTTTGTACTAACACCATTTCATCATCGAGCAATTAAGTATCAAGATCAACACATATATTGTCCAAAGTCACTATATGAGTCACGAATATAGAAAGCATCCTATTGATCACAAATTTTGGAAAGATCATATCTTAGGTCAAACAAATAAAGTTTCTTGTATCAAGTGTATAAGGTGACTTTCAATCCCAAAATCTCAGGGTCTTAGCTTCTACGTTGGCCTAGGTGGGGTTATACATCCATGATTTGAGATTTCATATTTCAACATTTCAAGACAACATCATACTTTCGATACCACTATTTCGAGATCAAAATCAATGGGAAGTTCCCACCCTAGTCCTAATGAGAGCTAAACCCTAATTCATGAATCAAGAAGTCAAAATAGTCATCATTTCAAAATTTCAAATTTTGGGATTTGTGAAAGTCATTAGTCATATATTTCAAGGTCCAAATAGTGTGATCGTAGGATTTTGTATCATTATTGAGATTGATAGTCATGAATTACAAGTCCATTACTCAATATCAAGAGTCGAGATTTTAAGCATCAAAAGGTATAGGTCCGAAATTTGATCATATGTATATATATTTCAAAGCTAGGGTTGATATTCCTGTTTAGACCTTAGGGGAGATCACTCATCTATATTCAATTTCTAGTAATAATATTCAAGTAATATTTGATCAACACGTCAAATTTTCATTATCATGGTTTCCAAGGTTGATGAATGATCTAGACCTAGGTCTATCTAGGAACTCAACCTCAAGCTATATTCAATATTGCCATATGTCAAGGTCATTATCAAATCAGTATTCAGATCGAGTATCAACCATGGATTTAACCTATTAGGCTTAGGTCAACCAATCCAAAATCGGGTGAAAGGAGATACCTTTCCAAACTCTAAATAATCAATAGGATGAAAACTTAGAGGTAGTCGTGATGGGGATGTGACCTAGGTTAGGGGAGTCATGAGCCAACTACCACCCTAATCTGGCACATTACCAACATTAGTCATTATCAATTGAGCTTATTCAAATAGGGAGAGTATCCATGATTAGATCGTATATATCCAGGTCATAAGATCAAAATTCAAGATAATAGGTCAATAATGTCGAGATTTGCAAAAAAAAATTTCATGATCAAGGTAGTGATATAATTTGGAAATTGAGGATTTTAATTTGACATTCGAGGAATTAGAGCATAATAGTGCAAAAACTAGCCCATCATCATCATACCAAAATAGAGATTGCAAAAGGCATCAATAGTCAAAAGAGAAATTGTTTTTTTTTGCATCATGGTTTGACATCATGATTTTGTGAATCCTAAATTAGTCAATTTGATAGCATAGTCATGACGGGCATCCAATTGGGAAAAAGAGTTTGCTTGACTATGTTTGAGGTTTAATCAACAATATGGCAACATGGATATTAATCAAATCGAGACCTCATCAGCAATGAGGTATAATGTTTAAGTCACCCTTATTTCACCAAATCATAATTTTTACAGTTTACCTCAAACATAGGGAGCATGTAGTCTAATTTTGATTAAATCCAGTTTTTCATGAAGGGTCAAGCATGAGTATTTCATTTCAAAGTTTTCATTGATCAAAATTGAGTTTTCATACTAAGGTCAGATCATGGTATCAACTTTCAAGATTTAGCGATTCCCATTCTTAAGCTACCCATAATCGAGACATCATGTGGTATAAGGACACAAGGAAGGACCCCATGAGGAGATGAGAAGACTACCTAATTTTCATCTACATGGGTGGCTTAGGATTGTCCTTAAAGAAGAGATGAGATGTTAGAAGACTCTCTAAGATTTCACAAGAGAACCTTTAGGTCCAATTCTGGATCAATTGAGGCCAGGTAGAGCGGGCGATCTTAGCCACCGTGAAGACGGATAGGAGAAATTATGTCAGGACCCCGAGCCTAGACACCTCAATTTTCACCATTATGGACTTTAGGGTTTCTTGGGTGTAAGAGACTTGAGAAATTATTTACTTAAGGTATATGAGAGTGTGTAAGCTCTGATACCAACTGTCACGGAACTGTTCTTACCCCAATCCGAATCCTACTGCCTAGACAGTAGAAAAAGGATTGAAGCACTCGTCCCTGAGTGACCCGATAGGATCTAACACACTGGCATATACAATAAGAAATAAAACTGAAAAACTGGATATTTAAAGAACAAACTAACCCAATATGGAGATTTACCCGATTTATCTTTGTCATCAGAGTAGATGAGTGCGGAAGCGATCATATTCAGTTTTCCATGTATATTGCCTAAAATCAAGACACAATCATGCAATTGCACGGTACGCTATCAAAATCAAGTAAAACAGTTTATAAGAAAATAAGTATACTTGGCAGGACTTATATTTCAAAGAATAATAACCAATTTGCAAAACCAACATTTATTCGACAAGTTTTTCAAGCAAATCAAATTTTATTACGAATTCCCATTATGCTTTAATTCAAGAAGCATGCTTATATTTGTATGACTCTATTACCCCAACGCGATGGGGAAGGTCACTAGGCCCCTTTTCACCATAGGAACATAGGAAGCCAATGTACAAGTCCCACTTCCAAATGAGGGGGTTGTTGTACTCAATATCCACATTATCAACATTATCAATATCATCATCATTATCAACATCAATATACGGGCAGTCATAATGGGCATGCAATTTATGTTTTCATGTTTTTCAAAATATAGTATAGAAAAACAGAAGACTAATCATAGGGAACAATAGCTCATCCAAGTAAATAGCCAAGTATATAATCAAGAGATACATAAAAGTGTCTACAATACAATCAAGGAGGAGTCATATAATAGCGTACCTTTCACCGAGATTTTGAGTATAGATCATGAGTAATAGGTCGATCATTTGCCCGGGCCCACTGTCCAAGGCTCTAGCAGAGTTTCGGGAATGACGACTGGCCCCACAGATCACCACTAGCCTTAACTGTGCACTTTGTCCACACTGACGCACAAACCAGGATCAACTTCCCGACTGGTCACCCATCCTAGTACTACTCCAAGCTGAGCACGCTTAACTATGGAGTTCTTTAGTGATGGGCTCCTGGAAAAGGAGGTGCACCTTGGTGATATGGGTAGTCCAATCATTCCTTTTAAGATCATGTTATCCAAGGCCTCAAATCCTGGGACGTTACAATCTCCCCTACTTAGACTCTTGACGTCCTCGTCAAGGCTCAAAATTGAGTTTTCATACTAAGGTCAGATCATGGTATCAACTTTCAAGATTTAGCGATTCCCATTCTTAAGCTACCCATAATCGAGACATCATGTGGTATAAGGTCACAAGGAAGGACCACATGAGGAGATGAGAAGACTACCTAATTTTCATCTACATGGGTGGCTTAGGATTGTCCTTAAAGAAGATATGAGATGTTAGAAGACTCTCTAAGATTTCATAAGAGAACCTTCAGGTCCAATTCTGGATCAATTGAGGCCAGGTAGAGCGGGGGATCTCAGCCACCGTGAAGACGGATAGGAGAAATTATGTCAGGACCCCGAGCCTAGACACCTCAATTTTCACCATTATGGACTTTAGGGTTTCTTGGGTGTAAGAGACTTGAGAAATTATTTACTTAAGGTATATGAGAGTGTGTAAGCTCTGATACCAACTGTCACGGAACTGTTCTTACCCCAATCCGAATCCTACTGCCTAGACAGTAGAAAAAGGATTGAAGCACCCGTCCATGAGTGACCCGATAAAATCTAACACACTGGCATATACAATAAGAAATAAAACTCAAAAACTGGATACTTAAAGAACAAACTAACCCAATATGGAGATTTACCCAATTTATCTTTGTCATCAGAGTAGATGAGTGCGGAAGCGATCATATTCAGTTTTCCATATATATTGCCTAAAATCAAGAAAATCAAGACATAATCATGCAATTGCACGGTACGCTATCAAAATCAAGTAAAACAGTTTATAAGAAAATAAGTATACTTGGCAGGACTTATATTTCAAAGAATAATAAGCAATTTGCAAAACCAACATTTATTCGACAAGTTTTTCAAGCAAATCAACTTTTATTACGAATTCCCATTATGCTTTAATTCAAGAAGCATGCTTATATTTGTATGACTCTATTACCCCAACGCGATGGGGAAGGTCACTAGGCCCCTTTTCACCATAGGAACATAGGAAGCCAATGTACAAGTCCCACTTCCAAATGAGGGGGTTGTTGTACTCAATATCCACATTATCAACATTATCAATATCATCATCATTATCAACATCAATATACGGGCAGTCATAATGGGCATGCAATTTATGTTTTCATGTTTTTCAAAATATAGTATAGAAAAACAGAAGACTAATCATAGGGAACAATAGCTCATCCAAGTAAATAGCCAAGTATACAATCAAGAGATACATAAAAGTGTCTACAATACAATCAAGGAGGAGTCATATAATAGCGTACCTTTCACCAAGATTTTGAGTATAGATCATGAGTAATAGGTCGATCATTTGCCTGGGCCCACTGTCCAAGGCTCTAGCAGAGTTTCGGGAATGACGACTGGCCCCACAGATCACCACTAGCCTTAACTGTGCACTTTGTCCACACTGACGCACAAGCCAGGATCAACTTCCCGACTGGTCACCCATCCTAGTACTACTCCAAGCTGAGCACGCTTAACTATGGAGTTCTTTAGTGATGGGCTCCTGGAAAAGGAGGTGCACCTTGGTGATATGGCTAGTCCAATCATTCCTTTTAAGATCATGTTATCCAAGGCCTCAAATCCTGGGACGTTACAATCTCCCCTACTTAGACTCTTGACGTCCTCGTCAAGGCTCAAAATTGAGTTTTCATACTAAGGTCAGATCATGGTATCAACTTTCAAGATTTAGCGATTCCCATTCTTAAGCTACCCATAATCGAGACATCATGTGGTATAAGGTCACAAGGAAGGACCACATGAGGAGATGAGAAGACTACCTAATTTTCATCTACATGGGTGGCTTAGGATTGTCCTTAAAGAAGAGATGAGATGTTAGAAGACTCTCTAAGATTTCACAAGAGAACCTTCAGGTCCAATTCTGGATCAATTGAGGCCAGGTAGAGCGGGGGATCTCAGCCACCGTGAAGACGGATAGGAGAAATTATGTCAGGACCCCGAGCCTAGACACCTCAATTTTCACCATTATGGACTTTAGGGTTTCTTGGGTGTAAGAGACTTGAGAAATTATTTACTTAAGGTATATGAGAGTGTGTAAGCTCTGATACCAACTGTCACGGAACTGTTCTTACCCCAATCTGAATCCTACTGCCTAGACAGTAGAAAAAGGATTGAAGCACCCGTCCATGAGTGACCCGATAAAATCTAACACACTGGCATATACAATAAGAAATAAAACTCAAAAACTGGATACTTAAAGAACAAACTAACCCAATATGGAGATTTACCCAATTTATCTTTGTCATCAGAGTAGATGAGTGCGGAAGCGATCATATTCAATTTTCCATATATATTGCCTAAAATCAAGAAAATCAAGACACAATCATGCAATTGCACGGTACGCTATCAAAATCAAGTAAAACAGTTTATAAGAAAATAAGTATACTTGGCAGGACTTATATTTCAAAGAATAATAAGCAATTTGCAAAACCAACATTTATTCGACAAGTTTTTCAAGCAAATCAACTTTTATTACGAATTCCCATTATGCTTTAATTCAAGAAGCATGCTTATATTTGTATGACTCTATTACCCCAACGCGATGGGGAAGGTCACTAGGCCCCTTTTCACCATAGGAACATAGGAAGCCAATGTACAAGTCCCACTTCCAAATGAGGGGGTTGTTGTACTCAATATCCACATTATCAACATTATCAATATCATCATCATTATCAACATCAATATACAGGCAGTCATAATGGGCATGCAATTTATGTTTTCATGTTTTTCAAAATATAGTATAGAAAAATAGAAGACTAATCATAGGGAACAATAGCTCATCCAAGTAAATAGCCAAGTATACAATCAAGAGATACATAAAAGTATCTACAATACAATCAAGGAGGAGTCATATAATAGCGTACCTTTCACCGAGATTTTGAGTATAGATCATGAGTAATAGGTCGATCATTTGCCCGGGCCCACTGTCCAAGGCTCTAGCAGAGTTTCGGGAATGAGGACTGGCCCCACAGATCACCACTAGCCTTAACTGTGCACTTTGTCCACACTGACGAACAAGCCAAGATCAGTTTCCCGACTGGTCACCCATCCTAGTACTACTCCAAGCTGAGCACACTTAACTATGGAGTTCTTTAGTGATGGGCTCCTGGAAAAGGAGGTGCACCTTGGTGATATGGGTAGTCCAATCATTCCTTTTAAGATCATGTTATCCAAGGCCTCAAATCCTGGGACATTACACACCTTTTCCATCTTGAATGAAAAAATCATGTTCCTTCTTGAACCTTAAAGGAACTCAGTTGTGATAAAAGTGAGTGGAATCTCTGTCGGATATCATGCTATGGTTAAATAATTGTATAGCCTTTGGAAATCATCTGAGCAGTTTTGAGTTATCTCCTTGATGATGGAAATATCAAATTTTTCAGTTCCCAAACTCTGGAGATTTTTTTCATGCCATGACAGGAGAGCCATGGACTATATTATGGACCTACATACATGTTCAGTCATGGTCACCAAATTTCTATCCTTTAGATAGGATACCACATGTGTTGTTGGTATGGGTAAGGATACATGATCTTCCTACCTTCCTCTATCAATCTACCCTACTACAAGGAATTCACTGGTACAACCATTAAGATTGAATCAACCACTAAGGCAGGTGATAGAGGAAAATTTACACGTATAGTAGTTCAAGTGGAAAGGAAAACCCATTTACTTCTGAGTATCATTGTTAATGGGGAAAGTGATGATCAAACATGAGAACATACCCCTAATATCCATGGATGTGGAAGAGTTGGTCATGCTAATAGTGCATTCCTCCATAAGTCTAAGGACATTTCAAGTGAAAACCCATCTACAACCAGTAGAACATATACAAAACTTTCCCTCCACAATCAGATGTGGATACTATGGATATACACACCAAAAGGTGGGAATGTTGCAAGTCCCTAAGAATCCCTCAACTCATCTTAAAGGTGCAAATCCTGATGATCCCAAGTGTAATGATATTGAGGATAATGAAGCCAACCCAGAGGACTTAAATGTTGGGGAGGAGGATGACTAGCAAATGGCATAGAGCAAGAAACACAGGTGGAAAAATAAAAGCATTGAAGGGATCAAGGAAACCAATGCTAAGAGATTGAGGAACCTCCTTTTAACCAACACCTTCATCCTTGTATACGAGGGTGAAGTCATTGAAGGCAGATAGAGGCAACATACAAACAACTCACAAGTAGTGGTCTACGATAGTGGTTCATCAGGTGACTCAAGGGGATCACCAGGGAGACAGGTTAGTCTAAGGAATAGACATGTGGTCTACCAAAACAACCCAGTCTTCACAGATCTAGATAGAGATGAAAGAAAGGAAAGATGAACTTTGTAGAACCATTCAATGATGGGTCACAAATTGATTTCAATATGAATGATTCTACTAATGAAAACTACAATACAACTGATGGAGACCTCATAGGGGTGCAAGGTGCCACCTAATTCCCTTTCTTTATTATTTCTACTACCTCCTTTATATTCCAAGATGAAAATGATCTGCTGAAATATTCAAGGAATCTGTTCTCATGAAAAGATTTGATTAATCAAGGAACTTAAAAGAATTTAGAAACTTGATGTCATGGTAGGATTGGAACCTCACTATCAAGATGATTGTGCCACTGATATTATTAAGTCTATGGGCTTCGATTCCTCCCATGCGGTTGAGGCTATAGTCTTCTTAGGTGGTATTTGGATTATGTGGAACCAGAATCAATGCAAACTTGAAATCCTACAAAACCATCATCAATTTATCCATTTTAAAGTAAATGACAATCTATTGATTACCTATTGGTATGGTAACCCACATCCAGAAAGAAGGGAACCTCTATTAGAGAAGATTAACTAGTATTTAGTCATGTTTTCCAACATCATTGGGTAGTTCTCCTGACTTCAATACCATGCTAAGTTCCTCCCAGAAAAGTGGCAATACGTATTTTGATAGAAGGGCTAGTAGGAGATTCAATGAATTCCTCCTTGACTCTGGTCTTCTTGATACTAAATCTAAAGAGAAGCCTTTTACTTTAAAAAAGAAACATCTCCTTAAGAAAATTGATCATATCCTTTTGATTGACTTGTGGCTCCAATAGTTCTCCTCATCTAAATATGTGGTCCTACCATGCATAATGTCTGACCACAATCCAATTTTCCTCAATCATGCAAGAGGAATCCATCAAAAAACTTTTAGAACCAAACCAATCTGGTAACTATAGACAGGGTTAAATAATTACCTTCAACTACACGGGAATAATAAGCAAGGAGTAGTTGATATAATAAAATCCTTAAAAACCTCAACACTGAATTGGTAAATAGACTGAAATTGGCAAAACCATCAATGAAGCCTAGGTACAACTATCCCAACACTTGTATAATAACACTGATGTAAACATCACTACTTTGTAAGAGAAGTACAATTCCATCCTCCTTCATGAAGAATTAGATTGGAGGAAGAAAGCATGCATCACTTGGCTCAAATGGAGATATGAAAATACAAAATTCTTCTAATCTTACATTTGTACCAAACACAATCACAATAAAAAAATTTAGCTCAAAGATGATTTTAGGAAATGGATCACCAATCCAATCCAACTTCAATCTCTCATCCTCAACTACTTAAAGAATCCCACTACAAGTAATATCTCACCAAGTCCTAAATCACTTATCAACTACTCAGGGTCGTTTGCAGGCCCATCACTAAGTTCTATGCTAACACTTGCCATGCCTTCCTTAGATAATGAGATCATGTACATCACCTTAAAACTTCATCACTGCAAAGAGTTGGGCCCTGATGGAATTTGCAATGAATTCTTCCAACAAATTTAGAGTCATGTTGGTCTCTCATTCATCACAATTGTTCAAAAGGCTTTCAGCTCGGGTACCATTGATGTGCGTATTTAGATGCCCACATGGTACTTATACCAAAAATCAAAGTTCCACAAAATTGCAACGAACTCAGGCCCATCTCCCTCAATAGCTCATCATTTAAAATCATCTCTAAATTGATCATTGAGAATGTAAAGCCTTTCCTAAATAGTAGAATCTCTCATAATCAGTCCAATCTTATACCATGTAGGAGAATTAGTGATAACATGTTGCTTTTCTAAATATCTATACAATCTATACACTTCAAAAAGGGTAATAAGAAACTCATGGATACAAAAATTGGCTAATGAAAGGCCTTCAACAGAAAGAACTAGTCTTTTATCGAGGATACCTTGAAAAAAGTTGGGACTCCATCTAGTCCTCATCAAGATTATTATGAGCATAGTCAATATAGGTAATACTTCCATTCTATAAGAAGGGAAACCCCTTGAATCTTGTAAGACTAAGCAGGGAGTCTGTAAGGGGGACCCTATCATTATGTATGTCTTCTTTCTCTGTATCAAACGTTTGAGTCAAGCTATCGCTAAATCCATCGAACATGAATTGGAAATCATTAGTTGTGCAGAGGAGGTACCCCTATCACACACATTTGTTTTGTCAATGATCCCATCCTCCTATCCAAACCACCTAAAGCACAAGCTATTAATATAATGTAAGTGCTTAAAAAATTCATGATACTCTCACATCAGTTAATATTCAATGAGAAATCACACTATTTCTTCTCCTTTAACACGTCCACAGGTGATAAACGAAGGCTTGTTAACAATATGGGTATGCCATATACTAATTACATGGGTCATTATTTGGGGGGCATTATGCATCATTGTGTCAACAAATGAGCACATGACATTATTGTAGCTAAAAATAAGGATAAATGCATAGTTTATCTATGAGGCATATGTCCCTTTCTAGAAGGATAACCTTAGCTAAGTCAACACTTCATGCTATCCCAACCTACTGTAGGGAAATACAACATCAAGTAAGCAGTGAAAAAAATTACTGACATATTTCCCATTAACCAACAAATCATGTCAATAACTATGCAATGGGAAGGATGGTTTCATGAAGATATACCTAGTCCTGGAGCAAGTCCAGCGACAATCATCATTGATGTAGATGTGCACTCTATCTTGGATGGTGTTTGTATAGCTCCTAGTCACACTAGGACTCATCTGACTGCTCCTCCATAGACAGTAGACTGAGGCAATTGTTTTAGTGGCTCCTCAGATCTCGCCACAGTCTGCGAGTTGGTGTTTCCCTCCTAACTATAGCCAAAGGACTCCTGCCTCTAGAGTAGTCCACACAGACCAATAAGAACTCTTGTCGTCCTGTAAGAATGGATAGGAAGGAGTTGTCCTTCTCATTGGTGTACAGGTCATCAACCTGCTCTCCCACAACAATGAACATCAGTTGTTTCTCTCCCTTGGCTATATGTCCCTAGTCGGGTAGGACTTGTTTGGGCTCTCATGGTTACCACAACCAGAGAGGACAATAATTATCAGAGCAATTGATTCTCAATTGTTTGTGTTGTAGTTGTGTTTTGGGAATCCCCCAGTACCCCTCTATATATAGGAGGGGTTAGAGTCAGGGCTCCCAATCCCCATCCAATACGAGACTAAACTGAGAGTGGAAAGGACCAGAATATCTTGAATTTTTGAAACAATTCTAGAAGTGTCACAACCTGCATACGCCAAAATGATTGTCTCATAACCTGAGATGATCGTCTCACATGCTAAACAATCATCTCACACACAACATAGGGATAAGTTTATGATCTCCTTCCTTCTCCATTCATAACACCTTCCAATGAACATCCTGAATTTCTCCATGTTCACAACATGACCCAAGACATGGTCATTATAATGCAAATCTGGTTCAGTAATATCATGAATTCCCTCCTACAATTAGTGAAGAGGATCGTATCATATGTGTACATTAGAAGAGTAGAATCCTCCCCTTTACCCCTGGTGTGGAAGCACGCCAACATCCCCCTCTCCATATCATGAAAGATGTTCCTCAAAAGCCTCTTCAAAAAGGATGAAGAGAGATGGGGAAAGTAGGCCCCCCTGCTTCAAACCTCTAACATTTGTAAGAAATGTGTAATATGTCATTTTAGCAAAATTGAAACCCAAGATCCTACACAAAAGGATAATCATAGATCAATAGCCCCTACATCATTCCAAACTTATATAGAGCGGCCCTAAAAAATCCAAAAAACTCTATCATAAGCTTTAGCCATGTCATTCTTCATCACTACATTGACCTCTTGAGGTTGTTTGTCGATGTCATAGATCCCCTTCACATGCCAGATATGACTAATAATATCCCTTCTCCTCACAAAACTACGTTGCTCTCTAGAAATCATCTTCAAAATAAACTCAACAAATTTCTTATTTAGAAGACTATCCAAGATCCACAACAAGACATTCTCTACGAAGATCGGTATGAAGTCAGTAGTGAGTGAGCAAGGATCATCAATATTGGAGATGAGAATTAACCTAGAACACTTCAAACTCATATGGCAAAGCCCACCAGATATGAAGAACTTTATAAGGGCCACCAAGTCATCAACTAAAATCTCCCACACTGTTAAGTAGAAACTCATAGTGAAGCCATCTAGCCCCATCATGGACTGCCACTTTATCTCTTTTAGGACTACTAAAGTCTCCTCATATTTAGGCGGATTCATCATCATATTATTCCCTGAGGATAATAAGGATGGAATCTGGGCAAGAAAGGTGTGGAACCACCTCAAAGCATTCCTACACCTGAAAGAAAACATGAAAAAAGTTAGTTGTCATGTGTTCCATGGCATCCTTCCTGATAACCACAAATCCATCCTCCAAGCATAACATCTTCACATATTTTCTTCTATTTTGACCCCTCCCTATGTCATGGTAAAAGCTAGTATTGTGTTCCCCATCCTCAAGCCACTGGACACATGATTTCTCCTTCCACAGAAGCTCCTCCTGGTCAAGGATCCCCTCTAACTCCTACTCTGCTTCTCTAAGAAGTTGTTCATTCAGGTCTGTTGGGGCATTGTCAAAGTCCACCTGCAAAGATTGAACCACATCCTCTATATGAATATTCAGGTAAGCAAAGTCCCTAAAACTTCTCTTTCCAAACCTTTAGTCACTTTTGAAGATTCACCATCTTAGTAAATCAATTGATTGAGTGGTTTCCAAGAACCTCCATCATCCAACCCTCCTTAATTGTGTTAAAACAATCTCAATGTGTTAGCCAAAAATCAAAAAATCAAAAGTAGCACAACTCCTTTGTTGAATGGTGTCAGCTACATGAAACAAAATTGGATAGTGGTCAGAGAAAATAGCATGCGTCAGATGAACCGTTGCAACTCAAAACAATGAGAATATTACATTTGACTATTCAATTATGGATGTAGAAGATGAAATGATGGGGGAAGTCCCCTTCTTGTGTAGGATTTTCTTATTGATAGGAGGCAGCCATCCTTTCCAATAAATAAGATAAGGGTGAAGCATACAAACACTAGACAAACCCTAATGGAACAAGACACACTTGGGCTCATATTAAAAATAGACTAAAACCACTTAAGTAAACAGACACAACTTAAGTAAATAGACTCTCTAACACTCCCCCTCAAGATGGAGATTGGGAGAATCCCAAGTCAGTTTGCAAATAGATAGGCATACAGACTAAGCATAATAAAAGATAACCTAGACCATACAAGAATTTCTCACCCTCAATGTTACAGTAAGTCAGGAAAACATTCAAATACTCAAAGATTCCCCCTCAAGTTGATAATCCAAAATCTTGGGCCCATATTAAAATTAGACTAGAACAACTTAAGTAAATAGACTCTCTAATACTCCCACTCAAGTTGGAGATTGGGAGAATCCCAAGTCAGCTTGCAAACAGATAGGCATAAAGAATAAACATAATAAAAGATAACCAAGCTCATACAAGACTTTCTCACCCTTAATGTTACAGTATGTCAGGAAAACACTCAAATACTCAAAGACTCCCCCTCAAGCAGATAATCCAAAAGAGGGTACATCGGCAGGTAGCAAGAGCTTATTGAACAGTGTGTTGTAACATTTGGAGTAGATTAAACCTCAGTAGGTAGGCATCATGATCTTCATCACAGTCACAATCATCATCAAATAGGCCAGAGAGTGCTGAAAATAAGAAATAGTAGATAATGTGCATACAAGGCATGGACAAGAAAAGAGTCAATATGCTCAATGCACGAACAACATAGAGAGTGTTATAACACAATAGAAGAGTATAGATGATGTAGCCAGATAAAAGACCAGTGTCTAAAGTAGAAAGCGGTAAAAAGATCTCTAAGATAAACAACCATAGTAGAAAAGCATGAAGCTCTGTCATACACGTGTAAGTCACCAAAATTATCATCATATAATTTCCATCCTTGTAGAAAATGTCAAAGTATAGAGAGTGTTGGTTCATAGTCACAGTAGATGTGCACAAGGCACTTACAAAGAATCAATGTGCAAATAGAACATGGATAGAAGTAGTGCAAACTCACAAAGCAGTAAGTAAAATTTGTTAATCATATCACAAGTAACAAAAATGACGTTGTCGGACAAAAAATTAGCAATAGATATCACAAGTAGTAGTAGTGATCAGGTGAGATGATGATGAATATGTAATAATAGCAGCAGAAAGATCATCATAGCAGCCCCAAAAATAGCATGAAGGGATCATATAGCTGTGAAAGGATCCACATAGAAGCAAAGAAATGCCACATAATAGCACCAAAAAGTAGTATGAAGATCCATAGAGCAGTAAAAGTGCATCACATAGTAGCAGCAAAAGTAGCATGGAGATCTATATAGAAGTGAAACTAAAGTCTTCTTCTTCTTCTTCTTCATCTCTCCTCCATCTCATCTTTTCCCTCTACTCTTCATCCCCGATTCTCCCCCTCATGCCAACCATGGAAAGAGTCAAGAGAGTTCTTCGCTTGGACAATCAGAAAAATGGTAGAGGTAGGGTTGTGTAGGCAAATAGGTGGAGGAGGTAACCAATAATGTGATTCAATATGCAACATGACCCAAATACATAGGGAGTGAGGGGGAGCACCTACAAAAATATTTGGGCAAGATCAAAAAAATCATAGGATCAATAGGTTAAATATGTATATGGGGGTGAAACAAGGATTAAGGAGGTAGGCAATAAGGTATGTAGGGCTGGAAAGACTGATGGTGTAAAAAAATAAAAAATTGATGAAAAAGGGAAGATAATTATTGTTGGTTAGAAAAGGATAAAAGCACACCATATATAGAACCTTCTTCTATGAGTAGATAATGTATCATCCCAAGGTGTAGCAACAGGAAGTAGCAGACACACCATGTCGATGAAGAGACATGTCGTGTCTGATATCATAGTAGCAGCAGTCAGCGTAGGCAAAAAGCAGGCACGATGTGTCACTGACAAAGCTTAGGAAAGTAAGGCGATAACACGTCGTGTAGGTAGCACAACCAAAAAACATCAACGGAGTAGTAGCACGCTGTGTCAAAGTTTTGATACGCCATGTCTCATATCGTGATGGCAGATTTGTCAAAGCAATGCATGTCAAAAAACCACATTTCAAGGAAACACGCCGTGTTGATTTGTTGAATCTCGGGGACGTGTTGATTTGCTAAATTTTGGGCCACAAGCAGGTGACACGCCTTGTCAAAAGATGATACGCTATGTCAAGGTACAAGCAACACACCATGTCTGAAAGTGACACACAATGTCTAAAAGCAGTGAACGAAGTCTTGAACAAAGCAGAACTCCAACAACACATTGTATCAAGCAGCGACACATCATGTCAGTAGTGAACATCTGCAGAAAAACCACAGATTCAGCATTAAAAGATGGATTTTTCCTTCCTAATCTCCAACATATCAATATAGGGGAGATTGTGTTAAAGAGAGTTTCTCTAATCTTGTTTAGATACTATTTCACTCTCATTTATGTTCACTCTAACCTCAATTAATTATTTCTTGACTACTTGATCAATATTGACACTCAATTTTGAAATATAATGATCAATATGAGCATTATGTACCATGTGACACTACAACTTAGGATAATTAATCATATCATCCAAAGTATTACATTAAGTCATGTAATTTTAGCTTTTGGATCTCAACTTTTAATATGTATTCTACACAATATTTTGAACTTATAGACCAAATTTCACCCCCATTAGACATCCGTATGAAATCTAGGATTTCTTGAAGTTTATGTGCAACAATTCAATTTTTTACCTTTCAGTCCACATTTTCCATGTCAGTGATTCATGGCAAGTTGAAGGGGACAAATCCTAACCCACAAACCAAGCTCCCATAGATTAAGGACTTGATCGAGTGGTCAGGACCTCATCTTCAACCTCTTCTTATTTGTAGGGGGCGCAAGGACTATCTGATCAGGTTCAAGATGTCACCTCTGACCTTATCATGAGATTTTATTCAACTAAAAATCTTCATCTTGTGAATTATCACTCAACAAACCCTAGTTTGATCGAGGTTCATGCGACGTTGAGCCAGTCCTATGACCTTCTCGTGCCCCTTTCTCACAAGGGTGGCTATAGAATGCAACCCAAACCCTATCTATCCCTAAACATAACCTTGACCCTATAAAATCCCATCCTCAAGATGTCATTGTCCTCCTACATGTTAACCTCAAACACTCTTGCATTCTCTCAATCTCAAACACCTTCAATTCCCCTTCTTTTCTCCTACTGGCCTTAGCGGCGCCACCACACAACCTTTTTGGGCGTTTCACCAGCCCGTGCCTTCCTCCAAATTTTCGGCCTCCTACCACACCATGAGGTCACGACAACCTCGAGTGCCCACCACGTTGCTGGCATTGGGGCCTTCTGCTCCCAACTCCCCTAGTGTTTATGTTCTCACTACTGCAACTCCCTGACCTCATAGAGATCTAAGCGGGAGGAAAGACATCAGGCCACCTGGTCCAGAGGAACGAATCAGATCCAAAGACCCAGTGAGTTGAGGAATGAACCAGATCCAAAGATGCACAAGACACCTCTTTAGGGCCTGCTATGTGTATCAATCCCGATGATCCATCATTCATCAGACGATCATCCCTTTTCAAGCATTTAAGGTATTTTCGTCTCTCTCTCAAATAATTGATAAAATGTTCATATCTTAACTAAATCATAGAAAATGCAGCATAGATCCAAGAATATCGATATTATAGTCCATTTTCATCCAAAAAATAAGACTGGTCCAATAAAAGTGGTAACATGACCTGAATCGTATCCCTATTCTTCATTTTTATTAAAAATCCATATTTTCCATTTGAAATGCATATATGTCATTTTTCCTTGTTAATATTTGATCATGTGACCTAAGATCTGATCCTTTATATTCCTCTTTAAATTAATTGAACCCTGATCTTATCTTGAACACAAATGATACTAGTCTATTATGATAATGATTTAGATATTTGTTAATGACTTGATTATTGATTGTAAGGCCCCTAAACTTGCTTAATGAGTTGAATAAGCTTAATTATCATAATTTAATTCTTATAACCCTAATATAACCTTTTGATATTCTTTTAAATCATATGACAAGCATAAGTTTCAAATTTGATCCAATTTGGACATTGTTTGAGCAAGTTATGCATTTTATGCACATTTTGGACTTTTCTACAATTTACCCAATTGAGGGGTTTTCTTTGCAATTTGTCACATACATTATGTTACTTATATGTTATATTATCATTCTTGAGTTTTTTTATCCATGGGGCTCCTAGTTGAGCCATGGTTTGAAGGTGTTTTCCTCAAGGGTATTTTAGGGTTTACCCCTTCATGGATGAGCTACCTTTAGTAGCTATCAACTAATGAATTATATGATTGGCTGGGAAATTTGACAAAGGAAAGATAATAAGGTCTATATGGACGGTGGGGTATCTTCTTGTGTGTGTTATTGTATATTCTTAATAGTTTAAGGCCATAGACACAAATGGAAGCTACTTTTACACCTCATGCTTGCTTCCATCCTTATCCATGGGCTATATTTACCTCTTCCTTTCCAACGTACGAAACTATTCTTTCTTTCTCTTTCCTATAACCTGGATCAATGACTCCACTCTATTTTTATGCAGAACCAAGTGCTCTAAGGTAGAAGACAACCTCCTTTTTGGAGAAGAAGGTCTCCTAGAGCTCCATCTAGCCCTACCTAGGGTTTCCAAGTTCATCTTCTAGGGATTTCGACCCGGAAAGTTATTTTCTTCCTTCCTTCTCCATTTTTCTTGATCTTCTCCTTCCTTATAACTTCCTCCAGGTTGGAACCCTACTGTTCCACGGTAGAATTTTCTCTAAAGCTCTAAAACCCTACCTTTCTTGTTCCTTGTGCTTAGGGTTTGTTCATTTGATGAAGAAAGGTGCTAGGTGGATGAGTTCACAGCTTATGCTTTGATTTTCTACCCTACCTGTTCGAGATTTATTCTGTGTGGGGTTTCATTTTCTCATTAGATATAAGTTTTATAACTTGTCCCACACTTATTTCTTACCATAAGCTTTCTAGCTCATGTTCTTGCTTGAAAATGATGATCCATGCACTACAAAGCTATGCTTGACTTGGATTTCGATTTTTATAATGTTCCCTATTCTGCTTTCAGTTTTAGATGAACCTATGATCATGTGTATGTTATTCCTAAGGTATAATATGACTTGGATCAGGTTGGTTTGACAATATGTGGTGCTAACCACCTATCGACCAATGGTCAATTATAGGGTTTAAAGCTGATTTCTTCTATAAACACATGACTCAATGGTGGTACCATTGCAACAACCAATGGTGTTGTCTTCATGGAAACTGATGGTGGTAACCAAGGGTGTCAACTTATGTTCACCTCTTAGTTCATGCATTGGCCTAATTATAAGCCTAATGATTAACAACTAAGTGCCATAATGATGCTATCAATCAATGGTAATATTAATTTGATATTTGATGTTGATTAATGAATATAGTGTCGATCAAACAACCTATGGTGACTTAATGGTCATTAATGATGGTGGATAAGGTCTCCAAAACCTATGGTGAGTTAATAATACAGTTGTAGCATCAATCAAGCCTTAGACTAATGGCATCTTGGGTCACTTGATGCAATGGTCAGACTTATATTGTAATTGATGGTTTTAACATATGAACTTGACCCAATGGTCAAGATCTAATGTTTATTCCTCCAATAAAGTGGAATGATGGATAATGTAATATGTTGGTCCTAATAATGTGATTTATATGGTTTCCTTTATATGATCAACTTAAGGAGCTTACTTGCTGACAATGGATGGCTTGTTTTAAATGAACAGTCGATTGTGGGTTTTACCCTACTATCAATGGAACCTTTTGTGTTGTTAATCAAGGGATGTCTAGGGTTAGATGGTGAATATTTCTAGAGAATAAATCAAGGAATTCATAGGTGGTTTATCCAAGGTGTTTACTTATGTAAACAACCAATGGTCTTACCTTTAGAACATCCAATGGTTCTGGGTGACATTGTGGTATGATGATATTGGTTGAATGATGATAGAACAAATAGAGGGTTACCCTTAATAAGGTAGGCTTACCTATTAACTCAAATGAATAGAAGGGATGGTAGCCATATTGTGTTGATATGTAACCCTAATGAGGTATAGCTTGTTATACCTAGCTTTAATATAACTAAATGATGGTAATTGGGTATGAATAGTCCTTGAATGACTAATACAATGATGGAATACTCTGTTACTATTGTTAAAACCCCAGTATGCTATAACATGACGGTTACACCTTGATTTATGTGTAGGTTCATACTTGAGAATAGTATGGAATGTGATGGTGATTCTTCACCTTATGCATCCATGATCCAATGGGGATTCCGTGAGTTAGGGTCTGGGTATAAGTGCTGATTAGTAACATTGATATAATTTATCATGTTGAACCTAAATCTAATGCAAATAGATAAAGATGAGTATTCATGTTTAACATTCTTATGTGATGGAATGATGGTGGAATAACCTCCTTAACATGATCATAACCTTAATGTGTTAATTGGTGGTTATCATAGCACATGGTTGATACTTTCTTATTCTAAACATGTGCATTATGAACATGATGAGTGTTAATCATATCTAGATTCCTTGCATGTTGATGTAATAAAGGAATGTTATTAATGTTAATATAACCCTGCTATGATTGTTTATGAATATCTCCTAGCTCATTAATGCAATATTTTTCTAATCTGGGGTATTATATGTAAGTGATGTTGTTGATCCTTGTTATAAGGCATGGAAAGATAATGATGATCTTGTAGGGAATAGTATGATGGTCTTAATGACCTTTAGGCATGGTTGAGTCTTGAATGAGGTGTAATCCTCTTGAGTTGATAAGGGTTGATACCCTTTGATATTGTGAAAAGGATTTATGTCCTATGATAGTATGATGGTCTTAATGACCTTTGGGCATGGTTGAGCCCTGAATGAGGTGTAATCCTCTTATGTTTATAAGCGTTGATACCCTGTGACATTGTGAAATGGATTTATATCTTGTGATAGTATGATGACTATTGTGGTTTCATGAATGGAAAGTGAATAGTACCATGTGATGATGAGATGAGAAATTATGTTTCACACATTTTATATCTTTTCAAAGTTGTGATATGTATATGCTTGCTAGAAGTGAATTAGGGTTTGTATTTCCACTTGTTTGATGCAGCCTTAATTCACCCAATTGTCCTAACTAATCAAGTGCAACTCTAATCATGTAGCGCCCTGTGTCGTAGAACCATCTTCAGTGTCAGAATTTGCTGGATGGTGAAACGAGTATTCCTAAGGGAAAATCAGAGTGCATACTATTGAGTATGTGGGGGCGGAAGGTTGAGGATATATCCTTGTCATCCACAATGCAAATTGTGGAGGTTGGCTATGGTCATGCCTCATACATTCGATGTGATTGAGAACGTTTGCGGTCTTGTCTCGGTGATTATAACATTATGTGATTAGAGGACAAATGCAGTTGTACCTCAGTGATTGGGTTTGTATATCCTGGATTCTAGTGTTGTAACCTATACCAAGGGTGGAGTAGTGGTTAACAGCTTCACTATATGTCTTTGTGGTGGCAGCTTTGGCTAATATGTCATAGCCTTTTACTCATACTGACTGAGGGAAAGAGATATTAGGAAACCAGCACTCCTAGATCGTGTATGGAACTGAATAGCCCTTCACAGGGGTCGGTTGAACTTTGAATGGTACGATTCAAATTCCCTAGGGTGTAATAAAAGGTGTAATCAAGCCGTGTAGAATATTTGTTTAGGGTTATACACGATGTTTCACATTGGATGATAATGCTTGTTTGTTATCTTTACATAAAGATGATTCTTAGTGTAATTAAGATATAGTAGATATACTTATGTTGTAGATATGCTTAAGATTGTGGATGTGGACATACAATAGCCATGCTTCTGTTGATAACTATACTACTACTGCTGATTATAATCATGATGCTAGCTATTTCATGTTGTTAGTTATGTTTAGCATGATAGCCATGCCTTTGTAACTAGAGATACATATATTGCTAATCATGCTTATCTAGATAGTTGTGCTTATGTTGTATCTCTTCTTATGATGTTGATATGATCATCCTATTAGACATGCTAGTGTTATTAGCTATGCATATGGTACAACATTTATTCATGATGTTAGAGATGCTCATGCTGCTAGACTCTTTATATTGTCAATAGGGATATGAGAATAGTCAGGCTAATGAAAATAGTTATTATCTACTCCTTTATGTATTTTGTTAATTACCAGTGTTTTTGAGCTTATTTGTTATATATGATTAAACTGCTTAAACTATCTCATTACCTTAAAATGTTAAAATCTATAAACGTTGTTGGAGGTTATATCTCTTGCTGGGACATGGGTCTCACCCTTGTGGTTTGCCACATCATTTTAGGTAATCGACAGTGATGGAAATAGAATCGTGGAAGTAAAGAGGAGCTAAAGTAATGAATCTTTGAGAAAGTTGATTAGATGTTTAGTGTGTCCTAGAGTCATCCATGTACTCTCAGGTTCGGGCAGGAAAAGTTTGTATATGGTGTTTCAAATGAATCGAAATTTTATTAGCATGTTAATGTTTGTTGTGTGGCATATGCAAATATTATTCTCCTGTGTATATATGATGTGGCTAAGGTGATAGAAAATTTTGTATCAAATTCTTGGCATAGAATGGATATAAGAAATATGTTGGGCTCTTATGCAAATATTTCAGAGTGGGTGTTGATGTTGAAATCGATTTTAAATTACCCATATTTTTGGGTATGTGATTAATTAGTGATCGATTGTGCTTTATGTTTTGAGTAATCTCATTTAGTGTAACAGGTTCTCACAAGTTGGTATCAGAGCTTTAGGTTCACTGAGTCTACATGGACACTAGGACTTAAGACTAGAATGATTTCTAAGTTAGGAACGTGACACAAAAACATGGTGCATACCGCCTAATCTCAGTACTTGGATGCCCTGGCCAGGTATTCAATTATTGAAGAAAGGTAAGTATGGAACTCTTAGATTGTTATCTTTCTGATTACTCTGATCAAGTAGTCATTTTGAGACAATCTAAAGAGCATAATGAATAAGAAACCGTGGTGTGAATATCTCAATCTTACCTTAAAGAAGATGAGAATTGCATCATAATCTATCAAAACTTGAATGTTTAGTAGCTAAAGAGAAAGACACAACACCAAGAAATCTAAATCCGAATACAAATAAGAAAAAGAGAAGTTCTTGAAGATGTGATTCAAGAAGAGAATAAAGTAAAATATAGATAAGTCTATGCTTATAAAGTGATTCAAGGTATGAAACCCACATAAGATAGAGAGAACTCCAATGATAAGTATAAAATGAGAAGATGAATGAGAACAATGGCAAAGGAATAAGGTGGAACTTGAGTTAATCACAGACCAATCTATGTCTGTAAGAAAGTGTTAATGTAAAATATGCATGGCATTTAAAAGAAATTAAGGTAGATTATCCATGTTTAATGAACAAAATGTGGAGTATGATGATTTGCCTTTTGATAAGTGGTTGAAAAATAGAATAAAATAAGAGAACATACCCAAATGTGATAAATAGTCATGAAGGAAGGAGTAATAAGATATGTTAATCATGATGATTCCTATGCTAATGGCAAGGAACCCGAAATGAAAAAGGTAAAATGATACATTAGATGTTGTAACCTGCATAATGAAAATAGAATTGGTTACCTTTTTTCTAGTGACCCTTGAAAAATGTTTCTATGATGTGGAAAGTGTGTTTCCCTTTGTGTCTTTCCTTTCCAAGGCACAACTTTCAAGTGGATCATTTCCACTTGGTATGTGTGGATTCATTGTAAACATGAGGGTGGATAGCTTATTATAGTATAAGGTTGCTTGGACGATGGTTCCAAGATAATAAAGAGTGTGATGATTTTGCTTTTGAGCCTTCCAATAATTAGGAAGACTCCTCTTATATGTCTTGATATTTGTTATGTTGGTAAAAGTGGATGAGATAATGATGTGAGTCCTTATAGCACATGAGGTGGATACCAAGGTAATGAATCCTAGTATCCAAGATGTATCAACAGTATGAGAAATATGTGAAGGTTGGAGATGTTTATTAAATGAACATTCCAAGCGTTCCTCCCCTTAAATAGAGGGATAGAGAGTTGATGATAACCCTCTAAATGTTGTTTGGAAGGAAAAACAAAAGTGATTCTATAATGTTATGTTTGGTATAGTGATAGCTGGGCAAGACCACTGTCAAGGATAGATGGTTTTTTGGTCAATAGATATGTGATACATGTTCCTTTAAGATTAACCTATGATCAAATATCAATGCATAAGAGTTGTATTGGATGACATAATTCACATGACCATGATGAGTTTAGAGTTATGTCCTTTAGACTAACCAATGTACCAATATAATTTGTGAATAGGAGGAACAGAGTGTTCAAGTATTGTCTTACAAGTTGTAGCAAGATTTGAATGAAGACATGTCAAACTATTTCAAATATGGTCAAAAATATGATCCATATTTCTTCAATAACCTTAGGGTTGTCGAAGAATCAATAGCTATGAGACAAGTTGAACAATAGTGAGATGGGGTTGATTAAGTGTCTTTATGGGATCATGATATGTCTTCTAAGTAGGTTGTGTAAATCCTAGTAAGGTGAAGATAGTGTTGTTGTTTTACCCCTAACAAGGTTGACTAGGAATGATGTTTCCTTGTATGGAATGAAAGGTTCCAGCGTCAGCATTTCTTTTTATGTTTAAAAAGAACTGACAAGTGTTCCAGTATCAGTGTATCTAAAAAATAAGGGATAGATACATCACTTTTTTATGCTTCAAGTAATGGTATGGGACACATGCCATGATTGGTAAAAAGCTAGAAAGTATGACTTTTGAGTAATGTATTGATACAATAGATATAATTTTAGTATGATAACTAGAATTTAAAGTTAAACATTACTACTAGAGTTGTACGGATGACACAACAAGTTTCTACATTCCACATTGAGAATGTCTTCTTAGGTGGGGTTTTTTGTGCTGACCCAAGATGAGATATGTATGAATGATGTGACATCACCATGATATGCAAGTAACCATGTGAAGGTAATAGGATGAGGTGCAAAGGAAGTACCCATCTTTGTTTACCTTGGATTTCGGGGGCAAAATCCCTATTAGGGGTTTATAGTTGTAAGGCCCCTAAACTTGCTTAATGAGTTGAATAAGCTTAATTATCATAATTGAATTCTTATAACCCTAATATAACTTTTTTATATTATTTTAAATCATATGACATGCCTATGTTTCAAATTTGGTCCAATTTGGACATTGTTTGAGTAAGTTATGCATTTGTATGCACATTTTGGAGTTTTCTACAATTTACCAAATTGAGGGGTTTTCTTTGCAATTTTTCACATACATTATGTTCATTAGATGTTATATTATCATTCTTGAGTTTTTTTTATCCATGGGGAACCTAGTTGAGCCATGTTTTGAAGGTGTTTTCCTCAAGGGTATTTTAGGGTTTACCCCTTCATGGATGAGCTACCTTTAGTAGTTATCAACTAATGAATTATGTGATTGGCTGGGAAATTCGACAAAGGAAAGCTAATCAGTTCTATATGGAAGGTGGGGGAGCTTCTTGTGTGTGTTATTATATATTCTTAATAGTTTAAGGGCATAGACACATGGGGAAGCTACTTTTACACCTCATGCTTGCTTCCATCCTTATCCATGGGCAATATTTACCTCTTCCTTGCCCAAGTACTAAACTATGTTTTCTTTCTCTTTACTCTAACCTAGAGCAATGACTCCACTCTGTTTTTCTTTATAACCAAGTGCTCTAAGTCAGAATATAACCTCCTTTTTGGAGAAGAAGGTCTCTTAGAGCTCCATCTAGCCCTACCTAGGGTTTCCAATGTCATTTTCTAGGGATTTTGACCAAGGCAAGTTACTTTCTTCCTTCCTTCTCCATTTATATTTCTCTTCTCCTTCTTTAAACATTCCTCCAGGTCGTAACCCTAATGTTTCATGGTAGAATTTGCTCTAAAGCTCTAAAACCCTGCCTTTCTTGCTCCTTATGTTTAGGGTTTTCTCATTTGATGAAGAAAGGTGCTAGGTGGACGAGTCATAGCTTATGCTTGGACTTTCTACCCTGCCTGAGCAATATTTCTTCTATGTGGGTATCATATTCTCATTATAGGCAAGTTTTATAACTTTCTCCACGTTTATTGCTTACCATAAGCTTGCTAGCTCATGTTCTTGCTTGAAAATGATGATCCATGCACTAAAAAGCTATGCTTGACTTGGATTTTGATTTTTATAATGTTCCATATTCTGATTTCAGTTCTAGATGAACCTATGATCATGTTTATGTTATTTTTAAGGTATAATATGACTTGTCTCAGGTTGGTTTGACAACCTATTGTGCTAAGCACCTATCGACCAATGGTCAATTATAGGGTTTAAAGCTAATTTCTTCTATAAACACATGACTCAATGGTGGTACCATTGGAACAACCAATGGTGTTGTCTTCATGACAACTGATGGTGGTGACCAAGGGTGTCAACTTACGTTCACCCCTTAGGCCAGTCATTGGCCTAATTATAAGCCTAATGATTAACAACTAAGTACCCTAATGATGCTATCAATCAATGGTGATATTAGTTTGATATTTGATGTTGATTAATGAATATAGTGTTGATCTAACAACCTATGGTGACTTAATGGTTAGTAATGATGATGTATCAGATCTCCAAAACCTATGGTGAGTTAATCATATAGTTGTAGCATCAATTAAGCCTTAGACCAATGGTTTCTAGGGCCACTTGATGCAATGGTCAGACCTATATTGTAATTGATGGTTTTAACATGTGAACTTGACCCAATGGTCAAGATCTAATGTTTATTCCTTTAATAAAGTGGAATGATGGATAATGTAATATGTTGCTCCTAATAATGAGATTTATATGGTTTCCTTTATATGATCAGCTTAAGGAGCTTACTTGTTGACAATGGATGGCTTGTTTTAAATGAATAGTCGATTGTGGGTTTTGCCCTACTCTCAATGGAACTTTTTGTGTTGTTAATCAAGGGATGTCAAGGGTTAGATGATGACTCCTTCTAGAGAACAAATCAAGGAATTCATAGTGGTTTATCCTAGGTGTTTACTTATGTAAACAACCAATGGTCTTACCTTTATAACATCCAATGGTTCCGGGTGACATTGTGGTATGGTGATATTGGTTGAATGATGATGGAACAAATGGTGGGTTACCATTAATAAGGTAGTCTTACCTATTCACTCATATGAATAGAAGAGATAATAACCATATTGTTTTGATATGTAACCCTAATGAGGTATAGCTTGTAATACCTAGCTTTAATATACCTAAATGATGGTAATTGGGTATGAATAGTCCTTGAATGACTGATACAATGATGGAGTACTCTGTTACTATTGTTAAAACCCTAGTATGCTATAACCTGATGGTTACACCTTGATTTATGTGTAGGTTCATACTTGAGAATAGTATGGAATGTGATGGTGATGCTTCACCTTATGCATCCATGATCCAATGGGGATGTTTTGAGTTAGGGTTTGGGTATAAGTGTTGATTGTATCATTGATATAATTTATCATGTTGAACCTAACTCTAATGCAAGAAGATAAAGATGAGTATTTATGTTTAACATTCTTATATGATGGAATGATGATGGAATAACCTCCTTAACATGATCATAACATTAATGTGTTAATGGGTGGTTATCATAGCCACATGGTTGATACTTTCTTAAGATAAATATGTGCATTATGAATATGATGAGTGTTAATCATATCTAGATTTCTTGCATTTTGATGTAATACAAGAATGTTCTTAATGTTAATATAACCCTACTATGGTTGTTTATGAATATCTCCTAGCTCATTAATGCAATATTGTGCCGATCTGGTGTATTATATGTAAGTTATGTTATTGAGCCTTGTTAGAAGGCATGGAAAGATAATGATGATCTTGTAGGGAATAGTATGATGGTCTTAATGACCTTTGGGCAAGGTTTAGCCCTGAATGAGGTGTAACCCTCATGTTGATAAGGTTTGATACCCTTTGATATTGTGAAAAGGATTTATATCCTATGATAGTATGATGGTCTTAATGACCTTTGGGCATGGTTGAGCCCTGAATGAGGTGTAATCATCTTATGTTGATAAGGGTTGATACCCTGTGACATTGTGAAAAGGATTTATATCTTGTGATAGTATGATGACTAGTGTGGTCTCATGAATGGCAAGTGAATAGTGTTGGCTAAATTGGACATTATTATAATCCCTTTGTTTTGATGATGACAAACATTTCATTATTATAGATCTAACATGCTACTTGAGCGTTGCAGGTCTTAGGTGGATGACAAACAACTTGGAAGATCTATATGCTCAAATCACTTTAAATCATGATTGTAATCAAATGTAAAAACTTGTACAAGTATATAATGTACAAGTACTTAGACATCATGTAAATCAAGCATTAGATCTTCCCTAGTCAATCACAACATTTAGATAGGTCATCCCCTACAATAGTGTCACAACTGCACACTCATACACACACTTAGTACTTAGTTTAAAACATTGAAACAGGGTTAATCTCGGTCGACAAAATTCTCGACCGAGACACTCTCGGTCGACAAACTCTTTGATCGAGAATGACCCAGGTAGCCATTAGGCACAGCAGACAAGGTAGTTGGGAGTTGGATCAGAACGTTGCTTCAGACAGTACCTCGGTCGACAAGTCCTCGACCGACTAGGACTCTCGGTCGACAAATCTTCGACCAAGAATGTCTCTGTCTGCAATTTTTAGGATTAATTAACTAGCCATTGTTAAAGCAACTAATGATTACCTAACGGCTAGTTGAGCACTAAGAACCCCCTAGAAAGTGTCTAGAATGTCCTTAAGCATACATAGGCCATTCTTATAAATAGTGTTGGATAAATTGGACATTATGATAAATCCCTTTGTTTCGATGATGACAAACATTTCATTCTTATTATTCTAACGAGCTACTTGAGTGTGCAGGATTATGGTGGATGACAAAGCAACTAGGGAAATCACGAGCTTACATATTTACTTTCATGCAATGTAATCACTATTGTAAAAACTTGTACAGTTATATAATGTACAAGTACTTAGATTGCATGTAAATCAAGCGTTAGATCTTCCCTAGCTACACACCATAGTTAGACAAGTCATCCCTTCCAAAAGGATCACATTATGCACACTCATAAACACACTTAGTGGTTTAATTAAAAGATTGAAACAGAGTCAATCTCGGTCGACCACACTCCTCGACCGAGACACTCTCGGTCGACAAACTTCTCGACCGAGATTGACCAAAAGTAGCCGTTAGACACAGCAGTTGACAGTTGCAAATAAACGTTAATCCAGAGAGCCTGTCGGTCGACGAATCCTCGACCGACTGGGCATCTCGGTCGACGAGTCCTCGACCGAGATGGTCTCTGACAGCAACTGCAGAATTAATTAACTAGCCATTGCTAATGCGCCTAACTTATTCCTAACGGCTAGTTAAGCACTAGGAACCCCCTAGAAGTTGTCTAGAACGTCCTTAAGCATACATAGGTCATTCCTATAAATAGGACATGCCTTAGGTCACCAAAGGACATCCAAGATATACTTGTGCTATACTTGAGCTTGAATACACACTTGCAATCTGTTTTAGAGCAATAGAGCAATTCCTACACTTGCCATTCATTCCTATTGCTCCCATTTCGTGCCCTATAGGCTAGTATCTCCTATCCACTACAATCACATTGTCATACACATTGGTTAGGAGATTTATACGCTTGATATAGGCAAATCAAGCCTTGTGATTAAAAGGATAAGTTGTAATTTCTGTTTTCCTTTCTTGTTCCTGTTTATCTTTTGTACTCTCCTTGCTACTCCTAGGGTTGGAGGCTGCGGATTGGAGAGGGTTGACTTCTCAGGTGGAGAAGGGGACTTCAAGCTACTTCAAGAAGGCTATCGCACGGGAAGCTACTTCAGAAGGCTGGTGCAACGGGAGTTGGTGCATCTACTTCAAGGGAAGGCTGCTTCGGGTTGGGCGATTACTTCTAGGTGAAGGCTGCTTGAAGGGTTTAGGGAAAAGAAATGTATTTTATGTAAAGTCCTTGCAAGGTAATAAAATAATTTCTTTTCAAATCCCGGTTGGGTAAGCAACCGGGTAGTGGACTGACTACCTTAGTATTTGCTAAGGCTAGGAACCACTCTAAACCCTTGTGTCTCCTTGTCCAATCTTTCTCTGTGGTTGCTTGAGTTTAAATTATTTTAAAATCTATATAAAACTCTATTCACCCCCCCTCTAGAGGTTTTCAATTGGTATCAGAGCAGGCTTCAAGGAGCCCTAACAAGGTCTTGAAGAGATAAAGGGAGGAGGTGACTACAACCACAAGAAAAGGAGCATGGACCAAAGTTCGACAAGTTGCAATTGGTGCTTAGGAACAAAGCACTCTACGTCTAAATGTCCATGGAGGTCAAAGAAAGGAGATGCACATAAAGAGTGTTTCGTTGCTACAATAAGTGAGGAAGAAGAAGAAGAGGTAAGTTTGCTTGATTTACCCAAGGAGGAGTTAGTTGCTATTATTGAAGAAACACATAACAAATATGTTGAATACAAAAAGAAATTAAAGAAATCAAATAAAGAAAATGATGATCTAAATGCTAGACTTCTTGAGCTTACATCCGAAAATGATGATTTATATGCTAAATTGAATACTCTTGGTTTTGAAAAAGATAGCATTATGTCTGACAATCGTACTTTGAAATCATCTCTAAGTAATAGTGAAGTGAAAATTTTCACTCTAGAGACTAACTATGATCTTCTATGTCAAGAAAAGACTGAATTGCTTGCAAAGTTAAATGATATTCAAAAACAACCTATATTGTGCACCCATGTAGATTATGACAATATAGTGAAAGAAAGAAATATGCTATCATCCAATCTAGATCAAGCAAAATTAGATATCAAGAAAAGAATGGATGAGATCGTTAAGTTGCAACAAGAAGTTAGTAAGTTAAGCAACAATGGAATCCTTGATAAAATATTAGAAAATTCCTATCATCAAATAGGGAGAAGAGGACTAGGTTATAAGCCTAAGGAGAAATCCTATCAACAACCTAGTTGGAGAAGGACACAAGCAAGACAATCCATGAATGTACATAGAGGCAAATATACTTTTGTACCAAAGAACAACCTAGACCAAAATCATAGAAAGAGATATGAGGTTGATTCTATATGTTGCCACTATTGTTCACGTATTGGACATTACTCCTTCTCATGCCCATACAAGAAAAAGAATAATGAGATGGTATGGGTTCCAAAATCCCCAAATTGATTCGATTAGACTAAGTTGAGATATGACCAAAGACTTTAATTTGCATATCTTTATGACTATCTCAACTTAACATATAGGGATAACAAATTTATATCAATTAAGGATTAATCAAAACTTAAAAGATTTGAATATGATTAAGTTGAGATATAATCTAAATGTTACTTTGGTATTCATATGTTTATATCAAACTGATCTTTGAAATAATTAAATTAGATACAGTCTATATTGTACTTGAAATAGAATTCTGAACACTTTCCAGAAATTGGGTCGGTCGAAGATTTGTCGACCGAGTGAAAACCCGGTCGAGAAATGGTCGACCGAGCATGTCACTGTTTTTCAGTCTGCAGTAAAATTGCTGAATAATTGATTGATTAGTGGCTATCTAATTGTTGTTAATGACTGTTTTACATAACAAGTTGAAGATCTTTTTGAATATAAATGATATCATTTTCTCAATTGAAAATCAAGTTTAGAAATCCCTATTTTATAATGTTTACATGATATTCTTTAAAGCATCTATCTAGATAGAAATCATGTGTTATGACATTTAGTTTAAATGATTACAATTAATGTATGGTTCTATCATTGCATCATGGATATGCTTTCACTATTTTATCATTCAACTCATAAAAATGGTGCTATGGTACATAGAACAAATGGAAAATGATTATTGTATACATGACTTCTTGATGAAAATAGCAAGAAAATGTTTTATTGGTGATTTATTGCTTATACATAGAGATTTTCTCAATAGGTATCTATAAGAAATTGAGACATTAATCATGCTTTCATTCTTAAGAAAATGTTTTCATATTGAGAATCATTTAACATGATCATTATGGACTCATTGGTTTAAAATAAGCTTTGTCATATATGCAAACCATGAATGATCATTGTAATGCATATAATTGCAAATGTCATTAGCATAAAAGTGTCTTGACATAATAGATAATGCTTGTAGACACAACTTGTAATAATGATGTTGCTATGACAAGCCAAACGGTATTTCTTGGAACAAAATTTTAATGTTTTTATCTATTTGCTTGGTCTAAGAAATCAAAAGCAAAAATCTTGACTTTAAGATGTTAATCTTGCTTTCAAAATATATGTTTCTAAAGAATCTTATTATAAGGGTATAAGCAGAAATTTGATATTTATGTACCCATAGCATTATTTACAATAAATGGAAATGCATTCTAGAAAAATCTAGGTCAAAGAATTCACTACAATACTATAAAGGGTATATCTTAATATGCTTCAAATTGATATTTATAGCTATCTGCAGAATTTATACTTCACATATGAATATTTATCTTGGAAATCTGCAGAATTTGCCTCTTGGTTAAAACGACATTTAGCCAAGGGGCGCTACGGTCGTAGTCAAGGGCGACCTAAAATAAGCTTTGACAAAATGCTTATTTGGACATCATTTTATTGCACTTAATCTTAGTATACTTATGATAAAGGTCAAAATCAACATTTAAAATTATTTGTGACCTTAGAAGCATTAAATTGCCTAAATTATAAGATTAAGGGGGAGCGCATAAAAACGAATTTGATTGCCTGATACGACCTTAGTATTTTTACTCTTGGTTATGAAGAAATTTATAAAATTGATATATCTTGAACTTAAAGGAACTCTCTAAACAAATCAGGGCTTAACATCCCTTGCATTTGGTTGGAGACATTTTTATGTACTCTAAGCTTAAAGGAATCTCATTTAATTTAGGGATAGATGAGAGATAAATATACATTTGTCATGAGCTTAAGGGAATCTCATATCATTTTCAGGGCTTAACATCCCTTGTAAAATGGGTGAGAAATCTATATACATATGCCATGAACCTAACATGATCTCATATCATTTCAAGGCTTAATATCCTTTGCAAATGATTGAGAAACAAATAGTGGATAAATTAGACACAAATCCATGTTTCTAAAAGGATATCTATTTAAGGGGGAGCAAAATATAAAATTAAAAGGGAAAAGAAAATAAAATATTCAAATTGGATATCTTTTTGAAATGACAAAGGGGGAGAAAGAATATAAAATCAAAAATATAAATATATATGAGTTTCATCCTGATTTCCAGCACTCACCCTTGTAAAACAAGAATGGCTACAAAAGGTAATCTTCAGGTATGAAACTCACATGCTTTATATTTCCTTATTTCATATTTTAGGAAATGTTTGTCATCTTCAAAAAGGGGGAGATTGTTGGATAAATTGGACATTATGATAAATCCCTTTGTTTCGATGATGACAAACATTTCATTCTTATTATTCTAACGAGCTACTTGAGTGTGCAGGATTATGGTGGATGACAAAGCAACTAGGGAAATCACGAGCTTACATATTTACTTTCATGCAATGTAATCACTATTGTAAAAACTTGTACAGTTATATAATGTACAAGTACTTAGATTGCATGTAAATCAAGCGTTAGATCTTCCCTAGCTACACACCATAGTTAGACAAGTCATCCCTTCCAAAAGGATCACATTATGCACACTCATAAACACACTTAGTGGTTTAATTAAAAGATTGAAACAGAGTCAATCTCGGTCGACCACACTCCTCGACCGAGACACTCTCGGTCGACAAACTTCTCGACCGAGATTGACCAAAAGTAGCCGTTAGACACAGCAGTTGACAGTTGCAAATAAACGTTAATCCAGAGAGCCTGTCGGTCGACGAATCCTCGACCGACTGGGCATCTCGGTCGACGAGTCCTCGACCGAGATGGTCTCTGACAGCAACTGCAGAATTAATTAACTAGCCGTTGCTAATGCGCCTAACTTATTCCTAACGGCTAGTTAAGCACTAGGAACCCCCTAGAAGTTGTCTAGAACGTCCTTAAGCATACATAGGTCATTCCTATAAATAGGACATGCCTTAGGTCACCAAAGGACATCCAAGATATACTTGTGCTATACTTGAGCTTGAATACACACTTGCAATCTGTTTTAGAGCAATAGAGCAATTCCTACACTTGCCATTCATTCCTATTGCTCCCATTTCGTGCCCTATAGGCTAGTATCTCCTATCCACTACAATCACATTGTCATACACATTGGTTAGGAGATTTATACGCTTGATATAGGCAAATCAAGCCTTGTGCTTAAAAGGATAAGTTGTAATTTCTGTTTTCCTTTCTTGTTCCTGTTTATCTTTTGTACTCTCCTTGCTACTCCTAGGGTTGGAGGCTGCGGATTGGAGAGGGTTGACTTCTCAGGTGGAGAAGGGGACTTCAAGCTACTTCAAGAAGGCTATCGCACGGGAAGCTACTTCAGAAGGCTGGTGCAACGGGAGTTGGTGCATCTACTTCAAGGGAAGGCTGCTTCGGGTTGGGCGATTACTTCTAGGTGAAGGCTGCTTGAAGGGTTTAGGGAAAAGAAATGTATTTTATGTAAAGTCCTTGCAAGGTAATAAAATAATTTCTTTTCAAATCCCGGTTGGGTAAGCAACCGGGTAGTGGACTGACTACCTTAGTATTTGCTAAGGCTAGGAACCACTCTAAACCCTTGTGTCTCCTTGTCCAATCTTTCTCTGTGGTTGCTTGAGTTTAAATTATTTTAAAATCTATATAAAACTCTATTCACCCCCCCTCTAGAGGTTTTCAAATAGGACAAGCCATAGGACACTCAAAGTACACTTGTGCTACACTTGGGCATTCATACTTGCAATTGGAAATTCATTCTTGTGAGCAATTGAGCAATTCCAAAATTGGCTATACATTTCCATTGCTCTAAATTCGTGTCCTATAGGCTAGCATCTCCTACCCACTACACCTACACTTCCATACACATTGGTTAGGAGATCAAAACGTTTGATATAGGAAATCAAGCCTTGTGCTACAACGGTATTGTAATTTCTATTTTTCCTTCTTGTTCCTTTTTATCCTTTGTACTCTCCTTGCTTCTCCAAGGGTTGAAGGCTACGGATTGGAGAGGGTTTGACTTCTCAGGTGGAGAAGGGTCTTCTCGTGGAGAAGGTGGACTTTGGACTACTTCAAGAAGGCTTTCTCAACGGGAAGCTACTTCAAGAGGAAGGCTACTTCAAGGGGAGATTGAGGTTACTTCAAGGAAGGCTGCTTCAAGGTTGGTGAGACTACTTCTAGGTGAAGGTTGTCCGAAGGGTTTGGTGAAAGTGTTGTAATTTTATGTAACATCCTTGCGAGGTAATAAAATTAAATACTTTCAAAATCCCGGTTGGGTAAGCAATCGGGGAGTGGATTGACTGCCTTAGTATTTGCTAAGGTTGGAACCACTCTATATCCTTGTCCCCTTGTCCAATATTTTTGTGGTTGCTTAATTTGGTTGAATGATTATTAAATTATCATAAAACCCTATTCACCCCCCCCTCTAGTGGTTTTTCAATTGGTATCAAAGCAGGCTTCAAGGATCTCTAATCGAGTCTTGAAGAATGAAGGGTGGTGGAGTCTACAACTGCAAGAAAAAGAAAAGCATGGACCAATCTTCAACTAGTTGCAATTGGTGCTTAGGAATAAGGCACACTACACCTAGTTGTCCATGGAGGTCAAAGAAGGAAGATGGGCATAAAGAATGCCTTATTGCTACAATAAGTGAAGAAGAAGAAGAAGAAGAGGTAAGCCTTTTTTATTTACCTAAAGAAGAGCTAATTGCTAGTCTTGAAGGGACACATAATAAGTATATTGAGTGCAAGAAGAAATTAAAGAAATATAATAAAGCAAATGATGAGTTACATGCTAAACTGCTTGCTCTCACATCTAAAAATGAAGATCTCAAAAATACTATTGAAGATCATGATATTAAGCTGAAATTAGTAGAAGTAAATTGCAATCTTCTTTCCCTAGAAAAGATAAACTTGCAAACTCAAGTAAATGATCTTAAAAAACAACCTGTTTTGTGTACACATCTAGATTACGATATTATTGTGAAAGAAAGAGATTCTTTGTTATCTAATCTAGATCAAGCAAAGTTAGATATCAAGAAGAGAATGAATGAGATTGTTAAGCTGCAACAAGAAGTTAGTAGTTTGAGTAACAATGATACTCTTGATAAAATCTTAAATGATTCTTATCGTCAAATTGGAAGGAGAGGACTAGGTTATAAGCCTAAAGGAAAATCTTACCAAAACTCTAGTTGGAAAAATACACAAGTGCTAGAGAAACAATCTATGTATGTATCTAGAGGCAAATATACATATGTACCCAAGAACAACGTAGAACAAAATCATAGAAAGAGATATGAGGTTGATTCTATATGTTGTCATTATTGTTTGTGTCTTGGACATTATTCTTTCTCATGTCCTTACAAGAAAAAGGATGTTGAGTTAGTGTGGGTTCCAAAACCCCCAAACTAAATGAACAAAATTAAGTTGAGATATGACCAAAGACTCTAAGTTGTATATCTCTATGTCTATCTCAACTTAACATAATGAGATAACAAATTGATTCAAGTAATTAAAATTTCTAACTTGAAAATATACATTTTAAACAAATCTGCAAAGACACATCTTTGAAAATTTGTCTTAATTAGGGTCCTCAAAACAAAAAGATTTGAATATGATTAGTCGAGATTTGATCTAAATGTTACTTTGATATTCATATGTTTTATCTCAACTAAACTGAGTTTTCAAATTGCATAATTGAATTGAAAATAGTCTATGTTTTACTTGGAAACAATTATTGAAAACAACTCTGAAACAATATAGAAACATTCTCGGTCGAGAAACTGTTCGACCGAGAACACTGTCAGTCGATACTTAGTCAACCGAGCAGGTTACTGTTTTCAAGTTTGCAACAAATCTGATAAAATCTGTACAAACAACATCATTCTCGGTTGAGAAAAACGTCGACTGAGATAAATTTGATCGACAAACAGTTCGACCGAATCAAGTTCTGCTGAACCTGTTTTCAATTAATCTAGTTTGCTATCAATTTGTTATTAATGATTGATTTAATATGCAAATCAAGAATAAATCTTGGAGACCATCTTTGAAACAAGACATATTGATCTTTTGCATCATGAATTAAGGTATAACATTATGAATATAAAATCCTTAAACATACTTGCAAAAGTATTATATGAAGACTGATTTTTGAACAAACCTTATTCATTGGTTGAAAAAGTTTATTAAGCCTGTTCATTTACATGGTTTGTCTTAAAATTGAAAATCCATGAATCATGAATGAGATTATTTTGGTTTAAAACTAAAACTTATGCACCATGTTGGTATAATCAAGGAAATTACATGCTTCTATCTTGATCATTGTATTGTGGATATGCTTCTACTGTTCTATCATAATCATTGTGCCATGATCATTATGTTTCATTGGTTTGTCTAAAATGATCTTTGATCCATATCTACAAACCATAAATGGATATTGTTTTTTATCATTATGATCCAGCTCATATGGAGATGCCATTTTGCATAAACAGTAAAACATCATGGCACAAATGCATTTTAAATTAAAAATCTGTAGAAATTATACTTCTCATATAAGTGTTCAAATTGGAAATCTGTAGAAATTGCCTCTTGGTTGAAATCAAGTTTGACCAAGGGGCGCTATGGTCAAAGTCAAGGTCGACCTAAAATAAGCTTGAAAAAAATGCTTATTTGTACATCATTTTACTGCACTTAATCTTAGTATCTTGATTCAAAATGCATTTATCATATTGAAAACATAAATTTAGTGCATAACTTTCATAAAAGGCCAACTTATTATGATCTAATATTGATTGTGACCTTAAAATCCTTAAATTATCTTGACTATAAGATTAAGGGGGAGCTCACACAAACTATCTTGATTACAAGATTAAGAAGCTTACAAAACTTTGTAAACATCATTTAAAGCTTGTTATGACCTTAGTATTTTTAATTTTGGTTATGAAAATAAAGGAATCTACAAATTTCATGAATGTGATATATATCTTGTTCTTAATGGAATTCTCTAAACAAATCAGGGCTTAACATCCCGTGCATTCGGTTAGAGACACTTTAAAGCTTAAAGGATTCTCATATCATTTTCAGGGCTTAACATTCCTTGTAAATGGATGAGAAATCAATACACATATGCCATGAACTTAGAAGGAACTCATATCATTTCAAGGCTTAACATCCTTTGCAAATGATTGAGAAATAAATTGTGGCTAAATTTAACAATAATTGGTTTGCATTAATCCCTTGTTTTTCAATTGAATATCTCTTTAAGGGGGAGCATAGCATAAAATTAAGGGGGAGAAATAAAAAGTCATACTAAATAATTA
This sequence comes from Alisma plantago-aquatica, assembly GCA_963693085.1. Taxonomy (NCBI): domain Eukaryota; kingdom Viridiplantae; phylum Streptophyta; class Magnoliopsida; order Alismatales; family Alismataceae; genus Alisma; species Alisma plantago-aquatica. The sequence goes on along the minus strand of OY856415.1, from coordinate 50,659,413 downwards.
TCTTGGATATCTTTTTGAAATGACAAAGGGGGAGAAATAATATAAAATAAAATGAGTTTCATAATATCTCGGACATCACCCACTTGCAAAACAAAAACGGCTACAAAAGGTAAACTTCAGGTATGAAACTCATATGATTTACAATTCCTTATTTTATATTTAGGAAATGTTTGTCATCTTCAAAAAGGGGGAGATTGTTGGCTAAATTGGACATTATTATAATTCCTTTATTTTGATGATGACAAACATTTCATTATTGTAGATATAACATGCTACTTGAGTGTTGTAGGTCTTAGGTGGATGACAAACAACTTGGAAGATCTATATGCTCAAATCGCTTTAAATCATGATTGTAATCAAATGTAAAAACTTGTACAAGTATATAATGTACAGGTACATAGACATCATATAAATCAAGTGTTAGATCTTCTCTAGTCAATCACAACATTTAGATTGGTCATCCCCTACAATAGTGTCACAACTGCACACTCATACACACACTTAGTACTTAGTTTAAAACATTGAAACAGGGTTAATCTCGGTCGACAAAATTCTCGACCGAGACACTCGCGGTCGACAAACTCTTTGACCAAGAATGACCCAGGTAGCCGTTAGACATAGAAGACAAGGTAGTTGGGAGTTGGATCAGAACGTTGCTACAAACATTACCTCGGTCGACAAGTCCTCGACCGACTAGGACTCTCGGTCGACAAATCTTCGACCGAGAATGTCTCTGTCTGCAATATTCAGGATTAATTAACTAGTCGTTATTAAAGCAACTAATGGTTACCTAACGGCTAGTTGAGCACTAAGAACCCCCTAGAAAGTGTCTAGAATGTCCTTAAGCATACATAGGCCATTCCTATAAATAGGACAAGCCATAGGACACTCAAAGTACACTTGTGCTACACTTGAGTATTCATACTTACAATTGGCAATTCATTCTTGTGAGCAATTCCAAAATTGGCTATACATTTCCATTGCTCTAAATTCTTGTCCTATAGGCTGGCATCTCCTACCCACTACACCTACACTTCCATACACATTGGTTAGGAGATCAAAATGCTTGATATAGTAAATCAAGCCTTGTGCTACAACGGTATTGTACTTTCTATTTTTCCTTCTTGTTCCTTTTTATCCTTTGTACTCTCCTTGCTACTCCTAGGGTTGAAGGCTGCAGATTGGAGAGGGTTTGACTTCTCAGGTGGAGAAGGGTCTTCTCGTGGAGAAGGTGGACTTTGGACTACTTCAAGAAGGTTGTCTCAATAGGAAGCTACTTCAAGAGGAAGGCTACTTTAAGGGGAGCTTGAGGTTACTTCAAGGAAGGCTGCTTCAAGGTTGGTGAGACTACTTCTAGGTGAAGGTTGTCCGAAGGGTTTGGTGAAAGTGTTGTAATTTTATGTAACATCCTTGTGAGGTAATAAAATTAAATACTTTCAAAATTCCGGTTGGGTAAGCAACCGGGTAGTGGATTGACTGCCTTAGTATTTGCTAAGGTTGGAACCACACTAAATCCTTGTCCCCTTGTCCAATATTTTTGTGGTTGCTTAATTTGGTTGAATGATTATTAAAATATCATAAAACCCTTTGTGTTGGAGGTATTATCAAATATATGTGTTGATACCAATATTCACGAAGCTGATCTGTGCTACTTTGAAGGCCTTGATAGCTACTCGCTCAAGGGAACTTGGAACATCTGCAGAGAAAAATATACCGAACCTTACTAGACTAATTGGCTCTGGAAACTCAAGCTGTCGAACAGAGTGAAACTCTTTGGATGGAAGTTGTTCCATGAAAAACTTATTACCAAATCCTTCCTAAAGTCCAAGGGGATTCACCTGGCATCCAGATGCCAGCTGTGCAAGAAGGTGTCTGAAGATGAAAAACATGTGTTGTGGCTATGTGATTTCTCAAAGAAGGTGTGGAAGTATGCTAGACACCATCTCCCTACAAATCCAAATGGTTCAAAGGAGCTAATAAATCTCAAAACTCTAAAAGAAAAATAGTTGGACTTGCTCACTCTGTATCATCTATGGTACATGAGGAACCTCACCTGTTTTGAAGACATAGAGCCTAAACCCAAATTAGTTTGGCAAAAGGCCTATGCAGATTTTTGTTCTTTGCATGGATAATTTTCTTGCATAGATAGGCTTCCCCTTTATAGTTTTTTTTATACAAACCACTCCACTTGTATATGCTGATTTCTTTTGGTTATGAATAGAAAGGTGTGCTTAATGATAAAAAAAATGTTTTGGATATGCTTAAGATTGTAGATGTGTACATACAGTAGCCATGCTTATGTTGATAACTATACCGCTATTGCTGATTATAATCATGATGCTAACTATCTCATGTTGTTAGTTATGATTAGCATTTTAGGCATGCCTTTGTAACTAGAGATGCATATACTGCTAATCATGCTTATCCAGATACTTGTGCTTATGATGTATCTCTTCTTATGATGTTGATATGTTCAACCTATTAGACATGTTGATGTTGTTATCTATGCATATGATACTAGATTTATTCATGATGTTAGAGATGCTCATGTTGCTAGACTCCTTATATTGTCAATAGGGATATGAGAATAGTCTGGTTAATGAAAATAGTTATTATCTACTCCTTTATGTATTTTGTTAATCATCAGTGTTGTTGAGCTTATTTTTTATATATGATTAAACTGCTTAAACTATCTCATTACCTAAAAATGTTGGAATCAATAAATGTTGTTGGAGGTTATATCTCTTGCTGGGACATGAGTCTCACCATTGTGGTTTGCCACATCTTTTTAGGTAATCAGCCATGATGGAAACAGAATCGTGGAAGTAAAGAGGAGCTATAGTAATGAATCTTTAAGAAAGTTGATAGATGTTTAATGTGTCCTAGAGTAATCTGTGTACTCTTAGGTCCGGGCAGGAAAAGTTTGTATATGGTGTTTCAAATGAATTGAAATTTTGTTAGCATGTTAATGTTTATTGCGTGGCATATACAATATTGTTCTCTTGTGTATATATGTTGTGGCTAAGGTTATAGAACAATTTGTATCAAATTCTTGGCATAGTATGTTTATAAGAAAGATGTTGGGTTCTTTTGCAAATGTTTCTGAGCGGGTGCTGATGTTGAAATCAATTTTAGTTTACCCATATTTTTGGGTATGTGATTAATTAGTGATCGATTGTTATTTATATTTTGAGTAATCTCATTTAGTGTAACGGGTTCTCACATTGAAGATAATAATTAGGGTTTTCATATATTCCTAAAATACCTAGGTAGGTCATTCATACTTGGAATATACTTGACACTTGAATAAATGTTGGATATCTCAAAATATTGTTGGTCATAAATGAATGATCTACCCTAAGGTTTAAATAGGAATGAATAACCTTAATCATGAATAATGAAACATGATCTTTTAATATCATGATCTTGACATCCAAATCTTTTTGATCTAAGATCTGACTTGAGACTCTGATCTATTATTTCTTGGAATCTTGTACTATGAAAATCATCCAAAAAGGTACACTATTATACCTCCTCTTTGAACAGACTAGTGGTATTGATGATAATTTTATGTACCTCTTGAAAATGTATACTTGGATATGTATTTTTTGCGCTACCTCATTTCCTATTGATTAGTCTTCTGAATTTCTATATTGTAGTTTGCAACAAATATGAAACATAAATGATATTCCACATTATGACTACCAATAATAATGATTATTGATATTGAGTACAAACAACCTCCTCATTTGGTGGGTGGAAGTTGTATAAGTTGTTGACCTCCTCCCTTATATGGAGAGATGGATCCTGGTGGACCTCCCCTATCTCGTTGGGGGGATGGAGCCACATATATATAAGCATGCTTGTCGATATCAGCATAATAGGAAACTCATAATAAAATCATGTTGAATAAATATTGTTGAAATCTCTTGTTGATCATTTGAATATAAGTTCTTCCAAGTATACTACTTTGATATAAAACTATCTTACTTGTTTTTAATAGCGTACCACACAATTGCATTGATTGTGTCTTGAATTTCTTGATTTTAGGCCATGCAAAGAATTGAATATTATGCACCTGCCAATATGCTATTTCCTTCATTTCATCTGCTAAAAATAAAGATTACTACATCAATATGGACTTTGCATGGGAGCTAATGCAGAAGGGATGTAGTTGTTAGTTTTAGACTTTCTCATATTATTATTTTCCTTACAAGTTTCCTACGCTCCCTTATGTAAAAACCTTATGGTTCAATTTGAATAAAGTAGGATGTTATTCCCTTATTGCATATTATGCTTGCGTGATCTTCGGGCCACTCAGGGATGGGCGCTCTAATCCCTTAAACACTTCTCATTCAGACGGTGGGATTGGGATTAGGGTAAGTATGGTTCTGTGGTAGTTGGTATCAGATCCATAACGCACGTCATATGCATTAATGAAATGATATTCTTAATCTCATAACCAAGGGAGCCCTAAAGTTCACTATGGTGAAACTGAGGTGTCAAGAAAGAGCATAAAGGGGGTTTTGGCATAATTCCTCCTATTTGTCTTCACGGTGGCTAAGGTTTTACCTGCTCCACCTAGCCTTAGCAGATCCATAAATGGACTGAAGGACTCCCTATAACCCTAGAGAGTCTTCTAGAATCTCATCTCTTCTTTAAGGACTACCCTAATACACCTATTAGAAGGAAGTAGGGTGACTCCTCATCTTTTCTCTCTTATTAGGGTGACTTGACTTGATCTCTACTCGCTCTATTTTGGGTAGCCTAAGGATGGGAAAGAACTAAAATTCAAAAATAAATTGAGAAAGTTGAAATAAAGTTGCAATATTGTCGTGATCTAACATATATCTGATTTGAAAATTATTAATGAGAAAATGTATACCAATTGAACCTTTGTAGATGGCCCCAAAAACCAGGAACAATAAGAATGGTGAAGGAACTTCTGAAACAAAGAATGATAAGGGAAAGAGGCCTCATGGGAGTGATGATGAGGAAGTTGGTTCTACCAATAAGTCCACAAATATGGGGGATTGGGAAACCAAGTAGAAAGCCCTTATGGATGTTTTAGATGATCTAGTACTCCATACAGCATCAGTAGTGCCCACCAATAACACCAAACCCATCGCCATCCAAGATTTCCTGAAACTTAGCTCAGAGGCCTTTTATGGTGAGGATAAGGAAGATGTCCTAGATAAAGTTGATGTATGGATAGTATCCATGGAGAACATTTTTAGGGTTTTGAGGTCTTGAACAAGATAAAGTCACTTTTTCTACCTACAAGTTGAAATAGGTGGCCAAGTTGTGGTGGGAAAATTATGTCTGATCACAACAAGTCATCCCTATTAATTGTGAAGCCTTTAAACCTATTTTTACTACCCATTATCTGCCTTGATCTGAGAGTAAAGATAAACAGAAGCAGTTCCTTACCCTTACCCAAGGTAGCAACACTGTAACTGAGGTAGTTGATAATACCGTCTCCTAGAGAAACATGTCACAAACCTCATGGAAGAGCAAAAGCTAGACTGTTACATTGATGGGCACTTACTAACCCTAATGTCCTTTGCCTCATCATCTAAGCCTACCACTCTTTAGGAAGACTATGACCATGCCTTATCTATGGACAGAACCTTGGGGATGGCACACAGAAAGCTTACCTACCCTAGCCTACCTAGGGCTTACTGATGTTGTGCTCGCAAATCCTGAGCTAAAAGGGAAACCCCATAATAATGGCAATAAGAACAGAAACGGATAAAAGAATCCCAAAAATCCTCCCGCCCAGCACAACAACCAAGGCCAGAACCAAAACTACAACTAAGGCTCTACTCATAATCAAACGCATGGCCCTAATAAAGGACAATGTCAGAATCTCAATGTTCCCTAGTGCCGCAACTCTGGTAATCTCCATTCTGGCCAGTGCAAGTACACCTGTCCAGTCTGCCACTTGTGTAAATAGGAGGAACACTTCATAGACAATTTCCCTCACCCTCCTCTAGCATGGGCCAAACAGGGTGAGCATAGGCCAACCTGTGTCTTTCTAGTGAATGTGGATGAGGCAAATGTCAATAGGAACAAACTCATGGTAGGTACTATTTAAATTTAAAATTATTTCCATTATTCCATATCATAATTAATTTGGACAAACACTTTACATCAAATATATGTGTTTATATAGGTATGATGCACATCTATGACCATTCTATTGTTACTCTTTTTTACTCTGGGTCAACACATACCTTCATGTTGAAGAGTCTTGCCTCTATGCTTAATCTAGAAACACAAGATTTAGGGTACATACTTGATGTAACTACCCCAAGTGGGAAATGAAAATCTCCTACTATATTGTTGAAAAAGTCCCTCTATCTATTGTTGGTCGTGATCTAGACTCAAATTGTATACTCTTAGACATGGAATATTTTACCTTATTTTGGGGATGGATTGACTTTACAAAAATCATGTTTGATCGATTGTCGTGTCAAGAAAGTCATAATTTCTAAATATGACCTTCCAACTCTTATAATTCCTGAAAGAAAATATCAAAATTGAAATATTCTCATTTCCTTGATAAAATCCCAATCTTGATATCCAAAGGGTGTAAATCATACCTAGCAACTGTAACTATAGTCAATGATGATATGAGTGCCCTAGAAACTATTAACATAGTGCATGAGTACCCAAGTGTATAACCTGAGGAGCTCCTTGGGCTACCACCTGATCATTATATTGAATTCTCTATTGACTTGGCACCAGGTATTGTAGCTATTTCTTGGGCACCCTATCAAATGGCTCATGTTGAATTGACCAAATTGAAAATTCAGTTGCATAAATTGCTAGACAAGGGTTTCATCCACCCTAGTTCATATCCTTGGGGAGAAATCGTTCTCTTTGTCAAGAAATAGGATGGATCTCTTCACATGTGCATTTACTATCGTATGATAAACCAAGCTACTCTGAAAAATAAATATCTGATGCCCAAAATTGTAATCAACTTTGTTCTTCTCATGTCTTCTCTAAAAATTAATCTTCGTTGTGGTTACCACTAACTCAAAGTTAAGGATGAAGACATCCCCAAAATTTGTGTTGAACTCAGTATGGGCGTTATGAATATATGGTCATTCCTTTTGGGTTGACCAATGCCCCTGGTGTGTTTATGAACTTGATGAATAGTGTCTTCCAACCTTTCCTTTATGAGTTTGTAGTGATCTTCATTGATGACATCCTAATATATTTAAATGACATTGATTCACATCGTACTCATCTTTGCAAAGTTCTTGATATCCTCCAATCATAGAAATTCTATGCAAAATTTTTGAAGTCATGTTTTTGGGACACATAATTTTTGGTGGAGGAATACGAAGACTGGCATTGCTGCTTCTATCTCTAGGCATTTAACCTTCCAGCAGATTAAGGTTGAACATCAATGGCCAGGAGGTCATCTACAACCCCTACCTATCCCTGAGTGGAAATGGGAAAACATCACCATGGATTTTGTGGTGGGTCTACCTAGGGGCAGGAAAGGGAGAGACACCATTTGGATTATAGTCGATCGTTTGACCAAATCAGCCCATTTTATTACAATTAAAACTATAGACAAAGTTCTAGAGTTAGCAGATCTTTACATTCAAGAGATAGTCAGATTGCGTGGGATTCTTGTATCCATTGTGTCATATCATGATGCAAAGTTCACTTCTCACCTATGGCAACAAGTATAGGAGGAACTGGGGACTCATTTGAATTTCAATATCCTATATCATCCATAAATTGATGGACAATCTGAAAGGACAATTTGGGTTTTAGAAGACTTTTTGATATCATGTGTCCTTGGTTGGGGTGGTTCATAGGACCACTATCTTTCTCTTGTTGAGTTCGCCTATAGTTATAGCTATCAGTCCAGTATAGGCATGTCTTCATATGAAGCCTTATATGGAAGGTCATGTAGATATTTGCTTTACTGGGATGAAGTAGGAGAAAGAAGGATTATGAAGTTTGAGGAGCTATAGCTTTATTCTTACAATGTCAACACATAGGGTAGATACTCATTTTTTGATGGGTGACCATGTGTTTCCCAAGATTTAGCCGATTCAAGCTATTGCGAAGAACAAGGAAAACTTAGTCCTAGATATGAGGGTCCATTTGAAATTTTGTATCGTATTGGGGAATGTGCATACATGTTGGAACTACCTCTATAATACATCATGATGCACAATGTCTTCCATGTGTCAAATCTGAAGCTCAAGGACCCTAGCCATCTCTTCAATCATGAGCCAATTGAATTGAAGGACACCCATGTATACTAGGAAGTTCCAGTCAAGATACTTGATACTTGCACCAAGGAGCTCATAAATAAGAAAATTGATATGGTTGGAGTGTTGTGGAAGCACCATGATAGTGATGATGCTACTTCAGAGTTAAAGTAAGATATGGGGGAAAGGTTTCTTGACCTTTTTAAGGAAGTCTGGATTTTGGGGATAAAATTCATAATGAGGGGAGGATGTGATGAGTGAGTTTATCTAATCTTGTTCAAATACTATTTTGCTCTCATTTATGTTCACTATTAACCTCAATTAATTATTTCTTGACTACTTGATCAGTATTGGCACTCAATTTCGAAATATAATGATCAATATGAACATTATGTACCTTGTAACACTACAACTTAAGCTAATTAATCATATCATCCAAAGTAGCACATTAAGTCATGTAACTTTATATTTGGCCTCTCAAACTTTTTATATATATTCTACACAATATTTTGAACCTATGGTCCAAATTTCACCCCAATTTGATACTCCTATAAATTTCTTGGATTTCTTGAAGTTTATGTGCAAAAATTCATTTTTTACCTTTTAGTCCACCTGATCCATGTCAGCTATCCATGGCAAGTTGAGGGGGACAAATCCTAACCCTCAGATCAGGCTCCCATGGTTTAGAAACATGATCAAGTGGTGAGGACCTTACCTTCAATCTCCCACCATTTACGAGGAGGAAAGGATGAACAGATCATGTTCAAGCCACCACCTTTGACCTTATCATAAGGTTATATTCGAGTAAAAATATGTGTCTCGTGAATTCTCACCCAATGAACCCTAGTTTCACCGAGGTTCATGCATTGTTGAGCCAGATCTATGACCTTCTCGCACCCCTTTCTCACTCTGGAGGCTATAAAATGCAACCCAAACCCTAGCTAGCCCTAAACCTAATGTCGACCCTATAAAACCCCCATCCTCGAGACGTCGTCATCCTCCTACGTGATAACCCCAAACACTCTTGTGCTCTCATGGTCTCAAACACCTTCAATTCCCCTTCTTTTCTCCCACTGGCCTTAGAAGCCACCTCATTGCCAACATTAGCACCTTCTGATCCCAACTCCCCTAGTGTCGGCGTGCTCACCGCCACAACACCCTGACTTCGTGCAGAGGTCTGAGCTGGAGGAAAGACATCAAATTTCCAGTCTAGAGGTAAAAACTGGATCCAAAGACCCAACACACTGAGGAATGAACCAGATCCAAAGATGCACGAGCCGCCTCTCCCACGCCTACTACGTGTCTCAATATTGATCATCCATCATTCATCACATGGTCGTCCCTTTTCAAGCATTTAAGGTATTTTCATCTCTTTCTATCAAATAATTGATAAAATGTCTAGATCTTAGGTAAATCATATAAATGCATCGTAGCTTCAAAAAAATCGATATTATGGTCCATTTTCATCAGAAAAATTAGCATGATCCAATAAAAATGGTTACATGAGTTGAATCGTATGTATTCATCATTTTTATTAAAACACCCATATTAGCCATTTCAAATGCATATGTGTTATCTTTTCTTGTTAATATTTGATCATCTGACCTAAGATTTTATCCTTGACGTTCCTCTTTAAATCAATCGAACCCTGATATTATATTGAACTGAAATGATACTAGTCTATTATGATAATCGTCTAGAGATTTGATAATGACTTCATTGTTGATGATAATAATTAGGGTTATCATATGTTCCTAAAATACCTAGGTAGGTCATTCATACTTGGAATATACTTGACACTTGAATAAATGTTGGATATCTAGAAATACTATTGATCATAAATGAGTGATCTACCCTAAGGTTTAAATAGACATGAATAAACCTAATCATAAAAGATGAAACATGATCTTTTAATATCATGATTTTGACATCCAAATCTTGTTGATCTAGGATCTGACTTGAGACTCTGATCTATTATTTCTCGGAATCTTGTATTCTAAATATCAACCAAAAAGGTACGCTATAATATCGCCTCTTTGAACAGACTAGTGGTACTGATGATAAATTTATGTACCTCTTGAAAATGTATACTTGGCCATGTATTTGTTTGAGCTACCATGTTCCCTATCGATAAGTCTTCTGAATTTCTATATTATAGTTTACAAAAAAATGAATCATAAATGATATTTCCCATTATAATTGCTAGTAATAATGATTGTTGATATTGAGTACAAGAGACCTCCTCATCCGAAGGGTGGAACTTGTACAAGTTATTGATCTCCTCCCTTATATGGAGATATGGTTCTTGGTGACCTCCCCCATTTTGTTGGGGAAATGGAGCCACGTGTATATAAGCATGTTTTTCTATATTATCATAATGGTAAACTCATAATAAAAGGATGCCAAATAATATTGTTTTGAAATTGCTTGTTGATTATTTGAATATAAGTCCTGCCAAGTATACTACTTTGATATAAAATTATTTTACTTGTTTTCAATAGTGTACCATGCCATTGTATTGATTGTATCTTTAATTTCTTGATTTTAAGCCATGCAAAGAACTAAACATTATGCACCTGCCAATCTACTATTTTCTTCATTTTATCTCTTGAAACTAAAGACTAATACATCAATATGGACTTTAGATGGGAGCTAATGTAAAATCATTGTAGTTGTTAGTTTTAAACTTTCTCATATTGTTGTTTTCTTTTCCAAGTTGCCTACGAGCCCTTATGTAATAAGCCTTATGGTTCAATTTCAATAAAGTAGAATGTTATTTCCTTTTAGTATATTATGTGTGTGATCTTCGGGACACTCAGGGACAGGCACAACACTTCCCATCCAGACAGTGGGATTTGGATTAGGGTAAGAATTGTTCTTTGATAGAGATATATCCCCAAAATCACCAGAAAGGAGAGATATTTATCTCAGATTTGGAAATAGATCTCAATAGATGCATAGATGACCAAGGTGTTAAATATCTACAAAGATGTAGAAGATGGTGGTGTGGATCTACAAATATTAGATGACGGTGGTGTAGATCTATAGAAAAATAGATGAACAAAAAGTAGGATAGATATGGCGGCTCAAATGTAGAAGATTATGGAGGTGGCATGGTGGCCCATGTAGATCTAGTAGTAGCAATGTGACACCTCATCTCGCTAAACGAGATTTCTTAAAACACAAAACACGATCAACTACTAAATTAATCACATGGTCAAAAAGCAAAATAACTAAAACCAAATTTCACATCATGGACAAATTCTAAAATGTATACATAAAGGTCCTTCTATTCCATTATCAAATATTATAATAGGAATTTACATTTGTACTCAATGGCCTCTACCACATCCTATATACAAAAGAATCATTTACATTTGCATGCCATATCTACATACACTAGCATACTATGAAAATCTCGTGTCAATACAAATATCTTATCTAGAAAAACACCTCCCATACCCGAACTTGAGAGTATAGGGACAACACTAGGACTCTACTACTGATATCTATAGTTGACCAACCTTCTAAATCTATTGATCACCAGGTCGGTTCTCTTCCATAACACGGTCTCAACTTTATTGCCCACAACCACCTAAAAAGATGTGGTGGCCCATGGGAGAGACCCGATTCCAGTGAGACATATAACTCTCTCCAGTAGATATTGATTACAACAAATTAATTAACAATAACTAATTGGGCAATTAAAGTGTTATATAAGCAATTTGAGGAGATTGAACATTTTAAGCAGACGAAGCAGTTAAGCAAATAATCAACATCAAGTAGAATTATTCAAATTTCATAAGTCTACATCATATAAGAACCATGTAGTATAAAGGTAAGATAATGACTACTCAACCAATGTGAGACGTACTTAACCCTAGAAAATATATGAAACGACTCATATTACATCTTTTGTTATGTCCTGGGGAGTTTGAGTCGCACCACTCAAAGTCCAACTAACACTGTGAAGTGATATTTAGTTCAGTATAAGATCTAGGAGTGCCAGTATCCTAAGGTCTCTTCCCCTCAGTCGGTATGAGTAAACTGCAATGACATACCAGTCAAACTGCCAACAATGACATATAGTCAAATTGATAACAACTAGTATGTATTTGGTACAAGTTACGACACTAAAAACTAGGGTATACAAAACCCTTTCATTCTAGGTACAATCGCAACTGTCCTCAATCACATTAAATAATTGAGGCATGACCATAGCCATCCTCCATAACCTACATTTGTGGATGACAAGGATATATGCTCGACTTCCCACCCCCACATACTCAACATTATGCACTCTGAGTTTCCCTTAGGAATACTCATTTCACCATCCAACAAGTTCTAACATTGAAGATAGCCCTACGGCATAGGGCACCACTACATAATCAGGGTTTCACTTAATTATTTATTCCCAATTGAATGCATTAAGGCTTCATCATACAAGTGGACATACAAACCCGAATTCATTTCTAGCAAAAGTATATATATTTCAACTTTAGAAGATATAAAATATTTGAGGTATAAATCTTAGTCATATTACCACATGCTATCATTGATTGCAATTTAATGGACCACACTTATTATCATACCATTTCAAGGTACCAATTTCTTATCACAAATTCCAGGGTTTCAACCCTTTTTGGATCATGAAGATGATTTCACCTCAATCAGGGCTTCAAACATTCCCCAAAGTCATTAAGACCATCACATGAATCCTTGTAGGATTGTCATTATCATTCTAGTCCTTAAACAAGGCTCAAAATATCATCAACACATAAGTATCCCTTAGATTTAAACATGGCAAGGTACTATGATATTCAATTAGCACTATATTGAGGCTTCAACATAAGGAGAGTGAAATACATTGACATATTAATCGTTAAAGAGATCTAATTATAACTAATAATGATCAATTAATCATACTAGAGTTGGTGTAACAAGACAGGTATCATTAAGGGTACACATCTACTTGTTATGGTGATTTATCAAATAAATTCATACTAGGCCAAAGGTATGACTACCAATTTAAGGCATTGAACCATCGAATTCTCATCCCTAGAGACCCCCTATAACAGTATGAGATTCATACTAATCCATAGGATATTGAAACATCTGACCTCATCCATTCGATCAGGTTCATTGTTCAAAGTCATCAATTAGGGTGTAGGTCCAACCATTAGATCCATTGAATCAAGTGATCATTGGTTTAGGGCTGGTTTGAAGCTACATTTAAGAGCATGACTCACCATCCATTGTCGTGACCTGATCCACCATAAATTGTGACATCTTGGGCCACCTATTGTTTGATAGGATCATCACTACTATCATTTCTCACCATTGAATGTTAGATTATTATTACCATTAGTTAATACCTCCATTAAGGCACTAACTATTTATTATTAAGTGTAATTGAACCAAAACTTGACCTAAGGGGTGACCATCAGTTGACACCCTTGGTCACCACCATAGGTTGTCATGGTGCCACCATCGGTTGTCATGGTGTCACCATCAGTTGATATGGTGTCACGATCAGGTGATGTAGTAGTGAAGGAAAAAGGCTTGAAACCCCTAGTTCAATCCATCGATTCCTAGGTGCTTAGCACCATAGATAGAGCTACTAACCTGCCCTAGACCATCCTCTAACTTAGGATGGCCGTACACCTATTTATAGGTTCATTTTAGAACTGGAACAGATCAGGGAACATCATAAAAGTCCAAAACCCTAGAAAGCATAGATTCTATATGCAAGGATCTTTAATTTTTAAGCAAGAACATAAGCAAACAAGCTTAGAGTAAGAAATATAAGTGAAGAAGGTTATAAAACTCACCTATACCAATAATATAAGACATCTAGCAGCAAGGATCTCAAGAAATGAAGGCAAGTAAACCCAAGTTTCAGATCTGAACTTGGCCAAATAGGCCCCTTTCTTCACAAGGAAGCAAAACCCTAGAAGAAAGAGCAAGAAAAGATAGGTTCTTGAGTTCTATAGAAATTTCAACCATGGAACAACAAGGTTATGACCTGGAGAGATGTAGGAGGAAGAAGAACAAAGAAGGAAATGGAGGAAAGAAGGAACTACTTACTCATTTAGGTCAATTTCACCAAGAAGAAGCTTTAGAAACCCTAAAAGGAAGCAAATCAGAACATTAGATATTTCTTCCAAGGAGATCACCTTCTTCTTCTACCTTAGATAGGTTTTCTACAAAAGAATAGAGAGAGAATGAGGCTCTTAGAAGGAAGGAAGTAGTAGAGAGAAAAATCTTCATTTTGGGGGCTAAGGATAAATCTTGGAGGATAAGGTTGAGAAGAAGCATGAGTTGTACAAGCATCTCTCCATGTGTCCATGGCTTAAAGCTTGCATGGATAAGCAAGCATCAGGTCCACCAAATGTTGGGGACTTCTGGGGCATAGGTTGATGGTCTTCTAGGCCATCCACTAGCTGTTTGTCGTAGGTTACCTTTGATCATGGTTTATGTCTAAAGATGGGTGAACCATCGGTTGATCATGTCCATAAGTGAACCATGGGTTCAAGTGAACCAAACCAGCTTGAACTATCAATCTAGGGCCTGATAATGATGACCATTAGCTCTTACAGTGTCTGTTGGCCACCGGATGATGCCCAAGCAAGTGGATCCATCGGTTGATGGCCTTTAAGGTGGCTCGTCCATGTGGGGGGTAAACCTGAATTCAACCTAGAATGGAATCTCCTCCAATTCAAGGTACAATTGAGTATCCCATGGCTCAAAAAGCTCAAGAATGATAAGAAAACATATAAGGAACATAATTGATGGAAATTTTCAATGAAAACTCCTTAATTGGGTAAATTGTAAAAAAGTCCATAATGTACATAAAATTGCATTACTTGCTCAAACATTGTCCAAATTGGACCAAATTTGAAACTTAAGATTGTCTTATGATTACAAATCATATCACAAGGTTAGATTAAGTTTATAAGCATTAAATTATGGTAATTAAGCTTGTTCAACATTTTAAGAAAGTTAGGGGCCTTACAACTATAAGCCCCTAACAAGGATTTCACCCCCAAATCCTATGCAAAGAGAGATGGGTACTTCCTATGCATATCATCCTCTAGATCCCACGTGGCTTGCTCTACACCATTATGATGCCACAAAACTTTCACTAACACTATGTCTTTCTTATTAAACTTTTTGACTCTTCTATCCAGGATCAACACATGACCTTCAACATAGGATATATGTTCATCTAACTCAACCTCTAATGGTTGGATTGTCTTATTTGTATTTGGATGGCATTTCCTTAGCATGGAGATGTGAAAAACAATACGTAACCTATGTAGCTCTGGTGGTAGCTCCAACTTGTATGTTACCTTTCCAATACGAGCTAAGATAGGGTATGGTCCCATAAATCTAGGAGCCAACTTACCCTTCTTTACAAAACTCAAGACACCTTTCTAAGGAGAAACTTTGAGATAAACTATGTCTCTTACTTGGAACTCAAGTGGTCTATGACGATTATCTACATAAGACTTTTTTCTATCCTGGGCTGCTTTCAACTGTTGTTGTATTACTTTAATCTTCTCAGTAGTCTGTTGTATAAGATTAGGACCCAAAGTTGATATTCACCTGTCTCATACCAGCAAAGTGGAGACTGAAAAATTATCCCATACAGATCCTCATAAGGAGCTATATCTATTCTTCTTTGATAGAAATTATTATAAGAAAACTCTATTAGACTGAGATGTATATCCCAACTCCTAAGAAACTGTAAGACACGTGCCCTCAGGAGATCCTCCAAAGTTTGAAAAGTCCTTTTAGACTGGGCATCTATCTATAGATGGAAAGTTGTGTTGAGTCTCTATTATGTTCCAATTGCTGAATGCAGACGTTCCCAAAAATGACTTGTCAACTGTGGACCTCTATCAGAAACTATAGTTACTGGAATTCCATGTAGATGTATTATCTCATCAACATATATATGTGCCAACTTATCTACTATAAATGTCATCTTAACTAGCAAGAAGTGAGTTGACTTAGTCAATCTGTCTATTATCACCCATATGGAATAATGACCCTTGGCTATCCTAGGAAGACCAACCAGAAAGTTCATAGTAATATGAACCCATTTCCACTATGGTATTAACAAAGGTTGTAGTGTCCCTGCAGGCTTTTGGTGTTCAACCTTCACCTGCTAGCAAACTGGACATATGGCAACAAACTCTATCACATCACATTTTAGACATGGCTACCAATATAGATCCTTCAAGTTCTAATACATCTTGGTACTTCCAGGATGCATTGGATACATCAAGGAGTGATCATCCTCAAGTACCATTTTCCTCAGTCCAACCACATTAGGAAATATTGTCTTGTTGTGGTAACAAATTGTACCATCATCTGCCTCATGGAAGCCATCATACTTTTCATTTTCAATCCCCAATTGAATATTCTATATCACGTTATCATTCTATTGTGCATCATGAATCTGCTGTCTCAAGGTAGCTTTAACCTGTAACTATGCCAGCAAACCTACCAGCAAGGAAACTTCTAGCTGCACATTCATCTGGTGAAGAGACACTGGCATATCTCTCTTTTGGAACACCAAGGAATACAACTATGCATTGTCTATCATTGATGATGAAGACGACTTCCTACTTAATGCATCAGCTACCACATTTGCCTTTCTAGGATGGTAGTCTATTGTACAATCATAATCTTGAATTAGCTCCACCCATGTCCTCTGCCTCATATTCAGCTCTTGTTTTGAAAATATATATTGTAGATTCTTATAGTCGGTAAAGATTTTTTTTTAATTAAGCCAGGGGTTTGTTTTATTCATCCCACACCCCTCTTGTGGGCCAAATCATCAGAACAAAATACATCTCCCGCTCTTATAACTCGGGTATTTTCCCATAAAAAAACCCTGCATAACCCAACGTAAAACTAGAAGAACAAGGGAAAAAAGGACACTTCACTCAGACTTCCTCCATCTGAGGGTAATGTAAGGTATACCATTCTTCTCCATAACAGCCATCCCCCTAACCTTAGGGGGCATGTTCCTCACATCCGAGACGATTATGGGACTCTCACTATCCTTACCCATCTTGCCAATCTCGTTTGGTATGGAGTTAACCGCTTTATGGACTAAATTTCCTAGGATGTAGGAATCTCTAATCTCCTTTCTGAGTTCTCGTATTATGTGAGTCATCCTCCATGGTTCCTTTTCCTTATTCCATATTATATCATACACTTTTCTCCATACATGTAGTGTCTCCAAATCTTTAAGGCATGGACTACCACTGCAAGCTATAGATCATGTGATGGGTAATTCTCCTTGTGTTTCTTAAGCTATCACGAAGAAAAAGAAATCACATTTTTATCCTACATCAACACGCATCCCAACCCATTCTTTGAAGCATCACAAAAGACAATATAGCCTTTTTCTTAATCTGGAAGCACTGACACCAGTATGTTGGCCAACTTTTCTTTCAACAACTGAAAGGAATGTTGACACTTGTCATTCCAAGTGAAAGGAACATCCTTCATGTCTAACCAAGTTAGGGGTAACGCTATAGAACCAAAGTCCTTGAAGAACCTCCTATAGTAGCCTACCAAACCTAGGAATCTGCAAATCTCTATCGGTTTCTTGGGTTGTTCCCATTCTAGAACAGACTCTACCTTCTTGGGGTCTACACAAACACCTTTAGCTGATATAACATGTCCCAGCAAAGACACCTCAGCTGACCAAAATTCCCACTTGCTAAAGTTAGCATATAGTTGATGTTGCCTCAACAAAGTCAACGTCTAGCGAAGGTGTTTCTCATGTTGCTAACTATCCTTAGAATATATTAGGATGTCATCTATGAACATAACCACACACTGATCAAGATAGGGTCTAAACAACCTATTTATCATATCCATAAAAGTTAACAGTGCATTGGATAGCCCAAACAACATAAGCACAAATTCATAATGACCATACCTAGTCTTAAAAGTTGACTTAGGTATGTCACCCACCTTAATCCTCAACTGATGGTAACCTGGCCTGAGGTCTATCTTTGAAAACATAGTGTAACCTCTCAACTAATAAAAAAGATATCAATCTTTAGCAAAGGATACTTATTCTTTATTGTCATCTTGTTCAACTGTCTGTAGTGTATACATAAACTCATTGAACCATCTTTCTTTTTTACAAACAACAGGGGATCACCCTAAGGGAAATTTCTTGACCTGATAAAACCCTCCTCTAATAGTTCCTGCAACTATTTCTTTAACTCATGCATCTCTGTTGATGCCATCCTATATGGTGATTGTGCTATGGGTTGTGTTATAGGAGCAAGATTGATCTCAAAGTCAATCTCTCTAGGATGGGAATACCAGGAAACTCATCAGGAAAAACATCTTCAAAATATTGTACCACTGGTACCTCATGGATACTAGGACCTCTCGCCTTTGTATCCACAACATGAGCTAAGAAATCTTTGCATCCTTGTCTCATCAACTGCACCATTGTCGTATTTGACATCAAACACATCGAAAGAATCTTCTTATCACCTTACAAAATACACTATACCTCTCCATCATGGAATATTGCTACCTTAGTACTACAGTCCAAAACTGTCATGTACCTTTCCAAGGTATCCATTCCTAGGATCACATCAAAACCATGCATGTTAAGTGGTAAGAGATCCACTTGAATGTTGTGTCCAGAAAAAGAAAGAACACAAGAAGAGCACATTTCCTGCAACTCGGTAGAACCAACCAAAGGAGTTTCTAGACACAGGCTATCAGATATACAACTAACAGGCAGATAACAACTATCTATCACCTCACTGGTGATAAAGGAGTGTTTTGCACTCGGGTCTACTAACACTAATATGAAACAAGAAGTAGACACATCAGAATGAAATAACTCCATCTAACATTTCATGACTCATGGATTGGCCACTGCTTCTGGATGGCTCATGGCATAGAACCTAGTTGTGACTTGTTGTTGTCCACGTCCTCTGCTAGATTATCTAGAGGAGCTTGTTTGTGATGCTTGTCCACATCCTCTACCACTATTAGAACCTAAATGTCATTGTTGTGATCCCTACTGACTTTGTCTTGGTTGTTGAGTCACTTCCTCATTCTTCATAGAGAAATTCGATCTTGTATGCCCCACCTGCCCACATTTGTAACATGTTTTGGTGTCAAAATATGGCATACGCGGTCCTATCACTAAAATTGATGAGGTACTACGAGCTCCTATAGGTGGAAAACTGCAACCTCTACCACTACTCGAGGTCCACTGGAATGGAGTAAAAGACCTTTTTTCACTAAAAGTCGACCTCTGTTGTGACTGTGGTGGAGTAAACTTATGCTTCTTAAAACCCTCAGATGATTTTACTTGGAATTGAGTCGGTCATTTGTTAGAATTAGCTTCATCCTTTTCTATGGCAGACCTCTCAATCCTCCTTACAGATTCCACAAAGGTGTAAAACCTTTCCCTATTCTCCAAAGTTGATGTTGTTGTAGTCAACTATGTACTTAAACCCTTCTCGAACCTACGGATCCTTTCCTTGTCAGTGGTTGCCATGTGAGGAAAGAACCTCAAAAGTTCCATGAACTTTGACTCATACTCATTAATAGTCATAGCTCCATGTTGAATCTTCTCAAATTGAGAGATTTTCTCATCTAGGTATGTCTTTGGGAAGTATCAGCTGACAAACTCTCATCAAAACTCCTCCCATCCTATCACCACTCATGGCCTTTTCTCATCATCTATGGCCCACCAGTGGCCAGCACTAACTTTCAATAGGTAGACAACATGCTTTACTTTGTTTTCTTCAGGGTTGTTTAGGATTTTGAACACCTTCTCCAGCTCTATAAGCCACAAGTCAACATCTTCTGGGTCAGAAGTACCAGCATACTCAATCGCCCCAACACATCTAATACATTCAAATTTCTTCCCGACTCCCTGAGACTCCACATTAGGGACAGTTTCCCTAGCTTGAGGCAATGGCATTATGTCCGCTATATGTGTAATCGTGGCCATCATCTGTCTAAACATAGACTAAAACTCCAGATTGGCCATCATTGTTGGATCCATATGAGGCAGTGCGGGCTGTTCTGGCCCTGTCTCTAGCACTCTCTCATCACGTGCCTACCTCCTAGAACCACCTTCTGGTGCCACATAGCTACTCTCAACATGTTCTTCATGTCCTCCAGACATAACTGCATAAACATAAGTAATGATTAGATATGTTGGACTCATAAGAATAGACTTAAATGTATGTCCTATGTCCCTATAGACTCAGCGAACCTAGGGCTCTCATTCCAACTTAACTTTGGCACATCATCACGCTAAACGAGATTATTCAAAACACAAAACACGATCAACTACTATATTAATAACATGGTCAAAAATGCGGGATAATTAAAACCAAATTTCACATCATGGACAAATTCTAAAACATTTACATAAAGGTCCTTATGTTCCATTCTCATATATTATAATAGGAATTTACATTTGTACTCAATGGTCTCCACCACACCCTATATACAAAAGAAGCACTTACATTCACATGCCATATCTACATACACTGGCATACTGCTAAAATCTCATGTCGATCGAAATATCTTATCTTGAAAACATGTCCCATACCCGGACCTGAGAGTACAAGGATGAAACTAGGACTCTACTATTGATATCTACAGCTGACCAACATTTTGAATCTATTGATCACCAATATGGTTCTCTTCTACAGCACGGCCTCGACCTCGTTTCCTGCCACCACCTAAAAGGATGTGATGACCCACGGGTGAGACCCAGTCCCAGTGAGAGATATTACTCTCTCCAACAGATATCAATTACAAGAGATAAATTAATAATAAATAACTTGTCAATTAAAGTACTGAACAAGCAATTTGAACAAATTGAACATTTTAAGCATACTAAGCAGTTAATAAAATAAGCTTTAGCATCAAGTAGAATTATTCAAATTTCATAAGTCTACGTCATATAAGAACTATGTAATATAATGGTAAGACAAGGGCTACTCAACCAATGTGAGACGAACTTAACCCTAGAAAATATACTACACAGCTTATATTACATCTTTTATTATGCCCTGGGGAGTTTGAGTCATACCACTCAAAGTCCAACTGACCACTACAAAGTGCTATTCAGTTCTGTATAAGATCTATGAGTGTCGGTATCCAAAGATCTCTTCCACTCAGTCAGTACAAGTAAACTATAGTGGCATACCAGTCAAACTGCCACAGTGACATATAGTCAAACTGATAACAACTAATTAGTACTTGGTACAAGTTACAACACTAGAAACCAAGGTATACAAAACCCTTTCATCTGAGGTACAACCACATATGTCCTCAATCACATTAAATAACTGAGGCATGTCCATATCCATTCTCCATTACCTGCATTTGTGGATCACAAGGATATATCCTCGACTTGCCACCCCCACATACTCAATAGTATACACTCTAAGTTTCCCTTAGGAATACTCATTTCACCATCCAGCAAGTTCTGACACTGAAGATGGCTCTATGGCACAGGGAACTACATGATTAGGGTTTCAATTAATTAGTTATTGTCAGTTGAATGCATTAAGGCTTCATCATACAAGTGGATATACAAACCCTAATCCATTTTAAGCAACAATATATATAATACAACTTTAGAAGATATAAAACATTTGAGGTATAAATCGTAGTCACATTACCACATGCTATTATTCATTGCAATTTAATGGACCACACTTATTACCATACCATTTCAAGGTACCATTTCTTATCACAAATTCCAGGGTTTCAACACTTGTTGGAATCATGAAGAGGATTTCACCTCAATCAGGGCTTCAAACATGCCCTGAGGTCATTAAGACCATCACATCAATCTTTGTAGGATCATCATTATCATTTTAGGCCTTAAACAAGGTTCAAAAGATCATCAACACATAAGTATCCCATATATTTTAACATGGAAAGTGATAAATGTTTATTATCCCTTTTAATATTATCTTTTAGATATATTTTTTTGATTTTTTTGTTATTTATTTCTTAGTTTTTTAATTAATTGTATTAATTTAGACTTTTCTCTTTATTTGGAGTTTAAATTATATATGGTTGTCGTTTTTTGTAGGAAAATGGTCTAACCACTCCAATGATCAATTTCCCTTGGAAGATGTTTTGCACAATTCCCGTAGTGCCTGAAATTAATGTATACCCAGCACCAAAAGTGTCATAAGATCTACATACGAACTCCAAATTAGATGTACAAGTATTCGTTGAAAGGAAATTTAATTTCCTAATAGAAAATCCTATTATTTTGATCGATTTAGTGCTTTTTATAGGAGCAAAATACATTCAAAATTGTTGTTGTGATAATCTACATTAAAGAGAGTTACATGGTCAATATAATTAAAGATAATCAACTTTCTATTTGATCAGATCCAGAAAATTCATAGAGTCATCTCCCTCTCTTTTTTTCCTCTCTTTTGAGTGCATCCTACCCCCTCCCCCTCCTATAAAAGGAGGGACTCTCCATTTATAAATGCATTCAATCTTCATTCTACCAATTTGTATAGGGCAAATCTTTCTTCTAGCATTGTAATCTTTTTAGTTTCAATAATGAAAAATTATTTCAAGGTACTTGTTCTTTAGTTTTAATTCTTGTTCTTCATTCTAGATCTAGATCTTGTTCTGTCTCTTATTTTTGTTTCTTATTATTTGTCTTGGAATGGAGGATTAAGGGACCAAGCCATTTAACTGGAACCACAAATATCTCTTCAGAGTTTATCTTTTCAGTGGTATATGGTTTTGTTCCTTCCTTCTCTTGATTCCACTCTCATGACTAGTGAGTAGTTTTATTTTTGAGGCGAGGGGAGTAGCCCCTTAGCCATGTGATGATTGGATCAAATTTTTTACCTGACTTTTAGATAAATAGTTTGGGGTTTGGAAATTGAAAATTTTAACTAAGTGGTCTCTCATTTTAATCACTTGTTAATTTTGGCGGATGCGATTGTGGAACCCAAGATTTAGAACAACCAAATCAATTGCATGGGGATTTGGTTGAGACCTCGGAAAAGTCCCCATTAGGATGATTGAACTAGGATCTGTGAATTCCAGGACCAATGGGTTTACAGGGAGATCATCTTTTGTGAGTCATGTATGAATGTTTCATATACATTCTTTTATCTTTCTTATCATGTAATTTCTTCGATCTCGTTTCACATCGACTAGGGTGGTAAAATCTTTTATCTTTGGTATTTCCTTCTTTTGATTAGTTGATCTTTAATTCCAACATCTTTAATTTTTTGTTTTTTTAGTTTTAACAAATGCTTAAAACATATTTTACATTCTTGTTCTCACAATTAGATTTGAAACTCAACCATCTTCATCGCCGTCTCTAGGAATCCATACCTATCTATACTCCGTTGACTTGGTGCTTCCACCAAGTTGACAACCTGGTTAGAAGGTTAAACTCTATGCCTTGTCCTAGTGATTGTTGCGTGTACAACAACGTGTATTAATTTGGCATCATTGTCGGGGATCGAACCCAAGTCACCTACATGACAGGAGGGAATATTCACCACTATACTACAATGACTATACTATGATATTCAATTAGCATTATATTGAGGTTTCAACATAAGGAGAGTGTAATACATTAACACATTAATCATTCAAGATATTTAATTATAACCAATCACCATTAATTAATCATAATAGAGTTGTTGTAACAAGCTAGGTTTTATTAAGGGTACACATCTACTTGTTATGGTGATTTATCAAATAAATTCATATGAGGGCAAAGGTAAGCCTACCAATTTAAGGCATTGAATCATCTAATTATCATCACTAGGACCCCCTTATAACACTATGAGATTCATTATAATCCATAGGATATTGAAGCATCCAACCTCATCCATTGGATCAGGTTCATTGTTCAAAGTCATCAATTAGGGTGTAGGTCCAACCATTTGATCCATTGAATCAAGTGATCATTAGTTTAGGGCTGAATTGAAGCTATATTTAAAAGATTGACTCACCGTCAGTTGTATACTTGATCCACCATCAATTGTGACATCTTGGGCAACCTATTTTTTGGTAGGATCATCACTACTATCATTTCTCACTATTTAATGTTACATAAGTCTTACCCTTGGTTAATACCTCCTTTAAGGCACTAACTATTTATTATTAAGTCTAATTGAACCAAAACATGACCTAAGGGGTGACCATCAGTTGACACCCTTAGTCACCACCATTGGTTGTCATGATGTCACCATCAATTGACATGGTGTCACCATCAGGTGATGTAGTAGTGAAGGAAAAAGGCTTGAAAACCCTAGTTTAATCCATCGAATCATAGGTGCTTAGCACCATCGATTGAGCTACTAGCCTACCCTAGACCATCCTCTACCTTAGGAAGGTCGTACACCTATTTATAGGTTCATTTTAGAACTAAAACAGATCAGGGAACATCAAAAAAATGGGAAACCCTAGCAAGCATAGATTCTATATGCAAGGATCTTTTGTTTTTAACAAAGAACATAAGCAAACAAGCTTAGAGTAAGCAATATAAGTGAAGAAGGCTATAAAAATCACCTCTACTGATAAGAATAGACTTCTAGTAGCAAGGATCTCGAGCAAAGAAGGCAAGAAAACCCAAGTTTCAGATCTGAACTTGGCCAAATATGCACCTTTCTCTACAAGGAAGCAAAACCCTAGAAGAAAGAGCAAGAAAAGATAGGTTCTTGAGTTCTAGAGAAATTTCTACCATGGAATAGTAAGGTTCCAACCTGGAGAGAGGTAGGAGGAAGAAGAACTGAGAAGGAAATAGAATAAAGAAGGAACTACTTTCTTGTTTTGGTTAAGTTCACCAAGAAGAAGCTTTTGAAACCCTATAAGGAAGAAAATCGGAACCCTAGATGCTTCTTCCAAGGATATCACCTTCTTCTTCTAGCTTGGGTAGGTGTTCCATAGAAAAATAGAGAGAGAATGAGGCTCTTAGCATGAGGGAAGTAGTAGAGAGAAAAAGATTCATTTTGGGGGATAAGTATATAAAGCTTAGAGGATAAGGTTGAGAAGAAGCATGAGGTGTACAAGCAGCTCTCCATGTGTCCATCGATTAATCCTTGCATGGACGAGCAAGCAATAGGCCCACTGGCTATTGGGGACTATTGGGCCATTGTTTGATGGTCTCCCAAGCCATCCACTGGCTTTTGGTCCAAGGTTACCTTCGTTTGATCATGGTTTAGGTCTAAAGATGGGTGAATCATCGATTGATCAAGTCCATAAGTGAACCATGGGTTCAAGTGAACCAAACCAGCTTGAACCATCGACCTAGGTCATTCTGGTGATGACCACTGGTCGATGCCTGACACGCGTATAACATGTGTGTAATACACAAGTGTACGTGTCGAAGTAATATGGGATTATGAATCCTGAGTTATAGAACACAAAGAGTTGTGAGGTTAAAGACTACTACTAATTAGGATTGATCAGTTAGGCTGGTATAAAAGGTTGAAAATGGTTTGATTTATGTAAGAAACGAATATAGAAATGAAATAAGCTTAAAGATTGAGTTACTAAATTAAAGGAAATTCCTCAGGACAATGGTTTTGCCGCGGATAACACTGTAATTAACTCCACACACTAATATTGACTACCCCTATCCCTGGATAAAGAACTTGTAGCAAGAACTACCCACTCCCACAGTGTAGTTCACTACCTATTCTAATGCCAATCCCATTCCCATAGTAATCGGTAGATTAGTTAGGTTCTTTATGATTGACCTTTGGGTTTCTCCTCCCATTTACGAACCACCTTTCCCAAAGGGCGTAGTAAATGGGTAAATCTATGTTTTTCCAACCCCTAACCTCTCTTATAAAATCATTACGGATCTAAAAATCTACCTATGGTGATCAAGCATAAATAGAACAAGACAATATGATAGATTTATATCCAAAAAATAGGGATAAAAGTGATATTAATGCAAAAAAAGCCAGGTATAATGCATATCTGGGCTACTCTCGGATCCTAAGGAATTAAGGGGATTAGTCAAATATGCGAGACATGGTATCACAATAGATCAAAAATATGTGGAACATGGATTTTGAGATATTAGAAATAGGAGAAAGAGTTAAGGAGGAGATCTGGAGGAGATGCAGTCGTTCTTCCATCGTTTCCACCGTCAAAATGCCTTTGAAGTTCATCAGGTAGGGTTCCTCCACTTTTCTCTCCCCTTTCACCTCTCGTGTCATCCCCCTATAATAGAAAACGAAATTCTATTTCTAATGGTGTCTTTTATAGATATCATACATGTTTAGGTTGACAGAAAATCTAAATATTATTTTTCATAATAACATGTGTTGGAATTAACACATGCAATTAAGGTCGTCAGCACCTATGTCGGTACTACTGAATTGGAAGTCAGTACTACCAAGTTAGTTGCAGTCGAAATCCTTTTCCTTTTTTATCTAGAACAATAATATTTTCTTGTACTTCAATACCATTTCGGTACCACCGAGTTGCATATCGATATTATCGACTTTGCTCCAGTAAATAATAATTATCTGCGATAAAATAAGCAATGAATTAAATCAAATAATTATTATAATAATTAAAATATGTAAAATACATGAAAAAATATATAAGAACGGATGCACACATGATTTACACTAATTTGGTGAAATATGTATTAAACGATATACAATTAAGAGCAATTGGAAATGAAATCAACCAAATTAGGCAATCAAAATAGTGACAATGTGTGCACACATCACACCCCTAAGCTTGAATATTTCTCGTCCTCAAGCAACACTACTCTTGGATTTGTTTGAGACAAGTCAGCAAGAAAAAAGTACCTATGAATTAGTTTATCTAACCACCTTCCACCAATCAGTCCCAAACCGGTCCTTGCCAACCACTGAACAAGTAACTACTTTAAAGCGATCAATAGTGTTCATAATAGATGTCCATAATAATATCAATGAAAAACATTATCAATAAGAAGTAGTTAATATAATGGATAGTAGGACACATGCTTGATGCACCATGTGATCTCCCTGTCTACATTACTCTGATCTACCTAAATAAACTACTTGGAAGTAGATCCCCAAATAAACATGGATGAGGGGAATAATTATGATGGTGGCCTGCCTTGCAGATCAATTGGTGGAAAAGATGGGTGGCTATGAAAATAGGATTCACAAGAATTATCCAACTTATTTATGCAAGAAGTAAAAATATGATGCACCTATATGATGGATAACATGTGAATGTATGACTTCTAATGACTATTTTTATTTTGGTGGAATGTTGCATGCAATGGATGTCTTATCCTAATGATGAGTATAGGTGGAAAGGTGTTTACAACAAAAAAATCACAATCCCCTACTTTGTCGCTTAGAGAGAATATGGCATTGAACTTAAAAATCATTTTCCTCCTTTTCTCCTCTTTTTTTCTTTTTGAATAACTCTTTTTTTCTGCCCTGTTATTTTTAGCAAGATAAATAGTTCATGCTTGGGCTTTTTTACATTTATTTATTTGGAGAAAGAGTAAGTTGATACAACCTTTTTTTATAGTCTTACATGATAGAAGATTGTCGAGATAACAAATATGTAACACCTTATGAAATATGCAATGCAAATGCAACTATATGCAATTTTGTTATGCAAACTACAAATGCTCAAAAGAGATTATATGATTGTTTTTCCTTTTCTAATGCAAAATAAAATGAACTGACTATATGCTTCCTATATGCCATGTAATGCATACAAGAGGAAAATAACTTGGATTAAACTTGATCATACTATGGCAGTGAATGAAGATGAATGGAAGGTGGATGAGATCACATGACTAACAGATATTGTCTTTGTCAACCATGATATGTCCCTCTTCTATCAACTTGTGTAACAGTGTAACCTTAGAGTTTATATCTAGAATTCACATTAAAGATCATGTTACTATTTGATTGGTTTAGACTCAATCATCATCGTCATAGAACAAGCCATAGGGTTGAGTTAGATTTTTCATTCATTCAGTATGTCTTCAAGATGACTAATCCAAACAATTCCTCCAGTCATGTACTCTTAAACATAGCAAATTTAGCATAAAGAGAAAAGCATAAGAGCACATTCAATTTTCAACAATTTTTAGAATTGATACCACATCATCAATAAACGTCTAGTTCTAACTAAAATTTAATATTTTGTCCACAATTACACTAGATAGAAATGGACCCTAAAAATAAAATGAAAACTCTATTTTTTTAAACAAAAACATGTAGATGTATGATAAAAAGAAAAGATGCAAGAGATAAAGATAGAAGCACCATTCCATTCCTCCCCTAAGCTTGAATATGACATTGTCCCCAATGTCAAAAGCAAAGGAAGACAAATGGAACGATTGTACCGATATGTCAGGTGACATTTGGGGAAAAAGATGGGTGGGTGGGATCCACATGAAGACACACCCTCCAATAAGCACTCGAACTCAGTGACACCGACTAAGTGAGCTCCTACACACTGAATACACATATCACGGTACCTTTTTTTACTTGCATCAGAACTACTTATCACAAAACTAAAAAATAAGATGATCTAATCCTAACAAAATAATAAAACATTATCAAAAGAAAATACGGTCTAAGAATCCTAAATGGTGGGTTTCCTCCCACAAAGCACCCTTGTTTTATGTATTAAACTCGACATGATGCTTACTTTTAGCCTGGGTTATCATGGAAAGGTGGTGAATATCTTGACAATCTGAACTCCACCTAGTAATCATCAACTCCTAAAGATAGGTAACCAGAACTTCTGAAATTTTTCCTTCATTCCTGACTTTAGACTATTTAGGATTGGTACCTTCGGCTACTTTGTTCGCCTATGTGGAGGAATGTATAGCACCTTGGGGATCTCCTCCCCTAAGCTTGAATTTATATCACCCTCTAGAATATAATTGTTCACATATACACGCTCAAGCTATGGAATGTGTGGATCTGATGTCTCCTCAATGGCATGCTCCTTCTCATTGGAAACATAAACATATTTTACTTCATGATAATGGTGGGATGGCTCAATGTTTCCCACAAAATTTTTTTGTTTAGTCTTCTTCAACTCCATGACATCTGCAAAAATCTGTGACAATTGAGTCTGTAAATTTCTGATGCGTGCTCCCTAGTTTTGTAGCTCCCTCTGTGATTGGTCCAAATATTCTTCATTCTTGGTCATGACTATAGCACACATATCCTCTATCCTGGATAATCTTTCTGGGTCTAGGTCCTCATCATCATGAAGTTGTTGTGGCTTCTCATATTGATGTGAATCACAATGTGGACCCCTCCAAGAAGAATATGAATCAACTCCCCATGATTGATCATCATGCCTATGATTGACCTACTTCCTTGGACACCTGCAATCTTCATAAATTGGGGTTCTATTATGATTCAAGGTCCCCAACAACATCGTCAAGGTCTTCATTTGTGCAATCAACTCAACCATTAATTTTCTCATTCCCCGTGCATCCACGGCGCTCAAGTACCTGTATAAGAAAAAGAATTGCAAATCAAAGGTACTCAATAATTGAGATGAAAATGATAAAGCAATGAATTTTCAAAAAGATA
Organism: Alisma plantago-aquatica; assembly: GCA_963693085.1. Taxonomy (NCBI): domain Eukaryota; kingdom Viridiplantae; phylum Streptophyta; class Magnoliopsida; order Alismatales; family Alismataceae; genus Alisma; species Alisma plantago-aquatica. The sequence continues at coordinate 50,629,553 of OY856415.1, read as the reverse complement.
GATCAATGAATTTTTGGCGAAAAGATTTAACAGTGAAATTTTAAAAGAAAAAATGAGCTAGAGTGGATGATCCTAACTTTTTGTAGTGTTAACCGTGCATACTCCCCGACAACAGAACCAAAAACTTGGCACATGTATAATGTGTGTATAATACACAAGTGTACGTGTAGAAGTAATATGGGATTATGAGTCCTGAGTTATCGAACATAGAGAGTTGTGAGGTTAAAGACTACTACTAATTAGGATTGATTAGCTAGGCCAGTAAAAAAGGTTGAAAATGGTTTGTTTATGTAAGAAATGAATATAGAAATGAGATAAGCTTAAAGATTGAGTTACTCAAATTAAAGGAAATTACTCAGGACAATGGTTTCTCTGTGGATAACACTATAATTAACTCCATACACTAATATCGATTACCCCTATCACTAGATAAAGAGCCTATAGCAAGAACTACCCACTCCCGCAGTGTAGTTTACTACCTATTCTAATTCCAATCCCATTCCCATAGTAATTGGTTGATTAGTTAGGTGATGTACGATTAATCTTTGGGTTTCTCCTCCTATTTATGCTCAATCTTTCCAAAAGGGAGCAGTAAATGGGTAAATCTATACTTTTCCAACCCTCAACCTCGCTTCTGAAATGATTAAGGATCTAAAAATATACATATGGTGATCAAGCATAACTAAAACAAGACAATCTCATAGATTTATATCCAGAAAATAGGGATAAAAGTGATATTAATGCAAAAAGGCAGGTACAATGCATATCCGAGCTACTCCCGAATCCTAAGGAATTAAGGGGATTAGCCAAATATGTGAGACATGGTCTTATAGTATATTGAAAATATGCAAAACATGGATTTTGATATGCTAGAAATAGGAGAAAGAGTTATGGAGGATATCTGGAGGAGATGGAGTCATTTTTTCATCATTTCTGCTGCCAAAACGCCTTTAAAGTTCACTGGTTAGTGTTCCTCCACTTTTCTCTCCACTTTCGCCTCTTGTGTCATACCCCTATGATAGAGAATGAAATTTTGCTTCTAATGGTGTCTTTTATAGCCACCGTACATGTTTAGGTTGAGAGAAAACCTAAATATTATTTTTCATAATAATATATGTTGGATTTAACACATGCAATTAAGGTCGTCAGTGCATGTGTTGGTACTACCAACATGGAAATCGGTACTACCGAGTTAGTGTTGGGTTTTACATGGTCAAAGTAGGCAGTGGAAACAAAAAAAAATTACTTGACCATAAACCCATAACTAGCAGATCGCATCAACATCTATGTAATGGGAAGGATGGTTTTAGCGAGTTATACCTAGTCCTGACGCTTGATCAGCGACTATGCCTTGCAGCAAGTGCGGTCTTCAACCACCTGTCTTTGATGGCGTCTGTGTAGCTCTTGGTCTTGACCCAAACTATGGTTGATTGTTGTCCTCATGAGCAGAAGAAGTCCCCACCTCTATAGATAGTCTACATAGACTACCGGGAACTCTAGTTGTCTTGAAGAATGGACTAGAAGGAGTTGTCCCCTTTTGTTAGTGTACTAGTCACCAACACACTCTCTCAAAACCAGTTGCTTTTCTATAGTTGTCTTTTCCTCATTGTTCCTCCCTGGACGAGTAGAACTTGCTTGGGCTCTCTCAGTTACCAAAACTAGAGAGGACAACAAATTTGTAAAGCAATTGATGTTCTGAGTTGTGTCTCTAAAGAAGCCTCCTGTAGCCCTCTATTTATAGTAGAGGTCAAGGTCATGGTTCCCAGTCTATGCTCGAGTAGAAGGGTCTGAATTTTCCATGAATAATTTGCATTACGAAAGGCGAACCAACCGATTCATTAGTGAACTAGTTGATTGGCATAGTGAACCGGGCAGTTCACAAGCCAAACCTACTTGTAATTGATTTTCTTAATTTATTTCTATTTAATGCAAAGATTAATTATTGTCCCAAATCAATTGAACAAGTGAAATAGGAAACTTTTCTCACGAACCGGGAAACCCAACGATGCTCATTTGGTCCAAGTGAACCAATCGGTTCACTAGAGTGAACTAGTCATCCCACTGACCATGAGCCGATTGGTTCACCCAATGAACTAATCGGTTGGTGGTCCAGATTGTGCAGAACGCAGTCAATTCATTTCTCAATCAATCTGACACTCTAATTAGTTGATTCAACACTTGAACTTGATGATTCTGAGTCAAGTTTATTGATTGAATGTTTGATTGAGTACCTAAACACTTTAGTAATCCATCCAAACATCATCCATGGATAAACTCCTCTTCTAGGTGAATCCTATGTGTGTGACCCTATAGGTCCCATATCACATTAGTAGTGAATGTCCATAACTATCTTATGACATCACAAGCAAAGATAGGTGCCTAATCGTACGTCAATGCTACCCAAGTGAATGGAAAGTTGGAGGACAACCTTCAACCTACAATCTATGATTGGTGTTCCAGTGAATGTATAATTCCTTAGTCTCTGATATCCTAAATGAACTCAAGGCATGGAGTTGTCATCCTTTCAACGTTCATTCATATTTCTTGTACTACAGAAGATTGTCGGATATATATATGTGAGATCAAGATCATATATTGATTCACATGTGCATGTGCATGCTATTCTTAGTCTCTCTTATCAAGTGGTCTAGACATCATATTCCCTTAGGAGGGACAAATCCCATTTCTATCACTCACAATCTACCTCATGCGTCAAAGCCACCCAATCATCACCTTTATAACAACCCATGTTTTAGGACTGTGTTTGATGACGTTAAAGTGTACCTAATCACATTCGACGAGTTCAGTGATTTTAGGTATAAGAATCACAATCACCACCATCACTATGAGAGATGATTCTTACTGCCATGTCATGGTTCCAGGTGTCACTCTCATGGTGGATCTGTCTGATACACTATTCTCTAACTTGTATCTATGTGCTTGGTTTGATATCATATATCATGACTAATGAGACACTATCATCAACCAACACACACTCTAGTCTTGATGTGTCATTGTTGTCTATCAACCTTCCATAATGACATCCGACTAGGGACATAACAAGAATGTACATACTCTTAGCATCTGTATGATCTCATTATTCAAGTCATGTACTTGAAGACATACGTCATTGAGTATTGTCATTCTTTAGACATTCATTCTGCTCCATCATTTATCTCATAATTGATTGAACTAGAATAAATTGAAAACTTGCTTTTTATATTTATCAAATCAATCATGATGTATGACAATCCAATTATCATATGATTGGCTCTCAGGGCATACATACCAACAGACTCCCACTTGCACTTAGAGCCAATCACCTTTGAATCATGTTCTTAGTGATCTCTAAACATGTCCAACATGTTTCTATTGTGCTAGTGTTAATCCAGTGAGTTAGCACCATTTTGCTTTAGTTGGTATATTGCATGTTTCACATCTCCTCGTTGTATGACATTTCATATGAAATGGAGTTTCCATAATATGCTATCTGATATTCCTTACCTAACAATTAGCTCCATTGTTTGACTTAGTATTTCTACTTTGTCATCAATGGTTAGAATATATATAAGTTCATCACCATGAACTTCTAGATCCATATAGTATCCTCTAGTGTTCTCAACACAAGGATACTCGACGTTCCATTGAGAATTAAGTGCCTTTTAATTTTACTCAGAATGTTTCCATTTATCAACACATATTCCCTTTTGTATTTTGCGATCAATTTTTGTCATTTCAGAAGCTTGCATTAGTGTAACTAATTTACACTCAACTCCTACTTTTATTACCATAGAACTAATCCTTTAATACTTCACAAATACTTGAACAATTTTTTTATGGCATTCCAATGACTCTTACTAGTAGTAGACATACATCCACTCGTCATGTCCATTACATATGAGATAATTGGGTGAGCATATCATATTGTCATGTCCAATACATACAAAATGATGAATTCATATATATTTTCTTATCATGTTTGATACATACAAGATAATGGGATGATTATATACATGATGGATCCAATTGCTAATGCATAAGGCATCCATCTATGTGTTCCTATTCTTCATAAGAATTTGGGACACTAGGCATCTGAGAGACTAACTCCATGCAACATGGACACGTTTTCTCCCAATGAATCTTTGCCTACTGAATCCTTCAACATAGACTGCCAATGTATGCTCTCTCTTTATCAAGTCAAGAGACTTTCAAGAACTATCTCTATAGATCTCTATTCCTATCACATAGGATATTTCTCTTTATTCCCTTAAAGAAGGTATTTCCACACCAGTTTCTATTCTTAGAACGTTTCATTCCTCATCATCATGTGGAATATGAATACGCTCCCACTAAATCTTTGTAATCACAGATCCTTTATTTATTTCGATATATCAGTCAAACCTTTTGACTATATAATCAAATTAAAGACTCTAGTTCTGAGGTGCTTGTCTTTAATCAATCATATTGATTAATCTCTTATAACTTATAGACTGCATTTGCATTAACAGAATTATAAAACCCTTCAGGTTGTATCACTTACACAACCTCATGTTATTCCTTATAGGAATGTGGTTTTAATATCCATATGCCAAATTTCATAGTCTTCAAGTTCCAATAGAAAGCATGATCCTTTATGGCCTATAGACACTGCAATTGATTAAATAAATTCATCAAGTTTAACACCTTGAACTCACTTGAATTCATCTCAACCAATCAGCTCTTCAAATGTCATCCATGTCAGTCTTAACTCTTAAGACCCAATTTCACTTATGGGTTTTATCCCTATAACTGCTATGATTAAGGTCATACCTTATTTGGTTCACATGGAAGTTATTTTGGATCTTATGGCTTCAAGCCATAACTCATAATCTGGTTGCTCAATATCATCTAGATAGATTATTGGCTCATCATCATAAAACCAATTCATCACCTATGAGTTTGTAGGATATCATTATCCATCAAGCTCAAGGTGTTTTATACTAGATATATAAGGTGTATCTATTACATAAGGAATTTGAGATTCCACAACACTTGTGATTCTTAATCTCCTTTTGTACCTTATCAGATTTCAATGTTATTATGTTGATCTCGAACATTTCGAGTTCTACCTCTCCCACTGATTCTTTTGGAATTCAGATATCCTTATAACAAACACTTTGTTATTGATTGAAATTAGTATTCAACTAACATTATGTGATTTTTGAATGAATCTCTTTTTAAGAAACTAGTTTTCTTATATGAGCATTCAATCACTAAAAGACGTACTGAAACATTTCCAATACCATATCTCATATGGTGTCTTTTATACCTTTTGAATGGTACATTTATTTAGTGTAAAGAATGTTCTTTACAAGAATTCTAGAATATTGGTTATTTGTTTGATGATCATCCTCTTACTATTTAGAGTGTGATTCCTTCTTTGATTTAGACATTATTATACCTTAATCATGAGTTCTCTATACACTATCATAGTTACTCACAAGGTCCTCAAACATTTGGTTTAAGTATCTCATACATTGATCATATCAAAGAATTAATACTTTTACCAAGTTTATTATTCATTTATGATATTCTTGAACACTTTAAGATATTCATATTTGTATTTCATTAAATACCATATCTGAAGTATTAGCATTTATTCCAATAGGTATGTACATACATCAATATGTATTATACCTAATAGAGTAGTCATTGTCCCAATACATCTAGTGAAGATTGACGTGTCATCATGCCCAATAAACAAGACATTCATATCTCTTAATGGTTCATTAACCAAGAGAGTCTAGTTTATCCGTCAACATGGAACCTAGAGATGAATTTCTCATTCATTTGTTTAGATGATAATGCTAATTTATTGTTTGAGTCATCAATGACTTTTAGGTATTATTATTTTATCTCATGCATACCAAGTACCACAAGATAAATAAGGCATCATCATAAAATATCATATCTTTGAAATTGAAACATGAACTTTATTGATAGACATCCTTGTCATTACGAGATGCATAAATAAAATGTTTCTATTTATTGGCAAAATGAAATAGTAGTTCATAACTCTATTACATGCCCTTTGGTCTGAAATAAACTAAAAGGTACTACTATCTATGGCAGCAACACTTGCTCCATTCTTGATGAGTATTCCTTCTTGGTCTTTTCATAAAGGCCATCACTTCTTTTCAGATCTTGCACATCATATATGTAAGATCTATATCTTGGTATCATATACCTAAGATAAAGAAGTGTTTTAAGTTTATTTCATAATACCTGAGGTGGAGACTTCCATCCCCTCCTTCTTCTTTAGTTCATCTATGTAGAGAGGGAAATTTCTCTTCCAATGTCCTGGCTCATGACAATGGTGACATTTGCCTCCCTTGTTCACCCCTCCCACGGCTTTGAGTGTTGAAGATGACTTGGGCTGCTAGCTAGCATTATAACCTTTCTTTGCTTTTCCCTTGCCCTTGCCTTTAGACTTTCCCTTGTTTCTATTGATCATCATCACAGATTTGGGTTTGTCTTTCTTCATTTGTGCCTTGGTTGTCCTCAACATGCCCAACAACTCTTTTAGTGACATGTCAAAGTTGTTCTTGTTGTAGTTTATCACAAAGTGACTGTAGGATTCTGGCAACGATTTCAGTATCACATCAGTAGCCAACTCTTGGCTTAGAGGGAATCCCAGTCGAGTTAGGTTCTCCACATACCAAATCATCTTGAGTGTGTGAGGGCTTACTGGGTCTCCTTCTGTCATGATGCACTTCAATAGTGCCTTCGAGACATCATATCTCTCTTGTCGTGCCTAGTCTTGATACATGTTCTTGAGATGTTGAACCATCTCAATGACGTCCATGTTCTCATGTTGTCTCTGCAACTCATAGTTCATTGAGCACAACATCAAGCACTTCACATCAACGGCATCCTTGGTATGCTTCCTGTAAGCATCCCTTTCAACCTTTGTTGCGGTGGGAGCGAGTTCTTCTGGCTCTGGTGTATCTAGGACATAGAGCTTTTTCTCTTGAGTGAGAACAATTCTCAACATCCTATACCAGTCGTGGAAGTTGTTCCCATTTAGCTTGTCCTTCTCAAGGATTGATCGCAATGAAAAGTGATTGTTGTTAGTAGCCATTTATTCTACAAAAAAAGGAAATTTGTAATTTTAGTCCAAAATTCTTTTGATTTGATTTGAAAATTGATGATGTTTAATTAGGTCTTTATTTAATGTTCACTTCTCACTTTTTTATCTCAAATTGATAACCCTCATATCAATTCGAAAGATTACAGTGTACAACCTACTAGTGAGCAAGATCCTAATTTCATTTAAGTCATGGACTAGCAAGGGTTGTCACCCACAACTAGAATCTTTCAGGTAGACAACTTTTGCCAATTGCATCATACACAATTCTTGATAGATTTCATGTGCAACTTTTTGCCATGTTCATCTTTATGCCTCAAGGTGTTTGATCCTATCAAGGTCGCCTTGTTAAGTCCAACCCAAAAGCCAACACAATGAATATGCACCCTGTGATGACAGACCCACATATTCACCATCACACTTCCACGAGATAGACAATGCACCACGCGAAGGCATGCCCACACTTAGTCAATCAAGCTTTTCATGTGTGCCGCTTTTGGATGGCGTCTTCAACTTAATATGTTTTTTGAGGGATTTTAATATGCATATATGTATCCAATCACCACATATTTAGTACGTATCATATACATGCTATATCCCACAAATGAAAACATGCAATAACGACAAAGCAATGATTATGGCCATCCTATTATAGTTCCTTGGAGCCACAAGGAACTATGGTCATCTAAGGTTTACATCACATGCAACCTCTTATTGATGAAGATATGTGCTTGCCAATCCGAGTTGACTGGTTCAACCTTTGAACCGGTCAACTCGCCTCTTGGCCAGTCGGTTGCTCTCCTCTAGCCATTCGTCTGGATCCTCTAGATGTTCGGCTCATCTGGTCGTAGGGGATTCTCATCAGTCCACCAAGTGCTCCTCAATCAGTCGTCTCGGTCCATCAAGTGGTCATCTTCAGTCTTTGTCATAACAAGAAATAAAGCTAATCCTATTTTACATAATCTTTGAGAAACCTCGAGTTACATTTGAGGGGAGCAAAGGTAGAAGATAATCTCGAGTTATCTTGAGTTACATTTAGAATAGAAGAAGAGGGCTCGATGCACAGACCAGGATGCAAACAACCATAAGGTCACAACCATGCTATACATCCACCATCAAAACCATTTTAGGGCGACGCGTATTGATTGCATATATATCATATCATATATGTATATATTAGTTTGGGATCATGTGGTATTAATCGGATATTCACATTATTCATTTAAATATTTACATTGTATGCAATAAATAAAAGATGGTAAAACCAAAATCTGATCATATCAATTATCCCAAAACATAGAATATTGGCGTGGCTCTGATACCACTGTTGGGTTTTACGTGGTTAGAGTAGGTAGTGGAAACAAAAAAATTAATTGCTTGACCATAAACCCATAACCAGCAGATTGCATCAACATCTATGTAATGGGAAGGATGGTTTTAACGAGTTATACCTGGTCCTGAGGCTTGCTCAGTGACTATACCTCACAGCAAGTGTGGTCTTCAACCACCTATCTTTGACAGCATTTGTGCAGCTCCTGGTGTTGACCCAGACTACGGTTGATTGTCATCCTCCTGAGCAGTAGAAGTCTTCCACCTTTATAGATAGTCCATACAGACTACCGGGAACTCTAGTCATCCTGAAGAACGGACTTGAAGGAGTTATCCCCTTCTATTGGTGTACTAGTTACCAACACACTCTCCCACAACCATTTGTTTTTCTATAGTTGTCTTTCCCTCGTTGTTCCTCCCTGGACAAGTAGAACTTGCTTGGGCTCTCTCAGTGACCAAAACTAGAGAGTACAACAACTTTATAGAGTAACTGATGTTTTGAGTTGTGTCTCTAGAGATGCCCCCTGTACCCCTCTATTTATAGTAGAGGGCAGGGTCATGGTTCCCAATCTGTGCAGGAGTAGAAGGGTTTAGATTTTCCATGAATAATTTGCACTGCGGCAGGTGAACTGATCGGTTCACTAGTAAACCAATCGGTTGTCATAGTGAATTGGTCAGTTCACTTAGTGAACTGGTCGGTTCACAAGCCATACCTGCTTGCAATTGACTTTCCTAATTCATTTCTAATTAATGCAAAGATTAATTCTTGTCCCAATCACCCTCACGAAATGGGAAACCCAACACATGCTCGTTTGGTCCAAGTGAACTGATTGGTTCACTAGAGAGAACCGGTCATCCCACTGACCATGAGTCGATCGGTTCATCCAGTGAACCGGTCGGTTGGTGGTCTAGATTGTGCAGAACTTAGTCAATTCAGTTCTCAATCAATCTGACACTATAATAAGTTGGTTCAACACTTGAACTTGATGATTCTGAGTCAAGTCTATTGATTGAATGTTTTATTGAGTACCTAAACACTTTAGTAATCAAACCAAACATCATTCATGGATAAAATCCTCTTCTAGGTGAATCATATGTGTGTGACCCTATAGGTCCCATATCACGTTGGCAGTGAATGTCCATAACTAGCTTTTGTCATCACAAGTAAAGATAGGTGCTTAGTTGCACGTCAATGCTACCCAAGTGAATGGGAAGTTGGAGAACAACATTCAACCTACAGTATGTGATTGGTGTTCCAGTGAATGTATAATTCTTTTGTCTCTGATATCCTGAATGAACTCAATGCATGGAGTTGTCATCCTTTCAACGTTTATTCATGTTTCTTGAACTAGAGTAGACTTTCTGAGATATATGTGAACTCAATATCATATATTGATTCACATGTGCATGCCCATGCTATTCTCAGTCTCACTTATCAAGTGGCCTAGACATCATACTCCCTTAGGAGGGACAAATCCTATTTTTATCACTCACAATCTATCTCATGCGTCAAAGCCACCCAATCACCACCTTTATAAAAATGCATGTTTTAAGACTGTGTTTGATGATGGCAAAGTGTACCCAATAACATTCGACGAGTGCAATGATTTTAGGTCTAAGAATCACAATCGCCACCATCACTATGAGAGATGATTCTGACTACCATGTCATGGTTCCATGTGTCACTCTCATGGTGGGCCTGTCTGATACACTATTCTCTAACATGTATCTATGTGCTTGATTTGATATCTTATATCATGACTAATGAGACATTGTCATCAACCAACACACACTCTAGTCTTGATGTGTCATTGTTGTCTATCAACCTTCCAAAATGACATCCGACTAGGGAAATAACAAGAATATGCATACTTTTTGCATTTGTATGATCTCATTTTTCAAGTCACGTACTTGAAGACATACGTCATTGAGTATTGTCATTCTTTAGACATTCATTATGCTCCATCATTTATCCCATAATTGATTGAACTAGAATAAATTGGAAGCTTGCCTTTGATATTTATCAAATCAATCATGATGTATGCCTATCCAATCATCATATGATTGGATCTCAGGGCATACATACCAACAGTTAGTTAGAGTAGAAATCCTTTTCCTTTTCGATTTGGAACAATAATATCTTTTTGTACTTCGATACCATGTCAGACTACCGAGTTGAATGTCGGTAGTATTATCTTTGCTCTAATAAATAATAATTATATGTAATAAAATAAACAATTAATTAAATCAAATAATTATTATAATAATTAAAATATGTATAATACATGTAAAATACATGAAAAAATATAAGAACTAATTCACATATGATTTAAACTAATTTGGTGAAATATGTATTAAAAGATATACAATTAAGAGAAGTTGGAAATGAAATCAACCAAATTAGACAATCAAAATAGTGACAATTTGTGCACACATCAATGCCCAAGAAAGTGGATCCATAATCTGATAGCCTTTAAGGTGGCTCATCCATTATGGGGGGGGTTAAACCCTAATTCAACCTAGAATGTAATCTCCTACAATTCAAGGAAAATTTTAGCATCCCATGGCTCAAATCAATTTTCTTACCCTCCCCTTCCCCACCCTTAAGCTCAAGAATGATGAGAAAACATATAAGGAACATAATTGATGGAACAATTTGTAAAGTAAACCCCTTAACTGGGTAAATTGCATAAAAGTCCATAATGTACATAAAATTGCATAACTTGCTCAAACAGTGTCCGAATTGGACCAAATTTGGAACTTAAGCTTGTCGTATGATTCCAAAGTATATCACAAGGTTAGATTAAGGTTCTAAGCATTCAATTATGATAATTAAGCTTGTTCAACATTTTAAACAAGTTCAGGTAGCTTACAAGCGATTTCAAAGCAGATGATTTTGTTGTTGAAGATGAAGACAGTTTGAAGCAGAGTTAGAGATGGGAAATCCATGTGGGCAGCCTACTAGAAACACCTAGTAGCAATGGTCACCCGTAAGTGGAGGCAACTCTCCTTTGTGCTATCTCTCGAATGAAAAACCACTAGAGGGGGTGAATAGGGTTTTATGAAGATTTTAAAATTAATAATTCAAACAATCAACCACAAAAGATTAGACAAAGGGGACATAGGGTTTAGAGTGGTTCCACCCTTAGAAAATACTAAGAGAGTCAGTCCACTACCCAATTGTTTCCAATTGGGATTTTGAAAGCACCTGTATTTTATTACCTCACAATGATGTTACATAAAATACAACTACCTTCCCAAACCCTTTGGACAGCCTTCACCCCGAAGTCGTCTCACCAACTTTGAAGCAGCCTTCACTTGAAGTAAATTCAAGCTCCCCCTTGAAGTAGCCTTCCTCCTTGAAGTAGCTTCCCATTGAGACCTTCTAGAAGTAGTCTAAAGTCCACCTTATCCTCCTAAGAAGACCCTTCTCCACCTGAGAAGATAAACCCTCTCCAATCCGCAGCCTCCAACCTAGGAGTAGCAAGGAGAGTACAAAGCATATAAGAAGGAACAAGAAAGGAAAAAGGAAAATGCAATTACCACTTTGGCACAAGGCTTGAATCCTATATCAACCATTTTGATCTCCTAACCAATGTGTATGAAAGTGTAAGTGTAGTGGGTAGGAGATGCTAGCCTATAGGACAGGAAATTGGAGCAATGTAAATGAATAGCAAATGTTGGAGTTGCTCAATTGCTCACAAGAATGGATTTTCAATTGCAAGTGTGTATGCTCAAGTATTGCACAAGTGTGTTTAGGTGTCCTAAGGCATGTCCTATTTATAGGAATGGCCTATGAGTGCTTAAGGACGTTCTAGACACTTTCTAGGGGGTTCTAAGTGCTTAACTAACTGTTAGGTGTCCACTAATTACTTTAGTAATGGCTAGTTTATTAATTCTAAAAAGTGCAGACAGAGATAATCTCGGTCGAGAAGTTTGTCGACCGAGATTCCGTCGATCGAAGTTTTTGTCGACCGAGTGACGGTCTGGAGCAAGTGTATATAATGTTCGATTCTAACTCCCAACTACCTTGTTTGCTGTGTCTAACGGCTATAGAACCTATTAGAAGAAATAACCCGGGAGACTCTCGGTCGAGAAGCTGTTTGACCAGCTTGTCTCGGTCGAAAAAGAGTTCGACCGAGAGTATCTCTGATTTGGTGGTTCTGGATGAATACTAAGTGTGTGTATGAGTGTGCATATGTGACACTATTATAGGGGATGACCTATCTAAGTGTTGTGAATGGCTAGGGAAGATCTAAATGCTTGATTTACATGATATCTAAGTACTTGTATATTATATACTTGTACACGTTTTTATATTTGATTACAATCATGAAATTAAAGCATTTTGAGCATATAGATCTTCCAACACTCAAGTAGCACGTTAGATCTACAAGAATGAAATGTTTATCATTTTCAGATGATGTCCATTTAGCCAACAATCTCCCCTTTTTTGAAGATGACAACAATTTCCAAAATATAAAATAAGAAAATATAAATTATATGAGTTTCATACCTGAAGTTTACCTTTTATAGCCATTCTCTTGTTTGCAAGTGTGTGTTGGCCGAGATTATGAAACTCATTTTATTTTATATTTTTGATTTTATATTACTTCTCCCCCTTTGTCATTTCAAAAAGATAACCAAGATAATCATTAAGTATGACTTTTATTATTCCCCCTTAATTTTATTGATATGCTCCCCCTTAAAAAGATATTCAGTGTTAAAAGCAAGGGATTAATATGAATGCAAACCACATGTTGTCAAATTTAGCCTCCTTTATTTTCATAGCCAAGATTACCTTAAAAATACTAAGGTCGTAACTTGTTTCAAATTTTCTTTAAGATGTTTACAAAGTTTTTGTGAACTCCCCCTTAATCTTATAATCAAGATAATTTAAGGATTCTAAGGTCATAATAAGAATTAGATCATAATAAGTTAACCTTTTATGAGAGCTATGCACTAAAGTCTTGTTTTCAATATATTAAGATTGATTGCAAGAAAATGATTTACAAATAAGCATTTGGTCAAGCTTATTTTAGGTCGACCTTGACTTCGAACAGGGTGCCCATCGGTCAAACTTTATTTCAACCGAGAGGCATTTTCTATAGATTTATAGTTTAAGCACTCTCATTGAGTTACACATTAATGTTAAAATATGTGAAACATAAAGTCTTTATGTAATATGATCAAATGTATATCAATTTGAAGCACTTTGAGTGATACCTATTTTGAAGAAGTTATATCAATTGAAAACTTAATATAGGCATCACAATGAAGTCTTTGTTCTTGATTTTCTTAGAGCAATTTATATCCTAAGCAAATTTTCAGAATGTATGTTCTTCATGAAATAAGGAATTTTAATATCCATCGTGATTGTTCTTCTTGAAAAATGGCAATTGAACTACATCTACAACATGTTCAATCATAGCAAGAATGTAGCTTTCAATCATTTATTTATAAGCAAGATTATTTGCATCAATAGAAATTTCCATAAGTCATTTTGCCACCATGATGCAACATTATATCCTAAGAGCAATCCTGTGTAGAATTTTAAGCAATATATGAATTTAGTACCTTGCTATTAATTTGTTTATAATAGATTTTAAATGTAACATTGAAATAGCTCTTTATTCTAAACAAGTCTCTTATTTTAAACTTATTTTTAGACTAACTCTTTAGAATCAGTCATCTTTGAGTATAAATTAAGAACAAGTTTTATATCTCATAGAACTCAAGTTCTTAAAATCAAGATTTTGCTTTTGATTACTTAGACCAAACAACTAGATAAGACATATAATATTCTTATTCTAAGAAACAAACTATTTAGCTTACCATAGTGTCATCTAGCAAAAAACATTCATTTATTACACGGGATGATACAAGCCATGCACACGATAATCATTATCTATCATGGCAAGATGCATTTGTGCCATAGAGTTTTACTGTTATGAAAAATGGCATTTTCAATGATAACATCATCTTTATATCTAATGAGCTGAATCACAATGATCATTTTGAAAATAATATCCATTCATGGTTTGTATATATAGATCAAATATTACTTTAGGCAAACCAAGTAAAAGATGGAACACAATGATCATGATAAAACTATAAAGGCATATCCATATCACAATGATCATGATAGAACAATAGAAGCATATCCATAATTTCATGAAATACAATGATTATGATCATTTAAAAGCAAATTTCAAGAAACATGGTTTTTATATAGATAGACCAAGGAATACGTAGGACAAACCATGTGGATTATGATAAAATAGTAATTTCCTTGATTAAACAAATATGATTCATAATTTTCAGTTTTAAGCCAAACCATGTAGGAGATGAACCAAGATAATCTCATGAAAAGCAAATCCATGATTTGAGTTAAATCAATCTTTTCTTCTTAGATACAATGTAATTATGAAAGGTATAAAGTTTTGATGCTCATATGTCCTTCCTTTTAATTATGATCATTCAAATATGTAGTATATAAAGTTCATTACATACTTAAGTTAGTTGTAATTGAAGTATCTTTGTTTTTACTGAATAATTCTATCAGAGTATCCCTTGGTTGACAAATTTCTCGACCGAGTGAGGTTCGGTCGAAATATTTGTCGATCGACCATTTATCATGTTTTTGCGGGTTTAAGACAGTAACTCTATCGGTCGACTAATTTCTCAACCAACATTGCCTCGGTCGAAGATTTTGTCGACCAAGATTGTTTCTGTACTATTTTCAGTAGTTATTTCCAAGTACAACATAGATCACTTCCAATTCAATTATGCAATTTAAAACTCAGTTTAGTTGAGATAAAATATTTAAGTATCAAAGTAACATTTAAGTCAAATATCAACTAATCATATTCAAATCTCTAGGTTTTAGGAATCCAATCTAAAACAAGTTATTAAAGATGTGTCTCTGTAGGTTTATTTTAAAATGTGTATTTTCAAGTTAGAAATTTTAATTACTTGAATCAATTTGTTATCTCATTATGTTAAGTTGAGATAGACATAAAGATATACAATTTAGAGTCTTTGGTCATATATCAACTTAATTTAATTTATTTAGTTTGGGGTTTTTGGAACCCATACCAACTAAACATCTTTTTTCTTGTAAGGACATGAGAAGGAATAATGTCCAAGACACAAACAATAATGACAACATATAGAATTAGTCTCATTTCTCTTTTTATGAGTTTGATCTAGATTGTTCTTGGGTACATATGTATACTTGCCTTTAGGTACATACATAGATTGAGTCTTTGGCACTTGTGTCCTTCCCCCACTAGGTTTTTGATAAGATTTTCCTTTAGGCTTGTAACATAGTCCTCTCCTTCCAATTTGACCATGAGAATCATTTAAGATCTTATCAAGAACATCATTGTTTCTTAAGCTACTAACTTCTTATTGTAAGTTAGCAATCTCATCCATTCTCTTTTTTATATCTAACTTTGCTTGATCTAGATTAGATAATAAAGAATCTCTTTCTTTCATAATAGTATCATAATCTAGATGAGTGCATAGGATAGGTTGAGTTTGAAAATTATTTAACTTTGCAAGCAGTCTAACCTTTTCTTGAGAAAGAATATCATAATTTGTTTCTAGAGTAAAAATCTTCACATTACAATCACTTAGAGATGATTTCCAAGTACTATTTTTAGAAATAATACTATCCTTTTCAAATCTAAGATCATTTAATTTAGCATATAGATCTTCATTTTCAGATGTGAGAGTAAGAAGTTTAGCATGTAACTCATCATTTGCTTTATTAGATTTCTTTAATTTCTTCTTGCACTCAATATGCTTATCATGTGTCTCTTGAAGGCTAGCAATTAACTCTTCTTTAGATAAATAAAAAAGGCTTACCTCTTCTTCTTCTTCACTTGTTGTAGCAATAAGGCATTCTTTATGCACATATTCCTTCTTTAACCTCCATGGACAGCTAGGTGTTGTGTGTCTTGTTCCAAAGCACCAATTATAGCTTATTGAAGATTGGTCCAAGATTCTCCTTTGCTTGCGGTTGTAGACACCACCACCCTCCATTCTTCAAGACTCGATTAGAGCTCCTTGAAGCATGCTCTGATACCAATTGAAAAACCACTAGAGGGGGGGTGAATAGGGTTTTTATGAAGATTTTAAAATTAATAATTCAAACAATCAACCACAAAAGATTAGACAAAGGGGACACCGGGTTTAGAGTGGTTCCACCTTTAGCAAATACTAAGCGAGTCAGTCCACTACCCAATTGTTTCCAATTGGGATTTTGAAAGCACTTGTATTTTATTACCTCATAAAGATGTTACATAAAATACAACTACCTTCCCAAACCCTTTGGACAACCTTCACCCTGAAGTCGTCTCACCAACTTTGAAGCAGCCTTCACTTGAAGTAACTTCAAGCTCCCCCCTTGAAGTAGCTTCCCATTGAGACCTTCTAGAAGTAGTCCAAAGTCCACCTTCTCCTCCTGAGAAGACCCTTCTCCACCTGAGAAGATAAACCCTCTCCAATCCGTAGCCTCCAACCTAGGAGTAGCAAGGAGAGTACAAAACAGATAAGAAGGAACAAGAAAGGAAAAAGGAAAATACAATTACCACTTTGGCACAAGGTTTGAATCCTATATCAAGCATTTTGATCTCCTAACCAATGTGTATGAAAGTGTAAGTGCAGTGGGTAGGAGATGCTAGCCTATAGGACACGAAATTGGAGCAATGAAAATGAATATCAAATGTTGGAGTTGCTCAATTGCTCACAAGAATGAATTTTCAATTGCAAGTGTGCATGCTCAAGTGTTGCACAAGTGTGTTTAGGTGTCCTAAGGCATGTCCTATTTATAGGAATGGCCTATGAGTGCTTAAGGACGTTCTAGACACTTTCTAGGGGGTTCTAAGTGCTTAACTAGCTGTTAGGTGTCCACTAATTGCTTTAGCAACGGCTAGTTCATTAATTTTGAAAAGTGCAGACAGAGATAATCTCGATCGAGAAGTTTGTCGACCGAGAGTCCGTCGTTTGAAGTTTTTGTCGACCGAGGGACGGTCTGGAGCAAGTGTATATAATGTTCGATTCCAACTCCCAACTACCTTGTTTGCTGTGTCTAACGGCTATAGAACCTATTAATAGAAATAACCCGAGAGGCTCTCGGTCAAGAAGTTGTTCGACCGAGCTTGTCTCGATCGACAAAGAGTTCAACCGTGAGTATCTCTGATTTGGTGGTTCTGGATGAATACTAAGTGTGTGTATGAGTGTGCAGATGTGACACTATTATAGGGGATGACCTTTCTAAGTGTTGTGAATGGCTAGGGAAGATCTAAATGCTTGATTTACATGATATCTAAGTACTTGTACATTATATACTTGTACAAGTTTTTACATTTGATTACAATCATGAAATTAAAGCATTTTGAACATATAGATCTTCCAAAGGTTTGTCATCCACCTTGTTCCTACAACACTCAAGTAGCACGTTAGATCCACAAGAATGAAATGTTTGTCATTTTCAAAACAAAGGGATTTTGATGATGTCCATTTAGCCAACATCGAAGTCAACTCTCCTTTGTGCTATCTCTCTCTCTCTCTTAGGGTTAGGGGTAGCACATGACTAGTTGTTTTGATACCATGTAGAAAATAATATGATGGGGGAACTCCCCTTTTTGTGTAGCATTTTCTTATTGATAGGAGGCAGCCATCCTTTCCAATAAATATGATAAGGGGGATGCATACAAACACTAGACAAACCCTAATTGGCCAAGACACATTTGGAC